>JAHLJT010008446.1:242248195-242462202 GCA_031308135.1 Acheta domesticus | reverse complement strand
GATACGTCAGATTATGGTGAACAGTATCACCTAAGTCTTTTGCAAAATAGTATACACGTTCTAATGATTCATTATTCTTCGAGTAACGTGTTCTTAGATATGCTTTATTTCGTTTATAAGTAATGAAGCAACATTTTTAATATTGAAGTACATATCATTTTCTATGCTCCATTTGTAGACGTTATTAATATCAGCTTGCGATTTATTCGAATCATATTGATTTTCAATTGACTTTTAATTTAAAATCATCAGAAAAAAAGTAATATTTTCAATGACACTAGGCAAATCATTAATATAAATTAGAAATAATAGAGGCCCAAGTTTCGAACCTTGAGGCACTCCAGAATCATTTTTAAAAACTGAAGGTTTGTGTAGATGAAATTTAACATATTGCTCTCTATTTGTTAAATACGAACTCATTAAGTTTAACACTTGTTTTGGAAATCCGAAAAAAGACAGTTTAGATAAACGTTTTTGTGATTAATCTTGTCAAAAGCTTTAGAAAAATCTGTGTAAATAGTATCAACCTGAACTCTATGGTCTAAACTGCTTGAAACATACTGAACAAAATTTACAAGATTTGTGGTAGTGGATCAACCAGTAATAAAACCATATGGTAAGCAGATAAGTAACATTTAACATGGTTAAAAATTTTAACATACAGTATTTGTTCAAATACTTAAGCAGGAGAAGAATTTATAGCAATCTATCTATAATTTTCAATTTCTATATTAGTACCAGATTTAAGTATCGGACATACAGTAGTAAGTTTCCATTTCTTATGAAATTTTCCAGTTTTTAAAATACGATTGTAAATAATGTGTACCGGATACGATAACGCATCATAACAGCATTTCAATGTAAACGGTGGTAAACAATCAGGACTGCTTCACATTTTAGGTTTCAGTTTTTTATAGCAATTCCAACTGCATTAAATATGGTATTGTTGATGTTAAATGTGTTAGCAACGCATAAAAGAGAAGAATCAAAAATATGGTCACTGATTGCATCATGAGAAACATAAACTGATTTGAAAAAACTAGGAAAGCTATTAGTAATATCGTCATCACTATTTAATGGAATATTTTTAAATGTCATTACATGAGATCTACGAGAATTTTTAATCCTTTTAGATTTAATATAATTCCAAAATAACTTAGAATTATGGATAAAACCTTTCTCAAGATTTCTTACATAAAATTTCAGGATAGAAGAGGTATCAATCATAATAGTAGGCTGTAGAAAATTTACTTTGAAGAAAATTCAGCCATACACATGGTTCAGGAATTTTTCCCCATCATCAGTGGCTCTACAGTATTAAAGAATCAGTTAACAAATTGGCACAGGAATAGCTAAAGACGTACATAAACTGATTCAATATTAAAATTATTTAAACAGAGTACTTACCAAATTAAACACAGATTAAACACACATTAAGTATACATAGTGCTGTGTCCTAGGATGTCGCCATTTTGTGAATTGTGCGAGGTACGGAGACAGAGTGAGCGAAAGTGATAAAGGGCGAAAAATGGAAAATGTAGTCATAAATAAATTTATGATGGGGCTGGATTTTAACTGTGATGGTTCATTAAAACATATTAGGTTTCGATTTTTGTATAATTTTAAAATTTCAAAATTTTCCAAAATATTCAATTTGTTCCCTTTATTTTCGCAATGTAGAATTTTGATGTTGTTATCCGGATCGAAACAGTGGTTGTTTTCAATTAGGTGGTTGGCAATGTGGAGTATTCTTGATTCAGTCTCCGACCAGCACAACAATTTCGACCTGGAATCTTTCGACCAGGATAACAACTTCAAAATTCTACATTTCGAAAATAAAGGGAACAAATTGAATATTTTGGAAAATTTTAAAACTTAAGGGTTTCTTCTTCTGGAGCCTAAGAAAGTATGCGTAGATTATATTCGTATACCACCTGTTTTACGTCACATACAGGTTTTACGTTGTTCTTTTTTCAAAAATAAATTAAATATTAACATAATCAGTGGATACGTAAAGACCCATAAAACTAGGCTAATGTATCTCAAAAACAAAGATGTGACATAACTTTCACAGTATTTTCAATATGAGATTTGTTTCCATATCCAGGTTCCACGATATCTGCACAGGTGCCTCTGGACAAAACAGAAAATATTAGAGATGCCTGCTTGTTACGGGCTGCTTGTTACGGGCTTATTGAAGCTCTTGAATATATTGACGAGTGGTCTCAAAGTCGTTGGATTGAGTGACGGACTCCATTAATTGACCTGCGAGGACTCGTAATTCAATACCCTTGGATGTTTTTCCTCTGTTTTTTAAAATAAGAAATCTATAGAAAACAGTATGTGATATAAATGACGAGGATATTAGTTTGCCCGCTTCACAGGCAATTATCAATGAAGTTGTGTTATAAAACGTGTAGAAAATTATTGCTGCTCGCGCAGTGGAATGCAGTCACATGAATGGCGGTCACTTCGAACATATTGATACATACGTTTTTCAATGCAAAATTGCAGTCTAGTTGTGCTGAATGGTACAAATACGACTAAATCAAATTTCCGCGCCGTTGATGGGAAAACAATACTTTCAAATGAGCAGAGCTTCACTTCTTGTATATATCAGTTCGTTTATTCAGTGTAAAAGTGTTCAATGTAAAATAATGTTCGTCAAACTATCCACACAGAGAAATACTTTCCATTCGTTAATCATTTTGTGGAACGCTTATTAATAAAATAAAAACTCATGCACGCGCGCCAACACTCGTGTACACTTAGGCACAAGCGCACGCATGCGCACACTCGCTTAATCACGCGCGCCTACTCAGGCGCCCACACATATTCGCTCTCTCTCTCTCTCTCTCGCTCTCTCTCGCGCTCTCTCGCTCTCTCTCGCTCTCTCGCTCTCTCTCGCTCTCTCTCGCTCTCTCTCGCTCTCTCTCAGCTCTCTCTCGCTCTCTCTCGCTCTCTCTCGCTCTCTCTCGCTCTCTCTCGCTCTCTTCTCGCTCTCTCTCGCTCTCTCTCGCTCTCTCTCGCTCTCTCTCGCTCTCTCTCGCTCTCTCTCGCTCTCTCTCGCTCTCTCTCGCTCTCTCCTCGCTCTCTCTTCGCTCTCTCTCGCTCTCTCTCTCGCTCTCTCTCGCTCTCTCGCGCTATTTCTCTCGCTCTTTCTCTCGCTCTTTACTCTCGCTCTTTCTCTCGCTCTTTCTCTCGCCCTTTTCTCTCGCTCTTTTCTCTCGCTCTTTCTCTCGCTCCTTTCTCTCGCTCTTTCTCTCTTTCTCTCGCTTTCTCGCTCTCTCTCTCGCGTTCTCGCTCTCTCTCTCGCGTTCTCGCTCTCTCTCTCGCGTTCTCGCCTCTCTCCTCGGCAGTTCTCGCTCTCTCTCTCGCGTTCCTCGCTCTCTCTCTCGCGTTCTCGCTCTTCTCTCTCGCGTTCTTACGCTCTCTCTCTCGCGTTTCTCGCTCTCTCTCTCGCGTTCTCGCTCTCTCTCTCGCGTTCTCGCTCTCTCTCGCTCGCGTTCTCCTCTCTCTCGCGTTCTCGCTTCTCCTCTCGCGTTCTCGCTCTCTCCTATCGCGTTCTCGCTCTCTCTCTCGTCGCGTTCTCGCTCTCTCTCTCTCGCGTTCTCGCTCTCTCTCTCTCTCGCGTTCTCGCTCTCTCTTCTCTCGCGTTCTCGCTCTCTCTCTCGCGTTCTCGCTCTCTCTCTCGCGTTCTCGCTCTCTCTCTCGCGTTCTCCGCTCTCTCTCTCGCGTTTCTCGCTCTCTCTTCGCGTTCTCGCTCTCTCTCTCTCGCGTTCTCGCTCTCTTCTCTCGCGTTTCTCGCTCTCTCTCTCGCGTTCTCGCTCTCTCTCTCTCGCGTTCTCGCTCTCTCTCTCTCGCGTTCTCGCTCTCTCTCTCTCGCGTTCTCGCTCTCTCTCTCTCGCGTTCTCGCTCTCTCTCTCTCGCGTTCTCGCTCTCTCTCTCTCGCGTTCTCGCTCTCTCTCTCTCGCGTTCTCGCTCTCTCTCTCGCGTTCTCGCTCTCTCTCTCGCGTTCTCGCTCTCTCTCTCGCGTTCTCGCTCTCTCTCTCGCGTTCTCGCTCTCTCTCTCGCGTTCTCGCTCTCTCTCTCGCGTTCTCGCTCTCTCTCTCGCGTTCTCGCTCTCTCTCCTCGCGTTCTCGCTCTCTCTCTCGCGTTCTCGCTCTCTCCTCTCTCGCGTTCTCGCTCTCTCTCTCTCGCGTTCTCGCTCTCTCTCTCTCGCGTTCTCGCTCTCTCTCTCGCGTTCTCGCTCTCTCTCTCGCGTTCTCGCTCTCTCTCTCTCGCGTTCTCGCTCTCTCTCTCGCGTTTCTCGCTCTCTCTCTCGCGTTCTCGCTCTCTCTCTCCGCGTTCTCGCTCTCTCTCTCGCGTTCTCGCTCTCTCTCCTCGCGTTCTCGCTCTCTCTCTCGCGTTCTCGCTCTCATCTCTCGCGTTCTCGCTCTCGCGTTCTCGCTCTCGCGTTCTCGCTCTCTCTCTCGCGTTCCTCGCTCTCGCGTTCTCGCTCTCGCGTTCTCGCTCTCTCTCTCGCGTTCTCGCTCTCGCGTTCTCGCTCTCGCGTTCTCGCTCTCTCTCTCGCGTTCTCGCTCTCGCGTTCTCGCTCTCTCTCTCGCGTTTCTCGCTCTCTCTCTCTCGCGTTCTCGCTCTCTCTCGCGTTCTCGCTCTCTCTCGCGTTCTCGCTCTCTCTCGCGTTCTCGCTCTCTCTCGCGTTCTCGCTCTCTCTCGCGTTCTCGCTCTCTCTCGCGTTCTCGCTCTCTCTCGCGTTCTCGCTTTTCTCGCTCTCTCTCCCCCTCTCTCTCTCGCTCTCTCTGTCTCTCAACACACACAGATACTCGACAGAAATTGTTGGGTCAATGGTCAGACATCGTCGCTCTCATTTCAATGCTGCAAACTGGGGAAAGAAATTGATAGCTTGGAATGTGTGGAATGCTTTATTCTCTGTATGAGCGAAACCCATTGTTTGGGCCGAACCGTAGCCGCCCGTGGGTCAAAACGCTGACCTTCGGAAACTAAGCTGACTGCGCAACGGCGACATTGCCCTCTCTACTCTTACAATTTGCCATCTGATACAGCGATTGGAATGATTCCTAGTAACTCAAAAGTTTTAAAACGTCTTCGACATTAGCCATTCATTCGTTTATAAACATTTTACATGATTGTGAAATTTTAATCAAGTTAGAAAACAGGTTGAGCTGAGTATCTCAGAGCCAACAATGCCGCTGTCTCTGATGCGAGTCTGACGGAGGTTGTAGGGTTGGAATACCAACGATGGCATAATTTTCAACACTAGCTTAATTTCGCTAGGTCGAATTGAGCCGCTATCTGGAGGAGAATCTAGAGGCGGCTGCTCTCATCGGTAGTTTTCCATATTTCTCGATCAATTCCAAGCGAATACCGGAGCAGTACTCTATCAAACGGACCATGGACCGTACACGATCTTTCCTTCCTCTTCTTTGTTCCAATCTCTCTCATTACTCATACACACTCGACATGCACATGTACACTACAACTATCACATTTGTCTGAAGACCAGTCGAGAACTTTAAGTTTGTTCCGACTGGGGTGGTGCCCCGCTAGGGGAGATTCGTAGAGGGGGAAATCCGACATGTAGGTCAGCGCCGAATCTCAAGATCTGGCGTTGAGGAACACTTCCATATCTCTGGATAAAACGCACAACAAACGACACTGATAGTGGACTTGGAGATATTGTAACGATATAGACGTCGGATAAAGGTAAATACCTCTAAAATACGGAGTGTTTGACGTCGTATACCGCATTTTTAAAGGTATTTCGAATAAAGTTATAATAGTGGTAAAGGTATTTCTATGGTGTAAATACATTCATTACTATAATTTCGATATTCGGCCCGTGTTCATGACATCGCGGGTTCCTGGTTGGGGTGACCGACTAGGAACCCCGGATCTAACGGCCCCGAGGCCAATTGCCCTTTACGCGACATGTAATGCCTAAATACAATCAATAATTCAAATACTAAATACAAATACTAATACTGTCTGCCCGCCTGCCCTTGCTGGATGCGCTCGTGGACGCAGAGTCCCACTCACGATGGAAAGAGATGGGTGAGCTAGTCCCGCGCACCGATTGTTGCTCGTTCTGCGTAGCACCAGTTTACGTGACGAACCACGTGAACACAACACGTCACATCGTTTAAAAGCCAGACTAGATGCTCGCCGCCTTGTTCAATGGAGAACAAGAAGTGTGAGAAATATTTTGAAAGTGGCATAAACCATTTTCCACGGTGATGAACCAAAAATAACACGATGAAGGTGTAATTGAAAGTAAAGATGCACTATTTTGTTAATGCTTCATATATCTGTTTCGATGACTTATAGCAAGGTGGTAATTTTGGTATCCGTCTGCATTTAAATTTCTCGCAAATATTGTGAGGCAAACTGGTGCGTGACGCTCACTGGCTGAAGACGGATGTGTAGGCAATACTGTATGTTTCCACCATGGTCTAACGGCCTGCGATGAAAGGTTGACGCACAGTCACAAGTGAGCTCGCTGGTTGTATCGCCTGTTTTTGCAGGGTGGCAATTTTTTGCACTAGAGAAAGCATAAGGACCAATTAGACAAATTCAGGAATTTTTACAACTGGCTTACCATGTGTCTCGACAGCCAACATTTTGATCATGAGATAACATTTTCACATAAATTGAGGAAAACAAATAGGGCATGTTTCTACATGCCACGTTGTAACATTCCCTTTTCAGACACCACAGCATATGAACATTGCTGAAAATAACATTTTGTACAGTTCGACAAAAAAATCATAACTAATAATGATTATGATAATGTATTATTATTAATAATGATGTATTCATTACACATTTCCTTTTACAAATTTACCTGCAGAGAACACTAGAGCACGTCATTATTGGAATCTTATTGATGTCAAGTATGAAGATTAAAATTAAATGAATATACGTCGTTTGAACGAAAGATATTTTCTAAATAATAAAAAAATATATTTGAAATATTAACATCAATTTGAATACGTTAATTATATTAATTTCGTTTGAGCCATTTCTTAATAATATATTTTTACAAAAAAATTATAGCTAATCCTTTATACAAATATTTATTGTTTAACATAATTAATTTTTATTAATGTATGATTATAAAAATTATGTTATCACTAAGTATGCCTGTCAATGAAACAGCCTGTCATGCATCAGTCAGAAACCTCTATTACTAATTTCCAACGTGCGCATTAATTGAGGAAAAATTATGCAGCCTCCATGTGAGAGGTCTATGGTTAGATACCCAGAAATTTGGAGAACAGTACAAAAACTATTAAACAGTTTCAATATTGACTGAAAATGCAAATATTTGATTGTGTGAATCCATCTATTCCACAAACTGTGAGTAACGACAGAATTCCTCTTTCTAATGTCACAGTTTAAAACAGAGCTGACATCACGTGTCAACAAGGCACCAAGAAAGAGGCCGCCTGTCATTAAATATTTCCTATTAAAGTGTTTCGTTATGAAGCAGCATTTTTTAAAAGAAATGTCATTTGTATGTAATGAACTGTTTGTACTGCTTATATACTATACTATACTATGCTATTGCAGAATTTATTATGTGTTTTTATGAAAATATTGAATTTATTGCAGGGTTACATGCGAATATTTTATTTAGTTTTTAAACAATGTGCGTTTTTAATGAATTTTACACAATCGTTTTGTTAATTGGACAGCGTTTATGCATCAACCGCCATCAGTTGCATTGGACCATGTTCTAAGTGTACGCAAAATGTTGGCGCCAAATCTGTAAAAATTGCCTTATGAATGAAAATGTAAACGCCGCCAGTCACATCAGTGATTTTATGTATCGCAACAACCGCCTGTAAACCTAGATCTTCAAATCTGATGTTCTTAATTTCACATTATGCAGGTAAGTGCCGGATAATCCTCTCATGTTTGGAGTAGTTTGGCATTTTAATGGATGAAATAATTAAATTACAGTTTTTCAAGCTGAAAATGTTATATAACCTTTGAACACGATTATCTTCAGAACTTGTATGCTGTCCCATAGCCGGGTTTGATGCATAACACAGTCCAATTACACGTCTTTTAGTATCCACTTGTCCATTTTTCCCATCTCCTCGACACGCCTCAGAGTCATTTACAAAATTGAATGGCGTCGCGTCGTCCGCCTTGTTCTTTAGCTCTCTCCAGAGTGCAGTACTCTCCTCATGAGGGTGCACGCAGGGCAACATAAACCTGCCTATATTATTTCTCTACCTACTGCTTAGCGGTTTGCAAGACCCAAGCTTCAGGAAAAGCATCACAAAGGTTCAGATCCTTGCACAAAATGCTCTTTAGATTAAACATTTTTGAGATGCAAGTAGACTATTTTAACATGCCTGTATATCGTACGTGCAAGTATTTCACTTCTAAGCAATATATTTTTATTTATACATTTATCAATATGTTTCATCTTTTTCATTACCAAAACGATAAAACTGATAAATATAGAAATAAAAATATATGAGCAAATATATAAATAAACATATTGATGAATATATGAATAAACATATTGATGAATACATGAATAAACATATTGATAAAGATATGAATAACATGTAAATATAAGAATAAATATGAAAACAATTGATAAATATGTCAATAAACATTATAAACATATAAAGTATTCTGCGAACTTAGACATATTTCGGTCGGCAGTTTTGTTTCTGCCAAAAATCTTGAACTATTGAATAGTAAATTTAAAAAAAGCAACTACACAGTATGCTGAAAAACTGGGTGATAGATAATAGGAAATGCCTAGGAACCACAAAGACCACAATTCTTCCTGGACATTATGTCCCAAAGCAGGATACCCTTCAACGTCGTTGATCAATGTGAATATGAAATTATTGCAGAATCAATGCGGCTTTATGAAGCGGCAATGAAGAGTCAATGCGGCTACATAATGAAGAAGTTGCAAATGTGCATTGTGACGATGACGATCAACTGTGATACCTTGGTGGCAACTTCGTTGGTCGAGCTGTTCTAGGGCTCGAGTCTCGGTGGTGGTGGATATCCAAAAACTAGGTTCATGGTTGGGTCCAACCATTTTCTGAAGGATAATTCGAGCGGCCAGCTGCTCTAACCGCTAGTATTCCGGCTGAATCTATCCCATCAATACAAGCTCAGTTACGGAGCAGTATCCTAACAAACGGACCATGCAACGCGCGCGATCGTTCCGTCCTAAGTGAATGTCATAATAAGAAGAGAAGTGATATGTTAAAATACTTCAACAGTTCCTCCTCCTTGTTCTACCCTCTCCCCTTACACACAAAGACGTATATGGATTGCAACTATCACATATGTATGTACGTATCTTACAGCTTGTTGCTGCTCTAGTGGTGTCACATGGGAGTAGATATCTGGAGTAGAAAACACCCTCAAACTATGAATTGAGAGAATAGCCATTTTGAGCTCCAAGAGATCTACGTAGAAGTCAATGACTTGTCCGGGGTGGTTGATGGTCTGAGATCTTGATAATTAATCAATGTGATGGAAAACAGCACAAAAAACAACAATAATTTGGGACGGGTCTGAATATTTTGTGACAATCCTACATAACGCTTCTTACATGGATGTTACAGGGGCTTCCTAATATATTTGATTGCTTCGATCTATATAAAGGCATTTTGTCATTTTAAAAAGTGTTATATCTCTCCGCCTTGTGTGGCAAAGTAGTGCTTTCAGACTTAAGGGCAGTGGCGGAGCAATATATAATCACGCTGTTCGCACATTAAAATCGACTGCACTGAGGTGCTCAGTAGTAAGTCTACATCCAGCAAGAAGCGAATAATCGCCTCCTAACTTCAGGCCGCAGTTACTACTCGAGCGTGACTTCGCACAGACTACGGGAGCCCTACTCGGCTACCCTGCGCAACGAGTCCCTTTAGTTTTAGGCCGCCTTCACAACGAGCCACTCGGCAGAACCACCGAGAATTGTTAAGCCCCCTTCACACACACAGCCATTGATCAGCGTCACTGAGCGTGGAAATGAAAGGATTCGTGTTACCACTGTGAGAGACGGCGACCGCAAGTCAATCAACGTGTTAAGAGCTAAGCTCAGAGACTCTTTGTATTGACATGGTGTGAAGGGTGCCTTTAAAACTGTGTTCTGCTCACGGTTGTCGCGGCGACTGCAGAGTCTGGTAGCGGAAATGCGCCCCCCGTGTGCTGGTGGCGGAGGTGCGCCACCACCAGTGGTCACAACATTATAGCTGAACGCACAACTGCTGTGCTTTGAAGGACTGAAAGTCCAGACGATCGTTTTTCGTTAGGTTGGTTGTGGTGAACGTCTACCTACAGACTTCCTTACGAGTTAAATGTGTCTTGTATGTTGTTAGTGATGCTTACAATCGGCTCTGTAAACGAAAATTCCAAAGTATTGCGTAGCTTTCAGTTGTAAAGAACGCTAAGAAACTGTAAAGTAGATGCGAATGTTATTAGAAGATATTATTTCGTATGCCATTATTTTCGTAGTACCTTTTTGGTTTTCCGACAACTACTACTTGCTATAAATTAATCTAATAAAATTATTAAAGATACGTCAACTTTCCCCTACGTGTATGTTAACAAAATCTTCAAGAAATGAAAGATCGGATCTTGTTAAAGTATTGTAGGTAAACTGAAATTTGAAAGTATTAATTACTGGTTACTTTCAACTTTTTATTAACTTTTAGTGAACATAAAAGCGAATAAATGGGCGGCGCTCATGCGAATATCTCCGTTTAAACTAATGCATTGTTAGCTGCAGCTCCTCTCGGGATTGCTGTGGACTGGCTACTTGTGAAGTGGTCCTTACAAGGACTTTACCAGCTGGTGGCTATTCATCCCCTGTACTGGGCCTGCGAAGTCATGCAGTTTGACCAAGTTACTAGAGAACGTTGGCAGGTGTCGTGAACTCCGAAGGTTCGCCCGTCGAGGTGATTGGGTCCACGTCCTGACGAGCGATGCAGGGAGGGGCTCTCAAGTATTCCTTTCTCTTACCGGTCATCTTTCTTCTCCGCCTTCGTTCATGTTCGTTCTTTTATAACAACCATTCTCTTTTCTTCTGCTCCTTCTATTTCACTTGGCCCCTCTGTATGCTGAACGCCCACCCATGTGTTTGTCGCACATGGCGATCCGTGTGGGAGGGAATGTGTGTCCTGGCAGTTGAGGGACCTGTTTGTTTTCCAACTATGCCTGGTGTTACTTGATGCTTTGGCACTAAGGGATACATTGTTAACGTATTTTGGGGAACATTTCTTGTAGGTTACAACACACTTTCTTTGACCTCGGACACTTCTACACGGGTGGTCGGGAGCTAACCCCCTCCCAATCAATTGTCTCGGACTAGGTCTTGTGCTGAACTCCAGGGTGAGCGGGGCGATCCACGACGGGACAGCGTTGTGACAGTCCTCTGTTCTGATTCTCTCAGTTCACATCAAGCTGTCTCCCGGTGTTGTGTCAGACTACCTGACGAAATCAGTTCAAAACCTTATTCGTCGTCTACTACTATGACCCTGGTACTTTGTTGGGTTCCCGACCATGTGAGAATCACAGGGAATGAGCTGAATCGACCAGGCAGTGAAATCAGCGACTCGTAAGACTCGTATTGACATTCCTTCTGTACCATTGTCCGATGTTAAGGCTTTCTTGAACGATTCGTGTTTAGAGCCTGGGAAAAAGAGTGGCACAATACCACTTTTAAACTATGTGCGATAAAGAAAATCTGTTAATCTCTGGTTTTCCTTATCCCGCTCCTCTATGCGTGAGGAATTTATTCTAACCCGTCTTCGTATCGGGCACAGCCACTTTTCTCACGGTTTCCTCCTTCGAGGTGACACTCCTAACATCTGTGACTCATGCAGGACGGTTCTTTCTGTGGAACACGTCCTCCTGCACTGTACGAAATTTGTTGGCAACTGGAAGGCCCAGGCCGACGAAGGCATGCTAGGGCAACTCGCTATGGAAGGTGCTTGGAGATGACTGCGCTTTCAAAACGTTCTGCTTTTGGAGAGAAAGCGGAATATATAATCTTGAGAGATAAGGGCAATGTTTATTTTTTTGGCCCCTTTACTGCCAATTTTACGTTTTATGATAAATTTTACGTGTTCATTTTATATTTTCCTTCTGCCATACCTACTTGTATACTTGATGCGGAATTCAAGCCCTCTCTTTAGGTTATGTACATGCTTTAAATCAGCGGGTAAGTTGCATCTGCAACACTTACCAAATCTATTTTTTAAATACATTGACATGGGCGCCAATGACCTCAGTAGTTTAAGTGCCATCTAAACCTTAATTAATAAATCAAACCAAAGGTTCGCCTTCTCAGCACACCTATATCTCCTTTACAGTGAGTTGCTCACACTGCAGCCGCTGCTACTGACTCTCAGACGTCTACACATCTCTGTATCGACAACACGACGAATTATTCATTTTTCAAGTATAAATTCATTTTTCAAGTATAATTGGAGTAGCAGCAGTGTTTCAGCGCATGAGTAATAGCTATTAACATACCCAGAAATGTTATGGTAGAGAGGCAAAAGTTAAAAATCGAGGCGGAGCGTAGCGGAGCAGAGATTATTAATTAAATGGACGAAGGCAGTAGTAATACTAACATTTCATGGTATTTCCAACATTTATATCGGTCACCATAAAATCTCACGATTGATGCGAAAATTTATGACATTACTGCGATACTAAACAAAGAATTCTAATGCTGCAGTACGTTACTATGATATTGCGGAGTGTTGCTTGCAATATATCTATTTAAACAATATTCGTATACCGTGATTTGAGGAAACATGGATACAAATAATTCTCTTGAACATAAAGATACTTAAAAAAAATGACGTTCGGTGTTTTGGGAGCGTCGACTTCCAGTTGTGGCACCTTCAGATCGTCAGTAAATTGATTACCGCAGAAGGGTTTCGTTTGATGGGATGCCAGAAAAATGATTTTAATTTATCTTATACGCATGTTTAATTGCACTATTAATATTACAATTAACAATAACTATCCCTGAAACTAATGAGTAACTTTTATTCTGTATTGTTTGAATCCGATTTGTTTTCTACATAGCCATGTTGTTTTTGTTAATAAATATTTGAGTTGCGAAGAATAGATGGTCGTTTATTTTACGTTGCTAAGAATGTTAAAACGCGTTGCTAAGGATGTTAAATTTCATAAGATACAGGTAGGTACAAGTGCACCTAACCAACCTGTAGGGTTGCATGTTAACAGGGGATAAAGACGCATGTGACCAATAAATATATTTATACAATTGAATGTATGTTTGTCTTAACCGTGCGTTGTCATTTTCGACTACATTTGTGACCGGCTTATTGATGTCACTGCAGTGCCTCTGACCGGAAAGTTCTAGGTTTCGAATCCCGATGATGGCATGATTTTCGACAATAGCAATGTAGCTAGTGTGGTTTCTCCGATAAATACCATGCGAGTGGCGGAGTAGTACCCTAACAAACGGGCCACAGACAGCACGTAGACTTTCCTTCCTCTCCTTCGTCTTATCCTCACCACCGTACACGACAGTTACACTTACACAAAACACACTACTAGACATGCCGGGGGACCAGCCGGAGCTAAGAGCTTGTCCCGACTGAAGCAGTGTCCCGCCGGTAGGAGATATCTGAATAGTGAAAACCCCGCAAAACCGACTTGTAAGTCGGCGCCGTATATTGCCATTCGGCCGGGGAAGATCACCACCCCAGCATGCGATTAAAACATGCACTACACTTACGGGACTAATGGCCTAAGTTGTTGACCCGCCAGAAATCACTAATCAATCAATCGACTACACTCGTTAATTTACGATACCGACCATTAAATTAGCCGGAGTGTGACCGCTATCAATTGAAAAAGAACGTGTCGTCCTGTGAAACACCGAAATCTGAGGTTAAGATCATTCTTTTAATAATTCGGAAATTTACTTGTAGAACACTTCACTGAAATTATCTACATGTTTACTCCATAAGATCATAATTAAATATTTTGTAGGGCAAAATTTGTGAAATTTGATATTTCATATTGTTCTCACATTTAAAATATAACAGTGAGAAAACTACCAACTTATTTGGTTGTGAGTGATTTTTTATTTTTTTCAGCATGTGACTGCGAATGTATTTTATTACAATATTGAGAGTGATGGGAAATATACTATTTATTTCTATTTAGGAGATAATTTATTACAAATTGAATCTCTTGCTGGTAGATGCCGTTCATACAAATGTTTGAGGCAACACGATCATTATTTTTAGTTGTAGTGAACTCATGACTGGTTCTCAGAAGCAGGACAACTAATTTTAGAGCAACACCGTTAAAAATAGGACATTATTTGTTCTTACACCTACACTTCTACGTTATTACAGCGTGTTTGGCATGCCTTTAACACTCTGCGTTTTGTGGAAGGTCTTTATTTTTACCACGAGTTCTGAGAAAGTATGAATATGTCAGTGTCACGCGGGAGCTGTGCACGCGCAGCTGCTGACACGCGAGCCGCTCTGTACGCAGAGTCTCAAATGGCACTTCTCGACATTTTGATACTAGTTGGTGGTGTTTCACTTACGGTTATATCTACCATTATCGCATCTGTCATATTAACTTTAAACAAACTCACAAGAAATAATTTGTTTTTCCTAATTTTTTTTTATTTATTAATCGTAAAATTAAATAAAAACTGTAGGTAATTTTTCAGAATTTATTCTTTTGTCTATGTTGTTTTACATGATATCGTCACTAGATAAAAAATTAAGACATAGAAGTAGCCAAACCAATTATAAACAATCAGAGATTAAAAACAAATTCGCAGTTCATCAGAAATATGTCTTCATAAACTAGTTTATCACATTATTTTTCTTTTGAAATTTTAGACAATTTCAAGAGTTCAACAAAACTAAATTTTATAACAATATAGGCTTTCACGGCCGGAGTTGTAGTCGACATTTTCTTCCGGGCTAGGGGGCCGTGGTCTTTTGGAAAATATACTTCCAAACGTTTCGCACGGAACTGCGACGGACATCCTCAGTGGCGATGGATTCTTCGTCCGAGACCACATCGCCACCGAGGATGTCCGTCGCAGTTGCGGACGAAACGTTGGAAGTATGTTTTCCAATAGACCACGGCCCCCTAGCCAGGAAGAAAACGTCGACCAAAATTAAATTTCGCTTCATTTTTAAGCGTTCTTTGCTCTACCCGTGAAAAAGTTCGAATATAAAATTTGTAGCAGTTTTGAGAATTTCTTATGAATTACATTAAGTTCAAGGAAAAATTATTTGAAAACAACTCTCTTCTCAAAAATCTGTTCATTAACTTTTTCACAGATCTAAAGATTTGGAACAGATTTTATTTGAGACAATCTCTATCATCAGTATTCTAATTCTGGAATGATAAATTTTTGCAATTTGCAAAAAGGCAGAATTCGCCGCAAATGGGATAACGAATTGTTTCACTGTCCTTCAATACATACGAGGAGAACATTTCAAGAAATACATTCAATCCACTATGAGGAAAATATTGTTTAAGTATTGCCTATGCTTCATGAACAATTACGCGAAAATTACACATATTTTCGAAAAACTATACTTTTCCTTATTTTAAAATCTATCTTTGAACGAATTTCCTCAAGGCAAAAACTCTTTTTTTCTTATTTTAAAAACTACCATTGGACGGATTTCCTTAAGGAAAAAAACTCTGTCTTCAATATGTGCTCGTAGTTGTAGGAGACGAAAAATTTAGAACGTTTGCAATTTTAGTGTAAACTTTGAAGCACGCAAAATTTGAAGTGCTATTTGGGAAAATTTGAAAATGTTAAGGAAGTATACCCAAAACATCAAAATATCTATTTCAAGCGCAGAGGGCCTTGAGTTTATTTAAATCGATCGAGGAATATCAATTTTTTTTTTAGAAAAAACGGCTGAAACGGTTCTGGCGTCTTTCAGGTGTGTGTTTGACGTCAGGGTCTTGACGCCTAACACACACATGGACAAACGGACAGATGAACGGACGGGTGGATAGACAGACGGACGGACGGACAGACAGACGGACGGACAAACGGACGGACAAACGGACAGACGGATGGACGAATGTACAGACGGACAGACGAATGGACAGACGGATAGACAGGCCGAGCGAAGGACACAGGCGGAGCGACGGACAGACAAGCGGAGCGACGGACAGACGGGCGGACTGACCGAACAGACAGACTGATGGATGGGCAGACGGACGGACAGACGAGCAGGTGGACGGACGGACAGACAGATGGACGGACGGACGGATAGACATGTTTTGTCTATACCACTATGATTCTGTTTAATGTAAGCAGCAATGATGTTATACTGAAATTTTACCCACATATTGTAAGTTTTGTGAGGTATTTTAATAAAGCCATTTTATGGAAATGTGAGTACTTACATAAGTTACATTCCAGTAAACGAGCAGTTTGCTTCAGTGATCTGAGCGAAATGTGCTGCAGCTTCTTACTAGTAACACCCCAGAGATACGGCATGATAATTAAATGCGTCATTACTTCCATTACACAGATTTTCATCTTGCTAATTTTGCTCCTTCTTGAGATGAAGTTACTCATGTAAGTAATGGCGTCAAACTCCACTTCTCTGGTTCAAGAAATTTGTGTTCAAAGGTGGTTCTTGACTAAGAACCAACTGCTCTCTGCTATTAATACTGTGCTGTTTTTCTATAGCACTATACCGAGGTAGAATATCATGAAACTCGAAGTATGTGCAGAACAATGTACAAACAATAATACGAATTAAATAATCGTAATTAAGATTTCAAAATGATGAGACACACATAACGCGGAGCAGCTTCCCCTTTTGAGAGTCTTAAATGGTCAGTATTACGCCAATTTGAGTCGATAAAAAGA
This sequence comes from Acheta domesticus, assembly GCA_031308135.1. Classification (NCBI taxonomy): domain Eukaryota; kingdom Metazoa; phylum Arthropoda; class Insecta; order Orthoptera; family Gryllidae; genus Acheta; species Acheta domesticus. The sequence goes on along the minus strand of JAHLJT010008446.1, from coordinate 242,445,272 downwards.
CATGAAAAGAGGAGGAAATATAGAAGCAATTGTGGTGAAGCCCCATCAACGTCATAGAGTGCATTATCAGTAAGTGTGTATAATTCGAAGGGGACAGAATGGTGTGTCTCCGCGATAATAGTTTGGCTTATCGTGGACATTTCGACTCATACACGTTTTGCAGCTATAACAATGATATATGGGTAACTTTCCATAACCTTAGCAGTGAGGAAGGCTGGATCGTAAATGAAGTAATTTGCTGTGAACACTTATCCTGCAATATAAGAATCATTGAAAGAGAAACGAGCTGGAGTTCTAGGAACAAAACCAGTACTTGTAGGTCAGAAGTACTGGTCCTTGCTGTTGGGGCACTTGCCCCTCTGCGACACAGAGCGGTGACTGGCTGTCTCATAAATATACTGGGGTGCGTTATGAAACAATTCTATATGTACTACTTGACGTCGTCCGAGGCGAATCATTTGCCCCTCAGATCCTTATTAAGGGTCAAAAAATGGCGTAATATGAGGGAAAGATCTGGATTGTATTAAGAGTGACAGAAAACCTCAAACTTCAATTACTGCAACAGTATCAAGGTCGTGTTGACCGTACGAGGTCTTGCAATGTCGTAGAGCAGAATGACCCCACGAGTGAGTTTACCTGGTCGTTTCTTGAAGAAATTCAAGATGGAGATTTTCGGTCAATCTTTATACAGTCCAGACCTCTCTCTGCAATTACGCCAGTTTTGGTCCTCTAATAAAGGCTCTGAGGGGCAAACGTTTCTCTTCGGACCACGACGTCAAGCAGTACTTGTGGCACTCCTCCACAACGGAGCCACGAGAATTTTACGAGACATTCATCTAAGCGAAATGTGCTGCGACTTTTTACTAGAAACTAAGTACTCCAGAGATGCGGCACGATAATTGTGTCGCCTTGTGTCGTCGTTGGACTAGTGCCTCAACAGCCAGGGCCAGATACGTCTGACCTACAGGTACTGATTTTTGTTCCTAAGCCTCCGGCTCGTTTCTTTTTAAATGCTCCTTATGGTATTTACAATTTTGACACGTACACTGAAATGCAACTATATTGACATGAACAAATAAGTTAATAATCTGATAAGGTGGTAATATTAGCGCTATAGTGTTAAGGAATAATTTTTTAATTGGGATTTTAAATATAATCGCCAAAAAATCAAGTGTGACAGAATTGCGATTTAAAAAACTTCACGTAATATTGCAATGCGTTTGCACGTCTCATGTTAAACCGTATCTCGAACACGTTCACAGACGGCCAATTTTGCTCACCGGATTATACTGCGGTTTATCAGAACAGCGCGGCGACTGCATTGGCTTTGAGTCGCCACCGCTTCTCTTTTGTTTCGGCAAGAGTGCGTCGCTCCCTATCCTGTAAATGGACAGTACTCAAACCAATGTTATGGGCACACCCTTTGGGAAACGAGTAACCACGAACACTCATCCCGATAAGTCAGGTTACGACGGGTTTCGTATACCCGACAATTCAACTATGTTGGGACAAAAGACGCCCGTTGATTAATTGATTGAGTGGTGATTCCGAGAGCGTGAACTACTAAGGGCACTGATTCTGTATGTATAATCCATGTTTTTTCGGGGTGTCGGTGATATTCCCCTGCTGGATGGTGAGATCCGGCGCCGACCTACTGTCGGCTCGCGAAGTTTTCCCCATCCAGGAATCACCCACCAGCGGGGCACCGCCTCAGTGTTACCGCCTGTCTCCCGAGAAGTGTGATAGTGTAGTGCGTGTAAGGGATAAGGATAGAGCAAGGACGAGGAAGGAAAGATCGCGCGAGGCCGTAACCCATTTGTTAGGGTACAGCTCCGGCATTCGCCCGGTGTTGATCGCAGGAACCACGGAATCGGTACCGATCAGAGCAGCCGGGCGCTAGAATTCTCCTCCACACAGCGACAGAATTCGACCAAGCTATGTAGGTCGTCGGGTCTCGAACCTAGGATCTCCCGGACAGAGGCACTGCAATGATATCAGTCTAGTATAGGCCTGCACAGCATTTTGTACTTTGAGGAATCTCAGGAACCACGCGCGAGCAACTCAAGTGCAAAAGCGAAATTCGATGAAGGGTAGGGATGAGGCTCATTCTAGGAGTGGGGACCACCATTGAGAATGCGCAATTCGAAGCATAGCGCGTAAATTGAAAGAGAAATCGGCAAGAATGTGGCGGTCACATACAGTTCACGTAATATTGTTTTTGTATTATATTGAAAATGTTTATTGTCGATATATGAGAATTAGACACCAAGAATTAAGGTGAAGTGGAGCAAGTGCATCTTGTGGTGCGCAACGTTCATCATCAACCTGGCATAAAAAATCAGGTTATTATTTTGTATTGTGTTGCGTACCTTAAACTATATTATTTTTAAAAGTACAGATGTATCTTCTGATATTCTAAAAATTGTCATCAGTTAAGGAGAAAAGTGTTTGAAGTCCGATTAACGAACTTGCCCCCACCAAGCCGGGGTAAGTGCGTCACCGCATTATCAATTCGTTTGCTGTGAGTTAATTATTCGACAGGGAAAGTGCAAAAAAATGCAGCTGGAAGCGATCATTTTTATCCTGGAAAGTTTCAGAGAGGAAAAAAAATAGCTGAGTTATAGAGTTTTGCATCGCATAAAGTACACATCGGGATAAAGAGGTCAAAAATATAAAATGCAAAAACAAAGCTTTAAACTCCTTTAATTAATGCAAAAGTAGCCTTTTATCAATTAAAGTTAAATACAGAAAATTTCTTAACAAAGATAATAACCTGAAAAAAGAAATCAAAAATTGCTTCTCCTCGACGACGGGAGGAAGAATGCGTACAATGTTTTTTCTCAACTGAATTGATGTCTTGTCTTTCGGGAAATGTAAATGAAGTAGATCCGCCTGAGGATGAATTCTTCCTCATAAATTTAATTAGTGAGTCTCATTTATCGAATAACAATACTTTACCAACATAGTGGCAAAATTTCTTTTGCACTCTGCTTTTCAGCTTTATTTTGTTTAAACGAACGAAAAATATAATCGAAATATCATTTACTTGGTATGAGGCAAGTGCAGATTATCACGCACTTTCCCTCGTTTTCATGATCCATTTACCTCTTCTTGAATTTTATCTGAGGTAAGTGCGTTATATAGCTTAACTTACTCAAACCAAAAGATAAAATGATTTTTCAATTATGTGCATAAAGTACTACAACAGAACATATAACTGATCCTACTAGTTTGTCGAAAAAAAAAATTTGAAGAAGATAATGTTGGATTCATTCAGACATCGTCATCTTGACTGTAGAGTTGAAACACTACGCGTGACAACGAAACCTCCCAGTGATATTATGTCTTGAACCAAAGCGCTCTGCTTTGTTAGCGTGGATAGGCATGTAGTTTGCACCATACTTGACAGATGGTTGTGAATGTAACGAAATAACACAAATAAATTTGGCCGACTAACGAACTTCCTTGAAAACGCACTTGCCTCACTTCACGTAGATACCATCTCGATGCACTTGCCCCACTTCACCTCCTGCCCATCTCGATCAGACTTTTTCCAGTTTCCCTGATCCATTGAGCAAATGCGCAGATGACCTCTTGTTTTGCTTCTCGACGTAAATGTATCTTCACGAGGCGTACTTTTGTTGAGCACTCCTATTGCTTTTAGTGGTAGGAGTAGAGCTGAGGTTGAGTTACTATTTTGTTAGTAATGCAGAAAAAATCACATCTGCAGTTCGTTTACCTTTGAAAATATGTTTTCTATAAGTCGGGAAAGAAATGTCTAGTTTCTCAAATGTTGCTAATCTCGCGCTTTTTTTAAATTTTATTATTGTTTTTATATTTAATTCATCCTTCAACTATCGTATTTATAGTTAAAATGTTGGGAAAGGATTCTGAAACTTAAGAAAACGTGCGCAAATAATCTTCTCCCCCATACGTCACATACAGTTTTTACTGTTTTTTGACCAAATAAATCAATTCAAATTAAATCACTTTATAATTTCTTGTAAGGCTTTCGCTTTGCTACGATGTAATCACAAATTTACTGTTTTGCTCAACACAAAATTATAATACTGAATTGTTTTTCTTTGATGATGACAGCCATAAACTACTTGTTCGTTAACTACGTTTCATTGAATAAGACGTTTCTATCAAAGTTAAAACATTATTCTTCAAAAACATATTTTTCTTTTTGTTCTAATTTCTGACCAGAGTACATTATATATTTCTAGTATCAAATCAACTAGAACTATTCAATTGAATAAGACGGTTCTATATAAAAACCGGTTCTAAAACATATTACAAGGTGCATTCCGAAAGTAATGCAATTGAATTTGCTGCGTCACTCCTATTGGTCAAAGTGGGATCGGACCACTTGGAGTAGGTGAGGGGGACGCTAAGCTTTGTCGCGAAATCGGCCTCAGTGCTCTCCAAGCTGCGGAAGCAGCAAGACATCAGTTATTGTGAACCTCTGCGCGCCGACCGTGTCACGGAAAAAAATGAAATCTACGATCGAGCAACGTTATGAAATTAAATTTTGTGCTAAACTGGAAAAATCTCTTGAGCAGATTAACAAAATGATTCGTGAGGCTTACGGGAACTCTGCTCTGTCCTACTCACAAGTTTCGAGGTGGTTAAGGGCCTTTAAGTAGAGCCGGGAAGAGGTTCACGACGAACTACGCTCTGGGCGGCCGTCAACCAGCAAAACCGACAACAATGTGGCTCATGTTCGACAATTGTTGGTCTCTGACCGTCGATTGAATATCAAGATGGTTGGCAATGAACTAAACACTTCGTCTACTGTTGTGTTTCTCATTGTTTTTGAAGATTTGGCGATGAGGAAAGTGTGCGCCAAGCTCGTGCCCAAGGTGTTGTCAGACGACGCACTACGAGTCCGCGAGTTTCTGGTCAAACACCAGGTGCCAACGCTATCCCACCCCCTACAGTCCTCACATCGCTCTAGCAGACTTGTTTTTGTTTCTTCGGGTTAAGGTAGCCATGAAAGGAACCCGTTTTTCGTCCATAGAAGAGATCGAATCAGCCGTGACGAAGACCTTGCAAGAGGTCCCCGAAGACGCCTTCCAGGGCGCGTACCGTTCATGGCAGAGTCGCTGAAAAAAATGTGTGGAAGCCCAAGGACAGTACTTTTAAGAATTTTAAGTGTTTGTACAAATATGTTCAATAAATTAATTTAAAAAATAATAATTGCATTACTTTCGGAATGCACCTTGTATTCTTCAAAGAAGTGGATATTCTTAGTTCATACAACTAAATTAAGTTTAAAGTGGTTAATTGTAAGTTTAATGTTTATATATATATTCTTGACACCGATGCCGAACAGAGTTCCCTCTATTTCCTGGGGGCTTGCCGCTTGAATCTACAGCTCCATTGAGGTGTCTGTACGTTCTCAGAAAGAGCTGTGTGTAAACTCCAAAGGCAGTTTACATACTTGTACCTCGTGCAAACTTAATGAAGTGTTGTATAATGGCGTAGGACGTGGTACTATGTCGTGTTCTACACGACACCAGGCATTCATTCTGTACCTTTGTACTTTCATCTTGTTAAGCTACTGCTGTTTATGAGCCAACTAGTCAAAATGCATAGTGTTCTTGTTTGTTTATTTAGTGACTGATGATTAATTTCTGATAAATTCGTGTTGGCATCGTTATTATCTAACTCATTGCACCAATAAAAATTATTCTTCATCTTGCTTTTACTTCATATATATTTAGGTAAATATAAATTGTTTTAAAAGGTATGTTTTGTTTATTTTAAACTAAAAATCACCATAAAAATAGATAAACGTTTTAGAAATACATTTGTGTAAGATTTGACATAGTATGTAAATATTGGAGTAAAATTTGCATTAAAAGTAACTGACGCCTTGACAACAAGCATGATGGTTTTCATCAATTAATTTCTTGCTTGTTTTTTCACGAATTCTAACCATTCTACAACAAATTCATGGAATTTTTTAAAATGTTGAAAATGTTAGCTTTTACTTTAATGTTTCCAAGTCCTCATGAAATACATTATTTACATTATGTTTGCATGGACGTCCTAAAATGTTTTAGGTAAGAACATGTACGTAAAACACATTGTGAAGAGAAAAATAATTGAATGTGTAAGTACCCCATTGACCCAACAGGACCATGTCTGTCTACTCCTGCTTGACCTTTTTTAATTCTGTTCATGTACTACAAATATCATCTATTTGGCAAAAGTGGAACAAACAGGCTCTCGGAGGAGCTATATTTTTCTAACGACAGAGCAGTACTTTCCCTCAGTCTACCACTGTGTGGTAAACCTGAAGTAAATTAAATATATCTAACTTCGGAGTAATCATATAAATCAACATAGAACATTGTAAAAAACAATTATTTTAAGCTTAAAGAAACTATACATAATTTCCCGAGTAGGTGAGTCCTGTAATAGATTAAACAAATGGATGTTTCTTGCTGTTCTTCAGAAGTGGTTATTACAACACTTGCAACTAATAAGAAATAGACTATCAACCTTAAAACTAAAATATCTATTATTCTCTTAAATGTCCGTCTGACTCGTGCTTACCTATAGAATCAAAGGAAAAAGAGAGAAGCATAACGTTGAAATAAACTTAGTCCATACTGAATCGTTCTAGATACAAATTATGATTCAGTTATGTTATGCACATACCTGGAAGTATAACACTACAAACATAGACTGCAGAAGCTTCACCAAGAGAAAGTAGCGAATAACATAGCCTCTGATCTACTTTAAATCACTATACAAAGTGATCACTAAGTTACCCCTGAGGCCATTATTTGAGAAATACACACGACGCGATGTTTTAACAGTTCGACAGCAATTTTTTGTCTTTCAAAGAATATAGCAAAAAAACTGCATCTTCTGGAGAAATTAATTCGGGATCATTACTATTGTTAATGGCGCTATGGATACAAACATCGCTTATGAAACCGCATTACATTGTTCAATGAAAAATATATTCAGAGAATGAGATGAACCAGAATAGGACGCAAAATTAACCAATCCAAAGAATATAACTAGTGATTCCGCAGTAGCACGTATTATTTCCTCGTATTATTTGTAACGGTTACGTAATACAATATTAATTAAACCCATGGGAAAATTGGGCATAATTGAACTTGATTTTAAATGTATAAAACAACCACCGGTTACATTATTTGGAATCGTCTCATTGACAAATCTCATGCCTCTACGAGTGTTTTCAACTCGCAGTAGCATTTGTCTGGACTGGAATTTAACTTCACAGGGTAGGTTTTCAGATTAACGCGGTTATCCATAAAATCATAGAGGTGATTTGTCTTTTTAGCAGTTCATCCATTCTTTTCTTCCTCGTCCTCTTCCTTTCTCTTCTTTCCTCTTCCTCCTTTCCCCTTCGTCGTTTCCGTTTCCTCCTTTCCCCCTTTTCTCTTCCTCCTTTCCCCTTCCCCCTTTCCTGTTCCTTCTTTCCTCTTCCTTTTTCCTCTTCCTCCTTTCTGATCCTTTCTTTCCTATTCCCCTTTTCCTCTTCCTCCTTTCCTCGTCTTCCTTTCCTCTTCCTCCTTTCCTTTTTCTCCTTTCCTTTTTCTCCTTTTCTCATCCTCCTCTTCTTCCCCTCTTCGCCTCTTCCTCTCTTACTCATCTCCCTCGGTTCCTTCTTCCATTCATTCTTTCTTTCTCTTTTCCTTTCCCTCTCGTCAACACGTTGTCCTCTCCATATCTCATTCCCTCCTCTCTCTCTCTTTCTTCCCGATTTCTCTTCTCATTCGTGTTGTTAGCGAGCGCCGAAACTTGCAGGGGAAGCCGCCAATGGCTTGGCAGCGGAGGTTGTTTATACACCGAACGCGGGCGTTCTAGGTCGAGAGGAGAAAATCCTCAAAGGGGGGCAGGCGAACAACGAAGCAGCAAGCGGCGACAAAGCCTGGCGCGCCCGTCGCCGCTCGTTACGCAGTGCCCGATTTCGCGTCGGTGATCCGTCGCCGAGCGGCGGACACCAAAGGTCGGGCCGGCGGCGGCGGCGACTGACGCTCAATGAAAGCGGGCACGTGTTCCCCGTCCCCTGGCGCTTGTCGACGACGCCGGCGACACCCACACAAGCGCAACGCTGGTGCCGGCCGAAGCATCCTCTTACTGCGCCGTTGCCCGCCCTCGCACTACTTCCTCAGTTCGCTCCACGTCGCTACTGCCGCCCCGCCCCGCTCACCAATTTTCGTTTGATTTACGTTTCAGTGTGTGTTGGCGAAATACTGCTCTAGAGTACCTCCTTCTGTCACATCTTCCCGCTTCATCCTGCCGCAAGGCTACCAGTGTTTTATTGTTCACTGAATTCTGTCGTAATATTTTTATTTGAAAGCTTTTGTGTGATTGTATTTAACTTTTCATTTGCTTCCGTTTGCAAGAGGGTTGCAACTTAGTTCACAAAAAAATCATTGCGGTTTCTCCTTTTCTCATTGGCGGTCATTGAGACTGTTCCTTCGCGTCATAAATCACAGCCTTGGTATTCAAAACGCATTCACTGAAGGAGTAAACGCTCATTTATCGCAATAGTTATGATGATGCGTGGAGTACAATCTCTCGCCGCCTCTTTCTCTCTCTGCCGGGCTGTGCGCGCCCTGCACTGGCATTTGCGTTCTGAGCCTGCCATTTACAGTATCGACCCACATGCGTGTTTTCCCGCATCATTCCTTGTTGAGCGTTGGCTCCAGCTACGCCCACTTAAACGGAACACAGGGCTCAGCGACAGAAAGGCTTCCGTACGCGGTGTGTGCGCTGCATATCACTCGTCTCTCCGAGTAGTTTAGCATGCTAAATTCACCGCTGTTCTTTCGGCATACATATACTGTGACACAATGGCGATTCAAGATCTGGAGCTGCACGCAGAGAGGGATACAATTATCAAATTGGAAGCTTTGTTACGACATAAATTTTTGGTATTAGAGCTCCCGATTGGACGACAATGTCTCCCTCGCCTTCCAGCTCGTGACCTTGACGTGTCACTATGTTTAAATCGGAATACAACTTAATAAAATTAAACCACTGTCTTGAGAATTCTCTTCACCGGCAGTTCTGATCGATTGTGTTTTGTAGTTTAACAGATCAACAGCAAGCGAATGCCGGAGTAGCAGCCTAACAAACAGGCCACGGACTCCTTTATATCTTCACCTCTTTTCCCTTTACAAACCACACTTACATGCACTTCAGTACCACAGAATAAATACTACACAGAAAAGAAAGCTACCCACAATCCGACCCCACAATCCAATATGATGCACATGGTCGCCATAGAAAGTGTGTAAACTGCTGTATGACCCGGCATTTGTTGTGTGGTTTAGGTGTCTTTTATTTCTGTTTTACTCTTTATATTTGGTGTGTGTATAACTAGCAAAAACATACGTAACCCGAGGGGCATTTGCTTAGTAAAGGCAAATATTAATATCGCATATAGGCAAATATTAATAAAAAATAGAGATATAAAGGTAAAGAATTATAAATACATAACTTATAGTGCTACAGAATGACACAGACCTTCTCGAATAAGTTTTATATTACTTTGGTGTGGGCTAGTTTATCGTACTTGCCACATACTCTAGCCAGCTGCCATCTATCTCCGCCCGAAGTAATTTTTTTGAAATTTTCTCAATTCTTCTGTTTCCTAATAGTAGAACCGAAATATAACTTTAATAATATTAAAGAAGAGTAAAACTTCGTCCTAAATGACAAATTTCATTTAAAAATTTTGAAGCCGTTTTAAGATAATATTGTTTAACCGTTACAAAAATATGAAATTGGCGTTCTTTTGCACAGAAAAGTTTTGAGCCTTCGGAAAAGTTTATTTCAAGTAATTTCAAGCACTTTAACTTACAAATGCAATAGTGTTTACAAATCGCTGAAATGCATAATGTGCATATTAACGGCGTGAGAGATATGAAAAAAATTAAAATTGTGTAATTTTTGAAAAACAACAATATAACCCACCAAAATTAGTTTTATGTCATAATAAACAGTGCAATTATTACTACACTTTGGAAAAGTTAGAAGAAAAAAATTGGAGCCGTTTCTGAGAAAATGGCGTTTGAGCTGACTCCTGCGGTTCCTTTCCACTGTTTCAAGATGGCGGTTCACACTCCGCGGTGGCTCAGTGAAAATCAAAGAGCCACCCCCTACTTTCCTTTCTGTATATCTATTCTGTGAAAGTACTATAGAAGGCGCGCGACCAGTCAGATGCGTCGAGCTTGTTTCGGCTGCAGAGGTGCCCCGCTGAAGGAGATACCAGGAAGAAGAAAACTTCGCGAGTCGACCCGTAGATTGACACCGGATCTCACGTGCCGGGGGAGGAGCACCGGCTCCTCCATGATATAAAATGCAGTTTACTTACGGAAATAATGACCTAAATAGTTGACGCTCTCGGAATCAAATAATTATTCCACTTCTGCTTCTCCTTCTTTTACACATCTCATTCGTATCCCTGTTACCCTCTCTCACTAATTCTCTCTTTCTCACTCTCTCGTTCGCTCTCTCGCCCTCTCACTCTCTCTCCTCTCTCTCTCGCCCTCCCCCTTTCTCTCGCTCCTCTCTTGCTCTCTCTCACTCTTCCTCACCTCGCCTTCCTATGCCTCCCTATCTCACCACTCCTTTTCAGTTACTTCTCAGTTCTCTTCAAAAAAACATGCACCAATGTCACTTCTCTTGATAGTACGTCACGCACTTTTTATGTTTTTATATTAAATAAAATCAGGTCTTAATGGCCAATTTTGTGACTTTTTTCAATCATTTATCTCTGCACGCTTCTACTCACCATTTCACACGAATTCTCCAACACAATACTTCGTGGTAATTCTAAACTCTGGAAGATCCATAAAAATTGCATTTTAAATTCTTACTCATGCTGGTAAAGGAGAAACTACATAGTCACGTCATTTCATCACGTTCGTGTTGTTTCCAACTACTGAAAACACTTCCAGAGCACACGAACTACCCACACAAGTGCGACAATAGGTATGTTTTCTGCTTGTTGTGACTTCCATGGATTTAAATATAACTGCAACGGAGGTGGTAGACCCTAAAAACGACGTGCTTTGTTTGTGGCTGACCTAGAAGATACATAGCGGAGAAAGAAATAATGTTATGAATGGAGTGAATATTTGGTCTATGGGCCACAAAATGGGAGGTTTCATCTGCGTACGTGATGTAGAATGAAACGACGTCGTCTCCAGCCCTTGTCGGTTGTGAAAGCAATGGGACGTAATAGATTTTTATGACAGTATCGATTTCAGATGGATGGAGGAATGCCATCGGCCTGAGTAAATTGCAAAAGGCAGCTCTTTCCACACTTCGCTTGTCAAAAGAGCATTTTAATAATTGTAATGTTCAGTTGTGCTCTTTTTCTTCAAATTTCGAGAGCTATAAAAATTATGTTTTTTAATAAATATCCTGGTGAAATGAATAGTAAATATTCTTCATTAATAATATCAAAAGAAAAATCTATAATAAAATATTTTCTGCTGAATAACTGTTTCTTTACATTTAGATACTATATTGACCACATAACAGGAAAATAATTTTATAACAGGAATAAAATTTAATGTATTAGTTAACTTTTGTACTGTATCAGTCTAAAAGACAAAAATATATGTGTAACAAGTATTGTATTTAAACTTCTGGGTCAGTAAATTCCATATCGATCAGGTTTTCCGTGGAGTTTCCTTGATCCGTTAGGCAAATGCGAGAGAGCCCTTTGCTTTTATTCTGCACATAACTGAACCTTAACTATGTATCCGTTTGACGAGCACTCTTTTCTTTACTGTAATAGGAGTAGAGTCGCTAGGGATTATTATTTTTCAGCAATAATATAAATACAAATGCTATAAATTAAACTTTTTGCAATTCTAAAATCTGTTGTTCGTTTATCAATACAAATAAATTTTCTCTTACTCGGGAGCCAAAATTTCTAGTTTTGAAAAATTGCAGAACTCGCTTTATTGGTATTTTTGTATCGTTATTCAACTATGTATTATAAATGGTGGGATTCTTGAGGTCATAAATCGTAAACAAATTATAGTTCTTACTCATTCGTCACAATATGAAAATAGGAGCTTTTTAAACTTTTTGATAAAAATAAATTGAATTAATCAAATCAAATAATATGGCCTCTTGGTTTCTCATATTGAAAGCTGCTCCTATTTTCGTTTCGTATCGTATCGCATCGCATCCTGTGTACCGGATATTTTCGATAAATCTGTCAAAAACATTTAACATATTTTTTAATTATTTGCCAATATTGTTTTCCTTATTTATTTTTTTAAATATTTACTTTTCCTAATTTGTAAGTTTAAAGAAACTGTCTGAGCTTCTGTCTCAGCTGCTGTTTTTTTATTTGAGTTTATGAACTAATTTCTCTACAATCAAAAATATGTCATCAATTCACAATTGTTTTGCTTGTTCTTTTAATAGTGTCCATGCATCCTCTCAGTACACATTCTTCAAAACACTCTGTATTATATTTTTCTTCACATACTATGTAATATTCCTTCATCAAACCTTAATTAACACTCAATATTAATGTGTTTCGTACAAAAGATGTATATTACTACCGCGCAAGCGAGACTGAGCATTTCCCTGGACCGAAAATGAGCTTTATGCATTTGTAAGTCCGCACCATCGAATCTCCAAAGTGCTGAATTACATCCACAAAACCGGTGTTCCAAGCATGAAGGGAATGATTAAACTTTTGTCGTTACCGTCCTTCACCGACAGAACATTCTTCAAGCTACATACAAGAGGGAGAGCTCGGGTGGTAATGACTAGCGTATATACCTTTCACCGCTGAGGCACAGATACGATACATGTCCAGTCCGCGGGAAATTTGTGGTGGTCAAACGCAAACCCCCAGCAGATTTGGGAGAGTTCTGTCGTTTCCACTGCCTTTTGTATCATTTTCCTTTATCATTCATCTAATCATTTTCGATATCTTGTCTTTGGATCGCCACTAATGATCTTTAACATTTTGAGCCAATTTTGAACTAATAATATACATATATTTATAGTACATAAATAAATAAACTCCAAGCTATAAGTATCATAGTACTTTAGAAATATTTGTGTTGATTAATTTTCCAACTTTCTTTCTTATAACATACATAATTTTGTGTATAATAGTTTGTCGTGTCTACAAAATTTAGCACATACTTTATTTGAATTACTGATTTACAATGTAGGATTTTGAATTAATTTTCTTTCGTTCTTGATGATGTGCTCGTACAGAAAAGTATACGCACTGCGTTGTGCGACAGGTTAGCAGGCACGGTCAAACACGAGTTAGATCGCCCCCGCGGGTGCATGTATTTTCGAAGGTCATGGTCCTGACGTACGTCCCCACTGGTCGTGACGTACTTCCTGCATGTATAGGAACATAATAGCAGCATAATAAATGCACAGCAAAATTAAATCCTCAAAAATTTCCGTTCTAACCAGATATTCGCTTAGCTGGGAGAGATTCAAACAATGGATAAATATTATTGAGACTGTTGTGGAGCTCCTTGGCAGCTAATATGAGATTAAATTTCACTGTAACGTATAGGATGCCAATCAAAATTTCCATGAAAATCGTCCTATGTCGTGGTAACCCTAAGTGTTTCGCAATTAACAAAAGAAAACATAGAAATTTTGACGTGTACGAAAGTGAACTCGAAATTTAATATCTGTTACTGACACTAATGGTCAGTGGGTGCCTTCATTTGTATGGCTCTGTTTGTAATATATATAGCAGTGATTTGTAGTCACGCACTGTATTGAATTTTATCAGTGATGTGAATATTGGGAAAAACAAATATAATTGTACAATAAACTCGAATCAATCACACAACCACATCCAGTTGAGTTGTACGTGTAGCCTCGTAGAGACTCTAAGACTCTCTCGCCTTGTAGAGACTCTCAGTTTTGTATTGATGTCCCTGCATCATAACACAAAAATTAAGGGATAATTTTAAAGTATTTTTAGGAAAATTCACTCACGAAGTTGAGGTTAAGCGAGGGTAAAACTTGATACACTAATGACAAGTTCATAAAAAAAGCCATGTACACTTCTCATTGCTTTACAACAGTGAAAGCTCATTGAAGATGGAACTTAGTTCAAAAAGTTTGAAAACCTCTGGTGGGCAGGCTACGGAGTAAGACAGAGGGCGGACGGCAGCGACCCCGCGATCGATAGTAGCATGGCAAGGGACGCCTCCACAGATTCTTAAATGAAGTTAATTGAAAGAGTAGGCACTTCTCCTTGAGCATGTTAAAAAGCTTCGACTTTTTATGTTTGTACAATACCTTGCGGTATAATACTGTACCGTTACCCTGCAACCACTTCAGGCATCCAGATTTCTTGTATCAAGATAGCATCGCACTCCAGCATGTCTGAAACTAACAAAAATAACAAAGCATCGACAGAGTTTATCTTGGGTAAACGTGGTACGTTTGAATTTTGTTAAGTTTACCGAATCGTATACTACTAACCTTTTAATGAATAATGATATTTAGATCCGTCCATCGATAACGTTTTCTCGTTTTCCTGTTCTACTGTTATAGACAAAATTATAATAAAGCATGTTCAAACCTCTTCAACAATCAATTTATTGGCCTTATCCTACCTTTGACATTTTAATAGACATTGAACTAATTTATCTTATAATTATAAGTTAAATTTTTAAACACATTTTAAATTTGTTTTTTGTCCATGATCCAGGTCCATGAGTTTTCCTTGTGAGAGTCCTCTGTAGTGGATTTATTTTCTTGACTATTACTTGCAATTAGAATGAGACTAAGTCGGAAACACCAACAATATGTTTGGAGAGCAATGATCTAGTATTAACCTGGTGTCGATCGGAAAAAACACGGAAAAATACCGATTGGAGCAGCTGGCCGCTAGATTTCTCCTTCAGACAGCAGTTGATTTTGACCTGTCTATGTAGCTAGTGTCAAAAATGCTGCCACTATCGGGACTCTAACCCTAGGACCTCCCGGTCAGAGGCACTAGAGTGGCATCAATTGATGCTTTGAACCACCTAAGCTGTTCAATCGATGTTTCAAGGATTTCTATTGGTCTCCGACCGATGCGAAATGGAGTCGTGCACTCCAGTAGTGGATTCATGTGGAGATGGAACATTGCGTTGGGAATCTACTATCGCACTCCTTAAACGTCTCCCCTCCAGCTAAAGCAGCGTGCATGAATACGTCGTTCATTACAAAATTTTCCCTATGAATGATGCTCCAATTACTATAATAAGAGACGGCGTCCTCGATTTCCATTTTAATTAAGGTGAAATCAATGAATGAGTCGAAGCAACTAATGAATGGGCCACGTGCTACCGTTTATTTGAATTCCCTGCAGCTTTATTTGGATGCGTAATAGTGGGAAGACGAAGTGAAAATATATTGCTACATTCAATCTTCGATATTTCCAATTATACTTCATTGTGAGGAGAAATCCGCCTTCCAAAAGAAGCTTTTGCCGTTATTCAGTCCATATTAAATATTCATTAATGTCTTAATGCGTCATTCTTTTCTAGGGCCAATAATGTTTCATTCATACCCGTTCATGAATGTCTGTGTAACCTATGATATTCAATTGGCGAATTCAGAATGATATTCAATTGGGGAATTGAGTAAAGAAATGTGTTCCAACAGTTAAAAATGGTGGAAATTTGCTAAGGTGTTCGCTGAGTATAACAAATTGATACATCATTTCAAAATATGTTATTAAATAAATTGAAGGGCTTGGAGACAATAAGAAGATACGACGTACACATCACAGCAAGACTGTCGCTGTTTGTAAATTTTAATATCCCGATTTTGATTGAAGTATGTATCATCTTGCTACTGACCCAAGCACTTCTTAAATTCCAACAAGACACATTTTAGTAACACGATGAAACACACTCTAATCAAAACGGAGATATCAAGATTTGCGAACAGCGGGAATTTTCTGTTGTTAAGTGTTGGTTATCGTGTTCCTGCTCCAAGCCCTTCAGATGCCTGTCATAATAACAGAGCCGCAATCTCTTCATAAAGATGTATCGTATTGCTTATGTTTTCCGTTCTTAGGATTGCGAAAATAGTTGCTTTCCATCCTTCAATGTTCATTTATTCTATCTCTGATGTCCTTTCCTGGGATTCCGTCTATCGAAAGTTATGTATTGCTGCAAGATCTCGTGTCTATATTTTGGCAGAAATACATCTTTAGGGTCCCTGATACCGAAAATTAACTTTTTCTTTCTCGTCTAAGTTGGCCCATCATCTCTGCCACTACTCATCTCTGCCGCTATTCATCTCTGCAGCTACTCTCACCTACCTTTGTCTCTAGATGTCCTAGGGTTTGAGTGCGGACATTGGCGGATTTTCGACACTGACTACCGTACATACGTTAAATTTCCCCGTTTTCTGGAGAAGAATTCTAGCTGTCATTTTCTCTGATCATTAGTTTTCCATCGTTTCTCCATTCAAAGTCGGGAAAATGCCGAGCATTACCCTAATAAACGAGCCAGAGATCACACACAATTTTTCCTTCCTCTTCCTTGCCTTATCCTCTCCCCTTGCACACACACTAACACTTGTACACTCTACACTACCACTCATGTCCAGAGATCAATCGTGAGTTTAGAGTTACAGTTGGGGTGGTGCTCGCGGGTGGGACATGACTGAAGGGAGGAATGCAAGGGAGGACCACAAGCCGACCTGTAAGTCGGCTTCGGATCTCACCTTCTAGCGGCGAAGCAACACTACTACCTCTTGTCGCTGCTACCTGAAGCATACACCACACTAAAGAAACTAATGATTAGAGACCGAATTTTCATGTAATTACATATTTTCTGCGTTCTACATTCTTTCTACGTGCCGTTCTCAAATTTGTAATCTTGGCGAATCGTCGCCGCCCTAACACAATATCTATTTTTTTAGTACATATTTTTACATATTTAGGTCTATATTACATATTTTGCAATTTTCACAAAACATTTTTATTCTATGAATTTTCTTACATATTACTTATCAAAAGAAGTATTTTCAAAAATCAGCATTTTGCCTACATTGCTACTCAGGTACTCTATGTGAAGACTAGTAATGTTCTCAAAATCCAGTGCGCCTGCATCAGTTATCTTAGTTGCGGAATGTGCGCGTCTGAGATCATTTTTACCTTTAGGTATCAAAAGTATACCTAACGCCGCGTTTCGTAACCTTTGACCCTAATTTGCGAGAAATTTTGGCGATTGCGGATATGTAGCACTTCGATGATAGTGCTGCATGCTGCAGTGGTAGTTTGCTGGTCGCAGATATCGCCAGTTTGTACGTTATCTTCTATTGTGTCTAGGCTGGCTGCAACGAGAAAGTTCGCGGGAAACTTGTATGATGCAAAGTGTGCATCAATGTGTGCTTTCCAAATGATTTTTAAAACGTTTTTATTATTTTTAAAATTTGTGTAAGAATTTTTTTATGAATGTAATTTCGTATAATGTAAATGTGTTTTATAATTTTTGGATTTAATATTACATATTATATCCGATTTTACATATTCTTACTGTTTTCATTACATATTTATGTACTATTTTGACGTTTCATATTTTTCCGGTCTCTACTAATGACCATAGCAGTTGACGTGCCCCGACAACAATCAATTACCTGTTGCGATGGCTCAGGAACGTCAGTTGCATATTCAGAATTCGAGTTCTAAGTTTCAAATCCTAACAGTAGCGATTTTCGTTATGAACCACAAACTGTTAGTTATGTGGAATATAGCCACTGTTTGGTGGAGAATTCTCGAAGCTGATAGCCATTTTCAACTCATCTCCTTGTACATACACTCGCATACGCACCAGCAACTAATCATATCTAGAAACGAGCCACAGATTTTCCCTACTATCCCTCTTGTGCCACATTTAAAGGAAACAATTCAATTCCTCAAGAAAATGGAATATAAATTGGAAAATGAGATTTTGATGTTTTTGGAGTGAATATAGAAACAAAATTCCAACTGAACATCTCCCAGAGTTCAAGAAAACGTGCGGAGATAGTGAGTCGTACACTTATGTCCGGAAGCTATACACGAGGTAATTTCAGCATTTCATCAATAAATCAAGGATAACCATTAGAAAACCCTGATCGAGAAAATATTTTGAGGTCATCATCTGCCAAAAGATTTGCGATAGATGTTGCCAGGAAGGCAATGAGCAAGAACGCACTACATTGAAAGGTACAATCCTTAGATAGGAACTTTCCGACTATTTGTCGACTGAATGGGCGTTATCATGTGAAACTATAATACTTGTGTACGGTTATCAATACTGTGTATTTGTGCTCTGTCATACATCGTCGCTGCAAGTGTTCCAACTTCATCTTGAATCGGGCAACAAGTTTTTATTTCGTATCAAAACAAAATTGATTCATGGAGACGCATATGCAATAATGGGAAAGACGAGATGAATATGTTATACGAATCTTATGCTGAGTATTGTTATGTATACGTGACGAGGCATTCCTAATCGAAAGATGCACCGATGACATGAAAAATTAAAATATTATGCATTTTAAATATTGTACACAAGAATTTGATGTATAGTCAATATATTTAACAATAGCAGCCACTAACAGCCTAAAAATAGTCATAAAACGAGAAGATGACAAAGGAATTGCTAATATTAGCGCACCGACTTGAGAACTCAGTCATGATTTAAACAAAAAATAAAAATCTCTCATGGGAAAATCAGCCTGACCTAAAATCAAATAATTCTCCCCCGCCCCTAGGGATGGGAGAAGGGAACTTTGAAATTTTAAATGGGAACTCTCATTTTTTCAGTAAATAATTTGATTTAACGTGGTTAAATCAGCGCTTGCGATTTGAACCCGCTGGACGTACGTGAATACAAGTAATCCAATCATCTCTCTCGATCAAAAAGTGTTTAAGACCAAATATGTATTTTCAGTATAGAATCCGAATCTTCAATGAAAGTGGGGGTTCCCATTTAAGATTTCAAAATTGGCTCCCGCCCCACCCTCAAGGGGTGAGTGGGAAGATTGATTTTAGGTCTCGCAGATGTGCCCTTTGTAGATATAATTTTTGCCTTTAACATTTTTTATAAGTTGCCTATTTTTCGAGTTATTTTGATTTGTCAAGCTAAACGGGCCACATCTATGTATATGTACATATATATTATATATATATGTATGTATATATATATTATATATATATTGAAACGAATTATGATGATAATGCGTTTCTAATCAGAGATGCAGCGGCCGACACGGTGATGCGGCCAACACTGTTTAAATTCAGCGGTAGTGGCGGCCGAGTCGACTGACCCGTTCGGAACGAGTCAGGGGGGAGCACGGCGAACGAGGAGGCGCGCGTGTGGCGCGAGACATACAGGCAATGAGTACGCGAACTTGTAAGAAGACGGAAGGTGTGAGAGAGAGTGTGTACTTAAGTGGAGTCGGGATAGGTGCGTGAGCAGTTGTTAATTAAGAGGTTAAGGAACTGTGAAGGTATTATGAATGGTGAGGGAAAGTGGATCATGCAATAAGTAATATGCAACGAGTGCGATGAACAATATTTAAGAATGAGAATGTGTATTCGAAGTGAGACGGAACCGATGCGTGAGCATAAGTAGTTATGCGGTATAAAAAAGAATTACATTGTAATGAAATCTTTTTTTGTTTTCTCAAATAGTGTTATGTTCTCTGCGATACAAATCTGTCTTTCCAATGGATGCATGAATACCTGGAGTCCATTCACGTGAAAGATTACCTGTCCCCTTATATTAAAACCATTATTGATTTGTACCAGGGGACAGATGTCTTTTCCGTGAATGGGCTCAGGGTAGCGGTACAAACATTTAAACTTCAAACTCTTTAATTGTTTGCCAAAATAATTTATTATCAAAAACAAAATGAATCAGTTGTCATAAACGATTAGGAGAACATATCATTCAAGAACATGATACTGATAATACGAGCACTGATATCATTACATAAAAGGAACAACCCACCAATATCTAAATTACTTATATTCCTTCCCTTTTAATTTGCTTACCATCATTCATAATTACACATAGTGGTGAATACTCGGTCTCATCAACCCCTGACTTAATGATTTATTCTACGGGTCTCTAAGTATTCCTAATTAATGCTTGCAGGATCATCCACTCTCCCGTCACTGCTAATACTATCAGTCGGCGCTAAAATGTCGCCCACTTTACCTTATTACATCAAATAAATGCAGCGATTGCGCGTGGTCTTCTTGTGTTCTCGACGCCGTCTCGCTGCGCTGGTTCCCAGCCGAGGCTGGCCCCGCCTCGGCCACCGTTGACTTTGAAGTACGTCAGCGGTCGCTGGCTGCCGCGTCGCCACCCTCGGGTCACCTCTCCATGCCGTTTAAATTTTGCCTACGACGCAACCGCGTTACACAGGCTATAGTTCCTGTAATCCGGGGTCGACCCCGTAGGTGATTACGTCCTCGTTCACATGAACATGGTCTGGCCCTGGGTGAGCGCCACGACCAGTAGAGTCACACTATCGTACGCAGATACTAAGCGATTTTTGTAATCTTTGTCCGGGATAATCACCACCTTGCTTATGTTTCTTTGGTAAACGCATTAACTATGCCCTGCTGTCACTGTCCATTTGTTGCCGTATCATTCTCACTATTGAAAGAACACATCCACGTACCACGTAATGTGTCCACTCGATTTACATCAGCGCTGTCACACATTTTTGTTCATAATCGCGCTTGACACTTACACTACTTATTTCAGCGGTTGACTTCGTCTTTATCAATTTACATTGTACGATGTTCGCGGATTTCCGTGCATAAGCTACTGCAGAGTCCGTCGCTATGTCACTTTCCGTCCTCTCCCTCTGCCCGTGGCCTGAACACTGATTGCCTGCTCCCTCGCGCTCGGTTCTACAGTCCTAGACCCGTCCCCGCGCATCGTCCGATCGGTTCTCAGATTGTTCTATTTTGCCCACGCGATTTCATTTCCTGGATTTTGATAATGTACCGCTGGCGCTACAATATATGTGTATATATATATAGTGTATATATGTGTGTATATATATATATTTTATATATATATATATATAAAACACACACACTGATATTTCAGAACATTGCAACACCAAGAAGGAGACATACTATTATAATGACATTTATTCCACTTTATTTATTTTATCACATTATACACAGTTTTAGAATTGCATAACTGTGCCTGTATTTTGACCTTGAGAATTTAGTACGGCGTGAAGCCGCCAAGCACTGCCATCAACGCCTCTAGACGTGGTGCCATGAATTCAAAAAGGGCATGGATATGCTGCTGGGGAACACACTGCCACGCGGTTTCTATGTGCCACCACAAAGTGTCGGCTGTGTATGCAGGAGGACCAGATCGTACAAGTTGCCGACCGACCATATCCCAGACATGTTCGATGGGCGACATGTCCGGCGGACATGCAAGCCAAAGTAGCAGTGGTACCCGTCGTTCTTCGCAGAATGCTTGCACATTCCTCGCTACATGATGACGGACATTGCCCGACTGTAATATGGAATGTGGAGCTGCTTGCAGGAGGGGGAGTAAATAGGGCTCTAAAACCTTGCTAATGTAGCGGTTGCTGTTCAGATTGCCATCAATACGTATGAGGCGAAATAACACATTGGAGCTAATGGCGCCGCAAACCATCACACAAGGCGTTTGTCCGCTATTGCGCGGAACAATGCTGGCTGGCAGATTGCGATCACTACGGTACCGTTGAACACGTATGTCGACGTCGCTGTACCACAAATTGAAGTGACAGCACACCAGTGAACACGTTCACATTCCCGTTGCTATCTGGGGCGTTGGTGATTTCTGGACAAAGGAATCAGAGCATTGGTATGGGAGCCACCAGTCTATCTCTCAGCAGATGACGTAGAATTGTCGACGCAGACATTACCAGAGCCGTTGCAGTGCTCCAAAGCCAAGCCAACACTGTGGAAAACGCCTTTCTGTCGGTTACTGTCATGCGGACACGATGGTGGTCATATCGCGCTGTGGTCACATTGTATGGTCCTGTACCCTCTTGTCGCTTTGTATGACTATCTTCTATCAACTGGTTCGACACATGCATCATTCTCGTAGCAGCGCGCCACGTTAGAGACGCAATGTCACGGTATGACAAACCCGCTTCCCTGAGACCGATCATTCTACCTCGTTCGAACTCACTCAGATGCTGATACTGCGCCCTTTGGTGTCGATGACGCATGCTGGCACTTTCTTGCACTTTTCCACGTCGTTTGATGGCTCTACACCGACTAGGCGTAGCAGAACACTGACCTAAACTGACACACAAAAGAGGGCGTTGCTGGGCCAAGTGCACGACATCTCTATGCAAACTTAATCTTCTGTCTTTTAAACAATTTTCAACTCTGTTATTCGATTTCTGAAGCGTATGACATGTCAAATGAGCAGTTGTCTAGTATATATCTGTATGAAGCAATTTAAGTAAAATTATGAGAATTTTAACGCTAAATTGTAATACAGTATAACCAGATGGCATGCGATAAACTTACAATCCCTAACGGATTAGAAATTATTATTAATTTCTAGCCTTACGAATACTTCGTAATGCGCTTTTTCGCTGCCTTTCTTGGTCATGTTTGAAAGACATGTTTTTCGCATGTTCAAAATTACCGGCTCCTAATGATAAAATTGATAGAATTACGTTTTGACTAAAATATAAGTAATTACGATAAATATCATGGAAATGTCTGTATATATTTGTTCAAATTTTTAAGTTTTAACAATTTTTGATCTCTCTTCTTATATTTGTAAAGCGTATTACCATCGTATCAATTGTTTCTTTGTCATGCATTTACCATTTTCTAGGTCGGTTCTATTCTTTTATGGCTCTGTTCGACAGAGGCGGTGTTGCGTAGTGGTATAAGTGCCGCTTTGTTGAATTTGAGTTTAGTTTGTCGGGTCTCGGTACCGAAATGGTTTGCTGGTATAGTACACTTTTGCTTGTTTATGGAGTAGTGGAATAGCAATAAGGACCGTTCAGAAGCAGAGCGAGAAAGTATGTGCGTTGGAAGCACCACTAGTTTATATAATGTAACAATTTTCTCGTAAATTGATTTCTTGAAGTGAATGAAACAGTTTGTAACTATAGTGAAAGATGTTAGTATGTTTTATATCTTGTGATTAAATGTTATATTTTCTCCCATATCCAATCATCAGACAGACCTACTGTTAATTCCCTTCCCAGTCTTTATAATGATAAAAACAAACATAAATGTTGCAGGTATAATTCATCTGAACTTTTGGCTATTTTTTACCTTTTATGTTTCTGAAATTTTCAACGATTGTTCTAGAAAAGCTATGGAGCTCATTCTGTAGCTCACGCTTGAGCTACCTTTGATTTTCATTGAAAAGGTTCTTTCTCTCCTGCAAACATGAATGACAGAGAAGTGGAATTGACACTCACGTCGTAATATCCCATTTCAAAACGCACTGTGTGACTATGTGAGCGCCTGTGAACTACCACCTGCACACGATAATTCTGAGAAGACATGTTCTTTGTGATGAGTGGCGTCGGTTAACTTTCAGACAAGTCCGAGAGAATACTGAAAGGATCCATTCATTTGATACTGAAAGGTTTAAATAGAGCTTCCATTTACTGCAAACCCTCACAGTGAATATACAAAAGATAACCAGTCAGTGCTATTCATAATCGGAGCATTTAATGAATACTCTATTAAATGAACAGTATCAATATTCTGATTAGGGAACAGTAGTGAAAATTGTGGAAATTAACTTTCCAAAATTCAATAAGTCAGTTTGAATTGTGTAGTATTTATAATAAAAATTTATTGTAAACAGCGCTTGTACAAACTCACGTAGCAACTATCATAGACAAAAAATGAAAAATGTAACTGGATTACTTTTTAGGTGGATATTTTACTTGCTGTTGAATACTGACTGGAAATGTGGCGTACAGATTATCAGCTGTAAAATAAAATTTAAACTAGTGGTGCTACAGACTGGTACAGACTTTCTGTTATAATTTTCTATTTTCTTTGGTCTGGACAAGCTATTTGGACTTGCCACATACTGTTGCCAGCTGCCATTAAACGCCGCCAAAAGTACGTTTTTTTAACATTTTCTCATTTTTTTCGGTTTCCTAATACTAGAACCGCAAAATTATTTTAAGAATATTAAAGAAGTGTAAAACATCATCCTAAATGGCAATTTTTATTGAAACTTTTGGAGCCGTTTTTAAGAAAATCGCGTTTAAGCGTTACTATAAATGCGAAATTTGAAACACTTTTTCACAAGAATTATTTGAGTTTTCGCAAAAATTCATTTGAAGTCATTTAACACCAGAACGCCCGGCTTACCAATACCCCCTAGAACGCCCAGCGGAGTCGTTTCGACTCGTACTTTTAACGTTACTTCTTTAAAGGAAATATTGGACAAATATTTATCTACGTCAATATAACATCATTAAAAATAATAATTTAGTGTATGATATAAGTACTAAGCCACAACTTAAATATATTTTAAGAGTTTGTAATCATTACTGTCTTGCAAAATGGAAGTTAAAAGAACATGTTGAACGAAATCTGTAAGTAAACGGGAAAAAAATTATGTTGAAACATAAATTTTAATATAGTAAGAGAAATGTAATAATAATAAAAATTGTTATAAACATATAATTTTCAATAATCCTAGTTTCACATGTGACTCAAAAGATTATTGTTTTGCAATGCACTTCCCATACTATCTCACAATATGTCAAATTTATTTGAAACAATTTACATATGTTTGTTTTACATAATAGAAACTTGACGTATGTTAGGGGATGGAGTTCTAAAAGAAATCCTATTCTTCATATGGCAGTATTTCTTATTCAGGTTTTCATTGTATTTTCTTCCTACATTTCTGACCTTACTAGGCATAAACAGTATAAAGATGTATAGTTGCAGATCTAAAACTGTAATGACTTGTACAGACTACAATTCGAAGCACACTTTGTAGAATACTACATACGTTCGATCAACACCTGCTTCGTATTCTTATGCGTGGTTCATGGCTACGTTTTCCAGGCGTTTCCTCTCGTTGTCTTTCATAAAACTTTCACAATTTTATCAATGTATAAAACACTGGCACTCAGCATTTTAGTGAACATATCCTAAAAGTCACAATTGTTTGCTGCTTTTGACCAGTTTTCATGCCAAGAACTGTGTAAATACATCCATTGTAGAAGATAAATGTCGACATATCAACTCTGTTTCTCTGACACATAATATGGGCACAGTGTGTAAAGGTATCGTTTCATACTAAAACAGAATAATTTTTTCAGATAAAGCAGTGAAATTTGACGTTGATTTCATTCCAAACCCCTCTTATTATTTTAAAAATCATCAAACAAGATAGTGATAATAATGTGATAATAATTTTCTTTTCGAAACTTAGTGATATATTTGCTACCGTCAAGAAACAACTCATGAATTTGCATGTATTGAACACGAGAGCTAGAAACAAGACAAAGAAGGAAACAGTGATCGCATTTTTTCAGAAGATCCGAAATACTAGGATAGACATTTTAAAAAATTCCGGGTTGAAGTATATGAAAAAAGAACTTGAGGATGGGGACAATACACAAGGAGTCAAAATGACGTCTCATGGGCGTTCTAGGTAAATTCGATTACTTTTCATGAAATATATTTTTACACGTTTCAATTTTTAACGAATTATAAATTAATGAAAATGATGAAAAGTCACAGAATGATAAAATCTTATCTTCAAAAACATAGAAGTTACAAGGATATAAAGATCGCCAGGAGTCAAAATGACGTCTCTGGGAGTTCTAGTGTTAAAGCACTTTAACCCACGAATGCAATAGTGTTTACAAATTGCTGACAATTTGCGACAATCTACGGTGTGAGAAATATTAGAACAAATTACTTTTGAGCGGTTTTTGAAAAAATTCTGCAAAATTAATTTTTATCATTTGATGATGACACTATGATGACACTATGTTATTTAGCACTATACGTTGGAAAACTATGTGGAAAAATTTTTAGCCATTTTGAAAATGCGTTTCTGAAAATGCGGAATTTTGAGTTCATTTCACAGAAAACTGTTGGGTTTTCCAGAAATTTTACATAATATTATTTAAAGCACATGTACTCATAAATGAAATAATGTGATCAAATAGCTACTAATGTAATATTGACGAGAGAGACAAGTCAAAACTATTATATTTTTGTAATTTTTGAAAAAAGCAAAATAATAGAACAATATTATATTACTGCCATCGTATATAGTATATTTGGCACTATCTGTACGAAAAATGTAAAGCAAAATTTGGAGCACTTTTCGAGTAAATCCTTTTTTGTTATTTTTTAATATTGCCCGTATTGCCGGTAATGTTGTGGAAAATTTTGTAATTTTTAAAAAAATGTGCAGGGCCGTAATGAAAGAACAAACTATGGAGAAAAGAAAATATGGCTGTCTCCATAGATTGTAATTTTCGAAATCCTTGTTGTCAGACGTAAGAGAGGCACTGCAATGATATCAATTCTTGCCGTGAACCACGTCAGCCGGTAGTGGTAGTGATAGTGGTTGTAACAGCGGTGGTAGAGGATAGTAGTGGACTTTTTATATTTTATTTAACGTCAAAACAGTTTAAAAAATGCGTAAGGTATCATAGGGAAAAGTTTAATATGTGCATGTTTATTGAGCTCTAAGATTTCAGTCTTAACTCACTTAGGCTGAATTATGAATGCCGGTAGCAACGATGGCAAGTATTGGTATGAAAATATTCGCTCCAATGTAATACACAGTCCAATCACAGTAATGAAACCACCGTCTATATTTGACGTAAACGTGCAATAACTCCCCACAGAGGGCAGATGGCAGCACTAACAGTGGCGAGTGTATAAAGCGTGTCGGGTGGTTGCGAAAATTAGTGCAGTAGTTATCACAAAGCAGGAACGGAGCGATTTATCGGACGTCCAGAAGGTCATGATCATTGGCTTTTGGGAAGGGCGGAAGCATTTCCGAAACGCTAAGTTTGTAAAGTGTTCGCGTGCCGCCTTGGTTAAAATATACCATGCGTAGCAAAATGGCGAAATCCAAAACTGGCGCAGAGGCAACTATGGTGCACCACGGGCCATAGAAGGGAAAACCACAGTTGCAGAGATGTATACGGTCGGACAGACATGAAACTGCAGAGCAACTGACAGTCCAGATGAATCCAGGGGCTACCAACAGGGTCTCCTCAACAACCTTTCTGCGAAAATTGCTGTGTATGATGATAGGTGCTCTGCAGGCACCTAGTTCATGCATCCATGCTGACTGCTGTTTATCGACGACGAAGGATGTAATTGTTAGGCGAATACGGCAATTGGCATCACGCCAATACATCAACACTATCTTTATAATTATTTGCTACATATGAGGACAAAAATAGAATACAAAGTTTGAAGCTGTTTCTGGGAAAATTGTTTCAAATGGTTTTAAAAGCGCTTGTTTTATCAAAATAATGCAAAATACTCATCTTTTCGAAATATTGAGCATGACCTCTTTTAAAGAATTGCTTTTGATGAACACATTTCATTAAGAAAAAATTAACTTTAAAATTGTAGTTTTAGGAAGATGCCGAAAAGTTTTTTGAATTTTTGCAATTTTCGAAAAATTAGGGATTTCAACGAAAATGAAATGTACACCATTCTCTTAAGAGTATTTCACACTATCCAATATCCAATAACAAAATTTAATCTCAAATAATGGAGCAATTTTTCAAACATTTTGAAAATGTTTTAGGCGCTTCATATAAATTACCTCCCAAAATTAAAATATCCATTTCAAATTTAAAGAGGCCGTGACACAATGGAGATTAATTGAGAAATGTCAATTTTGAAGAAAATTGATTGAATAGTTTAACCACTAGCTTGTTCACAGACTGACAGATAGACACCTTTTGTCGTCATTCGATTTTTCGTTATCAGTGTCCTACGAGACATGGATTCTGGCTACACGAGGTGTAGGAGAATTTTTTTTATAAATTTAGAAACTGGATTTTTTCACTTTTTCGTTACTAGGGCTCAGCAATAAACGTTTTTCTGCCTAAAATTCGCCGCAGCATTTCATAACTATCTATCTCTTCTTAAGAAGTACTTTCTTAAGGACGAGAAAGTCAAAATTGTAAATTAATAAGTTAACCACAAACTAAAGACCCAAATACAGAAAAGTAAACGAAATTACATTTAACTTTATCGTGATTAAAACCATAAATCTCAAAAACAAAACAACTAAACACAAGCAACAAACACAGATAACCCGAACGCGAACTTTCTGAGCATAGTATATATGGCAATCGAAGAGCGTGTCCCCGCAGCTGTGGCTTATCCTACAGCCGAACGTATTCCTTTCTATAAATTATTAATAAATTGTAAAGATATTCACCACGATTTGTGGTAAATATATAATGTATTCTAGGTATTATTTTACTAATGTAATTGTTATTATGACAAATTATGTTAGTGGGGATTTAAAATCTTAAAAACTGAGGAATATCTCTTTACCGGAGAAACTCATCAAGCCCTGTACTTATTCTTAACCTCGGACGCGCTATAGAAACCGCGGATGAAAGCTTGTTGCATAAAGAGAGCAAATGACGCGAAATGCAGAACTGATTTGTGGCCCGGCAGAACGTCATTTATGCAGACAGTTGACGAAAAAACTTTAATAAATTTGCGGCAAATTTGTGTTATCAATAACGTAATATTTGTAAAAGGTATTTCGTTTATGGTTTAAGACAAATTCCCGAGGACATACTGAAGAAATATTTATAGTCACATTAAAAAAAATAGTTTCAATAGACCTAATATTCAAGAAGCTGCAACACTTTTGAATAGGTACGTACCCGATAATAGCGCGATTTTTGCAATGAATCTGAAAATAATTATTTCTGTATTTTTGCTGCCTTCAATCTAGAGAAACCGTTCAAAGCGGAGGCAACGTTTTGTGCGAACTGACACACAATGATTTAAAAAATTAGCAACGTAATATATACGGTGACGAGAATTTCACTTGTACTGGGAGAGGTGGCTCAAGGCATCAACAGATGTCACTGCAGTGTCTTTGACTGGGAGGTTCTAGGTCCGAGACCCGACAATGGCATGATTTTCGATACTACCTACACTAAGTGATTAAAAGTATCCGGACACATGCCTGAAAATGAATTACCAGTTCGTGGCACCCTCAATCCGTAATGCTAGGGTGTTGAACCCCCACCCTTAGCCTTCATGCCAGCTTTCACTCTCGAAGGCATACTTTTGATCAGGTGCTGAAAGGTTTCTTGGGGTATGGCAGCCCATTCTTCACGGAGTGCTGCACTGAAGACAGATATCGGTGTAGGTCGGTGAGGCCTGGCACGAAGTTGGCGTTCCAAAACATCCCAAAGGATTCAAGTCAGGACTCTGTGCAGGTCAGTCCATTACAGGACTGTTACAGGGATGTTATTGTCGTGTAACCACTCCGCCATGAACAGGTGCTCGATCGTGTTGAAAGATGCAATCGTCATCCACGAATTGCTCTTCAACAGTGGGAAGCAAGAAGGTGTTTAAAACATCAACGTAGGCCTGCGCCGTGATAGTGCCACGCCAAACAACAAGGGGCGCAAGCCCCCTCCATGAAAAACACGACCACAACATTACACCATCGCCTCCGAGTTTCACTGTTGTTTTCACACGCTCTGGTAGATGACGTTGACCGGGCATTCACCATACCCACACCCTGCCATTGGATCGCCACATTGTGTACCGTGATTCGTCACTCGACATCACGTTTTTCC
Organism: Acheta domesticus; assembly: GCA_031308135.1. Taxonomy (NCBI): domain Eukaryota; kingdom Metazoa; phylum Arthropoda; class Insecta; order Orthoptera; family Gryllidae; genus Acheta; species Acheta domesticus. The sequence goes on along the minus strand of JAHLJT010008446.1, from coordinate 242,415,404 downwards.
GCTGTTCAATCGTTCAATGTTTACGTTCCTTACACCAAGCGAGACGTCATTTGGCATTTACCTGCGTGATGTGCGGCTTATGAGCAGCCGCTCGACCATGAAATCCAAGTTTTCTCACCTCCTGCCTGTCATAGTACTTGGAATGGATCCTGATGACGTTTGGAATTCCTGTGTGATGGTATGGATAGATGTTTGCCTATTACACTTTACGATCCTCTTCAAATGTCGGCGGTCTCTGTCACTCAACAGACGGGGTCAGCCTGTATGTTTTTGTGCTGTACGTGTCCCTTCACATTTCCACTTCACTATCACATCATAAACAGTGGCCCTAGGAATGTTTAGGATTGTGGAAATCTCACATACAAACTTCTGACACAAGTGACACGCAATCGCTTGACCACGTTCTAAGTCCGTGAGTTCCGCGGAGCGCCCCATTCTGCTCTCTCACGATGTCTAATGACTACTGCGGTCGCTGGTATGGAATACCTGGCAGTAGGTCAGTAGGTGGCAGCACAATGCACCTAAAATGCAAAACGTATGTTTTTAGACGTGTCCGGATACCTTTGATTACTTAGTGTATATAGCTAGGTCGAATTCAGCCGCTGTCTGAAAGAGAATTCTAGCGGCCGGCTGCTCTGATTTTTGGGGGGATTTCTCAGATTAATGCCAGGCAAATACCGGAGCAGTACCCTAACAAACGTACCACGGACCGTACGCAGTCTTCGTTTCTTTTCCTTGTCCTATTCTCACTCCTTACTCACACAGACACTGATATGCATTGCACTACAACACATGCCGGGAGATCGGTCGGGAGCTTAAAATCTTGGCCAGGCTGGGTTCCGTGCCCCACTGGTGGGAGGTACCTGATTGGGAAAAGCCCTCTTGTCGACGGGTAGGTCGGCGCCGAATATCACCGTCCAGCTGGGTAAGAGCACTGCGATCTCCCGAAGAAAAGTATGCATTTCACGTACGGAGTATTGACCTTAGCAGTTGGCGCGCCCGGAATCATCAATCAATTGCAAGACACATTACCATTAGTATGCCCCTTAATCGTAATCGAGGGTATTTAAAAATACCCCGTAAAATAATGCCCCGTAATCGAGGATATCTTAATCTGTCCGAAGAATGAGAATATTTTAATATGTGTAATGATAACGCACTGGTGTTTTCCTGGACACTTTTATTGATTCTTTTTGACGAGATGTAAACTCATTGTTTTGAATGATTGTAACACAGCGAGGGCTTCGCTAGGAAAGGTGAATTGAAAAAAGGCGATCTCTGTGAATGGAAAATTCGAGCGATGTGGTCACCAAATTCCCTGCAATGCACTGCGCCGCGCCGCAAACGTCCATGTATCTACTTATCATATGACGCCAGATTTTGTAATTTTTGTGCTGGTATGTCGTATGTGCTATCGATGCCTTCTTAAAAAATATAGTGTTCCATTTAAAAAGAATTTCGTCCAATATCTTTCAAATAAAAAATGCTATCACAAAGCTATTTACTACAACTGATGCGCTCCTAGGTCTTGAATCGTTCGGTGAAAATTCCATCTCCATATTTTGAACTGTTTACAGAATATTCGAGTTGGCAATTTTTCTTGACTAATCCTGTTTTTCACATATACTCTCTCTCTCTCACTCTCACTCACTCACACACACACACACTCACACACACACACACACACATATATATATATATATATATATATATATATATACATACATACATACATACATACATACATACATACATACATACATACCGGTCATCGTGTGCCGGCAAGTATTTCCACATCAAAAAATTGCACTTTTTTAAACGAATCAATTTTGAATTCTCTTAAAAGAAGGACACAGAACCACAAAATTGTAAACGTAAAGCAATTATCATTGTACACATTTTATTTTCTCGCCATACTATGTACTTACGTAGTAAAGAGAAAGTATTGTAATGCTGCTACAAAAATTGGCGAAGTTTTGACAGAAAATATATGGTCGGTCCCTGGAAAGGAAAAATTGCATAAATTTTGTTAATATGTATGGAAAATTTTTCCAGCTCGTCGTATGGTCAGAATCTAATATTCATGGGTCTTTGATATGAACAGTCCATCTGTTTGACCATCTATCCGTCTGTGTCTCTCTGGCAGTGGTCAACGCAAGCACCTAAACCGTTCAGACACTTTTCTCCAAAATTGATATTTTCCGTTCGGTGTGGCCAAAGGCGAACTGGCGACGTTCAAACGGATATTTTTATTGTAAGGTTACTTACATCGAGAGAACATTTTAAAAATTTTTCAAAAACCAACTTTGTAAATCACTCAATTGATATTTTTTGTATTGATATCTATTTTTTCTTCTTCCTTTTTAAATCAGAGGCAATCATTGTTTTCTTTTACAATTACTTATTAATTTCATATTATTAAAATGTTTATTTCATGGTTAAAATATATATTACATTTCGGAAAATATTTGTTTCCATCTTCATATAAAATACAAAGACCAAATAACAAACATTTATAAAAAAGGTTTTCTTTCTATACAAAAAATGTCGTTGGTTATAAAATTTCAATTTACAGAGGACGAAGTGCAAGGTAAAAGAAAGTCACAGATGAAAATTGCTTATAATAAGAAATGTACGGCAATTTTATAACCCAAATAGGTGGACAGTCTCTTTTATTGCTGCTATTGATTCTTAATGAAGCTTCTAAATTGCGGGGACCAGAAAACAATGTCCGTTTTTGTGCCGATCAACCAAAGACACTCTAATTTAGCGAATATTAGGACTATAGTGCCACCCCGAACATAGAAAATATTTTAGATGAATGATTAGTGGGAATCAGACCACAAAGGATTACCACAATATCTCCGCTGAAATCGCAAAGATATATAAAATAATGTTTTGTAAGTATTTTAATGTGTCGTACATGGATGAGCAAGTTTCTTTGCTACAGGTCACAGTTACAAATATGATTTTTTGGCCATAAATTCCTGATTAGTCTTTGGAAATTGCACAAATAATTGAAGTTCTGTTTTTTGCTCACTCACTGTCACAGCTTACTGTCTTTACAATACGAAATGCAGTAGGTTTTCTAAAGCCACTATAATCATCAGCTGTTACTAAAGCAAACTTGAATATATGTTAAAATCACAGGGCTGCTTGGCCATACTGTTTTTGTTAAAAAAAAATGTTGATCATCAATCGTTAAATAAAACACATGAAAAATATTTCATTCCCATCATCTTTAATCCTACAGCTTATGGCAAAAAGTATGTTGTGTATGAAACCGGTATGAAACCATTAATGAATTCTCCAATCAGATTGTCCCATTAAAATGGTGTATTTTTAGTTATACAGAAATTATAAATTTTCTTCAATTAATAAAGATCGTATTTTGCCGTATGTTTAAAAAGGTGAAATTTCTTATTGAACTCGTTGTCATTGAGAGTTTCAAAATAATTCGTTGTTTTTTGAAACGTTATCATCGTTCGTCTCCCTAGAACAATATTTTGATTACTTGATTGTCGCCAACAAACACTATTCTTACGAAATAAAAATAATGAAATTAAAATTAGTACCAAACTACAAAGAAAAATACATCACGATCCAAAAGATATATAATAAACAAATATAAATGTAATGTAAATAATACAAAAAATTCTCATACATCTTTCAAATTACTTAAATTATAGTAAATATAATACATTAAAAATACCTTAATAATTAAAAATATATACAAAATTAAAAATATCTTAAAATAAAAAAGTGATATAAAGGAACATGTCGCGGCAGTACCCTAAGCGACCGCTCATTGACAGCTTCAAGCGAAATTTAGTCTGTTTTCCTTCACAGTAGCGATTTATTAGGGACATTCCCAATCACATTGAGTTGTTTCAATACCATGTCCGGACTGATCACACAAACTTCCACAATTTGTGTTGATTTTAAAATGGTATGTTTTCGCCTTGGGCAGCAACATGAATTCACAAAATATTTCTTATCTGGGACAGTGGAGGAAGTAAGAAGCATTGGGAGGAGTGCAATTGGCCTCTACGGTGTACTTTAAAATCCATTGATTCAGACATTTTAAATTATACACTCTTTGACAGAAAAATATAATATTCCCTTCTTTGCTCTTGAAATTAGCTCCCGTGAAACACATCATAAAAGCTTTGGTAACTGAAGAGACTGTTTCAAGTACTCCTAGTCTGTCCATTTGCAAAAATAAAGATGTGTGTCTTCTACGATGCCTAGATTCGGCTGGTCATCAGAAATAAATATTTCATCCGAACATTGTCAGAACTGGTAAAGAATGTTTGATTATCAATCAAGTCCATTGTCAGAGATGTTTTTAGGAAATATGTGATCAGAAAATTATACCTAAGATGTCTGAAAACCTCAATTATACAAAACTCTTGGATGCAATGTGAACTTCAATGTCCGTTTTCTACATAATTATCTAGGAAAGCTACGGAAAATGAGGAGCCTTTAGAAATGAAGATGATCGATTCCACCGCGATTTCAGAGTTAGGAAACACGGTAGGAGTATTTAGGCTCAACACATGCTTGTCTGTCATGTTTGGACTTCCAATGCAAGATTCACTAAGAAATGTGACAATTCGAAAGCAACAAAAAATTGTTCCACAAAGTAATAATAATAATAATAATAATAATAATAATAATAATAATACAGTAGTAGTGAGAAAAAATTAATACAATAATAATATATTATAAAATTAAATTTGACATGAATAAATAATTTAAAAGGAATTAATTACACTTTGATTTAAACAATTTAATTAAAACAATTTTGCAATAAAAATACATTTTTGAAGGCAAAATATCAATTATATGAATATAAATTTTTTCCTAAAATGATCAGAAGAAGGACGAGGGGTGTAAAGAAGGAAGAGTCTATGAAAGAGAAGAAGAATTAAAGGAAGTGAAGAACTAGAAGTGGAGGAGAAGGATAACTAGAAGAGGAGGAGGGCAACTAGAGGGGAGGAGAATTAGAAGAAAAAGAAGTATTGGAGGAAAAAACTAAAAAGAGAATGAATGAAAGAAAAGAAATTTAAACAATATCTTCTGGAACAGTAAAAATAATGTTTCACATGGAAAGCAAAGTAAGCCAACGAGCAAAGGCCACGACATCAAGACCCTTACTATTAACCCCTTTGAAATCCTTCTAAATCTGCTTCTTGATGCTGTAAGCGAGAATCTTCCATGAGGTCACAAGGCTGGTGGCAGCAATAGCGAAGAAGCCGAAGGTCAGTCGCAGTGGAGGTTGGAGGATTTAGGGCTTAAGCAGCGCGCCTTCGCCGGACGCGCCTCGACTGAACCCGAAGCCACCTTCTCTTCGCCCTCGCCTGCTCCCTCGCAGACGACCTCGCCACCAATAGCGTCGTCACGTCCCCTCGAGCAGTGGGCGACAAAGGACAAAACGTACCATAGAGATCCGACGGGCAATTTTTGCCAGAAAAACTCTCATTGTCGGGTTCTGGTAACGGAAAAGTGGATCAATCCTGTTGCTAAATTTAGAAAAAAAAATCCCCCAACTCGTGATGAACCCAGAATCCATGTTACGATGGTGTTCGATGCCTAAAAGTCGATTGACGGCAAAACGTTCGTCTGTCTATCCGTCTGTGGTCAACGCTAGCGTCTAAACCGTTTAGCCGATTTTCTTCAAAATTGATACTCCCCAATTGCTTTGGCTGATGTCGCAGCTCCTGGAATTTAAAACCGACATTTTTGGAGGGTACTTTACATGAAGCCCCACAGACATTTTCGAAATTTTCATAGACATGGCTCCAAATTTCTTGATTAAATTTTGTTGTTGAATAGAACGAAGGACGTTTAAAAGAATAATGCGAATTTCATTTTTGATAATATTCCCAATTTTCGAAAATTGCAAAAAAAATTTGAAAACTGCAAAATTGAAGATATAGATTTTTGCCTCAAAGTCGGTTGTACAAAATTAGCACTTTAAATAATAACATATACAATTGTTTGAAAAAGCTAGTAGTTTTTTTGTAATTTGCACTTGAAATTTACCACAATTTTGTTTCTTAAGATCTGCTCCAAATTTTTTCTTTAAATTTTCTTCACTTTTTATAATAGGGACGGTAAAAAACGTGGTGGAAGTCCTATTTTCAGGTATCAGTCGGTTTTTCGAAAATTCCAAAAAAAACATTTTTAAAACTCCAAAATTGTAAATAGAAATGTTTGCCTCGGACAAAGTTTGTTGTACAAAATTAGCTCTTTAAAACAGGTCATGTACAATTTTCTGTTTCATTTTATCAATTCTGTTTTTTAGTATCAGTTCTAGCATTAGGAAGCCGGTATCGACAAAATGGGAAAAAATGTATTTTTGTCGACAAAGAAAGGCAGCCGTGAAGAGCATATGGTGTAATCGAAATGTTAGATCGGGCTAAAAGAATAGAAAACTAACTACTGCGAGAAAGTCTGTGCCATTCTATGGCACAACAAGTTTTTTATTTCTTTTATTTATTATTTATTTTTACCAAACGCTCTTACGTACGAGGGAAACTTAAACGAAAATATTTCGTGCGGATTTTCAATTTTTTTTTTTTGAAATTGCGTACATTTCGACACTAAATAAACGAAATCAGCTTATTTTCTCAAAAAATTGTACATGACCCTATTTAAATAGCAGGATTTTTTACAACATACTTGGTTGAAAGAAAAATTGCAATCTCCAATTTTGTAGACTTGAAATTTTCACGTTCTTTTGGCGTTTTCGAAAAGATGGAGCTATAGCAAAAAATGAGAGTACCGCCATATTTTTACCGCCCCTTATTACATATGCGGAGAAAATGGAAAGAAAATATTTGGAGCGGTTTCTGAGAAAGTTTTTTTGTAAATTCTCAGTGCAAATTACGCAAAACTGATCGTTTTTTTCAGAAAATTTTACATGACCTTTTTTAGAGGTAACTTTGTACAACAGACATTGTCCGAGGCAAAAATCTCTATCGATACCTGAAAACGATGTGAAGAATGGAAGTATTTTGAGTTTCTAAAAGTAACCACATATTTCAGTGACGCTATACATTCTGAAACATGTGTATATATATTGTTCTATTTCATGAAAAACATCCAGAATTTTCTTCTTTAACTTCCAGATTCCCATAAAATACAACGTAATGTATGTGTTGAAAATTGTTAATGAGTGTTAAAATTATTATTTTCTGTGTCATTAACGTATTTTGTCTACGATAAATTATCTGAAGAAAAGGTAATTGGGCTGATTAATTAGCATTACGTACTATCTTACGCAAAAATATTTTATTACTTTGGAATAAGAACACAATGCGCCAGATTATACCACCCCGGCGTAACGCGCGATGCAACTGTGCAACTGTCACCGTTGTTAGTTCTCAGGTATGCCGGTCTCTCTTCAGTCCTACGCTACACTTTGTCGGCTTATGTGTGTGTGTAGACACACACACACACACATACACTATATATATACATATATATATATATATATATATATATATGTATATGTATATGTATATATATGAGACAGGGATGTAAAAGGAAAGGCAACCCGGGGCCCGTTTTTTAAAGTACTGCTCCAGTGTTCTCCTGGTATTGATAACAGAAACCTCCGAAAATTACTGATCAGAGCAGCCGGCCTTCAAAATATATAGATAATAACTTAATAAATAAATACATAAATAAATAAATACATAAATAAATAAATACATAAATAAATAAATACATAAACAAATACACAAAGATGCTGTACTTGGAGGAGCTCAGAACTAAACCAGCCGATGTTATTGAGCGGTCTTTGATGAAGATCAAACTTAAAAATTTCACAGAATTTGAGAACAAACCAAAAAAGAGGTAAAAGAATCATCGTTCCAGAAATAAAGAGGTATGGAAGCAAAGAAAAGGAGAAGGAGGCAGAAATTTGAAATAAACGTAGTCCATAGGGGCTCATTCGGAAATAACAAAAACAAAACCACACTAACACAAAGATACTTGGTTTTCTCCGCATCAGAGGTTTTTTCTTTATGTTATTTATTTATTAGTTCTTATTTATTGGTTTACTGAATCCGTTGCTTGTGACTTGAATTTTCTTTAATCATAGTAGGTGCTACATGCTCCTGTGAACGGTTTTGTATTTTAGTGTTTTTATCGTTTCTCATTGTAAAATACACATTCTTTAAAATATAGGCGAGAAAATAAATGTTTTACGAAATGGTCATTTTTATTTATACTGGATATACATAGTAAGCGTAGGTATTTGAAGAACACATTAAGACAACAATTAATCCATAAAAATGAAATATCAACGAAAAATGAAAAGTATGACATTACGTTAATATTTGTTATATTATTCCATATACTTCATTTTTTGAGCAAGAGAGAAGTATAATAACACAATGTTACAAAAACTTAGCCTTTAGTAGAACATGTCTGGGATATGATTGGTCAGCAACTTTTTCGTTCTGGTCCTCCTGCAGCCATTTTCGATGCTTTGTGGTCATGATTAGAAACCACGTGGCAGTGTGTTCCATAGCAGATTATCCAGGCTCTCTTTCAATCCATGCCACTATGTCTAGAGGTTCTGATGCCGCGCGTGGCGCCTTTACTCCGAACTAATTTCTCAAGGTCAAAATGCAAGTGCAGTTCTGTAATTCTAATTATTTGTAGATTGTGATATTCCAGATCTGTGGAATAAATTTCATTGCTCCTTCTTGGTGTTGTAATTTTCACAAACATCAGTGTATTTGTGAATATTTTTACCTATAGAAATAGACTATCATACACATTTTATTACATTTAAAAGTATCGGCATGTCGAAACGGAACATCTCACATGTTCCTCCAATAGTATTCGTGAAAAAATAAAATAAAAATAGCAAAGCAATGCAATAACGCGCTTCTACGACCCTCGATATTCGCCGGGAATTGAAAAACTTACTCATCGCTTCTCGGAAATCGCTTGCAGGGAAACAAGGATGAGCGGATGTTTGCGAAGCGGAAGTAATCGCAACCACGTGCCTGCTAGAGAGCACACGAGGAACTCAATCGAAATCTGACACACTTTTCTTCCTGACCATTGTCATTGTGCTCTCGAGATTCATAAACTCCTGTGTCGGGGATGTAGAATTTGGAAACCTCTTCTTGGAATGCCATCCGTTTAGATTTAATGGAATATTCCTTTGAAAGGGGGTGCGGTGAGTAAATGGTGATTATTTTCAATGAACTGAGTTCAATTAGAAAATGACGTGGGACGGATCGGTTGATGAGGGAGAGACTGCGAACAGTCACCAGCTACGCCTTACAACTATTCACTGCAAACAACATATTTTATATTTCATACAAAACTCATATTGTGTAGCGTCCAGTTACTTCTGTAGATGTAGGACTTCCTTTAACCTGAGTGAACACGTAAGGTCTGATCGACGACAATAGAATCGGTGATTTTAAAAGGGAAATAAGTCCACTTTCTTGTGAAAAGAGTTGAGATATTCAATTTCGTTGTTATTCTTCAAGCAATAGATCAGTGTAAAATGAAACTTGTCCAGCTTAAAGTATGTGTTCTATTGCCAAGTAAAAATTCTAATTCTGTACAAGATGAAGAAGTCCAGGACTAACTTCTGAACCTTACACAGAAGAACTTGTATTATTTCTAGGAAACACCTAAAAGCTTCGTGCCAATAGTAATAAACATGAGGACATTTTAGACATCAAAACCTGCAAACCGAAATATTTTAAGAAGGCAACCATGTCTCTCGCTCGACCTGGCTGTCTTCATTATGAGCTTGGTGTGGCAAGTAAAGCAGCTAACGTATGATAGAGATTATTTTGGTTATCTCGTGGCACATGAAAACGTATATTGATGGGTTTATCAGTACTCATTTATGTTTGCAAAATTGCACGTCCCACCTTACAAGAAAATTTATGTCTCAGCTGTTCTTCTAATCAAAGGAAAGAAAACAACAGATGTTCAAAAAAACAATAAAATCCATCCCACATGAATATCTTCATTTCTACAATAATATTTTGACATCGCCACAGAACTCAAATGGAAATTGATGATGAGTAGATACCGATATTATTTATTTAGTAAGTGCATTGTTCATATTCATACAGCATAATATGTTAATTCACATCATATATATTTATTCTATAATTATATTGTTTCATAACACCAAAAATAAAGAAATGTTTTTTTCAATATTTTATTATTATTCTGTAAAGGAAATCAGTCCAAGGTATCAAAACGTTTCTGTATATCACGTAACGCAAAATTGGATGTTGCAGAGTAGCCCAGGCAATCAATAACGACTTGTTCTACAACTTTTGTGAAGAACGTAAATATCCTGAAGCCAACTGTGGCTGTTATTAAGTTGTTTCTCCGACTATGGACGAAGAACTTTTTTCGTTTTTTATTATCATGATTCAATTGTGATCAAAATTTGAAAATTCTATAATCGAGCAATTTCATCCATCACCTCGCTTAATAATTTTGTACTGTATCTATCTTGTACTGTAATAAGATGTTTTATGATACTGATTTAATATAGATATTTTATGATGAATTTACAAGACATTCTGAGTGAATTAGAGCCGTTTTTATTTTATATAATTTGGTACTATTACGATACTCAATATATTTGACCTAAAAGTACAAATTTCTTAAATATTCTGTTACGCATGAAAATATTTATACTTCGCAAACGAAACATTTCAAATGCGAGTTTACTATATATCTTACTGGAATCTTTTTTACACAAAACAATATAAAACTACCACGCTTCTATGACCACTGGACCTTCACCATGAATATCAAACTTACTCCCCCCCCGCTTCTTGGAATCAGGGTTTTCGGAATCAATGATGAGCGGTGTTGGTGAAGAAGTAATTTCAAGCACGTGCTTGCTCATAGTTTCATAGAGCCATGCGTAATTCTATCGAACACAATAAATGTTTAAACATCATTGTCTTATTGTGGGATTTGGGGCGGAGGTTATGTTTCCTTTAACCCCCTCCGGCATCAATCGCTGGCTACACTCTTCTACTATTCACTTGAGCACAGGCTCCTTGAAAACAATGCATATACCACCAGCGTATTTTATATTGTGAATAAAACTCTTTATGTGTGGTGAAAACTTCCATAGGTAGATCTTTATCAACCGCTCCAATCGATGTTCAGATCAGATCGACGACGTTCTCTGCTCGGAAAATACTTGTGTAGAGCAATTTTAAACAACACAGTGAATTTTTATTTGCATATTTTCTATTTTTTTCTTACATATTTCGGAAAAGATAAATACATAACAGTTCATACTTGCTATTTTTATTACATTAAATTCCGTTCCGTATTTATGACAGTAAATTGCTGTCCCTAGTTCTGACCCACTGCGAGCCACCGCCCCGCGAGTCTGCATGACGTCAACGGCGACGGCAGTTTCCGCTGCACCCGGCGGCGCTTCGTGTTGCCCCCGACCTCCGTCCACCCCACGCCTCCCCCCCGGCCGTCACCGCCCCGGCGCCCCCGCGCCGTCACCCGTTCTCCGCGCCTCGATGGCTGTGGCCCACGCTCATCCCCCGCGGTCGCCGCTCCGCCACGCGTGCAGCCTCGCGCTCGCGCTCGCTGTCGCCTGGCTTCCGTTGCCCTCTCCGAGGCTGCACCAGCCCCTCTCAACTGCTCGTTGGATCTGGGGACAAACAAGAGTGAAAGAACAGAGTTGGCAGTAGCTTGGATTGATTAGTGATTCCGGGCGCGCCAACTTCTACGGTCATTACTCCAGAAAGTTCAAAGGATGATTTTTTTATCGCGTGAGGTGGCGGTGTTCTTCCAGCACTTATGGGTGAGATCCGGTGCCGACCTACACGTACGCACACGGTGTTTGCCCCAAACAGGTATCTTTCCCAGCGATGCAACGCCCCATCCCGGGGCACGCTCTAAGCTATCGACTGGTCTCCAGACATATGTGGTAATGTATTGCATAGTGTGTGTAAGTAAGGAGTGAGGATAGGACAAGGAGGAGGGAGGAAAGATCGCGCGCGGTCCGTGGCCCGATTGTTAGTGTTCTGCTCCGGCATTCGCCTGGTGTTAATAACACGAATACCGACGTGTAATAATACGAAATATCGATCAGAACAACCACTGATAGATATCTCCTCCAAACAGTGACTGAAATCGACCTATCTGTCTAGCCAATGTGGAAAATCCTGCCACCGCCGGGTCTCGAACCTTAAGACATCCGAATCAGAGGCAGTGCTGTGATATCAATGGATGCTATGAGCTATCTAAACTGGTGGATTAGGGAATTTTAGAACCAGGCGTAAGGAGACATCCTTTTAACTCTCTTGATCACGTGACTAATGAAGTTTTAAGTCATGCATAATGTGTCAGAGAGTGTAGGTAATTGGTGAGACGTTTGAACCATGATACGAGTCAAGAGTAAACAAATCTCATTTAAGCTAGTGGATTTAGATTTTTCCGCCTTATGCGATGAAAATGCATTCTTGGATTTTGAATCTTCAGAATGTGGGGAAAAATGATTACAGCTTTCATTATAAGCATACGACATAACCTAACACGAAGCTACGATTTCATCTTCTTTTTCGCGAATTTCTGATCTGTCACCTCTCCAACATTTTCCGTTAATTTTTGTGAGAGTTCCGGAGTTGGAAAGGATTGATTGAAACTGCCGTACACACGACAGTTTGAGTAGGAAAATTAACCTTTACAGTTTTAGACGGCTATTTTGCCATTTGTAAGGAAGAGACTTCTACAGACATGCACTATTTATGAAGGTATAAGGTCGAGCCTTATACCTTCATAAATAACCTAAGATAAGACGTTATTGCTTCAAAGTTTGTTAGTACATACCATCACTACCTTACACGTGGCGCATAAAACTCCCCGGTGTGTTGCCCGGTGTAGCTTTGAATAACGTCCACCAAACTTGCACGATACAAATTTGACGCATTTGTGGACAATATGAATTTCATGGAACCAAATGCTTATAATGATAACAAGTAAGTGGCTATGTTAAGTGCGGACTTCAATGCGGTGTTTCCATACTTGTGGCCCGTTAGCACACGCCTGGCCCACGCGCCGTCTCAATAAGTTTGGCAGCAATGTATTTTAGTTCCTACAAGATGGTACAAGGACAGAGCGTGACCTGTAGGCGTCCCGACATGGGAGTTGAATGTCTTAGGCATCGCCTTTTGACGTCGCAGCCAACCCACTGGAAGGACAGTGCCATGAATGATCATGGGGCCATGTCTGTTTAAAAATTACAGAATTAGGAAAGAAGATACCCGAGTACAACTCACCTCGCAACAACGTCCACTCACTTTACAGAACTCTCACCTTCTTTTCTTCAGTCTTCTAGCCTCATGTTACAGTGACATTCTCATCACACTTCCTCCGCATCGTGCTTTCGCATGTGCTTTGTCCGTTGGCATCTAATCTTTCAAAGGCTCCTTTGCTTTGTCATTACATCATTTCACTAAATCTGTCATGCTGTTATCCCGTCAACCCGACGGCTCAAAACCACGAGAATATGTCACTACATTCAGTTATTGTGAACCAACACCAGTGGATAGTCTGAATGCCAACACATTTCATGTACTTCTCAGACTTTGTCTTATTCTCATTAGTGCAGATTTTTGAGAATAGTATCTGCATTTAGTTTTCAAAATATACGTTTTTCTTAGTCTTTCAGACTTCCTCCTTGTCGCGTTCTCATGGCAACGGAAGAACGAAGCAGATCTCATCGCCACTGCAAACGCCTCTTCATCGCAGCCATGCTTCGTTGCTTATTCTTCCCCATTACTCTGTCACCTACATTCATTCCTCCGATCTTTCCCCCAAAATTTATCCTTCTAATAGGGCCACCGCCGCAAGGACTAATCTCTTTAACTTCCCCTTCAGCGTTAATTCCACTACGCTCCAAACACCGTCACTAGCATTTCAAACCCAATTCTTCCGCATTCCTCGAACATTACTTTTCTTGTCTCTACAGACATCATAGCCATTGCTACCAGTGGCATGTTGCCGCCACCTTCCGTGCTATCATCACCTGAGCCACCTAATCACTGTCACGTCGCATTTAGCGCGTTTCTTACACCACGGCGTCTGCGAAAACCGCTCTTACCATCGATTCCGCAACTACTACCACTGCAACTCTAGACATCAATATCATCACTTTTCGTCCTTCCAGTGTTGCCTGCGTTCTCTGAACTCGCTCCGCTCTGTTCCTTTCCTTTTGGATGCGTAGAACGGACTCTCTAATAAGACCCGGGACATGCAATCTCTGCACTTGCGTGGTCCCTAGAAGTAAATTTATTCATTTATTTATTACCGTCCTCCTCAAAAATGAGTCAAGTCTTTCAGTTCGAAGGAGGCGAACTCTGATTACAGAGTATACCAATCAAACACTGTTGATTATCTGAAGTACAAAATAAATAATAAAAATTAAAAATATCGTAATTTTACAAAATTGTGTAAGTTTAAAATTTGTTTGGCGTTTTCCTACAACTGTAATATTGATGATAGTAATTTTTTCCTGAATCAAATCTAATTTTCGAAGACAGATCATGAACTAAGGACCGGCAAACGGGCTCAAGACATCAACTGATGTCACTGCAGTACCTCTGAGGGGAGGTACTAGGGTTCGAATCCCGACGGTGCACAGTGTGTAATTTTGGCCAACTAGCTGGAAAAAATTAAATTTTCGACTGAATCAAAATAGTAAAATTGTAATATTTCTGTGTAGTAGTATGTCTGAACTATGTGGGAACGTTAATTTTCTCTTGAAGGTCACATGGACCCCATGGTGCATGTTCAAACACGTCCTATCGCCGTTCCGCCAGCGCTCAGCTCTGAATGGCCCTTTTCAGTCCGCAAAGTTCTCTTGATAGGGATACACTACTTGTCTAATTCTATGATTTGTGGATTTACTATTAGTAATGTACATGCTTTTACGATTCTTTTTATGTGGATAAAATTTAATTATTTATTTTTGTTGTGCCTAAAACCGTTAATGGAAAAGTTGAGAGATTTATATTAAGTTTATTACACGTTCACTAAATTCAATTAAGAGTTTTAGTGTGTTATACACCATTATAAACCTTTCGGGCCATATACATTTTTAAATTAGTAATTTTGGATTCTTAGTCGTTAAAAGACTAGCTACTTATATCTGCTTATCTAAATTATATATACGTTTTTATAGAAAGGCTCGGAAAGTTATCCGCTGGTTGTTATTTGATACATAAGTAAAATATTCAAGAGAGATCTGAAGCTGTATTAAATGTTTTTTACGTAAATTAGGAATTGTAGAACCTCGAAAAGCATTGGTGGACAAAAATAACTCTTATGCTAGATGTATTTGTCAAAAAATTGAAACCGGATTGCAAAACTCAGTAAGAAGTAAAGAGTGGTTCTTGAAATATAACTCGTCCTGGCTGTAAGAAACTCTTAGCCTTCCTGATTAAATATTAGAGGCAGTCCCAGGTCCATCACACACAAATTTACAAATTAATAGAGCTAGAAGACCTAATAAGTCCTTCAGACACTGTGGGAGTAAACCATAAAAAGGGAACCTTTTTTAGACATTATTACCTCAGAAAAATTATCCACAGCTATTGAAATCAAACTAAGAAGTATGACAAAAGATATGTGGCAGCTTTAGATAAGGAGCTCTGTGAAGCCTCTTCCAATAGGAGAACTACAAATAAGAAAGCTCGAAGATCCATTTTTCAAAAGCCTGCATCATTGTCAGTTGATCAGGCACTTGCTTTGTTGGTGGATATCAATATTTCAACCCGTCAGTGTACATATACGCTAACAAAAAATGATTTTGAGTGCATTTTGCATATTTTTTATCGTTCAGAAATACGAACATGGCAAGTGAGAGGAGAAAAAAATAAAGCGAAAGTGGCGAAAAAGATCTAGAAAAACGTCGCAATTATGAATTTGCTCCACCGGCTGCTTATTGGCTCAGATCCATTGATGTCGAGCATACGCGCCAAAACTACAACTGCACCCAAAAAAGTGAAACATGAACTTTTGGTGTTATTAGAATTAAGGCAATAAGGCAAAAAAAGGGACGGTACATTTAGAAGAATCACCATCAGAAGAATACGCGAGTAGTGTTTCAAACTAATTTGTAAGTTTTTGTTATACATTCCTCTCATTTTATTTTATTTTTATTTTTTCAGTTTCGGCTTTTTATTTTTGTATAATTTCATTTTATTTTATTGTTTTGCAATGTTTTGTAAAATTCACATATTATGTGCAATAGATTTAAACAAATGTAACAGATACTGTCATTTGAAAAACAGATACTGCCATGAGGGTAATACAAGTATTCAAATTTCCTAAATAGTTTACAAAATATTGCGTAAAAATTTAATTTTTACAGTCAAATTTGTTTATTTGGACATTATTTGCACAACAAACTTCCGAAAACTACGAAAAATTCATTTCAAAGAGAGTTATTATTTTTTTCCTCCTAGATCGTCAAACTTACACACTGTGCGGTGGCGGAATTTTTAGTACTAGATAGATAGCTACGTCGAATTCTGCCAAGGTCTAGAAGAAAATTCTAGTGACCGGCTGCTCTGATCGGTAGTTTTCGTGGTTTCTCCAATCATCACCAGGCGAATGCCCGAGCAGTACCCTATCAAACGGGCCACGCACCGCGCGCGTTCTTTCCTGCCCTAGTCTCATCCTCGCTCCTTACACACACACTCACATGTACTACACTACCACATTAGTCGGGAGGTTAGAGCTTTTTCCGGCTGGAGCGTTGACACGCTGGTGGTTGACACGGTTAGGGAAATAAGCCGACGTAGATCAAATAAGAGCATTGGCTCTCATTGGACGCTACTGACGTAAGTCGGCACCGGTTCTCGCTATCCAGGGGGGGGAGATCACTGCCATCTCCCGCGATAAAAAATATGCTCTATACGTTCAGGACTAATGACCTTAGCAGTTGACACGCTAGGAATCACTACGCAATCAATTAATTAAATAAGGCAAAATAATTTTTTGAAATTTTTTTGAGAAAATTTCATTGTGTTTTCAGTAGAGTCACGTAATTTTGCAGGAAAATTAAACAATTTTTAAATAATTAAATTCTCAAAAACGTCTCCAAGTTTCTAATTTTTTTTCGCATAGAGCAGAATACGCTTATAATAAAGCTCGCAATAGCTGACATTGAAAGAGGGGCAGGTATTTTTACTGAATGGATTTTGCTTGAATTAGACGAACCTTTAACGTGAAATGAAGTGAATAGAGGAATTTTAGCCACGAATACTAGGAACGTTTGCGGCGCGGATGTCATTCCGACAAAATTGATTTTGGAATTTGGAACATAGGATCTCTGGGTCCAGAGGATCCAGAGAGTATTCTGAATCTGTTTAATAGCATTCATGATACCGGGTCGTATCCAAAAACGTGGAGTACAGCTATCCTTCAACCTTTTTTTAAAAATAAAGGCGATAGGAATAGCCCAGAAAATTATTGTAGCATTAGTCTTTTACCACCGTTAAGTAAATTGTTCTGTAAAAACCTTAACGTTCGACTGAGCGATTAGAGAAAAACATGGTAAAATTTCAAAAATGCAAGCAGGTTTTAGAAAAGGCTTCGCGACCACCGACAATATCTTCTTGTTAGATACACTAGTGAAACAGGCGCTTTCATGTAAACGAGGACATTTATATTGCAGTTTTGTGGATTTCGAAAAGGTGTTTGATTCACACAACAGAGAATCTTTATGGCGAAAACTAAATAAACTAGGCATCTCACGAAAAGTTTAAAATGTGTTGCAGAGCATGTACAGAGAAGTAAATTTCTGCGTGAAGTGCGGTCACGGAAGTACAACGCAAAAAAATTGACAGTAGGGTAAGACAGGGTTGTCCTCTTTCATCGCTATTGTTTATCTTGTGTATAATGATTTATTGACATGGGTATAGGAAACGGACACAAGTGCGCCGTAAATTGATAGCCTGAAAATTTCCAAATTACTTTATGCTGACGATTTTATTCTATGTTCAAAAACGGTTGAGGGCTTACAGATGAGTTTAGACACCCTAGAAAGATATAGTGTAATATGGGGATTAAAAGTAAATATTCAAAATATGAAAAGTGTTGTCTTCAAGAATGGGTTTATTTAGGGTAACAAAGAGAAATGGTACTACGCGCAGGAGGAACTCCACCGAGTCAAAACGTTTGCTTATTTTGGTGCAAAATTTTTCATGAATGGGGAATGGAATAGAGACATAGTGTCGGCTCATAGTAAAGAAAGAATTGCTCTCAAAGAAATGGGTTGCGTAACGCGTAGAGTACCGGAATTGCCTTTAAAGTTGTGCGTCATAATGTTTAAATCACTAGTTCTCCCAGCTATGAATTACGGGACGGAACTCTCCAGAGTGGATAGAATAGACAGATTAGAAAGCATCGGATTAGACTATTTCATAGCATTAGATTATTACAAATTAATTCTCAGAGTCTAGATTCGCAGGAAATGTCGGCGTCTTAATAGAGGTAAGTGATGTAGGAATTTGGAAACATTTTAAAATGAAAACCAATGAATTGAAAAATGTTTGTTAGTGGCACAAATTCACACGAGTCGTATATGGGGATGCGAAAGTTACGTACACACACTTAAAAGAAACGCAAGAGAGGGATACGCTTGGTTTAGTGTAGGGAGGTGGATGCAACGTAGAATGAAGGATTCGAATGGCAATGGAATCTGGGTACTTTGCGGTGATAGACAAGATTGAATCCACATCCTATTAAATTGCTGCGCTACAGAAACTTGGAGAGGAAATTGGATGGGAATGGGGAACTATTGCTTTCATCTTAGAAACATAACGCTCGCTCAAAACATATTAGGTGATAATAGATCTCAATTCATGAAATAATTAGGAACATTTTTAGGAAAGGTTCGTACTATCAGGGAAACGGTAATCAGGAAGTGGGAAAACAGCACTGGTTAATAGTATGAGCGAAGCCTTGACTGGAGATGAAATAAATAATTCAATAAGTAAGCGATAATTCAGTTAATTAGTAAGTTAATCAGAAATGCTAATCACTAATATTAATTATTAAGTTAGTCGGCAATAATTAAATTAATCAGTAAGTGATAATTAAGTTAATCAGTAGTAAATTTATAAGTAAATTAGTAAAAAATCATCAAATCATTAAAGGAGCACTTAAGCTTTTTCCCCCTCGAGTAAACGGAAAGGCGGTGGTGCGGGAGATCTTCTGTGGCTCAGTTTGATTTCAGGGGCTGAGGAAGCCAACGACTGGATGGAGAAGATGCCTACGCCAGGAAATAAATAGTTTAGAAAAAATCTAGTAGATTAGCATGTACTCACCTTCTGACGGAAGGTTTTTCCCTCTTCAGGGTCTTTTTCCTCAGCCGTACCTTCTGGTCTCCTTCCGCGGCTTTGATGCAATGAAAAGACCATTCGGGGTGAATGCCAGAATTCGAAAGGTGAGAATGCGTTAGGATGTAGGTATTATAATGACTTAAAGGTCTTCGGCCTTGCTACGTAGTTAAAAAGCATTGTAATTATATATAAATGTGTAATAATTACCTATTAAATAAAAATAATAATAACAAAGATCCCATTCCTTGTGAACTCTCTGTATTTTTGAAACTAAAAAAAAATTAATATTGCAAAACTACACTTTAGTGAAACACATTCTCTTTTTAACGATATCGCTTTGAAAAAATTGCCTTTAAATAAGTTTATGTGTAATTTTGAAAATATGAATCGTTTTCGCGAAATTTCTACTTCAAATGAAGGCAATTTTATGCAAATATTTTCTTAAAAGGGGATTGAAATTTTCTCGAATAGAGCAAAGTACGTTTTTTAAAAATGCCACACGTTACATTATCTTCGAACACTCTGAATTTTCGAAAACAGCAAAAGTTACAAATAACGCGAGAAAGTATGTGCTATTAGAGCACCAATAGATTTAGTGGGGGTTGTGACATATGTACTAGCGCATACCCCTTGGGACCCGGATTCGATTCCCGGTCAATTCGTGTGGAATATGTGGCAAACAATCTGTGTTCTCGGCAGACATTTTTCGGAGTTTTCCCCTAACTCTGCTTTTCGTTTCTGGAACATCATTTTCATCATCGTTGTCGGAATTACGTACTCGTTAGGTCTTCATTCATGGACCTCAACGATCTTCATTGTTAAAGGTCTTCTAGTAAATAAAGTGATCGTAACTCAAATAAGTAAATAAATAGTAATCGAAGCTGAATTACGAAGGGTCGAAGACCTGCCATTGCATTGTAACATACGCGGTAATTTTCCACCATAAGAGCACAGAAGAACGGACGTTGTGTTTTATCAGGATATAATTCTTTGCCAAATTTCAGGGTTCGTGTTAATTGTCTTGAGGTTAACACCATGTCGTGCTGCGTTCGCCTTGTACTGAGAAAAAGTTTTTTCTGGTCACTTCTGTACGCCTATACGTGAATGCCATACCAGTACAATTGCTTGCAAAGCACTTTATAACATTTTCCTTTATCTTCTCAGAGCATCTGTACACATGTGGACATTTAATAAATTCTAAATGGTCATTGATCTACAAAAAGGTTCTACACAACTTTCACCATTATTTCCTTATTAATAAATGTATATATTTTTTGTATAAAATTCTGAAGAATAACCTTTTACCCCTCCTTCTTATTACCTATTTTTCATTTATCATTTTCTCTCTTATCTTTCCAGATCAAAATACACCAGACTTTGTCTGAAGCTATCGTCGAACTGCAATATTATATTTTTAGATACGCTTTCCACACTCTTCCCACACCGCTTCAGGGAATCCTCCTCAGGACCAGCCATGTGGTCGCCCACGCATCCATTTGCTGCTGCCGTTCACCCCACGCCCACTCTTCCCCTTTCTGTTCTCGTGTTTCGCGGTGACTCCTCGCTACGGTGTCGACGCCCCCTCCGCATTTGATTGCGTCCCACGCAACAAATAACAATGCCTCTGCTGCGGGAAATCTGCATGCGCGTAATGTCTCTTCGGGCAAATTAATTTGTTTGTTTGAAGTCGCTCTCCCCAATTGTGATCAAAAGCGTTGTTCTCGAATCATCTGTGATCAAAAGCGCAAGTGAGGAAATACAAATTGTTTGACCGCACGAGAGAAAATTCATTTATAGGGGTGACATAACATAAAAATATTCTCCACTGAAGAAACAATAAGATATGTCAAATTTCATGGCGATCAGTCAAACGATGGCTAGAATCTGTATATGTGTGTGTGTGTGTGTGTATATATATATATATATATATATATATATATATATATATAATATGTGTGTGTGTATACCGACCGAGCGAAATGGCTCAGTGCCTAACGCGATGGATTCGCAATCGTGACGTCGGGATTCGATCCCCGGGCCGGCCATCCCGACCAGGGTTTTCGTAGTTTCCCTTGGTCATAAGGCGAATGCTGGAATGGTTTCAAAAGCCCATGAACACTTCTCGCCACCCAATACCTCACCTAACACATCCCACCATTATCTTAGTCCTTTCACGCCCTCATCATTACCTTATCCAATGATATTATTATTATTAATAATAATAATAATACCAACAACAACATCCTTTCAACTCATAATGGATTATTTGAGACTAACAACCTTTTCCTAACCATGGGGTGCGACCGAAAGACTGATCCCCATAATTCCACACGTTGATCTCTCCAGGATAAACTAAGACTGGGCCTCGGAAGATAAATGTGTTACGCGGTCAGTAGTGGCCCATACGCTAATAATATATATATATATATATATATATATATATATATATATATATATATGAGAGAGAGAGAGAGAGAATGCAATAGGGGAGCGGTCGGACAAATTACACAATTTTACAAGAAAACCTAGGATTAATCAGAAAAATCAAACTATTTATAAACAATTTTTCATGCATACCAATTTGATCATAGAATACGATGAGGCATCCGGGGTTGTGCTATTTCACACCATTTTCTTTAAAAAGAAAACCCATTTACTTCAATAGGGTGACCATTGTGAGCCCTGCTAACTCATTCAGGTGGCCCCTCCTGCCCCTCATTACGTAGCCATGACGCCCGGATAGGCTAGACCCCGGAATACTGAGTGGGGAACCCAAAATGCGGGCAGAGGGGGAACGAGTGGCAGCGAGAATATTTGGAAAGAACTGTCCCAACATAATTTGGGGTACGAAACACAAATTCATTTTAAAACACTCGCTTATGATATCCCGAAACAGTGTTCAAATGCCTTGTTTCTCTTACTATACTTGGATTTTTTTAACGTTGCGCTTGTCGTAAATCAGCTGTTGACGGTGTCATCCAATCGGGAGCTTAAACGTCAACACAGTGACGGCATGGTGATGACGTTCAAGCTCCCGATTGGATGTCACCGTAATAGCTGATTTATGTCAAGCACGACGTTAAAAAATTGAAGTTCATTCAGTAAGAAAAAGGTCATTGTAATATAGTGTCCATTTCTTAGTGCATGGACAGTAAAAACCGAAGAAAATGTTTTGCCCTGTATTTGACTGTCCTATCAACAAAAAAGGTATCCATTTCATATAATACACCCAACTACATCTCCCAGGCAAACATTTTCGAAGTATTTTCTCTATAATTTAACATCAAAAAATGGCTCTCAGTCATGTGTTTTCACGACAATCGCGGCGTTGACATCTTCGTAAACTTCGTGAATACTCTTTTGATTCGGAGGTAGCTTCTTTCTTCTAGCTGTCTTGGATTTATTTCCTGAATCATTCTAGTACATCCATTTTCGTACAGCTGCCTTGTATCCTCGCCGGCGAGCTCCCGATGAATAATTCGGACGGACGTTCAACAGGGTTGTGTTGCGCCCTTGACAGAATTCCGTAGACGTTTGTGGAGTGAGTGGATTTCCGCAGTTCTCTTCATGGTTGTAATTGAAGTTTGAATCGATTATTTATAATTGATCCATTTCCATCTGTTTTCAAGAAAGTGTTGCATGTACTTTGAGAGCACCGCCAACGTTGAATTCCACCACTTAAAAGATTGTACAAACAAACCTTGAAACCACTTAGCATCAGCATCTTCATAACCTGCTGACTTAATATACTCGTACACAGTTCCGAAGATTCGGCCATGTTCACATGTTTGCGGTTTTCTTTGGAAAACTGCAAAAACATCTATTATGAATGGAATCTTAACAATAAAATTTAATCCTTTCGAAACACCGGATGAACGACAAGATATGCAGTAGGACAATGCCTTTCCAAGCAACGAAAAGTGAAAAGAAAGGGGGATGAAAAACTAACCGTGAGATGCAGTTTGGCGACTCCCTGTAAATAAAACAAGAAGTTCTGTGTAGGAAAAAGTGTAGGAAAAGAATTATCGGCCCCGCTGATGCCGCTTTTTCTAGGAGCTACGCTTGGCGGTGGGCGGGCTTGGCGCCCACATGCCAGCGATCCGTGAACCGCGGCCTAAGCCGGGATTACGGAGCCTCTCTCGGGATCTTCCGTTGTGTCGCAGGGCTGCGCCGTCTTGCCGGCAAGTGGCCACGATCGATTGGTGTGTCCGGCGCGGCAACTGCTAAGTTCATTAGTCTTGCAACTGAAGTGCATGCTTTTATCGCGGGAGGTGGCGGTAATCTTCCCCCACTCCAGTTCCGGCGCCGACCTACTCGTCGACTCGCGAGGTATTCCCCAACCAGATATTTGCCAGTAGAGGGGCAAACTCTAAAGTCTCGATTGGTCTCCCAAAATGCGTGGTGATGTAGTGCATATCAGTGTAAGTAAAGGATGAGGAAAGGACAAGGAAAAGGCAAGAAAGATTGCGCGCTATCCGTGGTCCTTTTTAGTATTCTGCTTCGGCATTCACGGTGTTAATCGGAGAAATCATGGAAATTTTCCAATCAGAGCAGT
Source organism: Acheta domesticus (assembly GCA_031308135.1). NCBI lineage: Eukaryota > Metazoa > Arthropoda > Insecta > Orthoptera > Gryllidae > Acheta > Acheta domesticus. The sequence continues at coordinate 242,391,455 of JAHLJT010008446.1, read as the reverse complement.
CTACTGCTAGAATTCTCCTCCAGACAGTGTCTGAATTCGATTATTTGTGTATCTAGTGTCGATAACCCTAACTCCAACCCCGGTAAGAGACACTGCAGTGATGCCGCTGCAGAGCAGCACTGCTGCACTGCAGAGGCACTGCTCTCAATTGATGCTCTGAACCACCTGCGTAAACCGGCGAGAGGTCACGAGCTGTCTGTAATTCCGCCACTTTTTACTACCGATATACGCCACCTCTACTTCTCAGTTGTTGGTTCCCATATTTATTGCTTCGCTTTTTGTTCTCCTGCCTTATTGTTTGCCAGTTAATTATAAGATTCGATTATTAAACACTGAGAAATTAAATATTTAGTGAATTGTGAAGATGCCATACAAACGTTTTTATTGACAATACGCATGGTGAAATCATATTGTTTCCCGTGCTTTGTGAAACGTTTGTGATTGAAATTGCTCTTCAGATTTTATTTTCAGTTCCTGTGAAGTTTTCCTATGGTTATTCTGTGATAATACAAAAACCTACCACATAATCTAGATATAACCCTCAACAGAAATTATAAAGGCATTATTTTATGAAGAGATATGAAGAGATTTTCTGAGTAAACCTCTTGAAAAAGCGCTTTCTATAGATTTTTAATTCGGTTTATTGAGATATTAAAAGAAATATATCTACAATAAAAAGAAATAAAGAACGAATCTCTAGATGAAATTGTAACTAAATCGAAACAATTTTAGCTCCACATACAGTGCACGTTCTCTTGCGTTCGGTGGTGATTGTAGTAATTGAAATTAGGGGCCGTCCATAAATTATGTAACGCAAATTTCGAGTATTTACAGTACCCCTTCCCCCTTGCAACGCACTTCCCTATCTCTATGTAATGCAGCGTAACGCTGCCTCAGACCCCCTCCCTCCCCCTTTAGCGTTATGTAATTTTTGGATGATCCCTTATAGTCCTCCATGTTCTCGTGGCAATAAGTCGATTCCGTCATGAAGGGCATAATAAGATGTAATAGCCATTTTTTGTTTCTTTGCCTTTGCAAATTATCTTTATTACAAGGGATTGAATATTTCCCCCAATTCTTGTCGCAAGCATTCGTAATTCAACTTCAAAGTATGTGCATGAGATAGGGCGGAGAGTTCACTTCTCCCCAGAGTTTGTCATCCAGTTTTTAACTTTATAGTGTCAAATAAACAGAAGTTCGTGCTCCAATTTCAACTCAAACGCTTGGGTTTATGCGTTCGACTTAAGAACTATAGTTCAACATTTTTGAAGTGGCCGATGACATTGGGTCATTGTTACACCTCCTACCTTATAAAATGAATATTTTTAATAGTGTTAAGAACATTTCTGAGGTCGCGCGAAAGACGCTAGCTAATTAATTAAAAAGATTCATTTTATAAAGAAGGAGGTGTAATATGACTTACTGTCACGGCCACTGTAAAAAAATCGAAGCGTCTACCACCACGATGATTGGACATTCCAGTACATGTACTCGTCTGTATTAATTAATTCTGAAGTTTCAACAAAAACTGTACGAAAACTATTAAATTTCAACTTCGGGTCTAGCATTGCTACATTTAGAGCAAGTTTTGAGAAAATCTAATTTATATCGTTGCTGGAAATTTTCTCGATTACCCTCAAAATTACTCGAAGGACAATAAATTTCGAAAAAAATGTGCGTGAAATTATTTAAATATCTTATATTGAAGAATACATTATATTAAAAAACCAGATATTTAGCATAAATATTGTAGATGTTCAATAGATAACAAAGCCAGTAGAAAATGAAAAAAATACATCCGAAATTTGAGAGACAGCATCGATCCAGAAACGGCTAATTTTTTTCAAACTCTTAATATTCAGCACTTGCTGTTGTTTTCACAAAGGTTGAACATTATGAGTATTAGATGTTTCTTCCAAAGTTCGAAAGATCAATACTTGTTTCCAGTCTGCTCTTTTTGAAATTCTGAGAATAATCGATGAGGATAAAAGAAACGCTTGGCAATAGCCTTTCGAGAGCACTTTTTTCAAATATTTAACTCCAAAAGACGCATTGCAAAGCAGCGTGCTTTTGGAAATGTTGTTTCAAAGGACGTTCTTTTCATGGCATTTTTTTCTAAGTTAATGACTTCCATCTATACCTCGGCGTTTCCTCGACAATTTCACATCTATTGTACTCATTATTTAAACACCAATTTTCATTCTACACTTTGAAGTTGTAAAATATAAAAATCTGCTCATCGATTTGTTAAAATCTGATAAAGCTTTTCGTACCCAAGTAGTGGAGTTAAAACAGCACATACTTTCTCGCATTACGTTTAAATTTCTAATTTTCAAAAATTCAATGAGTTTAACGAAATGAGACGTACGACATTCTGATATTGATCTGAAATATCAAGCGTCATATTCTCTCCGTAAATAAATTGAAGAAAGAATTTGGAACTGTTTCTGACAAAATGTTTTCCTATAATTTGCGTTAACTTGAAGTAGAAATAGCGCGAAAACTACTCGTTTATTCAAAGAATTTTACATCACTTTCATTAAATTTCTTAGTTTTTAGAACATATTTTGTTTAACATATAAAACTCAATTTTTTGACATCAGAAAAACATCTTCAAATTTATAGTTTTGGAATGTTACTTCTTTGCAATATTTGAAAATTCAGTGTTCGCCGGAAATGGGACTATCGCCAAATATTTTACCGCTCATTGATATATCAGAGGAGAATATTCGAAGCTGTTTTGCAAAGATAATTGTATATCAAAATAATAATTGCCTATATTGCATGCAAAATTATGCGGAAACTACTCATATTTTTGAAAAATTGTACATGACTTTATGTCAAGAACTGTCTTTCAACAACAGATTGGATTAAAGAAAAAATATCTATTTTCAATACTGTAGTTGTAGGAAGACGCTGAAAAAAATTTTGAACTTTTACAATTTCCAAAAATTAAAATTTCACCAAAAACGAGACCAGCACAGTACTTTTATGCGTTCTTCAAGCTACCCGAAGACAAACTTTAACAAAAATAGTAAGTAATTTTTTGAGAAAATGTTGAAAATATTGAGACTTTCTGTTAAGTACCCCTTAAAATCAAAATATATTTTAAACTCATAGGGTCTCAAGTTCATTTTCAATCAATCGAGGATAATCAGTTTTGGAGAAAATCGGATGAACGGTTTAGGTGCTTGCATTGACAACAAATGGATTGACAGGCGTTTTGCCGTCAATCGATGTTTCGGAACCTAGGACCCACAGAACGTGAATTCCGACTAAACAACGTGTTAAAAGGTGTAATTTATTCTGTGGAAATAATATTTATCCGCTGTTTGGTTTTCAGAGTCCGGCAATGAGTTTTTCTGTCAAAACTTTGCCGTTTTCCGTGGCATGATTACAATACTTTCTCTTCATACGTAGTAAAGGCGAGAAAGTAAAAAGTTATTCAAATATCATTGAATTCAACCTAACAGAAATAATCAAGGAGCCATCAATTGGTTTTGAATATATTGGGAAAGCAGACAGAACCAATTGCGACATTATTGAACTTCATGTCCAATTTAATAACCAAATTATGAATAAAAACTTTAAGATAAAAGCTTGGAATGGAAACTGTACATTAGAACAGGGAAGCGAATTAGAAGCATTGATAATCATGCATGAAACTGGTATAATACTAATAGCTAAAGCCCGCTTGACATCTAACAGACTCTTGAATCTGTAGCGATACAGTGTGTATCATATAACTCACACTGGATGAGTGATGGTTGTAGTACCTCCGCAGCACATTCAGTTATAATTATAATTATTAATATTTTTAATTTATAATAATAATTATTAATATTTTAATAATAATATTATTTTTATAATAATACAAAATATAGCTACTATTATTATCATTGACCAGGAATGTCAAGATTGCGTAGAATGTATCGATTCTGTCTTGGCTTGTATTTGTGTGTGCTTGGAAAAATGTGGGCTGGAGGAAATTCAACACTGATCCTTGGATATGCAAATAGCATGATGCCATTCGTCATTGAAATTGAGGGACAAAAATTGGCGCTAATGCAGAGTTTCTTGTAGTAAAAGGAGGTGGAAAAAAAACTAGTTCACCTCTTTAACATACGTACGTCGCGAAATTTCTTCATCAGATACAGGGATTTAATTGACAACAAATTCATGAGAAAAGAGAGTGAAAATTGCTGAATGCAGTTTTCTAGTTTAATTTACCATTTTTTGGCCATGCCCTTTACGTAGTCTCCTATAAATTTAAAAAAATGCTTCTACGTGAGGCAGTGTGTGAACGAAATGGCAGGTTATAACGATGTAACTCATGTTTCGGAAGGCTGCGTAACTGATTCCAAAGGCTTTGCATATGCTCGTAAAATAGAATGCGTCATTTCCACCCTCCAGATAAAGGATACGTTAAACCCCATTTGGGTGCCCGAGCATAAATGCTCTCGAAAGATACGGCGTCCGTGTCCACTCACAAATCCATTTGAAGGTGTAGACTCGAATACAGATATTCACAAAACGCCATATTCTGTGGGCAATCATCCTAAATCTTCTCTTGTTTGGAAACGTACTCTGCACACATGTTCTCTTCCCATTAATTCGAGCTTGTGAGCTCGCTTATCTACATGTAAACGCGTTGTTTCGCGCAGTGCTGAATGTTTGCTATTTTAGTCGATGTAAAATGAGAAAATTCATTCTTCTCTTTTCTTTACATTGCCGATCTTGTAGAAAGTCTAGTATCATAAATGATTACAGAAGCTTCGTAAATATGTCACAGTTTAACATTACGCGTGGACCTCAGTATCTTGGAAGATACCAAGAAGCAATACAATATCAACTTGTTATTCATGGAATCATTTCATCGTATTCAACCTTTCAAGAAAGAAATCGTGAATTTAAGTAATAATAATGAAAATTATAAAATGAAACGGTTGAGTAATTAAAGTAAAACGATAAGGATAATTACAAAACTAAAGCTATCAGTAATATCGTAAAATATACGACCACATCATCTCGATACTTTGTAGAAAATCTTCTTTTAAAGGATAAACACAGAAGTAAGCCATCCAGTAAAATTTGCTAGTCTCTTCAAGCAATACTTTCGAGAATTGTGGTTAATCTCACGAACTAAAACCACAAATTTCAACATCATACGTTTCCCAAAACATTTGCGACGTGATATTTGTTCCCGAAATGTCTTCCACTAAAATTTGCAGAATAGTCAGTAAACTAAAATAAATAAATATTCGTCTAGTTTAGATGAATTTCTGAATAGTTTATTAAAAACTTGTGCAAATGCAATTATATTCCAGTTATCGCACATCTTCAATGGTTCTTTATGAACAGAAATATTTCCCATGCCCCCATAGAGGTATGTGAACCGGGATATCAGTCGTGGAAGCCAGTTCAGCGCGCTACATCATACCCGCCCCTCAGGACGTACCTTGCTCCAAGGCCTTCTGACAGCAACGGTTTACCACCGTGCCCCTGGCTGATGCTGGGAAAGTAAGGCGCCGCGACCGGCGAGGAGCTGTGAGGGAAACCATTATCACGGAATGATAACGATTCGCAACTTTCACTTTTGTTGTTTTTATAAAATTGGTTTGGTCACGACGCCGAAGACATCTGAACTTTTGGCAATTGATCTGGCACTATTCAAGGTTTAATGATAGGCTTCAGAGAAAATAGTTTATTACTCGCAATATACGAATATAAACGAAAGTAACGAAAATAATATCTCTGATATTGTAGAGACTTGTGAAACACGTGGAAATCACTTAAATGTTCTACACCTTGCGTGTTTGCTATCCTAAAAATTGCGAGTGCAAATCCTTAATGTTTGCTCTACGAAGGTTGTGGATTATGTTCATTGTTAATAATTGTTTACTGTATGTAAACTTTCATTCAAGAAATTCAAAGAATTGAAAAGGTTAAAATACGAGAAAATGGTTGTGAAATTGAAAGGGAAGATGAATCCAAACTTTGCCGATATTGGGAATAGCAGTGTGTATTCAATAACGTGATAATTCTTTAGGGTATTGAACGAACTTCTTTCTGTCTTTTTAAATATCGGATTTAAACATCTTTTAATCAAAACATAATTGCAAGAGGGCACATATCTAGCTTCAATAGAATTTAGATTGACTGTTGTCAGGGACAAATTCTTTCCATATTACGTTCACATTGTTGCGATCTTAAGCAAGTGGAAGTACTCCTACTAATACAAGTTATTGATATTATGAATATTATATTACTGTTTGTTGTGTACATTTATTTATTAGGTCAGATCTTGGTACTGGTGAACCGCAAAGGGCAATGTAAAAAGAGTGTTTTTTCATAGGTTTTTTGTAATATTTTTGGTTGCTTATGGCTATTTCCGTTGAATTTATATAAGGAGAACGAAGAAGGCTCATTACAGGGATTACATTAATTAATAAGAGAAAGAATTTTATTCTTCACTGTGTTTCCGCAACGTTTCGACAGTAGAGCTCCAAAGACATAACAGAACATAAGATAACATATAGACGTTTAGATGCTGACGTTTGATAACAAATAGACGTTTAGATACAAAAATGATATTCAAAATTACCGGCCAATTTCTCTTTTGTCAGTTTTCTCAAAAATATTAGAAAGGCTTTTCTACTTACGAATGGAAACTTTTCTCAGGAAAACCAGAGCGTTTTCAGACTCACAACACGGTTTTAGAAAATCAAAATCTACGGAAACTGCCATTTTTTCTTTTCTCAAAGATGTTGCTTCATCAATAGACCAAAATGAAGTACCCATTGGAATATTCTTAGATCTCTCGAAAGCTTTTGACGTTATTGACAATAAGATCTTGCTCACAAAATTACCTTCGTATGGAATTCGTGGTATTGCCCTAGATTGGATAACTTCTTACCTTAAACATCGGACTCAAAGAGTAGAAATACCATACTGGCAGGAAAGGACATTACATACTTATATTTCCAATTCTTTGCCAATTGAGCATGGGGTCCCGCAAGGTTCAATCTTAGGTCCTATTCTCTTTCTGTTATATGTAAACGATATGCCCTCGTCTATTAAAAATGGAAGAACGGTTCTGTTTGCTGAGGACACAAATGTTCTTTGCAAAAAAGAAGCAGTAAATAGTACAATTTCAGAAGTTTCAAATTGGTTTAATAATAACAAATTAATTGTTACCGAAAGAAAAACTGTTCAATGCATTTTTGCATTTCAAATCGGAAATCGCATGTTCCATTGAAAATGAACAATATGCAATTAGCTGATGTTGAGGTAACAAAATTTTTAGATCTTTCAATTCAATCAAACCTCAAATGGAATGTACATATAACAGAATTAAACACTAAATTAAGTTCATTATGTTACGCATTCAGAATTCTTTCAAATCTGTCAGCCTTCATGCAGCTCATTGCGTTTATTTTGCAAATGTACATTCCCGCCTGAGATATGGCATAATATTCTGGGGAAGCTCATCCTGTAGTATTCAGACCTTCAGATTGCAAAAGAAAATTATTCGAATAATGAAAAAATGCCTTCCACGTGATTCCTGCAAGCCTCTTTTCATTGAGCTGGGAATCGTACCATTGCCTTGTCTATTTATTTACGAACCTGTAATAATTGTCAAAAATGACCTACTTAACGGAGGGAACATATTTTCATGCAATATTGATATTTATAATTACAACACACGCCGTAGAAATCACGTGCATCAAGTGTCAGTATCAACAGCTCAGTACAAGAAATCAACATACAATACATGTACGTTACTTTACAACGCATTGCCAGATGACATAAAACAATTAAAGTCGGTACACAAATTTAAGTTTAAGTAAAATCTTTTCTGCTGCAAAACTGTTTGAACTGTTTGAAACTGATCATGAAAAAGAAAAATAGTGTTTAATGTAACAAAACAAAGATATATAATGAATTAGTTTATGTTTGGCATTGTATACATTTAAAAAAATATTTAATACGCCTGTAACAAGTAATGTACTTCAGCTTCCGGGTCAACGACCCCCATCTCGATCAGGTTTTTGTCCAGTTTCCCTGATCCATTGAGCAAAAGCTGAGATGGCCCCTTGTTTTGCTTCTGGACGTAAATGTAGCTTCACTGTGCGCACGTTTTGTTGAGCACTCCTTTTGCTTGTAGTTCATTTACAGTTGAAATTGATTTTCTATAACTCGGGAAAAAACATTTTTCAAATATCTTTATTTTTCTAAAATAATTATTTTCTAAATTCATTTTTTAAATTCTGGCCCTCAAGAAAACGTGCGCAGATAAATTTCTTTGCCCACACGTCATATACAGTTTTTACTGGTTTTTTTAGAAATAAATAAATAAATAAATGCTTGCTTTCTCAGAAAAAAAATTCGTAATATGCGAAAAATACATCTCAAACACGTAAGTTGTTTCAAAACGTATAACCTGATGACACCAAACAATTGACATCGATACAAATGTTGAAATAAAAAGTAACATCTTTTCAACTTTCATCTTTTCATCTAAGTAAAATTACTGTTTCTATACTTTAGAGACTATACTGCCCATCAAAGAGAAAAATAATATTTATTTTAAACAATGCTATATAATGCTTTAGTTTACATTTGTCTTGTATACTTTTAAGAAATAGATAATATGCCTGTAGCAAGTAACGCACTTCAGATTCTTATTACTATTATTTATTACCTCTATCCTTATTTTATTGCCTCTATGTTTCAGAAGAATAGGGCAATATTTTATGCAAGTTTGCTGCAAAGAACTGCACATCTTATTGTTCCACTTGTAAAATTAAGATTGGAACCGTAACACTTCATTTTCCAAATCACTAACTCTATCTTCGGTAATGTTGTAATTGTAAGTTGTAATACAGCATAACTAGCAATTTAAGGGTCTTTTGTGTTCAGAAATCCTATATGTACTATCAGTGTCATCGATTAATATTTTTTCCATAATGTGGAAATCAAGAATACATATAATTTTCCTAACAAGTTGTCATTCGTACATGATGTTGTAGAAATGCAACGTCGAATTTAAAAATATATTATAATATGAACTTCCATTACAAGAAACGTTTATTAACACCATGAAGAGCACGTATATACTTATCAAACAATATTCTTTGAAGTCGCTGCGCGAATTCAAGAAAATATCACAAAACACTACTTAACGAAAAATGCACGCCGCTCTCAAAACATAACCTCAGATATATGAAAAATTCTACAAATGAAAATACATATATCTTTACATTTAGATAAATAAACTTGCTTATTACACATACGCATTCATACAATTATACACGCTTACATACATACGCGGCCTAGGTTCTTTCGCAAACACACAAGCCTGCACCTATTCAATCATAATCATATTCAATCAGTCATATGTTAAATATTTTTTACCTAACACCACAATGTCATAATACACAAAACTTATAATAATTATTAGATTCTTAACACGTAAACACTCAATACCATAAATCAATAAATACCAACGTATATCATAATAGCCTTAAAAAAAGGCGTTTTAGATGAGCGAAACCAACAGAAAGAAATGAAATCACTTCACTTCACTTCACTGCACCGCATATTATTTATCTAAATCTTAACTGCTCAACACTTTTTAATTGTAAACAACACATATTCTCACATTTCTCTTCACTTCACTTTCACCACACATTTTCACTCTATTGACTAATTTCCTATATTTTTTCTACGACTTCTCACTGAGCAAAGAAAGGGTTTAAAAAACTGCTGCAGGCAAATCGTTCCAATCTACTATTGTTCTGTTTACAAAGGAGAATTTGCCTACGCCCGTTCTTTGTATTATTGTTCTAATTTTATATTTGTGATCAGATCTAAATAATCTTGTTCATCAAGCCCTCCCGAAATGTCTTTCCATGCAGAGCAACCAATGTATGATTTATACAGTGCGCAAAGTCGTGCCCTTCTTCCCCAGTATTCTGATTCCCAATGCGCAGGTATGTTTCTCCGAAATGTGAATTTTGTCGCTCTGTTTTGTATCCTTTCCAAGTTCTTTTTAGTTGCTATTCTGTACGGTTCTCAAAAATTTAAAAAGAATATCGATCACACAGGTTTTTGCATTGACAGAACGGATGTGGAGAAAACGTGCAATGAACATTGATGTTTCTTTTATCATTTTTTAATAGTAAAAATATCTTAAATATTTTCATCATATTAGCTAATGATCATGGTGTCCATTTGTCAAACAATATTATTTCTCACAATTTAATGTTTAAAAATATTTTTACAGTAATTCAAATTGGAAAATCAAAATTAAAGTAACTCTTTCCGAACTGTTTGTCACCGAAGTCACCAGAATTTGAATAATCTCGGTTTCTTCCTGGGTCATTTGTATATTTTAGTTGGAACGAATTGGCCCTAGCGTTTCACTAACGAATATTCATCTTCTAACTGCATTCTCTCATTCTCTAGTCGCTTCATTTTCACGCTGATATCACCATTCCTCTGTCATTCTCGAGGAGCCACTTCGTCATATTTCATTGTGACTGTGGAGGATGCAAGACCTGTCACCCCTCGGATATTAGCTACCTACAAAAATGCGTTCAAATGAAAATCCATCCTTTCAATGTCCTAACATTATTCGTTCATTTCTCGGTACAGATATATATCATTTCTATATTCCTTAACCGTGAGTCACACTATTAATTTGCCTTCGAAAGTATTTTAAGATGTGTATTGCTATAAGCGGTACGGTTTGAAACGAGTATGTTTAATGCCAATCTTGAAAATAAACCGATACGATCCATCGGTAGCTGAGTTGCTAAGACAACAGATTATATCGAAATGGCTGCGGATGGACTCTTGGCCACGGATGTAAAAGTATGAAAAATATTATTTTTCACAGCTTACAATAAATGAGTTCCCTTGGGAAAAAACTTAAGTCCTAAACATTTTTGTTTTTTCATGAATCTGCACTAACAAGCTGATACCCATGGTATGGTAAAGGTCTTAAGACCGCGCATTGTTTTCATCAGCTTTCAAGATTTCCGAAAGAGGGTATTAATTGTAAGTCCACGCGAGTTGGGAAATAAAATCAAGTAAATTCGTATCACCTTTGTGCCTAGTTACGACGCATTTATTTAGAGGATTTTTTTATATCCCACATATTTAATAGGTGATTCCTACTACAAATACGAGGAATTGGTAAAATGGCATTGAATTGTCCTAGTTGAGACGTATAGGAATTTCGCAACACGAACTTGCTTCTGAATAGGTTTTGAAATGTATAATGTAACACCGAGAGAATAGTGTAATTGACTGTTCGAATATCCTGATATTCCTGAAATATCATGAAGAACGACTGCTTCATCGCCGTTTTACTTTTGATGAGAAATAAAGAAAAATATTTTACGTTAAGTCCATTAGAAATATCGACCAGGTCCAGTGAAGTTTTCAGTGAAAAAAACTTCTCTACCTAAACAAAATGCTTCTCAGCCAGCTTTTGTTCTGGTGACTTTATGGATTCTTCTGTACTTGTTACTTTGTGTATTTTAACACAAGTTTCCTTCACGACTGTTCTCTCTTCCACGTTTACTAATGTCCAACATTTGTGACCTTATTAGATTCCTTGGAGGTATAGAGGAGTGTAATTTTTATTTTAAGAAAGCTCACATTTTTCTCATAGCAACTGAACTAAAACTACTGCAATCTACTATCAATCTGATGAAACAACGGATTTTTAAACTATAGACTTCAAAATATAACGGGAAAGTAAAAGTTTAACGATTAGTTGGAAATATTGCCCAAATAAAGAAGATATTTTAGTAAACTGAAAGACACAGAACATCGGTAGAGAATACAGAAGATCATAACACACTAGAAAAGAGATTTTACACGTTTCTTGTTTATTGAGTCTGGGCAAAAAAGGAAGAAAACCAGAAAGAACAGATACCAAAAAACAAAAAGAAGCGGAATTTCCGAAAGTGAAAATGACAAACTGGTCATTCTTTTCATATTCGACCAACAAAATTCCCGGCAATCTCCAAATTACATAATAACACTTTTTAACTTTGTTTTAAGGTAAAATTACAACATAACAATCTTGTATTTTTCTTTTCGATATTTGCATGCAGTCAATAAAAATACGTTTTTCGTGAAAATAAGACCTTCCCGCACACGATATGAACTAGGTAAAAAGTAATGCTAAGATTCTTAAAGTAAATTTTGTTTGCCTATTTTTCAGATTTTCCTTGTTCATTTAAGTGCAAAAGAAAAGAAATTACACATTTTATTGCGCCTTAGGTACTTTTTTAAGGTCATAATTTTAGAAATTTTGAAAAGTTTTCAAAATTTATTTTTCAAAATACACCATCTTTGATTTTCAAGTTCTGTAGATTAAAATGCGTGAAATACATGCAAGCTTTCAGGGAAAAAAGTTAAGCAACGGATATTAATAATTGACTGTGATATAGCTGTTTAAAGTTAAAATTCAATTTTTGATTTTTGAAGTTTTTTTATTGATGCGTATAATTCATAATAATTCGAAACATATACATTAATTGTGTGATATATTAACAATTTTAGTATAACTTATGACATATAAATGTAAATATAACCTACATTATTCGTTTCAAGCATTCAAAGTCATGGTTAATATATTTATTTATTTATTAATTAAATAATATTATTTTTAATTAAATCTTCTATTACACAACAAATATTTAATATAAATTGGTTTGTGATTCATTTAACTGAATTAACTGTCGGCAATCACAATTCTTTTGTTCATCACATTGAATTGAAGAGAGCTAAAAATACCTACATCAGTGCTGGTCGAGTCCAACTCCTGCACAGTCGAAGTAAATCGATCGAAATATCCATTTTTGCATTTGCAACACTAGCTGACCTATATATACTGGATGTCGTTGGATGTTTTTGTTCTTCGAAAGTTTAAACTGGATAATACATTTAAAACTGTATTGGAATAATGTTTATTATGGAGCTAAACGAAAAATCCTATTCGGTAAACAATTCGGCAACAAAATAATATTATTATAGTTGTTTTTATTGAAGTTGTAGTTATTACTTACAGCGTCGGCATTGAAAAGTTTGTTTGCTTACGCCATTATGCAATTCTATATGACCACAAAATATTATTTTTCTACCGTTCTGACTTTGTGTGCAGTTAACTTCCACAAAATGTACTCGTAGTGCACATACCCACGTCGCCCGACGTAGTCGAGCCCGTAGCTCTTGAATGCACGAAAAACCATCGCGTCTGCAGCCGACCGCTCAATCCCAGTCGACAAAATGAAGTTAATACTAAAACGATGGCTTATCTCTCAAACTAGTAACGAACACATGATGTCGCTGATGATAATGATGATGATGATGATGATAATTTTACCAATCACGCAACGCTGAATGGCGTCATGAAATATTCGCCCTCGTGGATCGCGAAAATACCGCACTGCGCTCTCTGGCGCGAGCGACGCGCGTTTCGGCGTTTAGCGGGGTGGGGCAGGGCGGAGTGGGGCGGAGCGGGGCGGGGTGGGGCGGGGCGGGAGGAAACGGGCGAAGTGGGGTGAAGCGGGGAAGGTGATGCAGAGCGAAGCTGAGCGGAGCAGGGTTGGATGGTGCGGCATGAGAGGAGATGGGGCGGAACAGGGTGAAACCGAAAGAAATGGAGAGGGATGGAACGGGACGAGGTGGGCGGAAACAGGGCGGAACGGAGAGGGACGGAGCGGGGCGAATCGAGGCGGGATGGGCGAGCCGGGTTGGGGATGGTCCGGGTCGGACGGGGCGGGAGAGGCGGAGAGGGGCGGCGCTGAGCAGGGAGTGGCGGGTCGGCCTCAGTGAGCGTGGGCGGTTGGGCGTTAACGCCTGGCTCTCGACGCATACGCGCGCCGCCTGCTCTGCTGCCGCACACTGGCCCGAAATTGGGCCAAAGGGCGAGCCAAGCAAAACGAAAGATCAAACACACTATAAAAAGGGCAAGTTGCAAGCAATTGCAATTGCGAGAACGAGATGTTAACTATAAGCCATAAAATCGTGCGACTGTACGCTGCTATCCGCTTTTCGTATAACGACGTATTATTATTATTATTATTATTATTATTATTATTATTATTATTATTATTCCACAACATCACGACTAAAGATGTTATGAGTCGGCTGAATATAAAATCTACTCCAGGTTGCAACCAGCTACCTAAGGAGCATACATTAAACATTATGTTTCAACTTCACGTGTAGCAATAGTCACTTCACCGATATTATATACAAGAATTTTCTAAAACACTTGAAGAATCACTAAACACTTCACTAGAGTCTTCTAAACGATTTACTAATATTATATACAAGAATTTATAACAACAAACACTTCTCATGTTTAGTCCTAGTTGCTTCCAATTTCTTTTGTCTTGTGTCAGGATAGACCAAACGGGACCTGCTGCCATCCAAAGGCTGTCGAAGAATCAGGCGAGCTGCCTGACTGGATTCTACTGTCCAATTAGTGGATACCACACCTTAGCGGATCCCAGATCTTACGCCCATCTTTTTGGGGCTTTCTCATGACATGAATCCATCTTCATATATGTAGTTCTGCTTATCAAGAGTGTCTTTGACGTTATTTTTTGCCCCTTAATACTGCACTTGGTATTTTATCTTTCAGTTAAGCATGTAAAATATTTTCATTTTGCGCTGAGAAAGTATGCAGCAATCTTTGAGCTATTGTTAAGGAGTACGTTTAAGATCCATCTAATAATACCGGCAAAATACACGAGTCTAGTATTAGCTTTTGTGATTTTTTAGACTAATTTTTGTATAAAAGTACAAAAGAAACTTTCCAGATTTTTTCAACATAGCGTCATTCTTCTTTTAATTTCTTTATCTGAGCTGTGAGAATGCGATTATGTATGTGTGTACTTGGCGCAACAGCCCGCGTGCGGGCTCGGGCCTACCAGCAATGTCGACGACGACCAGCGACATGGGTTAGATAGATTAGATAGATTTATTTAAACTGCAATTGGGTATAATCCGGTGGCAGCTAAATACAAATTCACTGATTCATTAAACATTAAATTACATTAAGAGAGAAAAGAAAAAGAAAGAAAAAACTTATATACTCTAACTCCGCACTGAATGTTTATACAATTAAGATCACACTGCACTTCACTTCACTAAGACCTGAAAACATTTCCTTCTTTATTTCCCTGCTATACACTGCAAGAAAACTCACTTAACAATAGAACACTTGTGCATCTCTATATAACCCACTATTCTCCCTCATTTACTTAATAATACCCTAAATTAATTTCCTAAACTGTTGACCGCTTTGAGGAAAGGATTCAAAGGTTTTTGCAGGCAATCTATTCCATTCCGTAATCGTTCGAAGGGTGTTGTGTGGTTAGCCTGAAGGCATTCCCACGCCATAATCTACTCTTCTCAATCTGAGAATTGGGTTTTCTCATCGTCGCATAGCAACATATACTGGGACATTGCAAAGAAAACGCACACATTACTTTGCCTCGACCGGGAATCGAATTCGGGATCGCGTCATGGAAAACGAGCACGCTACCAATGAGCCAAGCCGCCTGGGCTAGAACGCGATTAGATTAAATATACATATTTTGTACATTTTCCGCACACAATCGTTCAATTGTTATTGTTAAGGTTGCCATTGGTCATTCCTTTCGTAGTGGTGAAATTTATTTGCAACTCTACGTTCGTACAAGCGTTATTAGGACAGATGGCATTTTTTCTAGTGTTTTGGCTGAAGTGACGAACGAGACAAAGATGTCTGCGAATTCGAAATTTTTTAATCGACGACCATTTATATTTATGCCTTACGACGTGTATACATATATAAGTATGCAGAGTGTAACTTGATTTCTTCATAAAATTGTAAAGATTCCGCAAACAGTAATAAAACTTTCATAACGTACTTTGTTTGAAGAAAGAATGGAAATGTTTCTGCCCGCAACTACCGACGAAAATAAGATTAAATGTTGAATAACATTAAAGTAAAACACAGTCACAATTTTTTCTGTTGATTTACATTTTAATCGTCCAACTTACACAAGCTTTAAAACTTATTGGAGAAATATACTTCTAAACCATAACTGAAATTGATGTATTGCCTAAACCTATGTCCAAACTTACTGATTTGCGAAAAATGCATTTACTAACCTATTGCACTTTTATTTTCATATTTAGGTTGTATGCCTCAGGATTGATGCTTGCCTTCTTCCAGTTTTTAATTAGTTTTTGGGAACTATCCATCAATGTCGACATTAAAAACGTAAGAAAACTGTCGTCCAAAAATTATTAGTAAGGCAAGTTACTACGCTTGCTTGCACCCATTTGTTGACAACTGTGTTCTCGTAACAACTTAAAATTTCAATTGGTCAAGAATAGTCATAAGTCAAAATAAAGAAATATTGCGATACAGCTAATTTCAGTTTGACGGACGCCCCGTAAACTAATTCAACCATTTTCGAAGTACGAATTGTTCATGAATATACACATTACATGTGTTAATTTGAAATTTAAAAATTTAGGTTTTCTTTCTGTTAGATTTCATACTTCTTAACAAATAACAAATGTAGCTTCTGAATATCTCTCACTAAGCCATTCATTTAGAACAGTTGACGCTGCATGTTTTAAAGCAGTCGACGTAGACACTGAGCCGCTTTCTATGAGAGGTGATTGACAATATGTCGTCGCTCTCAAACCTCTTTTCCTCTGCATGAATGTGGAATATATTACATAATTTAGGAGAAAATGACCATTTTCTATTCTCTGTAGCCTATATCGCCTCTCTACAGCCAATTTTATAACTGTCCACTTTTGATCTAAATTATATTATGCGACCTTTCTTTTGAGCATTTTATATTAAATATGTACTTTTAATAATCTTGATAGCTGCATCTGCAACTGGTTTTTTCATATGTTCGAAATTAAACTGACGTCAACCAATAATCCTCAACCAATTAATAGAATTAGAACAGTTCAAGAAGAATATTAACAGTACAATTACAGCATTTTTATCACAATTGATCTAATAACGGCGGTTCATTTAAAATAATCTGCTGAAAAAAATCCTAAAGGCCCTTCTTCTGGGAAACGCTTCAATTGTAGAGTTTATTTCCTAAGTGATTTATCTCCATTAGAGTTTATTGTTGCCTAGTTTACGTTAGTAGTATATATTTAAGGTCGCTTCTTTGTCAGCTTCCAAATATTGCTTTCAAAGGTTGTGTGTCTATTTGTGTTAAATGCTGTCCAAAAATTTTTGAATCCTTTCTTTAATTATAACGGTAATGTTAATATTTTCTTGTCCTGAAAAATTGTTTCATGAACTGATTAATTGTTTCGTGTTGCCGGGTACCTCATCTCCTATGATTATTATTACCGTAAGTGCTGTGTGTGTGTTCTAGCTAGGAGGTAGCAATATTCCTCCCTCGCTAAAACGAGATCCGGAGCCGACTTGCACGTCATTTTACGTGCTTTCGTTACCTAGGTATCTTCCCTAGCAGGGTACTACCCCCTTTTTGGACAAGCTACAAGCTCGCGATGGGTCTCTCAACATGTCGGTAGCATAGTGCATGTGAATGTGTGTATGTGTGTGCGCGCGTGTGGGGGGTGGGGATTGGGTGGGTGGAGGTAAAAGCAGGGGAACCAAAGATGAGAAAAGGAAAATCGCGGTCTGTCCGCGCCCCGTTTGTTAGGATACTTCTCCGGTATTCTTCTGATATTAATCGGAGCAACCACGAAACACTACCGATCAGAGCAGCCAGCCGCTAGTATTCTCCTCCAGACAGCAGCTGAATTCGTCCCAACTCGCTTATTCCATGAAGATACGACACTTCGGAAACATGCTCTCCAATTGTGCTGCGCGCTCTTTTTGTGACATTTCGGCCCAGTGTGCCGCCGCCCCCGCAACAGCCGCCGCCGCCGCCAGCGCGCACGCGCCGCGCGCTCGCGGCCTCCACCCACGCGTCGTCCCGTGCCGAAGGTCACGCCCGCGCCAACGCCGCACCACCACCGCGGCCGCCGCCTGCCCGCGAGCCCGGCTGGCGCTGGCCTGGAAAGCCTGCCCGAAATTTTGTATGGGAGATGGCCGGAACGTGTGCAGTTGAATGGGCTGTGAGAAGCTTTGAATGGGAGATAGTGTGTTTAGCAAAGCGTGCGTAAAAGATATTTGTAGGTGACATGAGTCGTTGGAGAGGACGTGTCTCTAAATAGAATGAAATCGTTCTGATGAACGTTCGCTTCAAACATTGAATTGAATTTTATATATTCGTTAAAGGTTTTTTTAGGTGATTGAAATTTGTCGCAATAAATATCCGAGAGACTGAAAATGAATAGCTTAAAACAGAAAAATGTATGTTTCTAATGGTTGTATGAGTAAGTGGGTTATATGAAGGAAAACTATAACTGTTATTTCCGGGAAAACTAAAAAGACGTAGAACGAAGTAAGAATCAAACCTTTGAAGATGTAGTATAAGAATGGTGCCTTAATAGTAGGAAGTGGTGTGGTATTATCTACGATGTTCATCTACCTGTGCCCCCCAGCAGTCATTCACGCGCGCTATGAATATGATCGAAATTGGTATGGACAGAAAAATATTTTTAAGGAATGCAGACTACATACTTGATCCACCCGTTTTAAACATTTTATAGATTGAACTGTCAGATTCTGAATTGTGCTTTCTATCAAATAGAGTTCTATCAAATAGAGTAACGTGAGTAAATTTGTACGAGTGTAATAAGCAAAAATTCAATTAACATGATTGACGACACTATTTCCGGAATATCACTCAGCCTCGGAAGAGAACGTATAGCGTGGTCAGAAATGGTCAATGCGCAAATATTAGTAATAAAATAAAAATAAAATTGTATGAGCCGATCCGATGGCTGTGATCGCTTTGGCAGTTGTGCAGTGGCGGTCTCGGACCAAAGAATCACAGGTTCGAGTCCGGTCTTGGGCATGGTTGTGTTGTGTGTGTCTATTTCATCATTTATTATCATCATAATTTCATCCCATCCTGGAGGGCTAACAACCTTGGGGTACAAAAATGGAATCAGAATTAAAATGCCCTTATAGAAAAAGTAAAGTGAAACCTATCCTGATAACGAAGTCTGAACCCTAGTGTGATA
This sequence comes from Acheta domesticus, assembly GCA_031308135.1. NCBI lineage: Eukaryota > Metazoa > Arthropoda > Insecta > Orthoptera > Gryllidae > Acheta > Acheta domesticus. The sequence continues at coordinate 242,372,297 of JAHLJT010008446.1, read as the reverse complement.
CACGTATCGCGTGCCCCACGGTGGTCGATTCACGATACAAAAAATGAATGAGTGATTCTGTACTTTATTTGCAGGACCTCCTTCGAATATACGTAGTTCCGGTGACAATCTTTACAGTGATACTCACTTGAAGCTAGTAGCGTCGGTGTGACTCCAAAAGCAGAGGAGTAGCTTGGCTGGTGACACCGGTGCATCACCTAGAGCCGCCTCGAAGTTATGGCCCCCAACGAGGACCTCCGCCGATACACAATGAAGGTGAGGTTTCTGCTCGAAAATATTTTGAAGGTATCTCGTATTAACCAGTGGTGCTAAAACAGCACTTACTTTCTCGTCCGTATTTAAAAAAACTGCGTGAAAAGTATGCAAATTTACGCAAATCACGCAAATTACGCTAATATCAACGATGCACGATGCGTATTTTGGGCGTAAATAAAACTATTAGTTCATATTAATGCGATAAAAGGCAGAAGTCATTATGGCCCCCTGTTATAAGTGCAGCATTACTACATCGGATTACAAGCAACAGTGACCGCAAAATAGTATGGAATACACATTTTGCCAATTAGCATGTTGATACCGCTAACAAGAAAATGAAAATAGAAAAAACATAGTAATTAAATATAATATGTTTACGCACATCAAAATTACTCGGTTTTTACATGCTTTACTTTTTATTCCCACATCTTATTAAGAAAGCTAAATCATCTATTCTTTTTCACGTTTAAGTCAATTAAGGACGCAATTTAAAATAGGTTTTAAATAATTTCTAAAAATTAATTTTAAAACTTGTAACAAAATCTCGAAGAAACAAACAATGAAATATGAAATAATATACAAATTCTAACTTACACAACATCCAACTTCTTAGCATCACTAATAATTTTAGGTTCAGGAAGCGCAGAAAATTGGAAACGGTCGACTACTTTGTCTCCCAATTAGACAAAAACACTCATTTTCGTAAAATTCAACATGATCTTATTTAAAGATCTGTTTTTGATGAACACATTTCAGTAAGAAAAAATTTTATCTTCATTATTGTAGTTGTAGGAAGACGCCGAAAAAAATTGTTTTTTAAATTTTCGGAAAATCGGTTTTCAACCAATATGACCTGCGCCATTCTCTTAAACGTCCTTTAGACTATCTACCAACAAATTTAATCAAAATCGATGACGCCATCTTTTTGAAAATTTTGAAAATGTCCCAGGGGCTTGGTGTAAAGTACCCCCTAAAATTGAAATATCGGTTTCAAATTCAAGGGTCACGACATCAGCCAGATCGATCGGGGAATATCAATTTTGGAGAAAATCAGCTGAACGGTTTAGTTGCTAGCGTTATTCACAGACAGACGGACAGACGTTTTGCCGTCATTCGATTTTTCGGTATCAAGAACCATAAAAACATGGATTTTGGCTACACCACGTGTTGGAGGATTTTCTTTTCTAAATTTAGAACTGAATTTATCGACTTTTTCATTTACCAGGGCCCTTTAATAAGAGTTTTTTCTGCCAAAAATTCACCATTTTTGCCTTATCTAATAAAGTAACAAGAGAAAATACTTAGTTTTGTCTAGCAGCAACTCTACACTATAACTTATTCGCATGATTTTACTCATTGGCAATTTATTACGAAAGCTAACCTATGGTGAAAAAAATCGCATAAAAGTGATATAAATTATCAATTTTATCCCATGATATTCATACAATAGTGTTGTTAAAATCTCGTTATCTGAAGCCAAAGATATCTGCAAATGCAGCAAAATGGAACGTAAGATTTCGCAATTATTTTAGAGCATTTTACACAATATAGGGAGACTAATGAAATTAATAAAGAAATGAATAGTACAAATTCTCGGTGGATATGACATTTATTTTATGCTGAGAAACTTGTAAATTCTTACTTTGGTTCATTTACATCAGATGTGGGAATCCAAAGCATATATATATATATATATATATATATATATATATATATATATATATATAAAACCCTTATTCCTAAATATGCTATCATAGAATGTATGTGTCGCGGCAAAAATATATTTTTGCCGCCGTTAGAAAAATATTATAAATACGAAAATAATTCAATTTGTTTTAAAAATTGAATGATTTTTGAATTACTGGTTCTCATTGGCGTTGGTTGAGGTTTTGAATCTCTATTCACTAACAGTTTATTGAATTTTTGGGCTCACTTTCTCATGGCAAACCGGTGATCTCAGCTGAATCTCATGGTTTTTCATCTGGAACAACTTCAATATAGCATTTTTATTTAAAAAAACTAGTGTTGACCCTACATACTTTAATAGGACGCACGCGTGAGGTTTCGATGTGTTTTCTAAATTTTACTTCGAATAACTTTGAGAACTCCCGAAAGCTGAGGCCAGGAAAGTAGCATTTTCCAGCTACCTGTGCGCGCCGGACGCAGCCGGGGTCCTGTGCCGGACCAATTTCTATTGTTTATGCGCGGTCGCAAGTGGGGGAGACACTGTTTAGTCACCAGGGAAGTACGTGCGCCGCGCAGAGTAGCGTCGCGACGCGCCCCACCCACGATTCCGAGAATTTCCGTGACGCCAAAACCGTCTTACAACGACTGCCGACAACACTATGGTTGGACGGCGTACACCACGTGATAGAGTGGAGTCAATGGTCGAAAACCGAGCGGGGGTGGACCACGTGATCTCGCGACTCGAGGGGAGGCGAATGCGAGCTACCAGCTCGTCCATTACGATGAGGGCGACGCCTGAGTAAGGTTGTTTTTCCATGAAGGCGACGAGAGAGTGAGCTCCTGCATTACAATGAGGGCGACGCCAGAGTAAGGTTGCATTACGACGCGGGCTCTGGCATTGTCGCATGCCGCCGTATGCCAAGCCGTTGCCGCGAGACGCTGCTCTGCTCGCAAGAGTGTCATCGCCGCGAGGTGAGGGCGATACGGGCATGACCGCCGGAGCGCCCGAACTCTGGCCAGAACAGGCAAAGACGCGGTCACCGTCGTCTTGGGCTGTGCAGCAGACGCCCGGGAGCTACCAATAGGTACGTGAGCTAGTACGCCTAGTACGTCGTAGTAGGCGTACGCCTAGTCACGTACACCTAGTCACGTACGTCTAGGTACGTGAGCCGCCGCTTACGCCACCGCGGGTCCTGAATTTCGGGGTCGACGCCGCACCCGCCTGAGGGGGCCAAACGCCTGGACTATGACCCATGAGAGCCTCTGAACTAAGCTAAGTTTTGTTAAGCTAGGTTAAGTAATTTTCTGTAGTAATTTGAGGCTTCACCTCGTTTTGGTATGGAATTAAATCCACCTGTTAAAAATCACAAATGTGTTTTCAATGCATTAATGCATGAACAACCCAGTCACGCATGCGTCCCCTCATAATTTTAGCCTTAGCGCCCGGGGGCGAGGCTGCAGACAGAAAATCATCATAGCTAAGTCGCGTCACCCTGGGATTCATCTCTTCTTTCTACGGAGAGTTTGAAAACGTCCAAGTACGGTCAGATCGACCAGGTTGCATTCAATATCACAAAGAAAAAGATAACGAAGTGGGTAGAGTGTTACAATACTGTTACATGTTACAATATGATGGTGCTAAAACTGATGCTAATGTGAATTGTTTGTATGAATTTTCTTTTAACAGGATATTGATACAACTGTTTGATGTGAGGCTAACGATTTGTATTTCAATATTCAGAAATGTAAAGCGACACTGTACTTTCTTACCTAACACATACGTACCTTGTAAAATGATTGGCCAACATATGATAGCGGAGTGAACACAATAAACTACCCACAATAGTCTTAAGGAAATAGGAAGGAGCGGTTGCTCCCAATCCAGACCTTGCAGTGTACTGACGATGCAGTGCCTAGTAAAGGATTTAGCACTGTAAAAGCGCACTGCGGTCGCTTCATGATTAAAAACAACGGTGCCCTTTCCTCAGATCCATGTGTGCCATGTTTAGAAAATAAGTTAAATTCGTTGTTTCTTGCAATATCACGAAGCAGAAAACCCGTATTAATAAGTAAGAGGACCCAAGGAAATACTTCCCATAGTTTAGTATTGGACATAGGGCTCTGGAACTGTATTATAGTTGTACGTTTGCAAGATTCCTTTGCCAATATACTTCTTCGACGACTTTTCTGGCATTGATGACCGCCTTTTGTGAGGAACGAAATGATACAGCTTCCATAAGAGATGGCAAACCAGATGGCCGTTCACAAAACCCTGACTTTCCTCATTGAAATGACATTTCAATTCCATGGATACCTGAAATTATCTGTCTCTGTCAAAAGCGTTTCTCAGTGAGCACTAACGTTTTGCAAACAACACATGCTCATGGATTATTGTGTTTAGAGTACTCGGAGAAAATCTTGGTAATTTTTTAAAACATCGGTGAAAGAATCTGAAAATAGATTAAAAATAAAATGAAATTGAGAGGATGTAATACAATGGACTAAATATTTGTGGATGATAATGAAGAACAATAAACGTAGGTGAATATTAAATGGACAAGTTAATCAAACAGCGAAAACCGCATTGCTCATACCATTGGAATATCATTCCGTGAGAATTTTCTTAACAAATGGGATTCCACATGCAATTGACCAGTAATATCTTTATTGTATTGCGAGTCCACAAACTAACCTTGTTAACTTTATTCAACATAGAATTTACAAATGGTTCCTCTTAGAATTACACAACATTTTAATAAATTCCCGTCCAAAAATTAGATCCTAATTCTAGTTAACAAATTTTTCTAGTTAACAAATTTCTCATAAATCAACTAGTGATTTTATTCTCTCTTGCTTCGTTAATCTAATAATCTAAAGGACTATTTAAATTACCTGAAACTTTCGTGTTCATAGCTTTGCAGTAAGATCTTTACGTGAATTTTTCGAAACTTGATTTTCACTTATCGTTTCCCAGTCAACGCACAGAAACAAAACACTCAATACTTAGCGTTCCGCCGTCTTCTGCTGACAATCCTCTTCCATCTGATAAGGTCAAATTGCGCGAACGGCGCCGTTGCCCTCCCCGAGCGCAGAAACCGAACCTTAATCCTCCGAGCATGTTATGAACTTTATTTCGGTGTAAGATAAGCGACTAGGACAATAAATGGGCTTCACACGTATGCTTTACGTCGTGTGTTACACTCCTGACATACTGGTTAAAACGTTCAAATCACACGCTATTTGCTGTTCTCATGATTTGGAGGAGACCAACGGATTACACAACAGTCTGTTATTTTTGTCTGTCACAAATAGCTAGAATCACTTCAAAAACGAAGAAAATTATGCAATATCCTAATTCACTATCTGATGTAAGGCCTGTAAGTCACAGGGAAGATTGCCTGTACCACATTTAAAGACTCCTATTCGCTTTATTAACACTTGTGTTGTTTTATTTCTTACCGTATACATGTGGATCTGTTTTTCTTAGATAGTGGCATTTGCCAGATACATATAACACATAGTAGACATATGCAATTACAAAAACCATCTTCACGTAAAAACTGAGGCCGATACAGAAATTCTGAAATTAGATATGAATTGAGATGCAAATGTTCTTCCAGAAACAGTGTTTTGTTCTTCTTGCAAAAACATTTTTTGTAGACCAATTTGTATGTATTTTCACGTGTAAAAAGTTGAGTCTGGAATTGGATAACATTTTTTAAAAATTATTTGAAACATTGTATTACATTTTATTCTCAGAATAATTTTACAAAAATAGCTCTATCAATTTATTTATTTCCAAAATTCCCCCAACGTGTGGACTCGAACTTGAAGACGTCAGGGTCTACGCCAGACCTGCACAATGTCTGCTCCCACGGGCATTCTGCACTTGGGAGCCGATCGTCTGCCCGTGGCAGCGCCGAAAGTGCAAGTAGTGGGGAGTAGGAAACTTGCGGGGAGGAGAGGAAGTCTCACGTAGAACGACGCGGCGCGTAGATTGAATGCCTGGGCGTCTAATAATGATCCATGCTTCAAAATTAATTGCCCATTTGTTTAAATGGATTATGTCTAGTATTTCAAGTTACCAGGGTCATAATTCACTGTTTACGTTCTGTGCACTACTGTATATCCACCTTTGTATCCACCAATGTATGTATTTTAATGTTCTAATTTTTTTTAAAGAAAATAACATGCTCATTGTGGCTCTTACGCATTATTTTAAAGCAATACCTTTAAAATATATGCTTATATACAAGAAAAAAATTATTATTTAATTCTAACACAAAATTGCAATTTAATAATTGATTGTTCACCAGGAATGTTATAATCTCCAAATTATAGAAACATGAACAAAATCATGAGGGCAATCTCTGACATCAAGATTGAAATAAAAATAGAATATATGGCAATTCCAAGAAGGGTAATGTTTAATAGCACATTTGGGACCATTTTGCCCCATTATGAAACTGAACAAAACAGATCAACGAGCAAACTCCTGTGACGATATGTTACGGACAATCGTAAGATAATCAAGGGTATGGGTTATATAGAATGCAAAGGGCTTTATATTTTTATACGATCTCGTAAACGACTCTACACTCTTGTCAGAAATTAGAACAGAAAATAATCATGATATTTTTAAGAACAATATGTTTTTGCTTTGAGAGAACCGTCTTATTCAATTAAACATAGTTAATAAAAATAGTTTATTACTGTCATCAAACAAAAACAATTCAGTATCAAAATTTTTGTGTTTAGCACAACACTAAATTTGTGTTTACATCGTAGCAAAGCGAATTACATTATAAGCCCTACAAGCAATTATAATACTTGGGGTCGAAATCTAATATGTATAATTCGTTGTAGTTTCATATTCCGCCCTGTCATATACCGAGAACAAACATTTGCAATATAATACAAAAGACAATATTACTTGAACTGTATATGACCGTGATGTTCTTACCGATTGCTCTTTAAATTTACGCGCTATCTTTCGAATTGCGCATTCTGATTGGTGGTCCCCACTCGTAGATTGTATCTCATCCCCACCCTTCATCGATTTTCTCATTGGCACCCGAGTTGCCCGCACGCAGCTCCTGAGGTCAGTGAAAGTGCAAAATGCTGTGCAGGTCTGGTCTACGCTAACTGCAGAGGAGATATTGCCGCTATCGAATACCAAAACAATTAAAACGTGCGGTCAATATCAACGAGTGAAATAAATAATATATAGATTCACCCATTCGTAACAGACGAATTAAATATTTGTTTATTGATATAATCATATTATTCTAAACATCAGCCTGTAATGTTTACTTTCCAAGCCAGAGACAAAAAAACGCGTTCAAGAAGAATAGACGGTCCGTTTTATGCAGTGAATCGCAGGGAAATGGAGAGTAGCGTGCACGTGCCGGCAACGCTTTCACTGAGGACGAAACAATTTGCGCACTGCGGCACACCGCCCACGCTCTGATTCCCGCCGTAGGTCAACACGCACAAGCCCCCGTGCCCGCCGCCGCCCTCGCCCCGTCGCATCATCCCTTGCCGCCCTCGCTCCCGCCGCCCCTTTGCCGCAGCGCGTTGAAAAGGAAGAATTTATTTTGAAGAGTTATTTGAACAGACTGGACAGGGTGAATGTTTGTTGATTTGGTCTTTTTTTTCGTACAGTATTATACACGTATTCGATATGGAGTTATCAGACGATTATTATCGATGGAAAGCGCAAATATCACAAAATCGTTCGTGGTATTTTAGAAATGCAATAAAGTGATTTTTGATAGTAAATTTAATATTTTCTCCTCGCGGGGTGAGCTGGTATTTTTTGAAATATTAAAAGGGTTTTCAACCTTTTCTGAATAAAGAATTTCTCCACATATTTTCTGTTAAAAATTCTTATAAATTCACTAAGTCGTCAATATTGGTTTAATACTTGCGCCGAATATGAAAAATACAGTTAAGCCAACAGTACATTAAAAGTTATCTTATCCACATATGGGTCATTCTACGTCATACTGCAGTAGCTAAGACTTAATTCAAGAAACTTTGACCGTCTCTGATTTTTTACTATTTTTGTGAAGGGTAAAAGCAAAAAAATAAAACCTGTGTTTTTCATTTTTTCCCCAAATATTATTTTTTCGAGATTATATCAATTTTAAAAATTTTCGAAAATGCTCGCATCGCTAAAGAGAATCATTTTTAACTCGTGATGTAGTTGTGATAGAAATTTAATATTTTGCGAAATAAAGAACAAAAGATCCTTATATTGTATTCATTAAAGGTTTTAAAAATCACTTTTTGGTCCATTTATTTTTATTTTTAAATTTTTCCAAAAAATTCGACAGTTTAAAAATTCAAAAAAATACAATTGTAATTTCTACAAAGTTCTACAAATCTGGCAAAGTGGAACACTGAGATGATTCTGATAAATTAAATACAATATAAATGTCTACTTGTTTTGCTGCAGCGTCTGCTAGAGCGTTACTCCTCAAGCACATACAATTCAGCAATAGACGATTACCATCAATATACTTTCACAGAGCAATAAATAGGAGTACCCCTTCACATCTTACTATGTGCTATGTACATCTTACTATATACATATACATACAGGGTGTCCGGGGGGAACGTCGAAACTTCGAAAATAAGCTCTTAAGGCAATTCTAAGCATATTTTGTCTAATAAACTACGTGGATATTCCGAATGATTGAGCCGCAATAAGCACTCAAACGTTGGTTTGAAAAAATTATTTCTAGGCAAAAATTTGCATTATGGAAGCATAGAAACACTTTAGAAACATGTGAATTGTTTATTATTTATAAAAGAAATTAATATATTGCTCAGATAGAAAATTAAGCAAGAAATAAAAAAATTAGACGAATTGTGTAGATTGGGTGCTTTTTTTCTTTCTCGCTTAATTTATATATATATATATATATATATATATATATATATATATATATATATATACATACATGCATACATATGACCTTCATGGATTCAGAGTAGTATTAAATTGACGGAATATACATAAGAATAAGTGCATGAGATATATTTAATTAAATTGATATTTCTTTTACTTCACTTTACAGAGAATATCATTAATTGACCTTTCCATAAAAAATAAACGAGGTATTTTGTTTGTGCCTTCTACTGTTTTTATTACATAACTATTGCAAGAGTTATCTTTCTAAGTATTGTTCAGCGTTGCCAAATATTTAAAGATAATGCTCTCCATATTATCATCAGCCCACTTAAATAACTTCCTGGGCAAATTACTAAGTTCCTGTCAGGATTAAAGGCTAGCTTTTATTGAGAATATTATAGTTGCTCCTCTCCCACCTCACTACGTTGCAAGACGTTGCGAAGCGAAGAAATGCCATTCAGCACTCACATTGAAGACATCTTTGTTGAAGCACAAACTCACATTGTTTTGTAATACTAGTCACTGACCCGATCCGAAAAAATATGTCGTGAAAACTGGGATAATCTTACATGAGAAGTGTTATGAGTTTACAATGAAAGGGTAAATTAAATTCGTGTCGTGTTTCAGGCTTCCAGAAAAAGGGTTTTTTATTTTTAAATTCTTTGCTTTCTCTGAATTATAGCACAAAAGAATGCAGAGTAGCTAAGACGTTAATTCACCGCAATCTCTGATTACATCTTCAAGTACGAAAGAATAAATTTCTAAAAAAAATAACACTGGACAATGGAAACTTCTAGCGTCAAATTTTATTTTTGTCTCATGAAGAGAGCAGAAGACGGCAAACGATGGGCGAAGACAGCAGAAGACAAACTTACTCGGTCAGTTCCTTTCTTACTCGTATCAGTTAGTACGTTAGGGTAACAAGGCGCATCAAGTGCTATAGTCATTAGTCCCGTAGATCGTGTTGTTATCACGGAAGGTGGCGGTTATCTTCCCCCACTGGATGGTGAGATCTGGCACCGGCTACACGGCGATTTGCGTGATATTCCCCAACCAGTAGCCTCTACCAGCGAACAACCAATCTCCCCAGACAGGATGAGCTCTGGAACTCCCAACTGGTCGCCCTACAAGTGTGGGGGCGTAAAACATGTATTGGGAAACGATAGGACAAAGAAGAGGCAGAAAAGGTTGCGCGCGGTCCGTGGCCCGTTTAATAGGGTACTGCTCCGGCATTCGCCTGGTATTCATCGGAGAAACTACGGAAAACTACTGATCAGAGCAGCCGGCCTGTAGAATTCTCCTTCAGATAGCGGCTGGATTCTACCTAGCTCTATAGTTAGTCGGAAATCCTGGCACCCTCAGGACTTGAATCCTAGAACCGTTTCTCATATCTAAGTAAACCATTTTTGTCCATTTCTCAAGTCATATGTTCAAATTTCATATTAATTTTTATTAAATGTTTGCTTTCCGCATTGTGGGAATTTCATACTCAAAAATACTTGGTTAAATCCATCACTTATTATTTTATTTTAATAATAATAACTATAATTATTATTAAATTTTAATAATTATTATTATTAAATATTAATAATAATAAAAATAATTAATAAACAACTTCTAGGAAATATAAAAAATTCATCTAATACCAAAAGTATGATAAAATTAATTTGAACGTACACTGACCTGACAAAAGAATTTTGAAACCACAAACGTGTGATTTGAAAATAAAATGAGGAAAAGACAGGCAGAGTGATATCTGATCTAAGTGCTTGCGCTCTTCGCCGCAGCTGGAATTCACTCCGAGCGGCTCTAATCTAGCAAGTACAATTCTCACTACCTTCCTTTTTTCACTCGATCGTGGCGGACAACCCACTAGCTGAGAAAAACCATCGATGACAAACCCTGCTACGTTTTAATACTAAGTAAACTGAAAGCCTAGCTATCTAAGCTAAAATAATCTTGTCAATGTGCTCTTCGGCGTTATTCACACTGCAAACTGTTCATCCTTCATACTTAGGCCCTCATCTTTACCTATGGATCCATACAACTCCTGCAGCATTGAATAAGTCGTAAGCATATGCCATTATCAACGGAAGTACGCTAATGATGTTTCTAGAACAATCAGTTGTTTATATTATTCAGAGAACAAGAACATTAACACCGGTAGTCTTTACATTTCTAAATAAAGTCATTAGGCTTGCTGGTAACAATTTAGGGTAAAAAATCGTTCAGAAATATAGATGGTGTTCTGTAAACTAATAGTTATTCATTTTATTATATTTGTGGAAATTCTTGTATTGATGATGTGGTGAATGTCTTCCACAAGATCGGCACCGAGGCTACAAAAATGAAGTCTCTACGTTATGGTGCTGCAACATGCAATGCACCTATGGTATGCTAAGCTGCATATGTGCAGGCGTTATGCGATACCAATTTTAAGTGAATCGGTGATTTCACAAAGAGCATGAGTAGCTAAAACAGAATTTTTCAGGAGGGCCAAATACATTTTTGTTCGTTCTAAGAGGTCTTTCTAAATTTAGCAAAAAATACTACTGTAAAGTTCTAATTTATATAAATATTAAAAATATGTCAATTACTATTGTTTATGCAACAGTACCCTGAAAATAAGTTTGTTTCAGTTATCTCACATTTTATTAAGTAACGCAGCTTTTCTTTAAACTGTAGATTAAAAAGAAAATAATATGCCTATTCCTTGGGTAAAAAGTCTTCAAATGTATGGAGATACAAAATAAGCATACAAAATATAAATAGTAGAGAGCTCTCGAAAACAATGTTCTAATTAAACACAATTATTCACTGGTAATTTGTACTCTTAGAATACAAGATTTTGGTAAGATTTGATATTGAATTGCATTATAATGAATTTATTATGCACCCTACAAATGTATGGAAGTAAATTACGCAGCAATAGCTTTGACCATACTTTTTACTTCGACATTTGATACGCATTTATTACGTTGTTGAATAGAAAGTCATCTATGAGATGAAAGCTCGTTTTGCTATCTCTTCTCTGCTTTCAGTCGTTTTGTACGCTGTTCCCTTTTTTACCTTTTTACATTTACTCCTTACTATGTATGTAGTAAGTAGTAACTATGGTATTAGTATGTATATGGTACGTAGTAAAAAGGATAGTATTGGAAACGTGCGGCGGAAATACGCTATTTTTCAACAGAGAACATATCCTTACGGTCGGGTCCTGGTAGGAGAAAAGGAGATAAGTAATGCTATTATGTATAAAATTATTTCCTTTTACACTCTGTGTAGAGTCTATGTTTTTAGGTTCTTGATACCGAAACACTGACGTGTTTCTCTGTATGTCTTTCTGTCTGTAGAGAATGCTAGCGCCTAAATCGCTTGGTTATTATCTTCAAAATTGATATTCCCCGGTCGATCTAGCCGGACTCAATGCCCCGCAAATTTGAAATTACTATTTTGATTTTGGGGGTATTTAACAATAAGTCTCAAATTTTCATTTTTTTCAAAAAGTAACCCAAATGTTTTGATTAAATTTCTCGTTGGATAGCGCAAAGGTCGCTTAAAAGAATGGCGCAGGTTTCCTTTTCGTTTAAGTCTTTAATTTCTCCAAATTTACAAAAGTTCACTTTTTTTTCGATTGTTCATACAACTATAATTTTGAAGATAGAAATTTTTCTTAATGAAATGCGTTGTTTAAAGACAGATCGTTAAATAAAGTCACATACAATTTCTCAAATATATTAGTAGTATTCTCGAAATTTTGCGATAATACAAGCGGCATTTAAGTATTATTTTCTGTAAACCAGCTCCAGTGTTTTTACTTTCTCGCTTTACGAATACTTCGTAAGAAGAGAAAGTTATGTAATCGTGCGGCGGAAAACGGGGAATTTTCGCCAGAAAATCTCTTACAGTAGGAGTCTGGTGACAGAAAAGTGGATAAAACCTGTTGCTAAATTTAGAAAAAAATCCTCTATCTCGTGGTGTGGTCAAAATCCATGATTTGTTGCTTCTTCATACTTCAAAATCTATTGACGGCATTCCGTCCGTCTGTCCGTCTGTGGTCAACACTAGCGCCTAACCGTTCGGTCGATTTTCTTCAAAATGATATTCCCCGATGGTTTTTACTCGTCTCAAGGCCTATTGAATTTGAAACCGATATCTTAGTATTTGAGGATACATTACATCAAGCCCATTTTGAGATTTTCTAAATTTAAAAAAATGGCTCCAAATTTTTTGATTATATTTTGTTGTTGAATAGTGCGAAGAACGTTGAAGAACGAAGAACGTTTCGTTAATAGACCGTATTTTTCGAAAATTGCAAAAAACTGTTTAAAAACTGCAAAATTGAAGATAGAGATTTTCGCCTCAGACAAAGTCGGTTGTACAAAATTAGCACTTCAAATATGGTCATGTACCTTTTTTTGGAAAAACGAATAGTTTTTGCGTAAATTGCGATTCAAATTTACAAAAAAAATTTATCTCAAAAACCGCTCCAAATTTTTTCTTTAAATTTTCTGCACGTAAGGTAAATATATAAATAAACTAGTGGTGCTATAGAATGGCACATACTTTCTCGCAGTAGTTATTTTCCAAATGCCGATCATCCGATAAATTATGTGGAGTAAGTTCACCGCTGCCTTTCTTGGTCATGTTTTTTGAAAGACATGTTTTTCGCATGTTGACAATTACCGGCTTCCTAATGATAGAACTGATATAAGTACGTTTTTGACTGAAATATAAGCAGTTGTTCCGCAAGTCGGTTTCGTAGCGTGGTTGGTTAATGCACCTTCGGGTTGAGATCTTCAATAAGGAAGGTACCGAGTTCGATCCCCCGAGGGGGATTTTAATTTGATGAATGTGATGTTGCAGGAAAAAAACATTGAAGAATGTAGATACTTTATTGAAAATCATTTGAAGTACTTCTACTCACGAATATATTGAATATATATAAATAGACAGGACTTGTCTGTGTTTTCCCTAACTGCGTTTTTTAAACAATTTTTCAACTCTGTTATTCGATTTCTGAAGCGTATGACATGTCAAATCAATCGTTGTCTAGTATATATCTGTATGAACCAATTTAAATAAAATTATGAGCATTTTAACGTTAAATTGTAATACAATATAACCAGAAGGCATGCCATAAACTTACAATCCCTAACGGTTCCCAAATGATTATTACTTTCTAGCCTTACGAATACTTCGTAATGCGGTTTATCGCTGCCTTTCTTGGTCATGTTTGAAAGACACGTTTTTCGCATGTTGAAAATTACCGGCTCCTAATGACAAAAGCGATAGAATTACGTTTTGACTAAAATATAAGTAATTGCGATAAATGTCCTGCAAATGTCTGTATATATTTGTTCAAATAATTAACTTTTAACAATTTTTTACTTCTCTTGTATTTGTAAAGCGTTTTGCCATCGTAGCAATTGTTTCTTAATCATGCATTTACCATTTTATAGGTCGGTTCCATTCTTTCATGGTTCTGTTCGACAGAGACGGTGTTGGTGTTGCGTAGTGGTATAAGTGCCGGTTCGTTGAATTTGAGTTTCGGTTGTCGGGCCTTGGTACCGAAAAGGTTTGCTGGTATAGTACACTTTTGCTTGTTTATGGAGTAGTGGAATAGCAATAAGGACCGTATATAAGCAGAGCGAGAAAGTATGAGCGTTGGAAGCACCACTAGTTTTTCTATGTATCAAAGAATGATAAAAAATGTATGCTGCTCTCATTTTAGGCGTAATCTCTGCATTTTCGAAAATTACAAAGAAAATACAACTTTGTAGTGCTATTAGAAGAATAGAAACCGGATTTTTATGTAATTATATTTCTTTTTCTTTCTACGTACCGTTTTCAAATTTTTAATCTTAGCGCATCGTCGTCGCCCCAACACTATATCCAATTTTTTCGTTACATATTTTTACACATTTGGTACTGTTACATATTTTGCTTATTTTGCTATTTTCACAATTTTTTCTATGAAGTTTTTTATATATTTATTTATCAAAATAAGTAATTAAAAAATCATCTTTTTTTTCCTACATTACTACAAGTTGTCTGCTCCAGGTACCCTATCTGAAGTACCCTATGTGTGATCTCACAACCCAGCGCGCCTGCATCAGTTATCTCAGTACCGGGATGTGCGCATAAGCGACTGAGATCATTTTCACCTTTAGATGTAAAAAGTATCATTGACGGCGCGTTTTATGACCTTTAGCCTTAATTTCCAATAAACTTTGGCGATCGCGGACGTGTAACATTTTGATGAGAGTGCTGAAAGCTACAGTGATTGTTTACTGGCCGTAGATACCGCCAGTTTGTACATATCTTCTATTGCGTCTAGTCTGGCTGCAACGGGAAAATTCACGGAGACGTTATGTGGTGAAAAATGCGCATCAACGAATACTCTCAAAATGAGTTTTAAAACGTTTGTATTATTTTTAAAAATTCTTGAGGAAATTTTAAATGAATGTAATTTTCTTATTATATAAATGTGTTTATAATTAATGTTTTAAATGTTACGTATTTCATCCGATTTTACATATTTATTACATATTCTTCATTTTTATTACATATTTATGTGGCACATATTTTGACGTTTCATACTTCATATTTTTCTGTCTCTACTGATCATAGATTTTTTTCTTAATTAAAATCTGTTGAAAAATACTAGATCTTTAAAAAGTTCGTGTACAATGTTTTTGAGATAACGAGTGGAATTCGCGTAATTCTGCTTGAAGTTAAGGCAATTTATTTAAAAAAATCTTAAAAACGGCTCCGTATTATTTTGCCGATAAAGAAAAAAATTATTAAAAGAATAACCCAGGTCTCAATTTTGTTCAATTTGTGAATTTTCGAAAATTGTAAAGTTAAGGGGAGTCGTGACTGAAATATAAAGATTTTTGTCAGAAAAATTATTTTTTTTTGTTTTAGCATAAAAACTACTACAACTCTTGTACTTTAATTCTGTGTAATTAGTTTTTCGATTCGGCCATTTTTAAAGGCTACGCGAAGCTTTTTAAATTCCTCGTGCACAGGGTCTAATGGTCCTCGGAGGCGCGAAGCCCTCTATACGTTGGAGAGTAATGTTTAGATCTTTCTAAATTTTTCAAAAACGTAATTTGAATTTCTCGGCAATATCGGCATGCTTTTCGATGCTCATTCTTTTACTACGTAGTCATATTAGCAACTAAGATATAATTTATATTTGCATTATTTTATCGCTTTCGCTATGATCTTTACCAAGCGTTATTGCAATTTATTTTATGCATATTTTACACAGGAACATCTTCACATTTTTGTCATTATTTTCCTTTATTTAGATTTTCGTTTCGTGTTAATAGTTTCGCAGCCGTTTGTATACAAACCCCACGTTGTGCAGTTTATGTACAGCAGATTACTAGTGTTCCCTGCAAGTCCTTGTTATTATGTGGAAAGTGTGTCAGTACGTGCTCAGCAGCAATTAGTGAGATTTTTTCGTGCTTTTGATTAAATATTACAATGGAAAGACAAATCTCCGAGATCTAGATACAGCATTTCCAAGAAGAGACCCTCAAAAAGAAGCAGGGTTGGAAAATTAAATATTGGCAAAAGGTATGCGTCAGAACTAAGGTATGCGTCATCATAGAAGACGCCGCAAATGTGACATTGATTGATTCTTCAGTGAAGAATGTGTTTAATGAGAATTATTGCAATCCACAAACAGAAGCTGAGCCATGTGTTTGCAAGTGCTGATGAAAAACAGCTATTCTGAAAAGTATATTTTAATACACAGGAGTGTTTGGAATGAACTTGTAAGGGATCTTTTTGTGTAGTAATTGCCACTGTAAAACTACGACAGTTGAATTTAGAGAAAGTCATGGATTTGACAAAAAAATTGTTGTAAAGTGCACAGGATGTGATCACTTATATGCCAGTATTTATAGTTCACCCAGAATAGTTGACAAATCATCCTCCAGAGCCCTATTTCTTGTCAATAAGTGTATGGTGGATTCTTTCAATAACATTGGTAGAGGTCATAAAGCCATGGAAAAATTTTCTCAGAATGGGTATGAAATGTATAGGTGATAGACAATATTCTAAGCACCTTTTCTTGTTGATAAACGAAGGCAAAAATTTAAAGATAGAAGTGTTACAAATGGCATCAGAGGCAGTCCAAAATGCTCATAATGGGGAAGAAAAAGTTATAGATATTGCCATATGCTACTTGGCAAAAGCGGGGCCACACCTCCAGCTATGGAGTAGGTTTATTATAGATATTTTAACAAGCATTGTCTTGAATTAATTTTTTTCCAAAATTTGTGTTGAGTGTATGAACGCACAGAAAAATCTTTGCAAAGACACTCCAGAATGTGGATTTTTGTATGAAGGACACAGCTGCCAAAAGAATTATGAGGGCTCTTCACATGCAATGGGAAAAGACATTGCAAAATTTTTATGAAGAGGTCAGTGAGTGAAAGAGGCATGCGATACATGGCAATGCTTTCTGATGGTGATCTGAAGACACATTCCCAATTCAATGCAGTAAAGGTTCATGGATTTGATGCAACTGTTGAAAAGAAGGAATGTGTCAATCATGTTGCAAGAGACTTGGAACAGCTTTGAGGAATACAGTGAAATAGTGGCGTGCAAAAGGGGTGACTTTAAGAGGGCGCAAGGAAGGCAGTCCAAAAGAATCTACAAAAATTAAATTAACTAATTATTATAGACATGCATCTGTCAATAATATACAGATCAATAATATAACTGTCAGATGAAAAAAAAACAGTTTATGCCACTATCAGGCATTACATGTCAACTGATGCTATGCCAACAACATGGTACTTGCCCAAAAGGAGACTCCCATCGTGATACTTTTATAACAAACAAATCGCTGAAGGAAAAAAGCCTGATAGCCACAACAAAATGAGTTGCAAGGTATCTCTAGAAGTTGTTGTAAAAATATTTCCAGTTTATCAGAGACTTGCATCAGACCTGCTCCTGAAGTGCTGTGCCAGAGGACAAACACAAAAACCAAATGAATCACTTCACAGTGTTGTTTGGAAAAAACTGCCCCAAGGAATTGTTTGTATCTAAGGGTAAATTGGAACTAGGTGTTCTCAAGACTGTTATGGAATATAATATGGGGTGTAAAATATCTTTGTTACTGCTCCGTAAAGTTAGTAGAAGAATTCACCACATCAGCAGAGGTATTTATACAAAGTGAAAACTTTGGGTGGCTTTTTCTCAGTTTTCATTTTTTCAGCATTTTTACTTGTTTAAAAATATTATTCAATTCATGTAAAACTTTCAGAGAGGAGCATTTTATATGTACAAGCTTTTAAAATCGCTATGAATTAGTATTTTGGGTAGTTAACTAGGTGTCTACATCATTTTAAAATATATTTTTTAATATCATAAATTAATGTAAAGTTCAAAAATTTGCAGCTACACAAGTAAAGCTCAGTGAACAAAACCCGTAGTGCATATGTTTCTTTTTATATTTGCTACATATTTTCAAATTTGTATTTTGAAACTTCTAAAAGTTTTTCGCAAAGTACATTTTTAATTTAGCGATGAAACAAAATGATAAAATATTAATAATTACTGTCCTAAGTAAGATACAGTGCTGAAATTTGGTGGAGATTATACTGAATACGTTATTATGCTGTAAAAAATTCAGATTACAAATGTAAAAGTTACAAAAATTGTAATTTTCAGTCATGACATCCCAAATCATGCGTGACAGTAAGTGTTGTTTTAGCATATCTATTTCCATCTGCACGCATACGCTTTCAATTGTACTTACATATGCATACGTCCGCACGCTAAATACCGTATATCAAATTAAGACTGGAAGAGAATCTAGAGCTGTCGGCTGATCTGATCCCGTGATTTCTCGGATCAAAAGCAGGCGAATGCCGGAGCAGTACCCTAACAAACAGACCATGGACCAAGTATTATCTGTAGGGGGAAATCCCCAAAATCCGACGTAATTGTTGGCGCCGGGTCTCACCAGCGAGGAAGGAATCACTGACACCTACTGGGGTAAAACATTTACTGAGCTAACGGGATCATAGCAGTTGACGTGCCAGGAAACATAAATCAATCGAGCAATTCATCAACCAACACGTAATTTCATGTTAACTTTTATAAAGTGTACAATATTTTCTACAATTGTGTAATTTTGATGTGATTTAAATAAACATACTGCGTTTTTATCAGAAGCAAGTTAAATTATTAATAACATTAGCTTAGTAAAAGACTAATCATAATTTCATTATTAATTTAGCGATTACACAATAGCATTTATAAGAATATTAATGATGAAACTTCTGAGAAAGTATATTGGAATGCAAAGTTGAACCAGATATTTATCTACAATAGAATATTTTGTTTGAACAATTGTCTTAAACCACTCCTTTTCAATATTCATCCCCCCCCCTCCCAGTACCAAGTGTTCATGTTGTAAATTCATCCTCATACTTAGTACAATCGCTGTGTCGGCAATTGTAATGGTGAAATATTTGGTCACCCAAGATCTCTTTTATAAAGAACTTTTAAACGTTTTGCTATGTGGAGTTCTAAAGAGTTATAAACTCCTTAAATAAGAGAAGAGTATTTCATTGAGAAGGAAATCTTTCTGAATTGTAGGTTGAGTTTCGTTTCACAAATACTTCAATGAATAAGAATCTTAATGTAAATTTTTCTGTCGCAATTTAGCAGTATATGCGAAGTCTCAAAGTATTGCACACTGCTATCGGAGAACAAAGGCTTTTTATAATGCGTTACCGGTTTTCCTTATTCTACCGTTTTCCAAATTATAAAAACGTTCCTTCTCTGTGTTTATTACCAAAGATGGGAATATTATGTTCGTCAGCGAGCGTATAATCCTCTTATTCAGGAGTTGATGTTTATGACAAGAGTGAAGTAGGAGTGAATTTCTACGAATGATTAATAATTATGCGCGCATGGATGACAATGCCTTCTCTCCGGCATTGAGAGACAAATATTTATCACAAGTTTTATAACTGATTTTTGCCCTCTGTTGGCGCTATTATCGAGATTAAAACACTGCAAATACTAATTTAGCATCTAAGTTCACAAATTCACTGATAAGGAAAACATCTTACAGTTGGTCCCTGTATCTAGTGGCTCTACTTACAGCATATTAAACCGTGATTAGCACTCGATGAGCAGGCGTGCGTTCGTCCCCATTGTCACTGGTTTTAAGGTTAATTTTCTAATAAATGAGTAGAAGAAGATATAATAATAATTAAGAGTAATGTGCTCGTAAAACTGAGAAATTTCACTTGTTAACCGCAGTTCAAAAGAAGGGCGGATTGCGAAGAAAGAATTGCAAAGAGAATGAATTCTGCCCGTGGAGTCCAAAAATTCTAGGAACGTGATTGTTCAGCAGGCCTGGGATTCTAATTAGTAATCCACGGGGTGTGTAAACGATGTCATTCACTGGCTAAATATGCAGTTATATAAACTATGAATTGTTCGTAGAGAAAAATATCACAAAGTGTCCTGAAATTTTTTTGTGCTGTGAATAATACATCCAAATGCCCACACCCTCCAGTAGATTGGCGGAAAAAATCTATAAGCGATGTGTGTTTGTTGATGTTTACAAAGAGCCGCCCTCTCTCTCTCTCTCTCTCTCTCTCTCTCTCTCTCTCTCCCGTTGTCAGGTAAGCAGGAGATGGCAAGAGAAAGTGTTAGTGGAATTCGCAGCTTGACTATAGCAATTGCGGTGGGTTTCTGGCAACCTCTTCGGAAACGGTGAGGCAGGATCAGTGCTCAGACACCAGGCTGCCACAAACAGCGGCAAGACGTCTCAATTTCCGGCCCAACTACTCGAACGCAACGTCTCCGTCCCTGAAGCCTGGCTCCCGATATGAAGTTCCACGTGGTTGGCGACGCGCTCATATCACTCGGCCAAGCGGAAGTGGCCCTTGGCCGTAGAATGTGAGCTTGGTCTGTGTGAGTGAGAGAGATAGTCAGAGTCAGAGATAGACAGAGAGACTGACAGACATAGAGAGACAGACTGAGACAGGGAGACATAGAGAGACAGACAGGCAGAGAGACAGACATAGACAGAGAGATAGAAAGACAGGGAGACAGACAAGTAAAAGTACAATATTGAAAAAAATAAAAGTACAATACCGAAAAATGTAAAAGTACAATATTGAAGATTGAGATGTTTGACTTAAATGAAATCTGTTCTAAAAATGTGATCTTCAAGAAAAGTTATGTGCGACGTTTTGAAAAAACCGAATATTTTTCAGGTAATTTCTGCTTGAAATTAAATGAATTTATAAAAATATATTTTCTTAAATACCACTTTATTTTTTCCCACGAATGATAGAAAGGACGCTTAGTAGAATGGCGCAGGTTTAATTTTCTTTGAATTCTCCGAATTTTTGAAAATGGCTCAAGCCAGAAATAACGGGAAGAACAACATGTTGTTGTAGCACCACGAGTTTCTTAATGAAAACTGTTCTAAGACATGAAATCATTAAATAGGGACGTGTACACTTTTTTGAAAATATGATTAGTTTTTGAGTAATTTTTGCGTGAATAAATTCAATTAAAAATATCCTGAAACTTTGTATTAATGTTAATGTTTAGAATTTTTTATCCCATTTATCTAATTTTGTATTGTTCTTGAATAATTTTTTGAACAGTGAGAATGATTTTGTGTTATGTAAATTCACCGCCACGTGATATTAGCTCACCTGAGTTGCATCCAGGAGGCTATTGTGTTGCTCGTGATTAATTGCGCGGATTCTCCATTTTTGAAATCAGTGCACTGAAATGAACCACATTCTTTGCCTCCCCGCCTCAGAAGACTTTGATCTCGACTTACGAGGTGTTCCACCGCCTCGCCAGACTAAGGTCACTTTTGCCAGCCAGATGAGCGCCTAAATTACACGTTCTTTTATTGGCTGCTTCTAGACACTATTCGATGGATTGGCTGCTTCTGAACACTTTTCGCCCATTTTTTTGGCGGTGTGTTTTCATTTATTTGCCCAGGTGAGTTAACTGTCAAATTTTAACCCAAGGTATGAGATACTGTCGCTCCATAGAATATTTTTACCGTGAATGCGTATTTGATCTGGTGGAGTTTTATGTCTCCAGGTGAAGATAATGGCCTGGCACTTTTCAGTATTGAGAGTGGGTCCATTTAGCTTGCTCCAGTTCGCTAGAGGCATCTACTGAGGCGTCCTGGAGTCTTCTGACAGCAGCTTTTGTCAATTTCGCAAATTTGGAGGTAAAATCCACATCGTCGGCAAATAAGTAATTTGAAACGTGTGGTGATTGGGGGATGTCGTGGATATAGATTGAAAATAAGAGTGGTGAAAGAACAGCTCCCTGTGGGACGCCAGCAAAGATGGTTGTTGGTGAGCGGTTTGACTGATATTTTACTCTGAAAGTCCTGTTTGTGAGGTAGTAGCTATGGATAAGTGGGCAGATCTGTTTGGGAAGGAATTTTATACATTTTTAAAGTAAGATTCTGTGGTTGACTTTGTCGAAGGTTTGAGAATAGTCTAAAAATATAGGTGGAAGTGCGCAATGGAGTGATAGGCTGGACGAGATATCGAGAGCTAAGCGGAGATTTTGGATTGCCGACGAGTGGACTTTACGGAAGAGAATTGTGAGTGCGGGATGACATTATTTTCATGCAGATTAGATGAAATTTTTGGTAGTAAGATTCAAAAATGTTTGACAATTGAGAAAGGAGGCTAATAGACCTGTAATTTTGAAGGTCTCTTGCGTTCTTGTTGGGTTTGCTGATCATGATTGTTGCTTCTTTCCATGGTGAGGGGTAGTATCCAATGATCAAACATGCATTCATAATCTGGAGGATAAGTTTGACTGCATACTTGGGAAATTTTCTATTATTATTCCGTTGATGAAGTCGGGTTCCCTTACCTTTTTTATGCTAATGGCTTTGATGTGGTTTAGTAGTTCCTCTTCCTTTATTATTAGTTCTTCGTTTGTGGAGGTTAGTGGTTGATGTGGCTGATTTTTAACGACGTCTTCGAATGATGTTGGTAGAATGTCTGAAAGTTGTAAGAATTCTTCATTTGTCTTGATGTAGGTTTTTGCTGGCATTGGTGTCAATCTGATTTGAAGTAGAGAGACAAAGATTTCTGATTTTCTTTTGGGGTCGTAGGTTCATAAGTCGTTTGTTAATGTCTATTAGGTAAGTAATGGAGGGTGATGACATTTTAGCACTTTTCGCACTTTCTATATGTCTTTTCTGTCTTTGAAATCTGCATTTTTTAGAAATTTTGCCCATTCTGCTGCCCAATATTCAAATAGAATTCGGGAAACTTCTCAGCTGGTACGTTAAAATTTTGATTTGACAACTTACGGCATTCTAAGGGGGTGGAAAGAATCAACAATTATTCCAATCCATAAAAAGGGAGGTCGTTCAAATTAAATAAATACAGAGGGAGTAGTTTGCTAAATATAGGCTATAAACAATATGCTACAAAAATTACACGCAGAATAAATGTAATAAGGGAAGTTAAACTAAGAGAAGAGCAATCGGGCTTCAGAAAAAGGAAGATCTTGCTCAGACTGTGTTTATATCATACAGCAAATTATTCAAAATAAGAAGAGAATTCAATAATAATTTAAATATAAATTATTGAGACGTTAGTGGACATTTTTTCCAATCACATTTTTGGCAAGAATTTCAAATTTTTAAACTGATTAAATGTTTTTAATTATTTTTCACTATCATCCACTTTATTTAAAAGTTAAATATATACGGAATAAATATTTATGGAATGTTATGAGACACATTCTAGGGGGAAAATTTGAGACCGTGCTCCAACATTATCACGTCGAAAATCAGTTTCAAAAATCTATTTATTTTTTTCAATTTGAGTTCGGCGCCAAAATTGGTTGACATAAACACGTTCAAATTCAACTATTTTTCCCGTCTTTCCTTTTTTTCACCCTCATACATGAAATTAAAGCTGAGGAAAAAATTAAACATGAAACGTTTCTCATGAACACGTTTCTCATTGTATCTCTGTAATAGATTGCCGTAGGAGGCTAATTTTTTGGGAATCTACGACGTTTTTTATTCCCTTCTCGTGAGTATCGCGATTATCGATTTGGTTTGAAGTCACACCCCCTTATTCGGCTATATCCTTTATATACACCTCTTCCCTATTATAAATGGACCGGAGGCACGCACGAAGCGCGACTCCGGATAGCAGCACGACAGCAACCACAGTTCGCCTCGTATACGCTTCGAATGTAAACGGAGGCCGGGAGGAGGATGAGTCCCATTACCCGCCACGAGGAGCGGGTCAGTAGCCGCCGCGTAACTGGCATCCCTTCCAGCGGGCGAAGTCGCAGGACGCGCTCACCCATGATGTATACGAAACTTATTATTGTATTTTAATAATAACAATTAATAGTAATAACAATAATTAATAAACAACATGTAGTAAATATAAAAACAGAAGTTCAACAGATACCAAAAATCTGATAAAAATGAGTTTGAACGTATACTGGCAAAAGCCATTTAAAACACTTTTTCCAAAGACCACGAAGACAGCGCGACGAGCACGGGAGCAACGAGCGCGAGACTAGAGTCGCGACCTCACCTCAGGAGCTATTTATTCTCAGATTTAATATAGTGGCACTTCAACGTCACAAACTGGAAGCAGAGAGGAGCATTGACATCTAATCGGGAGCTTGTTCACGATTAGAACTTTTGGTATTGGAGATACCAATTGGATGACAGTGTTCCCTCTCTGTTCGGCTCGTGACCGTGAAGCGCCACTACGTTTAAATCGAAGCATAAGCTATGAGCCTATACGATTTTTTTAAAGTATCCGATGACATTAAGTCATTGTTACACCTCCTGCCTTATAAAATGAATCTTTTAGTGGTAAGTACAGTTCTGAAGCCACGAACCCCTTTTAGAAGGACGATAACGAATTAGTTTTAAAAAATCATTTCTGCTAGGGGACATTCAGTCTGCTAGAGGAATCAAAGCGAGCAATAAGCCTCAGAAGAACGTTGCGTCTACTCACGCCATATGCGGTCAAGACGACCCGAACTCACTCTATAAGAGAGGATATTGTTTTAGTTGATTTATGGACAAAGTCTTGGCAATCCTTTATTTTCTTTGCACGAGAAATTGTAAGAAAAATTGCCTGTACGTTAACCTCAATTTTCGTGCATTTACGAATCATCCCGTCACTCCCTGGTCATGACACCTGTATGTTTTTCCAGAATACGCGAGAATTTTTATCTCGTTATTTAAAAGATTTCAGGATATCTCATTTGTTTTATCTTTCTTCAAATTCTTGTTATTGAAATCGTATTGAACTTGTTTCTTGTCCCAAGGTGCTACTCCGTGTCTTTCGTGCCAGTGTTCTTGGATGTGAATATCGGGAACACAAAGACAAATTCTTGAAAAATCGTGTCAGTGAGGGTAGTTCTCGCGGAATACGTGACATTCCTTACGTTTTAAATGTTGTTCACAAATGTCTACCAAGATAACGTTTGTATATTCAGTTGCCTTTCAATCGGTTTCTAGAAGCTATTGAACTTTGACTACTCTAATCCGCATTTACACACGGATATAATTTCCTACATTTTAAGCAAATGGCCATTCTTCGTGAAGAAAGTAGTAACTACTAGATTGTTCATATTTAATACACGACTCAACTTAAACCCCTCGTCTAAGTGCAGTGATGTTTAATGCAATATAGAACTAAAACTGTATAAATTCACTAGAAGTTCATCCAAAGAATGTTAGCACACAGCTCAATATTAAGTAACAGGTTACTATCAATGCTTTGTCGTTATGTGAATTCAGCCACATACGCATCATTTCGGAAAACGTTTATACAGGGTGAGTCACGTAACTTTAGCACCTCCTGTAACTTTTGAACGGTTGAAGTTATTGCAATGCAGTTTTCACGGAAGTGCATGAGGGAAAGGGGCTAATAGATACGTGCATTAATTTCTATTTTATCACTTGTATTTTACGAGATTTTTTAGGTAACTTTGTTTTTTCAAATGGAACTATACATATTTTTTCAGTCCACCATGACGAGCGTAAAAAGACGAATCCAATGATGTACATATTTTCATATGTTAGATAAGCATTTTTTTGATTAATTTTGATTTTTGCGACTGGGATTTAACGGACATTTTGAATAGTCCACCACACAAGGTCACACAGCGCTCCACCAGCAACGCGCGGCCGGGCAAGGGAAGGGAGATTTGAAGATACGAAATATATTCCAAATATTCACAAAACCATTGCAGTTTTTTCCTGAACTGTGCTTCCCATCCTTCCGCATTTTCAGATTTTCGACTTTCTTTGATTGAAAGAATTAAAGGATGGAAAATAAGGATTTGTCATAAGTTTGTATCGTAATAAAATTGTTTATAACTTCAACTCCATTTAATGGGGTTTCATAAGATACGTATTAATGGGATCTTGAAACAAAGCACAATAAGAATAAATAATTAAAACTGTACAAAAAATATTGCGTATTTTGAGCAAACAATTTCAATGTTAATAAGAATATAATAATAACTTAGGGATAGAAATAGTCTTATTTCAATAAATACTACGTAAGGCAAATCCGTATTTTCAATCCCTAAGAAACACAAATATCTGAAAATGCATCAGGATGGAAAGGAGAGTTCAAGAAAAAAATGCAACAGTTTTGTGAATATTTTTCGTATCCTCAAGTACTAAAATCCCTTCCCTTCCCCGACACCGCGTTTGCTGTGGGAGCGCTGCGTGACCTTGTGGAGCTGACAGTTACAATGAAAATATCCGTTAAACACTAGTCGCAAAAAAATCACAATTACTCAAAAAATGCTTATCTAACATATAACAATATTTATATCTTTGGATTTGTCTTTTTACGCTTGTCATGATAGACTGAAAAAATATGTATAGTCCCATTTGAAAAAACAAAGTTACCTCAAATATCTCTTAAAATACAAATGATAAAAGAGAAATCAATACACATATCAATTAGCCCCATTCCCTCATTCACTTCAGTGAAAACTGCATTGCAATATCTTCAACCGTTCAAAAGTTACAGGAGGTGCTGAAGTTACGTGACTCACCCTGTATATTACAAACATTTTCCGAATAATAAGTTACGAGTAACATTCTGATTTATCTCAAATGAAAGTGATAAACATTCAATTTAGTATTTTTTAATTTTTGGGCTTCACACTGTAATACGTTTTTACTGACAATCTTGGAAGAAATTCCTATTAAAATACAGCACTTCAAAGTCGTTATCGACATACAGAAGTTAGTGAGAACCTAGTTCACAGATTTACTCTTAATCCAACATTTATGAAACTGGACTTCTCTTATTTCTCATTTCTGTCCCGCAGTATTACATTTTCATCGCACGGTTCTTATTTGTGTTTTCGAGCGGGGATATCGCTTCAAAATCCAGCTTTACGGCTTTACGAAACCACGAAAGTTTATATTACTCAATAATCTGCACTAGAGGCTTCGTGATCTCTTGATTTCTATGTTCAACTACTAACGCAAACTTTTCTTCGCAAGTTTTCAAGTTTATCACTAGTAATTCTCAAGCTTCTTACATTATTTCAAAGCAAAGATTCTAAGGATTTGTCCCTCTCTTTCACAAATCACCGAAAATGCATACAGTTTGTAGCGATTTTTTTTAGTTTTAATGGAGTGCATTAATTCTCTTCAAGACAAATTTAACTGAATCGGTGATTTTATAAAGAGCATGAGTCACCTTTTTTCACAAATTGAGTTTTGGACATTATCTATTTCCTTGAAGGTCGATACATCGTTGGATGAACAACGAACATGACCATCATTAACCCAGTCTCAGTTACAGTCATGTCAAATTTTCGTTGACTGTCCAAAGGGCTTGAGTTGCTGACTCATGCCCATTCTGCTCTCAACAGTTGGTAGCTTCCTGAGTTGATAAGAGAACATTCTCTTATTTGCTGTAAAATCGACTATTGGTCCTTTTTGTGGTAGAGGCTAGGAGTACGTGTTTATTTTGCAGATTTAGTTCGTGTTTAATATTGTTTTTAGTTACCTGTGTAAGTAAAAATTATTAATGTACAGAGTAATATGTACGTCTACGTACGCTGGAAGATGTCAAAATAGAAGAGGTAAAAAATACGCAAGGAGAAAGATTATGTAGGACTGCTTCTGATTAGATGCGGGTATTTTATTAACCACACATATCTGTACAGGAAATTATTTTATTACAATTAGGAGTTAATAATTTCTCCATTCACAATTTGACCACTGACAATACAAACCTGTATCAGTATCATGAAGGACTGTCTAGAAAATCCCCCCCCCCCGAGTTCATTCCTGATGGACTACTTATCAAACATTCCAGAAAATATTATAACTTACTTGTTCAGTGACGGCTGTCCAGACAAAAACAAAAATTTTACGGCTTCTCGTGTGTTATTAAATTTTATTATGAATAATAAAGTTGAGAAAATCGTTCACTTTTTACTTTGGTCTTAGTCCTACTTCCAAGAATTACTTGGTTTTTTGAAAATTGCAAAAATTATTTTAAAACTACAAAATTGTAAATAGAGAGTTTTCCTTTAGACAGTCTCTTGTGCAAAATTAGCTCTTTAAAAAAGGTAATATAGAATTTTGTGAAAAACGAGTCGTTTTTTGCGTAATGTGCGCTTAAATTTACAAAAACAATTCTCAAAAACAGCTCCAAATTCTTTCACCTTGCTGTTACGTGCATTCAGCAGCAGCAACGTGTTTTAAGAGTCAAATGGTTCTCGGGTTGTTGCTTGTCATATAAATAATTTACTCCATTATGCAATTTTGAAGTCCTGTTTAAATCAATCAGGACAATTGCAGAGTGCGCATGTTACCTCAACGTATATCTGTAATAGTGCGCTAATCGCCTAAAATTTTTGTTCGCATTGTTCTCGAACCGAGTGTTACGAGTCATTAACCGTCAATGTCGAGTGTAACATCATGATGTCAGTGTCCGTGTTTCACTAAACTTACGTATCGCAAAGGGTTGCATACGCAAACAAATTCCACTGTGCTGATCAGAGGTGTGTTTCCTGTTTGCGTGTCTGGGTCCAGACATGTTACGGAAGGTCTACCAATCTGCCAGTTCGACGTATCGTCAAATCTTCACTATCAAGACCATTTTGTAGTGTCTTGTGTGTTCTATTGTAGGAGTCATTATGCAATAATTGGGAATTAAAGGTTCTTTCATCTCAATATCCTGTGTGTGTGTGTATGAGTGTGTATTGTACAAAGGATTCCATACCTTCATTACATTGTAATCACCCTACTGAACTAGCTGCATGTGAAAAGTTACCACTCTTTCAATACCCAACGCACTCTGCTAAACATAAGGCATGCTCACTTTACACAAGAAAATTTGAGATCTCAGATTCTGCATATGCCTCATACAATATATTTGCTCTGGTTGCACCAACCTCCGTACACACTCCTATCTAAAATTCTGTCTGTTCTAATTATTCTGTACTAATTCTAATTATCCTGTCTAAAATTAATCCTATCTACAATAATAAGTCAATGAATAAAATATTTTGTGTTCTATTTGCTTACAAAATGCTTGTATAAAAGTTCGAATTTTGGTTCCATGCATTTGTATGAATTGGATATCTGGCAAAATACACATTGGGGAACTTTGGTTTTTCATTATGAAATTTGTTCAGAATATCATAGTAACGGGAAAATATATGCGTATTGGAAGTTTTAGTCATTGTTTGAACGGATATTTTGCATTGGACCGTACGCAATACATCCAAGCCACGCGTTGACAGACGTCAGCATTTTATACGGTCCATTTCATCTATTACTTTTGTCCTTTAACAGTAATAGTTTTCGTTGGCGAGAAAATTTTATAGTATCTCGTTACATGTGGCCCATTCAGAATTAATATTTTTTGAACACTTGTGGTAAATTACATTCCCATTCACATCGTTTTATTGGGTGTTCAAATGACTGATAAACTATTGAACTTAAACCACAAGTGGTGGGCTCTTGAGACCTCAAAGCGCCGGATTCAGCTTCCGTGCGTAGCTTTCGATACTAGAGGATATGTATAAATTGTAGCATATCGATCGGCTCTATCGAACTCTCATCAGTCGTGCGCCTGCCGCGGAGGAGGTGACGTCACTGGAAGGTGGGGAATTAGCGCGTGACGTCAACGGGCGCAGTAGACGGGAGAAGTGGAGAGAGAGAAGGAGAGGTGGAGAGAGAGAAGGAGAGGTAGAGAGAGAGAGAAAGAGAGGGAGAGAGCCTAGCGAGCCCCCGGACCGCCCCCAGGCGACACGATGCGGTTAGCGTTGGGCGGCGAACACGCGTTTGAGCTCGTTAAACAAATACTGAGGTTATCCAGAAGCGTTCAAAGCACCAATGCCCGTTGGCGTGGGTGGATGGCCGTCTGAAAAAGAATGCGAAACGAACAAGATGAACGATCGATTGATATTCCGTACTTACCTTGGCAGGAACGAAGCTTTTTTGTCGGATTGATATTGATAGAAACGTTATATTAATAATAATACTAATAACAACATTATTTTATTTGAAACAGCCCACATTACGCCCAAAGTATTGTAGAAGCACTGACCGTCCCTAGATCTTCTCCTTAGGAAGCTGGTTGCAACCTGGAGTAGATTTTATATTCAACTGACTCATAACATCTTTAGTCGTGAAGTAGAGGAATAATAACCATAATCGTAATAATAATAATAATAATAATAATAATAATAATAATAATAATGAAAACAACAACCCCTGTGTAGTGTCGAAGATTTTAGTAGAATTGCACCATGGGATCTCCCCCTATCGTAAAAAGCAATTAATTGGAAGAGCTGGCCGCTCTCCTTACCTCTATGTGTTATTCTTCTTTTCACGCCAATATTCCCTTCCTTACTGGCGGGAGCGCCAGGCTGGAGTCTGAAGCTTGGAAGTTCCCGTTACCCATCCTAGCGAATTCCCAATTTGCCCTTTCTTTTTCCTCATCCATCTATTTTCTTGTAGGTATAAAAGGCAACCCATAAAGATATGGAATCACTAATAAGTCATAAGTCCTCGGAATGAAAGCCGCTGCCTGGGGAGCGCCAGGGACCGTCTGGAGCCGGGATGCCGGTCCGCATGCTGGACGGATCAGCATGCGGAACACCAGCGACAGGGTGCTGAGAGGGCGGGCTCCCGTAAATAAATATGTGACAGCCCCCAATTTGACTACATCGTCTAATTGTGAGAACTTGGACAGCATGGAAGAAGAAAACGCGGCAAGTACTTCTTATCCCGCTTCATCGGTTGGCTTGTCTGCCCGAGATACACGGGAGACTGCTCGCAGAAGAGGACATCGCACCGAAAATAACTCTCGAAGTAGTTGGACACGAGAAATGAACATAGAAATCATGATGACATTTTACCATGTAAACAGTTGCGAAGATGCGCCACGTACAGGTTACAGACGATTTTTCCACGAAGTGTATGAGAGAATTATACCAAACATGCAACTTTCAGAACAAGATGTTGTTGACCATAGAAATTCCATTATCACCAAAGGCTATTTTACACCAATTGAGTAAGATAGAATGTATAGGCCGGTTGCGAGTGAATTGAATTTGAGAGACACATTTGAATATATGGTACAACCAATCCAGAGTATCCCATCAAATGACATTGAGAGCACTACAGACACTTTGAAGCCACTACAGACACAGAAGAGTTCCAGAACATTGGACAGGGTGAAGCGGCAGAATGTTTCCAAAGCCTTTTGGAGCTCTGCCGAAGTACTCAACCTTCCAGCAGACCACGAATACCTATTTTGAAGAACATCAGAAAAGGCAAATTACTAATAACGAGGACCAACACCATCTTGGAACAACTCCTGAGCCAATGTTTGGAATTAGAAGAAGTACCCTTAGTACTATATTTTGCAGCGTCAACAGTAATAAAACTTGATGGTCAAAAGACATATGCACTAGAGAGGCAAGTTCAACGAGGTGTTAAAGAAATGAAACTGACTTGGAAGAGGAGACATGAAATAATTGTTGATTACTTCCGAGAAAGGACAGAAAGCTAATCTGAAAGCAGCACAATTGGAAAGGTAAAATGAGCTGTACAACAGAAAGGTGCAGAATATTGAGTTCAATAAAAACAGGAAAATGTTCTTCAGACAACTGAAATCGGGGAGTCAGACAGATACATCTCTAAATTTGGAGTCCGGTGAGTTTGAAGATTACTGGAGATCAATTTGGTCGAAAAGTTAACATTTTAACCGAAACGCAAACTGGATCAGAGAAAACGAAGAGCAAAGTTCTTCTATATCACCTATGTCGGTCACCGGTTTCACGACCGAAGACATACATTGAAATATTAAGAAGACCAATAACTGGAGGTCAGCAGGACCAGATGGACTTCAAAATTTTGGCTGAAGTATTTCACAGCAATCCACGAAACTTTGGTCATCTGATTTACAGAAGTATTAAATGACCCGAGTAAAATCCCACTTGAATTTACCGAAGGAAATACCTTTTTGCTTCACAAGTAAGGTGATGTCTCACAATCTCAAAAGTAAAGACCAATAACGAGTTTGTTTACTATTTACAAATTATTTACATCCTTGATCAATGGAAAAATCTATGAGCATTGTGAAATAAATGACTTTATAGCAGAGGAACAAAAATGATGTATTAGAGGTGCTACAGGTTGCAAACACCAATATATAATAGATTATATAGTTTTAAAACAATACAGAGTAAGCAGAAAAAATTCCACCTGTGTTATATAGATTATGCCAAAGCGTTTTATTTAGTTCCTCATGATTGGTTGATAAGAATCCTTGGAATGTATAGGATTTCTCCGAAAATTATAAATATACATGCACTGCTCGATACAGCCGCGATCATGCGACTCCTAGCGGCACAACCGAACTTGAGATATTCCATTTTGGTGACACCCCCCCACGCGCCAAGAAGGAAAAACCGAAGTATACTCGAACGTTCGTGGGCCAGTCGCTCTGTAGTCACTGAGAGGCGAAGGGGGACGAGTTTCCCACGGTCCAGTGGAGGCGCGCGGAGTGTCTGACAGTGTTCGAGTATAGAACTTAATACATGTAATATAAAGTGTGAACCGTACCCGACTCGTAGCCGAGAGTGTACAATTAGAAGTAAGAATTAATATGTTAAGAATTGAAGCGAGTTCTAACAAAGTAAATCTTCAGAAACAATTTAATTGTGACGTCACGGACATTTCACATCTGTGCAAAAAAAAAAACCTTGGTCGGCTGTTCGGTTTGCCGCTACCACTTCACGATTCTCTCGCTGCAATAGGTGCAATTATTCAGGCCATAAAGAGCACGGGCACGGGCATTAATGCCGTTAAATTCTTACTTGGTAAGAAGAGAAATTATTTCACTTTTGCGCCACAAATTGGCAATATTTCGCCAGAAAAAAGTTATTGCCAGGCCCTGGTCACGTAGAATTCATATGTATTGTAGTATGTTACTTCCTCCAACACATTGTGTAGTCAGAATGCATGTTTTGGTGGTCGTAGACACCGAAAAATTGATTGATGAGATAATGTCCGTCCGTCTGTCGAAGGTCGAAGCTAAGGCCGATTAAAATAAGTTGGTGATTGACAGTTGTGCTTCTGAAGCCTGTAGACTCATACAATATTAGTGTATTATTTGGTTGCTTTTATAAGTATTTATTTCAAGTGTCTATTTTTGTGTCCCGGCAACACGTGCTCAGTGGTACGGAACCTTTCGATGTCGCGCCTTTTCAATCGCAACTTGTCAATCACCAACTTAATTTAATCGCACCATAGCTCCAAATGCGTTCAGATGATTTTCTGTCGAAATCGGTATTCCTCGATAAATTTAAAGACGCGAGAGCCTCTGAGTTTGAAACATATTTTTATTTTGGAGGGTACTTTGTACGACGCCTTAAGCATTCTGAAAATTTTCTCAAAAACGGCTCTAAATTTTTGGATTAATTTTTTTCATCTGATAGCGTGAATATATCTTTAAAAATGGTGTGATGTCTTATTTTCCTTGAAATAACTGATATTCCGAAAATTGCAAAAAGTACCTAATTTTTAGCGTCTTTTTATAATTAGAATATTGATGAAATATATTTTCCTTAATAAAATTTGTTGTTCAAAGACACATCTGGAAATAAGGTGATGTACAGTGTTTTTCGAAAATTTGAATAATTTTCGCGTACTTGCATGAAATGTAGTCAATTTTCCCTTTCTCCTCGTATGTATCAATATACGATAAAACAATGGGTTCTAATTCCATTTTCTTCCAACTTTGTGTATTTTCGAAAATTCCAAAACAAATTAGCATTTCAAAAGTACAATATTGAATGTAGAGATTTTTGTCGTAGTTGAAATGTGTTTTAAGCATGAGATCTTTAAAAAGATGTACAATTTTTTTAAAAAACGAGAAACTTTTGCGTAGCTTTGCTTGAAATTAATGCAAATTTATAAAAAGTAAAATGTTCTCAAAACAGCTAAAATCTTTTTCTTTAATTTTTTCCGCGGATAGAGTAAAGAACGCTTAAAATGGCGATGTCATTTTCGTTGAACATTCTGTATTTTCAAAAAAAATTGCAAATGTTAGAAATAATGTGAGAAAGTATGTCCTGTTATAGCATCACTAGTTTATTGATGAAATTCAAAATATTTTATGAGTTCTTGGAAAGAATATTTCTTAAGAATATATACCAGAATTATTTATAAACAGTATACGAGACTAGCAATATCAATGAGAATGCATGTTTCCATTGAAAGCAATCTAGATGAACATGTCAATATCTATAATGTCACAACAAGATAACATAAGTAAATGTGGTCGAAAAAATAATAAAATCCGACCTTTCTAGTTTTAAAATCTAAATGTGGCAGGTATTCAATTCATCTAAAATTTTGACTGCTTCTGTGATTGCCATTCACTTTCCGGAATGATCAGCAATTGTTCTTGAATCTCCATGGAGATTTACATGCACCGGCAACCTTTGATTTTCAGTGAATATGCTCTTTCTCGTCTGTAAACATGAATGAGAGATGAGTGGAATTGATATTCACTCCACAATTTCCCATTGCGAATTGCTCTCTGTGTCTATGTGGGCGAATGTGAACCACCACCTGCACATGATAATTCTGAGAAGCCATAGCCTTTGTGGAAAGTGACGCCGGTCAATTTTCAGACAAACCCGAGATGATACTGAAAGAATTCATATAAATATAACTGGATATTGAAGAGACTAAATACAATTTCTATCCACTGAAAACACTAAATTTAATTTCTATCCACCGCAATCCTTACTGTTAAAATAACATTACATCCCAACACTTATAACCTGAAGAAAATTATGGCTCAGCATTCACCGGCTCCCCTTCGAATACCACTTTTGACGCCACGATTGCAAGGGCGTTATTATGAGTATTGCCTTTGAGTATATGTCGCGATGTCAACTTGTGGCGCAAATGATAGCATAGCGTCCCAGCCTAATGTTTACATGTTCACAGATATGTTTCCGACTCAAACTATTTTGAATGCCACTTTTTTCTAGATATGCCTTTTAATGCCACATTCCACTAGATATACGTTGACAATTTTGGCGCAGCACAATTTAATGGTTATTTTATGTAAATCACGCGGAGGCGTATCACCGGAGCCTAACCGTGAACTAGGAAATGCAATATGGTCCAAATGGTCCAAAATATAATAAATGACATGTTTTTTTACCTTTGATTTAACAAATTGATTAAAATATGTTTGCATTCACACACTGTCATTCAGAAAGGTCGGTTAAATTAGAGCTCGAAAACCAGTGATTTTTGGGGTTGATCAAGTTCAAGGTTGCATGTAAATGATGCTCATTGATGAATTCTGGGAGACAAACGGCATGATGTGCCATCTCGAAAATCTATTTTAAATTTTACCCAATATATTCAAAATTATTTGGATAGCGTCACATTCCAAAGACGTATTTCCATCATGAAAAAATACTTTTACTAACTCATGAACGGAGTATGTATGTAGTACAAAAAAGTTACTCAATGCTGCAAAAAAATCTATGACTAGATTTTGAGCAAAATACACCTTTTGGGAGTTGTTGATACGGGGAAAAGTGGTATTTTTCAATACTTTCTTCAGTAATTAACAGTACCGCCTAACCACTAACAATATTTTCACCAAAAGTGATATTTCGCCAACTGTCTGACTATAACGCGGCTCCTCAAATTTAAAACGGATATATTGATTCCAAAAAGCCTCAAAGACATTTTTCAAAAACATTTTTAAATTTTCTAAATTAAAGCTCATTTTTTAAATTTTTTTGCTGGTTTAGAGAAATCAACGCTAATAAAAATGGCGCAAGTCCGATTTTCGCTACAACCTTCGAATTGTTGAAATTGCAAAAATGTTTTTGAAACCATTGCTATAATCACATTATTGAAGCTAATTTTTGAGAATAAAATCTGTACTTCAAAAGTAGATAATTTTATTATTGTTATGAACTTGTATTCAATATATCAGTAGTTTTGAGGTAATTTTTGAACGAAATGTGAATCCTCATACAAGGGTTGGACAAAATAATATGAACATCTCGCATATTTATTAATCAGGTACGGCCACAATTTTCTTTTAGAACATTTGCAATTCGTCGCGGAATAGAGTTTTCGAGTGAATAGTTTCGAACGGAATGTTCTCCCATTTTTATGTTACAATATCCGCACTTGTGGCGCAAATGATAGCATAGCGTCCCAGCCTAATGTTTACATGTTCACAGATATGTTTCCGACTCAAACTATTTTGAATGCCACTTTTCTCTAGATATGCCTTTTAATGCCACATTCCACTAGATAAACGTTGACAATTTTGGCGCAGCACAATTTAATGGTTATTTTATGTAAATCACGCGGAGGCGTATCACCGGAGCCTAACCGTGAACTAGGAAATGCAATATGGTCAAAATGGTCAATATGGTTCAACAATGTTGGAGCTGGAAATCTGTTCCTCACTCTCTGCTCTAAAATAACCCATAATGTTTCAATTACGTTGAGGTCTCGCGATTGTGCTGGCCAGAGAAGATATTTGATGATATTCTGATGCTCCGCAAATCACTTTGAAACTTTTTTGCCGTGGGTATGGGCGCATTATCGTCTTGGAATATGGCATTGTTTTGGAACAATATGCTAGTCACTGAACGCACTTCATTTTTGAGGATGTCGAGACATTCATTCGCAGTAATCCATCCAGTGAGTGTAATGATAGGACAAGCTGAATTCCACGATAGATCTGCCCAAATCATAAAGGAACCTCCCCCCCATTATTGATTGAGAGAAAGAGGTAGTCCGGATAGTAGGCTTGTTTTGGGTTTCTCTATACAGAAACCCGACTGTTTATAGGAGAGAATGTGAACGATTATGTATTGGATCATACCACATTTTTTTTCATCACGTGTCCAATTTTTATGATCGTGGCACCATTTCTTTCGCAGCTTAGCTTTGTCTTTCGTTATGAAGCGTTTCGCAATTGCAGCCCTTGCATTATTGTTAGCTTTGTGAAGCTACCGCCATATTATTTTTATGGAAACAATATTACTCAAGGAGTGTTGAGTTGAGTTCTGCAGTCACCTTGGCCGCGGTAGTTTTACGTTGCCTGGTCATACTCCTTTTTAATGTTTGTCGGCCTCCATCAGTTAACTTCGGCTTTCACCAGCTATTCACTTTCGCCGATGATGTTTTTCCATTATTGTGGTGTGCTGTTATTAACGTGGACACTACTGTTCGTGAAATGTAGATGTTAAGCAGTTTTCGACACAGATTCTCTTGCTAACTGCACACCAAAGATTTGCCCTGTTTCGAAATTACTGAGATCACACATTTCACCGATCGCTTGTGTTCACCATCGCAGACCACACATACGAGTATAATACTCTGCAATATTACTTTGAAAACGCAAAGCGTCAACTGTGCATTGCAGCAGCGTTGCAGAGTTAACACTTCCACAATGGCGCCAATATGCAAAAAGATGTACTGTGTTGTATGGTGGTCATATGATTTTGTCCAAATCCTGGAAGTCGACACAGCTATCCTTTTCTTTTTCGGCAATCAATGCTTGTATAATTTGTGGAAAATATTTTATTTGTCAAAACTTTTCGTTTTTTGAGTAATGATTGAAGAGTTAGTACGAGGAAAAGATGCTATATAATATTTTGGAACCGTTACCAATAATTGCAGAAAGTGTCTGCAGTTGTAACTCCACCAGTTTTTAAATTTGAATCCCACAATTTATATGATATTATTTCAAAAATATTAATATAGGAGGAGTCTCAAAACTGATATTGACCCTCCCAAAGAAATACTTTGTGGGTTCATCCTTAATGACGGAGAATTACTTTTCATAATATTGAAAAAACTAAGTGATCTGAAACATTTAAGCATAAAACTTATATAAAGGGCAAAAATACTGTAAATGCATTATACGAAACTTACATTTTAGAAGTAAAAGATTACA
Organism: Acheta domesticus; assembly: GCA_031308135.1. Classification (NCBI taxonomy): domain Eukaryota; kingdom Metazoa; phylum Arthropoda; class Insecta; order Orthoptera; family Gryllidae; genus Acheta; species Acheta domesticus. Next base: position 242,333,888 of record JAHLJT010008446.1, on the reverse strand, counting down.
AAACAAAGTGACAGAAATTAGAATGCTCGAAAGGATAGGAGATAAGGAAGATAGGCTAAGAAAGAGAATAACAGTGACAACCATGATTATGCTACAGGTATGCTCTGAGGTATGTCGAAATTCAAAAAATTGAGCTTACCAACACCTGAAAATATTCGCGTAAATGCATACTTTTTTCACAAACTATTCATCGTATCAGTGAAGTTTTTTCAAGATGCTACTACTAATGACTACCACTAGTTTTTCAGTTTTTAAAATGTACCTTTTGTAATAATTGTACTAGCTTTATATTATTTCTATTTAAATCGTCATAATGAAATTCAGTTTTGTAATTTCATAGCGATAGTTTTAATATTCTAAATTGAAAAATATTCTAAATGAGAAAGCTATTGCATGCCAGTCCTTCGCGTCTGTCAAGTGTAATTGCGGAACTCGGAAGAAGGAAGGTTCTCAATAACACTTTAAGTGATAACGACATAAACTGGTTTTGAAGTGTGTAGAAACTTCCTATATTAATGGAGGTATATTCAAACACTGTTCGCTTCTTCCTATTCTTGTCTTTTTCAACTTCTCTAGTTCTTACTTCCTTCGTGTAAGACAGGACTTCATGAGAATTTCATTTTTATCCCAGTATTTAAAGTCGCTATTTCATGTTAATAAATGAGAAGTTGGACGAGTCTTAATAAACTCGTCCAGTAAACAAAACTACGAAGACGCTTTGAGAATGAGAGTATTATTAAATATTATGAAAAGTACTAATGAAAAAATATGATGACAAGCAGGTTTCATATTGGACCTCTTTCATTATGTTGCAAATGAGATATTATGATAAAAATAAAGAGAAAGAAAATGCTCACTTATTTATATTTTTCTTAAGCAAGCTATTGGTTTTCCCCGAAGATCGTTCACTTTCAGTTCTTTAGTATATTCACTCCGTATATGAAGGCTAATTAACAAAAAAAAACATTCTCATATTGGTTTAATTATTATTGTTGTGTTGATCCACCAAATTTGCTGTCTCTTTGTCATCGATTTAAGAACTGTAACCCAATATCAATAGAATATTTTATTAATTTGTTTAAATGTTCCTGGGATGCAGCATACAGAATAACTAGTGGTGCTAAAACAGCACGTACTTTCTCGACTGTATTTTCACGCTAAATTAATCATAAAGTACTCAATTTTTTTTAAATTGTAGATAACCTTATTTCAAAATCTGTCTTTAAGAAACAGATTTCATAAAGGGAAAACATCCCTATCTTTAATATTTTAGTTGCAGGAATACTCCGAAAAAATTTTAACTTTTCAATTTTCGAAAAATTAGAGTTTACAACGAACGTGAGATCTGCACCATTCTTGAAACGTTTGTCACACTATCCAAAAAAATAATAAAAAACGGTGGAGCCTTTTCTTGAAAATTTTCAAAATGTCCCAAGAGCTTCATGGTACCCTCAAAATTAAAATTTCGGTTTCAAATTGAAGGGGGCGCGACCACAGCCAGATTGATTGAGGAATATCACTTTTGGAGAAAATAGGCTGAACGGTTTAGCCGCTAGCGTTGTTTACAGACGGAGAGGCGTTTTACGGTCATTCGATTTTTCGGTATGAACGACCCACAAAAAATGGTTAAAACAGATTATAGTTATAACATGGCCCTGTAATAAGTTTTCTGCTCTGCCGAAAATTCTCCGTTTTTTCACGCAGCATTACATGACTTTCTCTCTACTGCGTAAGCGGTAGCGAGAAAGTAAAAATTAGGACATCCTATAACAATAATCAACACGTGCTGCAAAATGGTACGAGAAAACTATCGCAATTTAGTTGCGAGTGAAATTACTCCCCACGCTAACCCCAGTTTAAGCAGAAAACGGCGAATGCAGTTAATTCTCCCTTTTCAATAATCATTTATTTCAACCTCTCCTATTTTCAGCTAAAATTCACCGTTGGAACCTTGTCTAACAATTTTCTTATCGTTCGTCTTACGACGAACCTTGAAGCGATGTCGGTGCTAGCCTGCGTTACCTTTACAAAGTCTGCATACCCCGGCGCTGCCCTCACAACTGCTCCAAACGACCTCACCCTCGTCGCCGCGACCAACGCCTCTCTTGTACGCACGGTAGCCTAACTCCAGCTTCTGTCTTGTCCCCTGGCACGTAAACGTGTTCGCTTCTCTCTTGACCGCCCGCTTCTTCGTTCTTCTCCGCCCTCGTCTTCTTCTCTCTTCTTGCCGAAACTCGTCCACTTAGAATTTCGTGCTTGAGTGCATGCACAACACAGTGAGCTGCGTGTGAATTCAATGCGCTCTCGCGGCACTTACCACGCGGTTACAGTTCTTGTGCGTTGATGTCACATTTGCTGCCGCCGTTGAGAAAATAGTCTATTCTCTAGTTTTGCTGGACCATCAACTTCGCTCCGAATTTCTATGTATTACGTCTCGTCCTCCACGCCTCTCCCATCTACAATTCTCGCAACACAGGTTCTATTGGATTTTTCACCTGTTTTCAGTATCACAACTTCACTTTGATTCTACTTTATAACTTTTTCTCTTCTCTCCATTATTTTCTCCCTCGTGAGCAGTGAGAGGAAGAGGAAGTGAGAGGAAAAAAACTAGTTCAACGATTGTTCTAATATCGTGTCCCACAATTAAGTAACATTGCATTTTAGATTTTTTATGATATTAATGTTTAATGCCTTCAATAATTGAATTGGGTATTGCGTTTTCATTTTAAAATATATTATATATTTACCTGCATCTGATCTAACAAAGCAGCCTTCAAAAATTCGAATTTCTATACAATATCTATACAATCATTAAATTTGTTTAGATAATTTTATTAATAATTAATGTCAAGATTTTTTCTGTCTTTAATTTACAGAATCATAAATTACTTTTATAACTCCAGACAACTGTAGACAAATGCTTTCAAAAATAGGCTTTCATCGTAAGTCTTTTCGAAACTCTTCCATTTTCTAGAAATTTCATAATTATTATTTGAAGCTCTCGGTGTCTGTGTGTGAACAGACTTTGGAAAAAAAGTCATGCCATATTTCATTTCCCATACCCCTCATGAAACATTAATACCGTGCGTTTTTTATTCCATTCCCGGATTCTCATTTCACTGCCGCCCTTTTCTCAAAGATTGGTGCCAACGGCGATTCAGGCGACCTCGATATTCCCCCTTCTCTTTGCTAGGCGCCGACGCCTTCATTGGCACCACGGGCGAGAGGCGATACACAAGGCTGCGCAGCCGCCAACGCAGGCGCCGTCAGGTCACCTTCAAACGCCCTCACTGGCGCGGCGGCACCCCCCCCCCCGACTCCATTGCCCAGCCCCGCCCACGCTTCTGCAGAGGCCCGCAACGCCCTCGCGCCTGCCACCAACGTCTCTGCCCCACCGACCTCACCTCCACCATCGCTCCCGCCATTACCATCACCCGCGCAATCATCACTACCTCCAACATTGCCTCTGCTTCCACTGCCCAAGGTACCTTCACTACACCGTTTCGCTCACGACTCCGCCTCACCACCATCACATATGGAAGATCTGCCCACCCTCACCACCGCCTCCGCTATCACCACCGTGCCAACTCACCATCGTACCCACCATAACCGTCGCTCTGCCATCACCAGTGCCGACGCCATTACCATCGCATACTGTCGTTACATTCCCCTCCTTCTCTCCGTCCCACCAAACTCCCTTTCTCCAACCTTTTCCCCATCTCCTGCACACTCCTCACCTTCATTCCATTGTGTAGTACGGACGGCAACTGAATCCATTGCCTGTTCCATCGTCCTGATTGCCTCCCGCTAAGAACCCACTCCATTTCCCATTCGCCCCACGCCATTCCTTCCTCTCGCTTTCCTCTTCATCGCTCCACGCTCCACTTCTCTCCGTTCCGCCTCCACCCGCTCCGCAACTCCCCGCTCCGCTCCGCAACTCTTCACTCCGTTCCACAACTCCCCGTTTCGCTCCGTAACTTCCACTTCGCACCGCAACTCCCTGCTTCGCCTCGTAACTCCCCGCTTCACTCCGCTACTCCCCGCTACGTTCCGCCACTCCCCACTTCCTCAAATCCCCGCTAGGCTCCGTAACTCCCGCTACGCTCCGCAAGTCCCCGCTTCGCCCCTCAACTCTTCACTTCGCTCCGCAACTCCCCGCTTTGCTCCGCAAATTCCCGCTTCGCTCCGCAACTCCCCGCTACCTCCCGTAACTCTTCGCTACGCTACGCATATCCCCGCTTTGTTCCACAACTCCCCTCTAGGCCTCGCAAATCCCCGCTACGCTCCGAAACTCCCCTCTACACCTCGCAACTCCCCGTTACGCTTCGCAAGTCCCTACTAAGCCACGGAATTCCACGCTACGCTAGTAACTCCCCGCTCCACTATGCCTCCTCCCACGTCTCTTGTTACACTTTCAGCCACTTCCCGACCCGCCGTTTCCCGCTCCACCCCTTCCCACTCCGCCTCTTCCCACTCCGCCTCTTCTCACTCCGCCTCTTCTCACTCCGCCTCTTCTCATTCCGCCTCTTCTCACTCCGCCTCTTCCCACTCCGTCTCTTCCCTGACTCTCTCCGCTCCGTGTTTCTCCTCTGACCGCCACACCTCGGAGCGTGCACCTCTCTCCATCCGATTCCTTGAAGCTTTGGCCGCTCTTCACCTTCGTTTTGCCACGCGCCGCCAGCCAGGCGGCACAGATATATCCATGTGCGGAAGCCAAGTTGCTGCAGGCGCTCGACGAACGACGGCACTAACACTGCTCCGTTGGATGTCGCCCACGTCTCCCGTCACCCCCGGCGACCTACACAACTCACGCGTCATTCATCCCAGGTCTGCGCCTCAGCGGCCATCGCTTCAACCGCTTCACGGCGTTTTGCACAGAATTACTGTCCCAGTCCCATTCATATAGCACATGAGTAATCCTCAGATTGGGGTCTAAGAATTACGATAACACTCGGAAAACTCTTGGTTCTTACTCTCAAACTGAGGGGCGAAGAGAATAGGTTAATTTGTGGTCACGGTTGACAATAATGTGTGTCACTTAATTTGACAATAATAGTAATAATAATAATATAATAATAATAATAATAATAATAATAATAATGCCGAATTTGCCAGGAGCAAGTAGAAACCATTGATCATATTGTCTCAGCTTGTCCAATCCTAGCAAAGACCGAATACTTAAAAAGACACGACAGGGTTTGTAGTTACCTCCACTGGCAGATCTGTACCACCCTCGAAGTTCCAAACACATGCCCCAAGTGGTACGAACACTCACCAAAACCGGTGACGTCTGTTGGATTGTGTACGATATTGTACGACCAACAAATTCAAACGGATCGCACGATAGCAGCAAACAAACCGGATATAGTTATCCGGGATTTAGAGAAAAAATCGTGTCTACTTGTGGATGTTGCTGTGCCTTGCGATCAAAACGTCGTTACCAAGGAGGCAGAGAAACGTCTTAAATACAAGAGTTTGGAAATCGAGATCAGCCGAATGTGGGGCGTAAAAGCACAGGTCGTACCGATAGTTATCGGAGTTCTGGGATTTGTTCCGCAAAATTTGTGTAAGAACTTTTCTAAACTCCCAGGTAATTCAAAAGACTGGGAAGTGCAAGAAATTGCTTTATTTGGAACAGCTCACATTTTGCGCAAAGTATTGTAGAAGCACCGACAATCACCGGATCTGCTCCTTAGGTAGCTGGTTGCAACCTGGAGTAGATTTTATATTCAGCCGACTCATAACATCTTTAGTCGTGATGTAATGGAATAATAATAATAATAATAATAATAATAATAATAATAAAATCGAATTCATCATCCACGAAGTTCCATCGAAAGTCTATATCTTTCACGACACCATGGACGCCGTGGACTGAGGGCTATACACCTCTGAAGCTGCTTCAAGAAGGTCACAATCCAATTTTTCTGAAACCTGAGGACCGAATGGAGCAGTGGAGATTAAATGAAACCCAGGGCAGGTTTGCTACAGCGCTTCAAAGTAACTCCATCGATATGAATAAATCGACTTAATGGCTGAGAACCGCTGGGCGTGTTGGCGACAAGGACGGATTTCTGCTCGCCATTCAAGATCGGGAAGTTACCACTAATGACTACAGACGATATTTCATGAAAGAGGGCATAAGTGAGAAGTGTCGCCTGTGAAAGAAAGCAAACGAAATTATTCAACACATCTACAGCGGATGTTCTCAGTTGGCACAAACGGATTATTTACGTCATAATAATGTAGCCAAAATCATCCACCAAGCTCTTGCCAAATATCGAACCTGATAAAGGAAAGCTTGCCTTATTACAAATATCTCTTGGAGACAGTTTTGTCTAATGAGAGAACAAAAATCTTTGAGATACTGTCATTGTTTGTGTGTACGTTTTTGAAGTTGGCGCGCACCCTATTATCAAGAGCTCCGGCCATCGAGAAGCCACTCGCTTCAACGAGCAGTGAGACGGGAGAGCGCGGTCCTGAGGTGGGTATATAACAGGCGGGCCGTCTCCCAGCAGAGGAAGCGAGCGAGTACTACCTGAGTGAAGAAGTGTATTAGTGTGTTACGCTAGCCGCGCTGTTATCTTCGAGTGTTTTCCTGGATTGGGGTGACCACGTCTTGTGCATAGGGACTTCTTCTGGCGGTACAGGATCTGGATTGGAGTTGGTATTCTCTTTGACTTACGGATCAATTTTTTTGTACGTTGTTCGAGAGAAACCACTTTGTATTAGTGTGAGCAAAATAAACTTTGTTGTGAATGCCTGCCTGCGCCTTTCTTCTTCAAACATTTCAAAAACTATGGAAGCAAATTAGTTGATATTGTCGTGTTTAACGAAACTACTTGCTGGGCAATAATAATAGAGATCTGTCTCATTAGATCATATACTGCTGTCAAAAATTTAAAACGAGTAAAGAAAATACCAGCCACTCTCAATTGAACTGAAAGAGCTAGACAAAGTAAAAGAGGAAGATATTGTATCCGTAGTTATTTCTGAAGATTAGAGGATTATGAAAGAGAAACTCCATCTAAATGAGCGGCATTTCAGGACTACGCAGAAGGCCATCTTGCTGGCAACCACCAATATTACGGGTAAAGTTTACTTTCTTAGTACTTGAAACGGAACCTGAGTGCACTGAAGCAAGAATTCACAATCTGTCTCACCATATGTGTTGACGTTTTGTCCTTGAGTTATAACGAGCAACTACGGACGAGGGTGAATTTTTAAAAATAATAATAATAATAATAATAATAATAATAATAAACACAATCTAAAGAAAACAGAGACCGAGAAAATTACTAAGTATGAAGATCTTGCTCTGGAAATAAAACAAATGTGGAAACTGCAGAGTGTAAAAACATATCCACTTGTTATTTTGGCTGAAGGTGTAGTCTCAAAAAATTTCAGGAAAAATCTAAAACTAATGGGATTACCTCAACAAATCCTAAACTACGGACAGAAAGCAGTGATTCTGCAGACATGTCATATAGTTCGCAAGTTCTTGAACTAGCACAAATGAGGCTCCCATATTGGTCTTGAGGGTCAGAGTGAAATCTCTCTCCTCAGTGACTGAGCTCTTTCCTATTCGTGGTAGGATTGGGAAAATTGAACCCAGCACAAGCAGCTGAGAATCACAAGATGATAATAATAATAATAATAATAATAATAATAACAGCAGTAACAACAACAACTATTGACCATATCGTCTCAGCTTCTCCAATTCTAGCAAAGACCGAATACTTGAAACGATACGATAGGGTGTGTATTTACCTCCACTGGCAGATGTGTACCACCCTCGAAGTTTCAAACACATGCCCCAAGTGGTGCGAACACTTACCAAAACACGTAACGTCTGTTGGACTGTGTACAATATTGTACGACCAACAAATTCAAACTGATCGCACGATAGCGGCAAATAAACCGGATAATTTTATCCGTGATTTGAAAAAAAATCGTCTCTACTTGTAGTCATTGCTGTGCCGTACGATTAAAACGTCGTAACCCAGGAGGAAGAGAAACACCTTAAATATAAGAGTTTGGAAATCGAGATCAGCCGAATGTGGGGCGTAAAAGCAAAGGTCGTACCGATAGTCATCGGAGCTCTGAGATTTGTTCCGCAAATTTGTGTAAGAACTCTCAGGTAATTCAAAAGACTGGGAAGTACAAGAAATTGCTTGTACTTCCCAGTTTGTATCAGCCCACATTTTGCGAAGTTTTGTTGAAGGACCGATAGTCCCTAGATCTACTCCTTAAGAAGCTAGTTGCAACTCGCAGTAGACTTTATAATCAACTCACTTATAACATATTAAGTCGTGAATTAGTGTAATAATAATAATTTAATAATACATTTACGTTCTGTCTTATACGTCAAGATGGGATTCAACGATTTTCGGATATCGTTTAACATAGATGGAATGCAACTTTTGAATACGATATTTGGCAACACGATGGAGAAGCATCTAAAGAATATATCGATTTGTAAAACTAGGAAACACGCAAAAATGAAGAAACGATACTTTGTAAATAAACTCTTCAATTGTTCGCCATTCCATTCTGTTCCCAAGCCCGAGCCAGCCATTGTCTCTCTGAATCGTATTCATTATCTCATAGTAGTCACATTTACGTACAGTTCTCAAATTATAGGCTTCCTTCTCTGTCTCTCGCTCCCAACACTGATTCTGTTCACACTGTTCTCAATTGATTCTTTTCAATGTCCAATAATATTCCTCTGTCACCGTACCCTCCCGCCTCTGTTCTCGTCAGTTCATCTCACAACTCAATCCTTTGTACTATTTTCCATATTTGACTGGCATTATTATTGCCCGCCGATGTCGAATGTGTTCAGTGTAAGTTGGAAAACTTTATAATCCTCTAGAAAATAACTATTGAATCAAAATGACACACTCTTGTCGACGACATTCCTTAATTCTCATTGGTTGAAAGGATATCTCAGGCATTAATGTTATTTTTATAATTGAAAATTACAGGAGAAGGTCAATTGTATAATTGAATAAACAGGAGAAGATCAAAGAGTGACGAAAATAAAATTGCGTTTTTAATTTTCATCTTACACGATATATATATATATATATATATATATATATATATATAAATTAATTGGATGTCAACATTACTTATTTTTATGTAATAATCTTAAAGTGTGAAATGGTTTTGTGAAGATTCCAGATCTTGAACTCTCGTAACTTAGTGGTCCTCAATGCGGGAGGAATTGAGATTTATTTATTTATTTATTTACGTCAAAAAAACAGTTAAAAACTGTGTATGACTAGCTATGGGGAGAAGTGAATTTTGTGCACGTTTTCATAATTCTGTGGTCTCTATCCTAAACCATATTTTAGTCGAATTTTGAATACAGAAAAGAGAGGTTTTTTCGAGTTTTGTTGACAAAATATTCGCTCCTATATAATAAAATATATTTTCAAAGGTAAATTAGCTATAAATTCCTGCCCTGAACCCTCATGTTCTTCATGAAAGAATAATACTTTTTGCCGCGATAATATGAAAAACGATAATTTGAATAACTATATTTCCCACTGAAATTCAGAAGACGTGCACAAATAATGAAGTTACATTTATGTCCAGAAGCAAAACAAGGGACCATCTCAGCATTTGCTCAAGGATCAGGGAAACTGGACGAAAAACCTGATCGAGATGGGGGCCATCAACCCAGAAACTGTGGTACAATACTTGTTACAGGTTCTTTAGAATTATACAGTCCAAATGATAAATAATTACATTAACTATCATTGTTAAAATTAATTCTACTTTCCTTTTTGATGCTCGGTATAGTCTCGAATTGTATAGAAACAGTTATGCAGCAGAAAAGATTTTACTTGGGACTTAAACTTTTCTATTGAATTTAATCGTTTAATGTCTTCTGGCAAAGTGTTGTAGAGTAATGTACATGAATTGTATGTGAATTTTTTGTAGTGAGCTGTTGATACTGCCACTTGGTGAATATGATTACTACGTCGTGTGTTATACTTATAGACATCGGCGTTTGCTGAAAATATATTCCCGCCCTTAAGTAAGTCATTTTTGACAAAAACTACTGATTCGTAAATCAGGAGACAAGGTAATGGTAAAATTCCTAGATTAATAAAGAGTGACTTACAAGAATCACGTGGGTTGGATTTGCTTATTATTCGTACAATTCTTTTTTGTAATCTGAAAGTCTGTGAGCTATAAGATGTGTTTCCCCAAAATATTATGCCATATCTCAGGCGGGAGTGAACATTGGCAAAATATACACAACGAGCTGTATGAAGGCTGACGGAATTTGAAAGAATTCTGAACGCGTAGCATAATGAACTTAATTTTGTGTTCAATTCATTTAAGTGGGCATTCCATTTGAGGTTTGACTGAATTGATAGACCTAAAAATTTTGTTACATTAACATCAGTCAATGGCACACCGTTCATTTTCAATGGAGTACAGAATTTTTTATTTGATATGGAAAACTGCATTGAAACAGTTTTCTTTTCATTTACTTTTAATTTGTTATTACGGAACCAATTTGAAACGTCTGATATTGTACTATTTACGGTTTCTTTGTTGCAAAGAATATTTGTATCATCCGCAAAGAGAAATGTTCTTCCGTTTCGAATCGCTAAGGGCATGTCATTTACGTATAATAGGAAGAGAATAGGGCCTAAAATCGATCCTTGCGGGACTCCACGTGCAATTGGCAAAGAACCGGAAAGGTGTGTGAAAATATCTTTGTGTGAAAATATCTTTTCCGATAATACTGTTTAAGTAATATCAGCACTTTCCAGTCCCGATCATTCTACCACTCCTCATTACTGCTGCACCTCTTCTTTGACGGGTCCAGATACACACTTTATTTATTTTGCCCGCGATGCCGTCCAATGATCTAATCAACAGCTTTTGAGTTATGTCAGAACTGTCGCATTGAACACCCACTCGCCCCATAACGCCACCCACAGCTGGCCGTCCCTATTCACCGGCAGAGTGTATACGGCTGTGTTATCGATTCCACCAATCTCAGTCGCTGCATAGAACCCTCCACCCACCAACGTCTCTATCGAGGGCACAGCCGCAGGGGTCGTCAAGACAACTTTATCTGGATTCTGAGTTAGATAGATCTCATCCAGAAGATAAAAACAGTCTGCAAAAACTTAGCATGTAATTATCTACGTCGTTAGCCAGATGGAGTACAATAAATAAGGTGTTTTAGCTACATGTGTACGGTAGCAGCGTTAAGCACAAAGAGTCACGTGACTGACCTTCAAGTTTTCACGTCTTATCTTAGGCATAAATAGTAATATTTCAGAAGTTTCAAAATGGTTTCGTTGTAACAAATTTATTTGTTATAAATAGTTAACCAAGGAAAAACGGTTTTAATGCATATTTTGCATTTCAAATCGGCAATTGCTTGCTCCATTGAAAATGAAAAATAAGCAATTAACTGATGTTAAGGTAACAAAATTTCTAGGTCAGTCAATTCAGTCAACCTTCAAATGGAATATGCATATAACAGAATTAAACACTAAATTAAGTTCATTATGTTGCGCATTCAGATTTTTTAAATACTGTCAGCCTTCATGCAGATCGTTGCGTGTATTTTGCAAATACACATTCCCGCCTGAGATATGGCATAATATTCTGTGGAAACTCAACCTGTAGTACCAAGACATTTTGATTGCAAAAGAAAATTATTCGAATAATGAAAAAATGCTATCTAAGTGATCTCTGGAAGCCTCTCTTCATTGGGTTTCTAATCTTACCAGTGACTTGCCTATTTATCTACCAATCTGTAATATCTGTCAACAATGACTTACTTAACGGTGGGAACATTTTCATGATATTTATAATTACATCACGTCGTAGAAATCACATCATCACAAATCAAGGCTTAGTATCAACAGCTCACTACAAGAAGTACACATACATTACATAGACGTTACTTTACAACTCACTGCCAGACGACATTAAACAGTTAAAGTCAGTACACAGATTTAAGTTAAAAATAAAATATTTTCTACTGCATAAGTGTTTGTATGCAGTTAGACTCTACAGATCATCAAAAAGAAAAATAATGTAATAAATTCTTTGTAGGTACTATCTACCTAACAAGCAGATCTAGGGACTGTCAGAGCCTCATCTAGGGACTGTCAGAGGCAATACGCCAGAGACTAAAATATACAGCATTTACATACATGCGTCAACTACGTAGGTCATTAGTCTTATAAGTGTAGAGCATTTTTTCTCGGGGGGTGATCTTTTCCCAGCTGGATGGCGAGATCCAGCGCCGACCTACCGTCGACTAGCGGGGTTTTCCCCTCAACCAGGTATCTCCCACCAGCGGGACACCGCCCCAGCCGGGACAAGCTCCCGACCAGTCTCCCGGCATGTGTGGTAGTGTAGTGTATGTTAGTGTGTGTGTGTAAGAGGGAGACGATAGGACAAGGATGAGGAAGGAAAGATCGCGCGCGGTCCGTGGCCCGTTTGTTAGGGTACTGCTCCGGCATTCGCCTGGCGTTGATCGGAGAAACCACGGAAAACTACCGATCAGAGCAGCCGGCCGCTAGAATTCTCCTCCAGACAGCGACTGAATTCGACCTAGCTGACAAGCTAGTGTCGAAAAATCCTGCCGTCGTCGGGACTCGAACCTAGGACGGGCCACGCGATACGTGCATCATACCGGGTCACAGACTTGATTATCGGTGTAGGTGCACATTACTTTTTCTATAGGAGGAAATGCTTATTGCATTTTTATACCCCAGGTTTGTTAGCTCTGAAGGATGGGATGAAATTATTATTATTATGATGATGATGAATGTAAAGCAGCAAAAGACACTATAAAATGGATGAACGAAATTACAAAATACCTTAAATTAACAGGAATTACAGAAAAAGACATTCAAAATAGAATCACATTTAGATCTAAGTGCAGTCATGGTGGATTGATTTGGAAGAAGTACCGAAGAGTATAAGACAATGTTACAAGTATACAACATTTCTGATATAGAAAGAAACAATTTTATGGTATTGTGGCGTTTATTATAAATTTTATCTCAGGATGTACCTGATTGCAATTAGTTGCCAGGGATCTCCTTTTCTTACTGTCAGACTTTTTCTGTAAGAATACAATGAAAACATTGCGAAGTTGCCTTGTTAGTCGCCAGTCTCTCATCTCCTTCTGTAGCCACGTGGTCTCTTCTTGCCAGGAGCCTCCCAAGTGCGTCATCTGCCTCATTAAACGCCGCCTCCTGCCGCCCTCCTACACAAGCACTCCGCCCACATCCCATCCCCTGCCCTCCACAGCCCCGTGCTCAGGATGCTCGTGGAACCTTTTGGATTCACGTGGCTGAGAATTTGGCCAGAGCGCCGCGATAACTATGGATTTGCGATTTTCTTATTTCTCTTTTCTTTCTTCCTTCCCTTCTTCTTATTTCCTTTCTTTCTTCTTTATTGCTTTCTCCTTTCTTTCTTTCTCCTTTCTTTCTCCTTTCTTTCTTCTTTCTTTCTTCTTTCTTTCCTTCTGTCTTGCTTCTTACTTTCTACTTTCTTTCTTCTCTCTTTTCTTCTTTCTTTTTAATTTCTTTCTTCTTCTTTCTTTCTTCTTTCTATTTTTTCTTTCCACTTTTTCTCTATTTTTCTTCTTTCTTTCATCCTTCTTTCTTTCTGTCGTTCATAGCCCGACTTTTCTGCTTAAAATTTTCTCTTAGCCTAAATCCGACACTAGAAAACCTTTTCAGGAATAGTAGAGTATAAGCCATTCGACGATCATCAGCCCATCTCTCGGCTCTACGGTAAGCAAATAGGGATAAAATAAGGATACTTTCGACGTGGCATACTTTTCTGTGGTTTCTACGATTCACACCAATCGAATACTGAAGCAGCACCTTAAGGTGGCGGAGTTTTTATTTGCGTCAAAGCAGATATTTATATCAGATAGTGTCAGTACAGAGTTTGAATTGATGGAAATAGACATTACTACTTCAGGAACCATATTAGACATTATTGCATGCTATAGGCCTCCGGATACGACATTTTAGATGACATCATTCAGAGAACAGGAAACAAGAATGGCCATCCTATTGTGGGTGACTTAAATATTTCTAGCCCAAAACGGGAGGGATCTGTGTGCGAAAGAAACGTCCAAACACATGTCAACAGTCTGGCTTCGCGTTACGTCACAAACACCGCAGAGGAGTGTCATTGGACTTCTTCTATTTCTAGCGTTCAAATGATCGGTTATTTGCTGACGATTGCATAATATATCATTGTATGAATTCGAAAGAAGATGAGGAAAAGTTGCAACGAGATCTTAATGCGTTATATTGTTGGGCGGAAAATAATGGATTGACCATAAATGGCTCTAAAAGCAAATCCATCCCTTTTGGCAGGGCTCATTATTACAGAGCAACAAATTATCATGTAAATAACATTCCTAGAGTTTCCTCATGCAAGAACCTAGGAATCTATTTCGATAGTAAATTAAACTGGAGAAGACACGTTTATTTTGTTGTAGGGAAATCCTGGAGTTCCCTTCACTTTGTAATGCGCATCTTAAAAACGAGTTTGGCAAATGCGAAGGAATTGTTTATTTATCGCTTGTTATTCCGAAAATGAAACGTGGAACAATTTGTTGGGATGCGCACAAAATTATGCAATGTAAAAATTTGGAAAGGATTCGACGTAGGACAGCTAAATTTACTTTCAGGGACAAGAAAAGGACAGGGTGGGATTCACTCGAAAACAGGTGATTAGCAGCAAGACTCTGCACTTTGTATAAAGCTTATAGCGGTCATCCAGCTTGGAAAGAAATTATTCGGCGACTAAGTATTCGAACATACATCAATAAAGAGGTTCGCAGGCACAAAATAAATTTAAGGCCGCAGAGAACGGATGACGGGAAATTTTCTTTCGTAAATCAAACAATAACGGAATGGAATAGATTGCCTGCAAAAACCTTTGAACCCTTTTCTCTAAGCGTTCAACAGTTTAGGAAATTAATTTAGGGTATTACTAAGTAAATGAGAGAGTTAACTAAGAATGGTATGTTATATAGTGATGCATAAGTGTTGTATTGTGCTGAGCAAAGAAATAGCCAAAGAAGTGATTTAAGGGTCATAGTTAAATGAAGTGTAGTAAAGAGTGGTCTTAATTGTACAAATATTCAGTGTGGAGTTAGATTATAGAAGTTTCTTTTTCTTAACGTAACTTAATATTTATCAATCAGTCAAGTTTAACTATTGTTTTTATTATTATACCATTACTTTTATTATTGTACCATTATTATTTAACTTGCATGCTAGTTATTTTACTTTATATATGTAATTAGCTGCCATGGGGTTATACTCAATTGCAGTGTAAATAAATTTATCTTATCTTATCTTATCTAACAAACAGTCTACGGATCGCGCGCGCTCTTTCCTTCCTCTTCTTTGTCCTATTTTCGCTTCTTACACACACACACACACTTACATGCACTGCACTACTATTCATGTCAGGAGACAAGTTGGGAGTTTAGAGCTGGCCCGACTAGGGCGGTCCCCACAATACCCCACAAGCCGACTTGTTGATCGACACCTGATTTCTCCATCCAACAGGGGAAGATCACTGGCACTGATTGGGGTGAAGTTGACGCAAGGCAGTTGCTCTGGGTAATTTTACTCTGGTAGCTACAACTTTCTCTACACCCTACCTAATTGGTAATGAATTCAATGAAAGGAAGAAATGAGTGGGTAAAATGAGTGGTTATTGAAACTTCACTGTCTGCTTTATTACTAATTTATTGAACAAATTTACAATCGCTTTCGGGAGAGAAAAGCAAAATAATGACGAAAAAGGAAAAAATTAGTTAAAGAACAAAAATGGCCATCTGAAGCTAAATAGGCAAAAAAACGTAAACTGAAAATTCACTAAAACGACCCCAGAAATACAATTAAGTGTTTTGTTTTGTTGAAAGTCATAAAATCGTAATTATAATAAAAATGTATTTGGCGTTCTGGGCTCTGGTAATTGTATTTCTGAAAATGATCCTTGGTGCTTCAAGAACTACTCAAACAGATGTGACCCGTCATTAGTCTACAGGCTTTAATCACTAAATCATATTCTTTTATTTTATCAATTTCTTTCTTGTCAACAAGGGACTTATTGGAATGGACACATCGCTTTTCCGCAGAAGCTTGGCTAATTGATTATTGTAGTGGGTAAATAGCCATTTTGGGTTCATACATAATATGAGCAGGTAAAGAAACACTTATCATCTCGTGTCGCATAAAAGAGTACCACATACATGCCGAGGTCAAAGGAAAATAATAAATAAATAAATAAATAAAACAAATATGAAAATGAAATAAAAATAAAAGATAAATAAAAAGGATATAAAAAATAAATAAAAATAAATAAATAAATAAAAGAAAAGCTAATTCATGACCGAGTGCTCCCACATGTAGGCACTAAGGAATTACCCGCAAAATTTACAACACGCTCATGGGTGCAGATGCGTTTGCCCTTGTCACTCGAGACCTCTTGATGTAGCCACAATTACCTCCACGTGCCAATGCCATGACAGATTGACAATACTGCAGCGCATCTCGCAAACGGATATTCCCCACCTGGTGTCTCATTGTCGCTAACCGGATATTCGCCTTACCCAGAACAGGACGTACGCGTGTAAGTAACATTTCAATATGCCAATCACGCTCCGCCGCCGCCCATCAGCAGCTCAACTAACGGAGTGTTTCAGACGTACTAACATGACCATCGTGCCCTGCCCTCTCCTATTGCTTCCATTGAATACCTGCCCTGAACGCGCTCCGAGGTCACTATCAAGAAGAGTCGCGCCCTTTGCCGTTTGCCCTCTTTAACTCTTAGATCCCATTTACGCGCTATCTTTTGACGAACGGTTTTGGAGTCATAGAGACGCACGGGTTTTTTGGATGCCAAAAGTCACATTCACCTGCTCCATTTCGAAGAAATTTTAGTGAACTAGCTCGCTCGCAATGTCGTTTCTTGGGTTCCAGTATACATATTTACACGCTCCATTTTGACAAAATATTTCGGAGATTTTGCGAACGTGGTCATACACAGTGTGTAATGGGGTGTCTAGGGTTACAGAAGCCACATTTACACGTTTCCTTTTTAAGAACGATTCCGGAGTTTCTGCGAGCGTACGCACGTGCAATGTCGCTTCTGAGTTTCCAAAAGCCAGATTTTTCACGCTCCATTTTGAGAAACGATTCTGGAGTTTTAGCAAACGAAGGCATACCCAGTGTCGTTTCCAAGGTTCCAAAAGCCCACAGATACAGTGTAGTACAGTTCTCGTATAGCAGCGATCGTGAACAGTCGTGTCCGTTTAGTGCAAGCAGAGCAGTGCGAACCTAGAGTGGTAGTGAATGGCGTACGATGTTGACCCATCAACAGGCCGGGCAATAAACCAGGCCTTACAATCCCTCATCAATTCTGATTTCACCGATGATATCAACAGTGTGCAACAAAACACCTCATCAGAAGAAGATATGGACGACACCGCCGACCCAGCCTCGAACCAGCAACGTATCGAGGACAGCGCGGCGGCTAACAACCCAGCTCTGCAAGGCAACACGCAGCAATATTTGAATCAAGATGGAAGCAATCCAAAAAAGCGGTTAGTCAGTGCCAATATAAACTCTCAAGATCCCAAAAGATTCAATTCCGATCCCAGTGCAAATATTGATATAGAATACAGCTACGGAGTTGATACGCAAAACAGATTCAGTGAACTCGAAAAACTGGAGGAAAAACGTTTTGAATACGCGAAGATAACTTTGACCGTCCGTCAAACAATAACAGAAAAAATTCCACCTATGAATGTAGCAGAAATAACTAACCTCAAATACTTTATAATAGATCTGAAAACTAATGTTACCAATAATTTTGTAACAGATATAAAGAACGGTAAAATAAAAATAAGTGCAAACAACTCTACAGACTTTCGGAAAATAATTAACCATCTTATACAAACACAACGAAAATTACACTCATACAAGGACCCTGTCAACAAAAGGTTTTCCGTCGTGTTCAAAAATCTACATCAATCATTAACTGAACAGGATATATTTGCAGACCTAAAACATCGCCACCCTACATTTTTAAAAATCACCAGACTACATGAAGAAGGAACAACAATACCAGTGGTCGCAGCCGAATTTAACGGCGCTGACACTTGATATTGCAAATAAACCAAATATGCAACCATCGAGTAACTACTGAAAAGCGGAAAAAACACAACGGCCCCATTCAATGTCAACGGTGCTTGGACTACGGACATACAAAAAATAACTGTGTGTAAATCTAATGTGCATTTTGTACCGGGAACCACAATTCTGTGCTGTGTCAAAAGAAAAATTGAAAACCCTATGTGTGCAAACTGTTTTGGCGGTCACAAGGCCGATGTAAAAAACCCAACGTGTAGTTACTACAAGGACGTAATAGACAGAAAAAACAAAGCTAGTGTAAACAAATGCAATAGAAATATTGTCAACACCTCGACCCCTCCATCCCCTCTCAATCAATCACAAATCCAATTCCCAGACTCAAATAATCCTATTCTCTCCACAATCATTAATTCCATCACAACTTGTATCATCAATTTCATAAATTCATTAATAACCTCAATCATTAGTACCATTCAAAGTTCGCTAGCGGAATATTTAAACAACCATGGCAAATAATAGTAATAATAATATTATTAATAACAATAATAATAATATTAACAGTAATATGAACAATAACAAACTGGAACGCCAATTCTATCACATATAAAAAACTGAACTAATTCACTTTCTACATCACTATTATATGGACATAGCAATTATTACCGAAACACACATAAAAACAACAAACTATTTATTCCTAATTTCACAGTATAACAGGACAGACAGGCAAGAAACCAAGGGAGGAGGAGTTCTTATAGCAATAATATCGAATTACCTGCACAATTTAAAAATACTCCCAAACACACCAGGATTAGAAACCATAGCTATTGAAGTAAAGTTTAATAATACCGTTTGGAAAATAATATCTGCTTACAAATCTCTCACTACTAAAATAGCCAACAAATACAAAATCTGTTCGATCCAAGAGAGAACGTTTTACTTTTAGGAGATATCAACGCTAAACACCCAAATTGGGGATGCTGAAACAAAAATCGAGACAGAAAAATGAATTAACACAAATAATAAAGAATCACAATCTTAAAATCATATCGCCCAGTGAATCGATGATTTTTTCATTAGATCGAAAATGTAATCCTGACATACGAGACATTGGCATAACCAACACCAACAATAACTGTTACACATCAATAATATTTGAATTAGATTCTGATCACATGGCAATTAAAATCCTACCCATATCTGCAATAGCATACTTAAATAATATATATAAAACTCTAGCTTCAGAACTGGTTATTTCCTCCAATCATGGAAACATGCAATAGTAATCACCATAGTGAAACCAAAAAAGAACGCAACAGAGATAAATAGTTACCGCCCTATCAGCTTGCTTAGTACCTTCTCAAATAGTTTCGAAAAATTAATTCTAACTAGACTAAAAACACCTGAAAGTAACCAAATCAATTCCCAAGGTACAATTCGGTTTCACAGAGAAAATATTTACACAACACCAATTGCTGAAATATCTACACAACACCAACTGAACTTATCTACACAGCCTTCCAATCAAAACATTATACCATAGCGCTCTTTTTAGATATAGCACAGACGTTTGACCGCACATGGCACCAAGCACTCAGTTACAAACTCACCCAAATAGGCACACCTCACTACCTACACACCATTATCATGAATTTCTTAAGTAATAGAACTTTCTCCGTCAATGTCAATAGCCACCTCTCCAACCCCAGATGTATTAAAGCAGGACTACCTCAAGGATCCTCTTTATCACCAACTCTGTTTAATTTTTATGTAGCAGACATCCCTAAATCGAAAAACATTCATTTAGCTCAGTTCGCAGATGACACAGCACTGTACATTTCTGGCAATTCATTAGCAGACGTAAGAGTATAAACCCAATTATACTTGCACACACCCGATAGCTGGGCCGCGAAATACAAAATACAGTTAAACCCCATCAAAACAGCAGCAAAAATATTCTCACTTAGACTGTATACTCCCCCCACTCGTCTAACAATCAACGACATCTCTATAGAATGGAACCCTCCCAACAAATCAGTTAAATATTTAGGATTACATCTCGACACAAAATTAAACTGGCGCGATCTCATTGAATCAAGGATATTACAAACCAAGGAAAAACTCCATCAGCTAAACCGATAATAAACAGACACAGCTCACTACAATGCAATACTGCCATAGCATTATATAAAACTATAATAAGACCCACAATTACTTACGCCTGTCCCATCAGGATTAATGCCGCCAAGACCAATATTCGCAAACACCAAATCATTCAAAATCAATTTCTGAGATCCATTACAAACGACTCATGGTTCATTTCTAATAAACAGCTTCACAAGGAATTCAATATAGTGTAACTGATGATTGTCCTTCTGTTCATTGTAATTCAGGGTTTTCTTGTCCAACTTCAATGTTTCGACTACATTCAAACTTACAAATTGGAAACGCTATTATAAGCATTATTGTATCGTTAGGTTTTTAAAGGCTCTGTAATCAAGATGATCTTCGTTATCTTCTTCAATATTTCTCGAGGATAACATT
Source organism: Acheta domesticus (assembly GCA_031308135.1). Lineage (NCBI taxonomy): Eukaryota > Metazoa > Arthropoda > Insecta > Orthoptera > Gryllidae > Acheta > Acheta domesticus. Next base: position 242,313,153 of record JAHLJT010008446.1, on the reverse strand, counting down.
GAGGGACACATGAAATATTGGGCGCAAATACTTTCCATACCAAATAACTTAGATATGTATTGTTGTGAAATGCGCACCAATTACAAAATCAAAAAAAGGAAAATGTGACGGACACAAAAACATTACAACTGTACGCCGCTATTTATACAAAGTTTTGCCTCCTACTTCACATGCCCTTTTTACTACATCAGTTTTGAGACATACAAATGATTCTTAAATGGAAAGACAGCAATTGTATTATTCCAAGCTCAATGAAGAGAGGCTTGAAGGAGTCACGTGGATAGGATTTATTTCATATTCATATATTTCTCTCTAATCTAAAAGTTAAAGTATTTTGGAACAGGTTTCCTTAGTATAATATGTCTTATCCTAGGCAAGAAATGGACTTAAACTGCTTGCATAGTCCAAGAGATTCTGGAGTAGTCAGTTCAATCCGATGCGTTTCAAACCCGCGCTCATTATATAAATTCTAATAGAGTCACGAAATGCTCTGCTTCAAATGAAGAACCAAGGGATAGTGTAGTAATTACCAATGAGCGTTTAGATTCGGGAGCAGGAAGTAGGAGAAACTGACCTGCAAGATGATAGCCCTGTGTATTCCTTCAACAGCCATTGCTGAAAATGATTCATTTTATTTGGTATACGGTGAAAAAATTGTGCAACGTAAACATAGTGGTTGCGTCTGAATTGTTACCAGCATGTTACCGCCCTGCATGAGGTAACTATAGATTGATGTATATTTGAGAGCAAATAGATAAGATTATGAAATTACAAATATTGTGTAATGAGCGTCGTAAGTCATTTACAATGGTATTATATCTTTCCCGCTTTCGGTATTCGATCTTCAGATTGCCTTCTAGCTAATTTAACAACACCACATGGCATGTGTGGCGAGTACCAGCCAGAATACCAGTAAATATAGAAAAAAGAAAAAAGAAGGAAGAAAGAACAAAGAATGAACAGAGAAAGAGGAAAGAAAGGAGAAAGAAATAAAGAAGAAAGAAAGAAAGGAGAAAGGAAGGAAGAAAGAAAATAGAAAGAAGAAAATCCCAAGTCCATTGTTATCGCGGAGCTCTGGCCACATTCTCAGCCACGTGAATCCAAAAGGTTCCACGAGCATCCTGAGCACGCGGCTGTGGAGGGCAGGGGATGGGATGTGGGCGGAGTGCTTGTGTAGGAGGGCGGCAGGAGGCGGCGTTTAATGAGGCAGATGACGCACTTGGAGGCTTCTGGCAAGAAGAGTCCACGTGGCTACCGAAGGAGATGAGACTGGCGACTAACAAGGCAACTTCGCAATGTTTTCATTGTATTCTTACAGAAAAAGTCTGACAGTAAGAAAAGGAGTTCCCTGGAAACTAATTGCAATCAGGTACATCTTGAGAGAAAAATTTATAATAAACGCCGCATCACCATAAAAGTGTCCATAAAATGCCGCCGCATTAGCATAAAATGTTCCATACCAAAAGAATTATATACTTGTAACTTTGCTTATAGCCTTCTTGAAGGGGATGAATGTAATTTTCTGTGCGGAAATTAGAGGTTGAAATTAGTGGTCGGGGATAAGGGTGTTCCATTTCAAGTTGGTTTTGTTATGCAACACACAAACAATACATCATACGTCAATAATGAGATGTTTATCAGTGCAAAGATTGTCATAATTATTATATCAATCTTGTTTCCTTGTAACATGAATCCTGCCGCCCATAATGCAGATCTGATTAAATTGTCTTTTACCTACACTTCGAAGAAGGCGAAGCTTTAATTTAAAATAATATATTAAATACATTACTTTTTGTAATTCGAGACACATTCTGTTACATGATTGTAAGGTTGGTACACCCATCTATTTTACTCAAACCGAAATGTATGTCTTCTCTGTGTACCATATGAGTTGTATCATTCAAATGCTATTGGTTAATAGGACAGTTCCGGCAGCCAGCCACAACGCCTCCGCCACTTCACAATGAACAGTCAGTTGCGAGTTAGGCCTCGTACCAATCGGTCTGTTACGAGTTCGGCCTCATGCCACAGTGCATGGCCGCCATGGCTCCATGGAGGTACGTCATTAAACGAGACTACGTCGTTCAATAGCTTGTGCACTTGAGTTTTATACTGTTACACAGTATTTTCGTCTATATAATACTCACATCACGTCTGCACTCTGCCACGTGTGAGTATTCACAAACTTATTTCAATGTGGCGTGATATAACTTCAGCTACGTGCTACATTCTGAATAATTCTATATATTACAAGCTGTGTTTTATAACATGTACATTATTTCAAACTGGCGCATGATTATTTCAAATGTTTCAATTGACTGCAACGACTTAAACAAATAATTTTATCCTGCATAATTATTAAGTTATACACGTACTACATACAATCGCGTTAAGCAAGAACCAGTTGTGAGAGTGCATAATTTCTATTTGTGACAGTGCTTCTGCCTAAATACTACATTCAGTGTGCAATATTCAGTTCGTACGGCTGTTAGTGTGGCAATTAATTACAATGCGACTTATACTCGCCACAACAAACAGTGTTCCAATTGTCACATTCCGGTTGCGAGGCTACCATTTTCGTACACCTTGCGCGATGGTAACCAGAATGGTCATTTCTTATTAGTATTATCTATGTGTCAACACTTGACACTATGTAGCGCAGACAGCCTGCTACACCTCACATCTGACATGACTAATGCTTCGTCACATTTCACGTAACATCTTGCATAATGCAATTCTCTTATGAACCATTCATAACAGATTATGAAATGTCTTGATGGTAATATAATTTCATTCAATCAACAACAATTGACAATTACCTGCCAAATTTACGACCGCTCATGGGTGCAAATGCGTTTGCCCCTCTCGCTCGAGACCTCTTGGAGTAGCCACAATTACCTCCGCGTGTCAATGCCACGGCAGATTAACTATACTACAGCGCATCACACAAACGGGTATTCTCGTCTGATGTCTCATTATCTCCAACCGGATGTTCGCCGTACCCCGAACAGGAATAACGCGTGTAAGCAACATTTCAATATGCTAATCACGCTCCGCAGCCGCCCATCAGCAGCTCAACTAACGGAGTGTTTCAGACGTACTAGCATGACCGTCGTACCCTGCCCTCTCATATTGCTTCCATGGACTATATGCCCTGAACGCGCTTCGAGGTCAGTTTCAAGACGAGTCGTGCCCTTTGCTGTTTGCCCTCTTTATACTGTGATTTTTCTAACTGCGACCCTCAAGGCCACTCAAATCCCATCTTCGCAATGGAATATGTCACGGCATTTCGCGTCTTTCTCAGTCGTTCCGGTAGATTTCGCACGATCGCGACCGTATGAATCAGTGCTTGCGATCATGCGACTTCTACCGGCAAGACCGAGAAAAGACGCGAAATGCCGTGACATATTCCATAGCGAAGATGGGATTTGAGTGGCCTTGAGGGTCGCAGAAAAATCGCAGTATAACTCCTAGATCCCATTTACGCGCTACCTATCAACGCACGATTTTCGAGTTTTAGCGAACGCACGTATGCGCAGTGTCGTTTCTGAGATTCCAGAATCCACATTTAGTCGCTTTTGACAAAAGATTCCTATGTATTAGCGAACATTCTCATGCGGTGTCACTTCTGGGGTTCCAAAAGCCATATTTACGCGCTTCATTTTGACGAACGATTCGCAAGTTTTTTCGAAAGCACGCATGCCTAGTATTGTTTCTAAGATTCTAGAAGCCGGGAGATGCAGTGTAGTGCAACGGATGATTGTTTTTAGTTCAGTGTTATGCCGGATATTCTTGTCCAGCTTCAGTGTTTTGGCTATATTACAACTTACAAATTCCCAATGGCACAATAAACAAATATTGTTTTATTTTTAAGCTCTAAAAGGCACCGTTATGCGGATGAAATTCGGCATGTTCATTAAAAACAATCTCTCTCGAAGGTATCATTGAGTGGCACATGAAATATAGGACACAAAAAATTTCTATTCCAAAAAATTAGATGAGTGTAGAACGTGCGGAAAATGTGACGAATACGAAAACGTTATAACAATTGTACGCTGCTGCTATTTGTTCAAATGTTTTTCTGCCTACTTCACATGCTTTTTATTAAGTCAGTTTTGACATAAACCGTTGATTCGCAAATGAAAAGAGAAAGCAATTGTAGTATTCCTAGCTCAATGAAAGAGCTTGATGGAGTCACATGGATGGGATTTACTTATTTTTCATATAACGTTTCTCTGTAAACTTAGTTTAGGTACTATAAAATGTGTTTACTTAGAACAGAATGTTCCGTCACAGGAGAGAAACGAAGTTGAAGTGCCTGTTTAATCCAAGAGATTCTTAAGTATTCAGAGTAGAATGCATGGTATTTAAAACCCGCGGACAATATTGAAGTTCTGAGAGAGGGTCATGGATTGCTCTCTTTCAAATGGAGAAGCAAGGAACAGTGTATTAATCACTAGTGGGCGTTTAGATTGGAAAGCAGGAACTAGGAGAAGCGGACCAGCGCAATGATAGCCCTTTCCATTCCTTCGGCAGCCATTGCTGAAAGTGGTGAATTTATTTGGTATACGGAGACAAAATAGTGCAACGTAAAATATGTGAATGTGACTGAAATTGGACTGGCATGTTACAGCTCTGAATGGGTTAACTATAGAATGATGTATATTCGAAAGTAAATTGATAAGATTGTGTAATTGCAAAATTGCGTAATGAACGATGTAAAACGGGGAGAAATGAATGTAAGAAGTTACTTACAATGGTATTTCTATTTTAGCGCTTTCATTATTGGTTCTTACGGTTGGGTCGTAGGTAATTTAACTACAATGAAATATCTGACGGATACCATCCAGAAGTCAATATCGTTGAGCCTACCAACTGACACTTACATGCGTCATCGACTCAGGATTTGGATACGTGTGGAAGGATTACGGATTCGACTATCAGACCATGAGCACAGATGGCAATCCAGAAAAGTCGAGATACGGTGTTTCACAACCCATCTTCCTCGTCTCCGCGACACGTAAATTCGGAGTACTTCTTTCTTTGCAAATAACTCACGTGGAAATATAGTGAAGAGAGAACATTTGTTTAGTAGTGTTCGTTGTCGAGAGAACAACCTATGTAGCAAGGTTATGCTTGCAGCCGTCCATGAGAGGCAGTGATTCCATGTCAATTACAGGTTTTGAATGGTTTTTTAACAGGAGTGGTGAAATTATCTGAGAACGGTAGTACAAACTATTGAATTCTAACATTTATTGTTATTAGTTAAATCTCTCTGATTTTCATAATGCAAAATTAAATTTGAGTAATGCAAAATTAAATCAGCCCATTAGGGGCCTAACTCACATTTTTGGGAAATTGGGTTATTTGTGTTATAGATAGATAGATAGATAGGGTTTATTCTACAATTGGGCTGATGTTGCCCGGTGGCAGAATACAGAAACACAAAAGTACATTAAAATTACAAAACACAATTAACTATAAAAACAATATATAAAAATCAATATAAAAAACAAACGAATTATCTTCTTCATTACCTAGAACATGCAACTGCTTTACATGCCTATACATATACAACAAATGAAACTACATATATACTAACATTTAAGTAAATAAACTTACTTACATATCACACCAACATTCATACATACAAACATACACGCTTACATACATATCATACAAAGACAAAGGAACACTCGCATACACACCATCCTACAAGTATTCACTCACAATCATATTCAGACAAATATGGATAATCACTTTTACCTACAACATAATAATATACAATACTTATAATAATTTTTATATTTCTAACACGTAAAAACACTCGTTAACATCAATCAATAAATACCAACTTGTGTCAGAATAGCCTATAAAAGACGCTTAAGATTAGCGAAATAAACTACGAAATGAAATCACTTCACAGCACTTCACGTCACTGCACCTCATAAAACTTTACCTAAATACTAATAGCTCAATACTTTTTAGTTTACTACCCATAATCGCACCTTTCACTTCACTTCACTGCACGTTTTCACACTATTGATTAATTTCCTATACTTTTTTTCTAAAACCACGCGCTGAGCAAGGAAAGGGCTCAAAAACTGTCGCAGGCAAATCGTTCCAATCTACGATTGTTCTGTTTACAAAGGAGAATTTGCCTACGTCCGTTCTTTGAATTCTAGTTCTAATTTTATATTTATGATCAAATCTATTAAAATGATCTGGTTTATCTAGCCTTCCCCGTATTTCCTGCCATGCAGAGCCACCAGTGTAAGATTTATACATTACGCAAAGTCGAGCCCTTTTTCTCCGATGTTCTAACGATTCCCAACGTGCAGGTGTGTTCCTCCGAAAAGTGTATTTTGCCGCTCTGTTTTGTATCCTCTCTAAGCTCTTCTTAAGTCCTATTCTGGACGGATCCCAACAACTAGCTCCATATTCCATTACTGGCCTAACAAGCGAGGTATACGCGATTTCTTTTGCTTTCGTATTGCATTTTTTAAGATTTCTCATGACGAAATGCAAAGACCTCCAAGCTTTACCCACTACGTAGTTAGTTTGTTTCTCCCATCCCAACTTGCTATCCAGGAGGATGCCAAGGTATTTACAGTTTGAGACTCGCGGAACTACGTCATTACCTAGCTGATAAGGCAATGTATGAAAGTTTCATCACATCTTAATCTACTTAACTAAAATGTGTAATGGTTCAAGCAAGTTTTCATCAAATATATTTAGAGTACTTCCAAAAAGCAAGGTTGTTGCACTCATTTTTCGATTACATTACTTTGTGTAATAGTGACGTACGCGGCATTGGTCACTACTGCATTCGGTTAGCGAAAGTCGTAGCACTATTCCTAGAGATAAGACGTTCTTTCGTCTAAACACTATTACGATCACATATTAATGAACTTTAATTTAGCTGACGGATCAATTAATAAATAATATTAAAAGTTAATTCGGCCAGGATTGTACGTGCATCCATACGTTCCTTTCCATTGTTTACTGTTTTTGGTAGCGTGGATACATATGGTACGCATGATTAAGACAGTTTTTGTTGCTTTATAATGTGTAAAGGCAATGAATACTGAGAAATCTGAAGAAATGAGCGAAAAAGTTGTAAAATTAGCTATGACAGGTATGTAAAATCTCTTTCCACATTCGCAAGAAATCCTGTGTTTAGGTTTTACAATTTTAATTTTCCGTTTTCTTTTAGTAATATGCGAATCGAGACCCGAATGCAATGATTCCGATTACGAAGTTTCCTGCTGCATGAAGTCCTTACTAATGACTTTGCTGGTTATTTTATCGGATAATACAATATCCAGTCTGATATCATCCAGTTCTAGTGTTGTTGAAGTTAGTTGTGAAGCAGATGATAATCGAAAAGGGAGAAAACTAGTGCCCAATGAACAGATGTGGTAGTGGAACACTCGGAAAGAAAAGCCCGTCAAAGATTGAGAATATGGGAATGTAAAAGGTAATTTAGTGTCAAAGAAGATTCCCAAGATTATATCGTGTACTTGTAACAATGAGTGAAGCAAGAAATTTTCAGATCAGCATGAGCAAAAACTCTTTGAGTGTTTCTACAAATCACGATACGAACAAATCACAAAATGCAATGCATGTTTTCTATGGTGAAGCTTGTTCCTATGTTGTGCTCATAAGCCCACACTAGCAATTCTAGACGCCAAAGAAAGCTTATGTATTTTTCACACAGTGAGGATGGCATGGAAGTGAAAGTGTGCAAAACATATTTTCAGAATATTTTCCAAATGTCTGTTGGGAGGATTTCGAAGGTTCTTCAAAATAAAGTGTTGAATTGTCTCCTCCTATTGATAGCAAGGCAAAGTTTCCTTAGAAAAACAAAATGAGTGTAGAAAAATTTAATGAAGTTGAGAGTTTCATAAAGTCCCAATCGGGGCGACCAATATTTTGAACAAATTTTATTATTAAAAATACAATGTTACTCAGTAATATGGTCACAAATTGTATTTCTTTTCTATTGCGGAACATATTTTCAACAGTATTTGCATCCAGTAGGGCAATATACGGCGGATGAAAACTGTTCAAAGGATTCGTTAACTCGGTAGATTAGTGGTTAGAGAATCTGGGTGTAAACCAGGAAGCCCGGGTTCTTATCCCGGTCGGGTGACCAATTCTTTGAATAAATTAAATTTCATGAAATGTTTTCTATCATATCAGGATATATCTGTCCCTTGACATCAGCCTGGGAATGTTATGTCGCTTGTACGAAGAACATTGTAACCCAGTCTCGAACTTCATATTTTCGAGATAATTTATACTAAATTTAATCATCCATCTGTAAGTAATTCCTGTCAAAAATGTGATTTCTTAAGTAAAATTTAAAGCCAATGATAATACTATTGCCGAAAGTATGAAATGGGGAACTGAAAAGGAAACTCATCTAAAATAAAGCAGAAGTGGAACGGCGGGTGTGAAGAGGGAAGCAGATTAAGCAAAACAAGGGAAAGTCATTTTTTTTATTTTATGAAAACCCTCGCAACTCCAGTACTGACAACAGGAATTTTCTACTATGAAAGATAGTTGTGGACCTACTGACTAGGAGTTCATGACTTTTCTTCCAATCAAGCCACTATGAATGTATGTATGTATGTACGGAGTGAATATGATGCATCCCCAAGATCTCAAGGAATTGCTTCCTGCTTGCTTCATTACGTCAAGAATTATGTCAAAACCAAGCAATAGTTTCTGTACTCTGATCAGTGTGGGAATCAAATTGGAACATTTATAATGGTTCCACTATTTCAATTCATGTCTGCTCATCCAGATTTTACATCAGATGATATCCACCACAAAGGGTACCCCCAGATAAAATGGTAAAAATTCCCCTAAACCAAATGACATATGAGGAGTTACACTGTAACTCTAACATAAAAATAATATTTTTGAGAGGTTTCTCAGACCCATCTCACCGCCCACATCTCTCTTCATCCAAAATCGTTTATTTTTTATTTTAATTATTTTCGTCAACTAAACATTATTTTATCTGATAGAAAAAAGTATGAAAAGTAAAAAAAATAATTGATACTATCAAAAAAATGTTTTTGATATTTTATCAGCGCCATATTCAAACGCAAAAACAATTCGACAAAAATTACAAAATATTTTTACTGTGTCTTATAACCCTAGAACAGGCTTGAAGAAATTTCAAAAGTTTCTCTCAAAACACAAATTGAATTTCTTCCGATTTTTTCAACTGCCCTTTTTCAACCCCCTTTTAAATCGCCTTGACTTGAAAGATACTTTGAAAATGACTGAAATGGTTCTGTGCATTTATTTTAGTGTTTGTTATACATTTGTATACATTGTTTTAATACCCTATATTATTTTGACTTTAGAATATAGTCAAAATTAGCACGTTTTTGAAAATTTCTTATCCTATGTTCTCGTATATCACGCTAAGGACGGTTGATAGTTTTTGGCAGTTTATGAGAAAACAACTCGGTCACAGGTAAAGGGTAAGTAAGGGCAAAATTATATACCCACTTGTTTAAATGGACAATGTCTAGAATTTCAAGTTACAAGGGCCATAATTCACTGTTTACGTTCGTTAACTGCTGCGTATCCACTTTTGTATCCATCACTATATGCATGATTGTTCGCTAAGAATGTTATACTCTCCAAATCATAGCAAAATGAAGAAAATTATGAGAACGATCTCTCGCATCAAGACTGACATAAAAGTAAAACATGTGGCAATTCCAAGTAGGGTAATGTTTAACAGCACATATATTTGTGGCCATTTAACCCCACTATCAAACTGAATAAAGGAGATCAACGAACGAATCTGTGATATGTTCCGCACAATCATGTGATTATCATGGATCTTGTTAAATAGAATGTAAAGGGTTAATATTTTCATACGATGTCGTAAACGATAAATAAATAATGTTCATTGGTTTGATTTTATAAATATAGAATGCACTCTTGTCAGAAATTAGAGCAGAAAATAATCATGAATTTTTTCAAGAATAAACTAGTGGTGCTACAGAATGGCACAGACTTTCCTGTATTAATTTTCTATTGCTTTTGGTCTCGGCTAGCTATTCAGATTTGCCATATATTCTTGCCAGATGCCCTCTATCGCCGCCCAAAGTACATTTTTTACCTTGGTTTGTTTAGAATAGTGTAATTTACTCTATTCTTACAAGAAATTTAAAGTAAAATTTTGGAGCCATTTTTGAGAACATTTTGATTATGTTCGGGGGATTTATGTAAAGAAACCCCAACTTTTATAGAATCTTTTCAAAATCTCAAAAATTCGCCTAGAGCCAGATCGACAGGGGTTTCTTCAATTTGAAAAAGAATCTTATGTATGATTTATGCGCTAGTGGTGTTCACAGACGGATGGACGGACAGACGAACGGACGTTTTGCTTTCAATCGGTTTTCCGGTATCAAGGAGCCACAAAAGAGGGATTCTGGCTACACCACGTGTTAGGGGATTTTGTCCTTAATTTAGCAACTGATTTTATCCAATTTTTCGTTATCAGGGCGTTTATCCAATTTTTCGTTATCCAATTTTTCGTTATCTGCCGAAAATTCGCCGTTTTATGCAGCAGTATTACATAACTTTCCCTATACTATGTATATTACTCCGTATATACGTATGTATACGGGAACGTCAAAAATATGTTTTAGTTTTGATAAAACCGTCTTACTCAATTAAACATACTTAATGAAAAAATCGTTTATTTCTGTCATCATCACACAAAAAACATTCAGTATCATAATTTTGTGTTTAGCAACACACTAAATTTGTGAGTACATTGGCGAATGTCCTTATCAGCCCTACACGCAATTGTAATACTTGGCCTCCAAATCAAATATGTATAATTAGTTGTATTTTCATATTTCGCACTGTCATATATCGACAACAAACATTTACAATATAATTCAAAGACAATATTACTTGAACTGTATGTGACAGTCATGTTCTCGCCGATGGCTCTTTAAATTTACGCGCTATGATTCGAATTGCACCTTGTAATTGGTGGTCCTTACTCTCATCCCCACCCTTCATCGATCGCATTTGCCCCCGAGCTGCTCGCGCGCAGCTCTTGACGTCAGTGAAAGTGTAAAATGCTGTGCAGGCCTGCTCTAAGAGGAATGTCATAGAATGGTGGCTGAAACGTCGAGTTCGGTGCCTAGGACGCTGCGTCTCTGCATAGCCAAGTAGTAACTGACCCTGGCAACCCTACGCTCTCATATCTGTAGCTGTTTCCTTTACCTAAGTATTTATTCTTGTATACTATAAATAAGTATAAACAATCCGTACACGTGCGAAAAACTCTGCACTTTGTAAATAATAATTGTATGTAAACTGAAAATTGATTTACAGTAGCACTCAAATGTGGCCATCCATCCCCCAATTTGAGGTTTACGACATTAAAGGCCCGGTACTGTGTGAGAGAAACAAATCCAGTAATTGTGAGAGTTGAGATTAAAATGCAGAGAAAATAAAATTGATCCTTTAATTCCATCGTGAAAGATAATTTCAGTATTTCCTTCAATTTAATTTTATATTGATTTCGGAGTGAATGCACCCAATGGAACTCAATCTTCAAAATTGTAAAAGAACGATCAAACAGATCGTAATTTGTATAATACTACCTAGAAACATAATCCGGGTCCAACCTCTCTCCTTTCATTTCCCCATTGCCCTTATCTACCATTTACCTGCACCCGAATTGCCACTCATCAGTTCCCCACTAGTCACCTACCCGTCTCCCAAAACATATCTCCTTTAAGAATTTACCTGTCTCCAAAGAACGTCGTGTCCCCATGGGACACGCAAACGTGGTTCAAAAGGCCTAGAACGCATCGCTTCCGAGTTATTCGCGATCATAATGTGTTGCAATAATCTTTTGTTTTTGTACTTCACAATCTGAAAACTTCTATTTTTTCTTCTGAAATGTGTTCGAAATAGGATTGGGGTTTTATTTTCTAACCACCAGTACCACACTTTCAAGGTTATGTGTTGATGATGTATTATAAACTGTCAAAAACTATCGTCTTTCCTTATCGTATGATATATATATATTAGAAAGCTTTAAAAACATGATAATTTGTCACTCACTGCAATCCAAAGTCAAAATATGACTGTGGTGTTACAACAATGTATGTAAATGTATAATAAACACTAAAATTAATGGACAGAACTGTTTCAGTCATTTTAAAAGTATATTTAAAGTGAAAGTGATTCAAAGGCTGGAAAATTATAAAACTCGTTTTTTTAACTGCAGCCCAGCTGTCGAAAAAAATTGGAACTGGATCAAAAAAATTTCAAAAGTTCCTCTCAAAACACAAATTGTTGTGATATTTTTCAGAGTTCTATGACACAGAAAAAATATTTTTTTGTTATTTTTTTCGAATTTTTTTTTGCGTTTAAATATGGCGATGAGAAAATATCCAAACTTTTTTTTGATAGTATGAAATATGTTCTTATTTTTCATATATTTTTTCAGTCATAAAATTGTTAACGAAAGTTGACTATAAATATAAATTAAGTTGACGAAAAAAATTAATGTCAAAAAACACGTTTTCGACTGTAGGGGAATGTGGGTGGTGGAATGGGAGCTAAGAAACCTTTCAAAAATATTATTTTTATGTTAGAGTTGTGGTGTAACTACTGATATGTCATTTAGTTGAAGGGAACTTTTCGCCACCTTATCCATGGGTACCCTTTTTAGTCAGTAGTCATTCATACATGGCCTGTGACCAAGACTTCAGTCTAATTGAAAAAAAAAATTAAAAAATCCACCCGAATATGTACTAACCGGCTGATTAAGTAAATGGCGTTGCTCCTGCAAAAAAAAACTAATTGAATGTTGTAATAATGGGGTGAGACGATTTGGTATCAACAAAACCTTCAAAAATGAACACAACTAACAGAAAGATATATCTGAGCAATGGAAAAGTTGAATCGTTGAAAATACAATGGATAAAATGGGAAAAACTTTTGCCTATTCATTTTTTTAAAAATTTCATGAAAATGATGCTTCAAACATTGAAGATGATGTTTTTATCTTCAGTATCTGAAGTTAATATTGCAAAACATGGCTTGAAGGAAATTAATTTTCTTGATTTACTGTATCTCAATGGACGTGCAGTAACTGTAGAAAACAAGAAAAAATTAATGACTTTGATGGATTTGTACCACATATATATCATCCATTTTATGTAAAGTTAAAAACCTCTGCTGAAGAAAGTGCAGAAATACTACCTGTTAATAATTTTTTTATTAAATAAAACTGGCAATCTACTTCTGAATAAATCTTTTGTTGTATTAATGACAGGAATCCGTACAGAAAGTTGCACCGGAAAAATCCAGATAGAATACAGAGGAAAGTAAATACGTTTACCTAAAGAACTAACTTAATAAAAAAAGGCATGGGAACCTCTAGAAACGAGAAGAACAAGGGCTGGGCTTTGTGCACTTTATTGTACGTAGGTCAGCCAGCGTGGAAGGAAATTCAGGTTAGACTGGAAAAAGCAAATTATTTAGGCCGAAGCGATCACATCCACAAAATTCGAACAAGGAAACAAAATTCAGATCTTAGGAAATTCTCATTTTATAACAGAGCAAATAGAGATAGGAACACTTTACTTGCAGCAACATTCAAGGTCTTTTCTTTAAGTGCACGTATTTTAGAAATAAGTTTGAACAAGCTGAGAGTTATAGGTGTTAAATGAGTAAGTACGGTGAAGTGTCGTGAAATGCTGTGAAGTGCTGGTTAGTGTAACTACATGCAAAACAGTGTAGTGTGGTGCAGTGAAGTGTAGTGAACGTGATAAATGCCTGTTTTCAATCTAATTTAATTTTTAATCTAATCTAATCAATAATATCTATGTAGCTCGTACTGATTTTTATTATCACTAACATAATTGTTGTATATCATAATAGAGTTGACATAATTTCTATAATACTTAATATTAGAGAGAGGATGATAATTGCATCGTTTTGTAATGTACTTTTTTATAATATTGTTATCATTATTATTATTGTAATTATTGTTAATCAACTGCCACCGTGTCATACCATATTGCAGTTCAAATAAATGTACTTATGTATTACATCAATTTATTGCATTTGTAAAATTGGTAAATGCTATAGTCGTCCAACCGTCACAAAAAATTGTATTTTTCATATTTCTTTATTGATATTTATTTATTTATTTGTCAAAAAACAGTAAAAAACTGTATATGGCGTGTGGGGAAAGAAATTTATCTGCGCACATTTTCTTGAGGGCCAGAATTGAAAAAATACTGCAACTATTATTGCAACTTTTATTGCAACATACTGCAACTATTATTGAATAATTCAAAAGTACCGGAAGATTGGAAATTATCCTTTGTCGTACCAATTTTTAAAAGTGGTGACAAAACTAAATTATGCAATTATAGGCCGGTAAGTCTTACGTCAGTGGTGTGCAAGCTTATGGAGCATCTAGTTGGGAGTTACATTAAGAAAAAATGGGAAATTAAAAAATGGCTCTACGATGGGCAACACGGGTTCAGGAGTGGTTATTCATGCGAAAGTCAGGTAGTCACGCTATTTCAGGATCTAGCAGATGAAATTGACGCGGGCGGGAGAGTAGACGCAGTAGTTATAGATTTTGCTAAAGCATTGATGTCGTTCCACACGATCGGCTTGTACAGAAATTAATGAATTCAGGCATAGATCCCAGGGTGGTGGCGTGGATTAGCGAGTTTCTGCGAGATAGAAAACAAAGTCCGAATTGGGCAAGAGTTATCTTCCGGGGCATCCGTTACGTCAGGAATACCGCAGGGGAGTGTCATTGGACCCCTTCTATTTCTAGCTTTCGTCAATGATCTGCCGGCGCCACTAACCTCAAATGTTCGGCTATTTGCAGACGATTGCATAATATATCGTAGCATTAATTCGAAAAGAGATGAAGAAATACTGCAAAGGGATCTTGATGCATTATATTACTGGGCGGAAAATAATGGAATGTCCATAAATAGCTCTAAAAGTAAATCCATCACTTTTGGCAGGGGTCATAATTACAGTGAAACACATTACCGTTTAAATAATGACATTATTCCGAGAGTTTCCTCGTGCAAGTACCTAGGAATTCATTTTGATAGTAAATTAAGTTGGAAAAAACACGTAGATTTTGTTGTAGGGAAAGCCTGGAGATCTCTTCACTTTGTAATGCGCATCCTAAAAAAGAGTATGGCAAACGCGAGGGAAATTGCTTATTTATCTCTTGTTCGTCCAATAATGGAATATGGAACAATTTGTTGGTATCCGCACAAGATTATGTAGTGTAAACACTTGGAAAGGATTCAGCATAGGGCAGCTAAATTTACTTTCGGGGACAAGAAAACGGCAGGGTGGGATTCACTCAAAAACAGGCGATCAGTAGCAAGACTCTGCGCCTTGTATAAAGCTTATAATGGTCATCCAGCTTGGAAAGAAATTAATCGGCGGCTATGTATTCCTACATACATCAGTAGAGTGGATCACAGGCACAAAATAAATTTAAGACAGCAGAGAACGGATGTCGGGAAATTTTCTTTAACAAATCGAACGATTACGGAATGGAATAGATTGCCTGCAAAAACCTTTGAACCCTTTCCTCAAAGTGTTCAACAGTTTAGGAAATTAATTTAGGGTATTATTAAGTAAATGAGGGAGAATAGTGGGTTATATAGCAATGCATAAGTGTTTTATTGTGAAGTGAGGTGTAGTGCAGTGTATAGCAGAGAAATAAAGAAGGAAATGTTTTCAGGTCTTAGTGAAGTGAAGTGCAGTGCAGTGAAGTGCAGTGTGATACTAGTGCGGTGTGTGTGTGTGTGTTTTCTCTCTTAATGTAATTTAATGTTTTATGAATCAGTCAGTTTTTATAATATTATCATTATTTTACCATTATTATTACTACTATTAGTATATAATTTGCTAGTTATATTACCTTATTCTTATTGTTATTCTTATTATTATTATTATTATTATTATTATTATTATTATTATTATTATTATTATTAGTGCCCAATTGCAGTTATGGCCAATTGCAGTTTCAATAAATCTAGATCTAACTAGTATGAATAGTAAGGTACGACATCAAAGTAATTATTCATTAAATTTCCTTAATTTGCAGAGTAATAAAACACAAATTAATAACTTAAATATTGCCAATAACTTCAGCCATTTTCCCCCAATCCAGAATCTGAGGATATGGCACTATTGCGCTAATACCTTCATTTGATGTTAACTCATAATTTATGTTCGAACCAGAACCAACAGAGAATCCCTGAACGAGTGCTGAACAAGGGAAAATATGAACATTATATTAAGTACAAATAAATGACTATTAAAGAATTTTGTAAACAATGTTTTGATGTTTTGGTTGTTTTTCATTGGGAGAATTTATGGTTCATCATAGTTTTTTTTTGACTGGAACTTTATTTAATAAAAGGTTTGACTAGTTACATTTTTCAGTAATAAAAGCAATAATTAACGTTTAGGCAATATCTTTATGTTTATTGTATGTGTATCTTTTGCTATAATTCAGTCACTATTCAAGATTTTTTGTAATTGGTTATTTATTGAGAAACTCTCCTACTACACTGTAACCGTTAGAGACCCATTTGTTTGCAGACCAAAAAATTCCAAGTAAAAATTATTTTTCACTGAGAGTAGACAATTATACCGCACTGAAGAGAAAGTCATTTCCCAAATACCTGCAGCGATGTGTATGATGGGTGACTGAATTTGAAAGAATTCTGTATGTGTAACACAATGAAATTAATTGAGGATTCAATTCACTTATTCAGTTTGTTTGACTGAATCGAGTTCAAAAGTATTACCACTTTTTAGCCAATTCATAAGAATTCATCATTTGTCAACCATCGTTCATATTAAATTTCGCATGTGATTATTTACTTGTATTTCAAGTCTATTGGAAGAGTTCTACTTAACATGCTTCACTGGTCTGAATAGTTTCGTGTACATATGAAAGTAACTCCTTGCATTATTACGCATGTAGTTAGGGAGAAACATTTATTAGTCTGCTTGTTTTCATTGGAAAATTGAATGAAATAGAAAAGAAATTAAAAAAACTAGATTATAGAATTATACTTCTACCACACATACAGACTTTATTGCTTATTAACGACAAATAAATCTATTCATCTGTTGATGTGGGAGATGAAAATTTTAGTCCAAATGTCAAAATGTCCGCTCCTCTCTGATACAGCTGGAAAGTTTTACACTTCTATTACGACGGTCATAAAATGTTATTACAATTTCCTCTATGAACAATTTCCTCTTTCCTTTCTTGAAATTTCATTTAAAAATGTCCGCTTTCAAATTTTTTTAGTCACTGCACTGTTAATCAGTACCCACTCGTACACAGCCATTGCCAGTGCAGAGTTCCTGTTGCGCCCGTACTCGCCGCCAGTATTTCCATCACCGCCCACCGCAGTCGTTTTGTGTTTAGCGAAAATACATCTTAATTACACTGGATGCTTAATCACTTCCCACCACCAGATGCCGCCGCCAATATTACATTTCCGTCCCGCCGCCTCCCCACCGCCACCGCACACAGACACCCACAATGTGGAGCGCCGGGCGTGTACGCTCTTGTGTATTCACGGTGCAGGCCACCGCCCACCGCTGTCCCGTTTGAGGTCGTTTGCCCCGAACGCTCTTGCTCGCCGCCCAGGTACATACACGTCGACGCCCGGCGCAGGGGGGCGGGGCGGAGCAGCCGACGTCGTGTGCACCCCGCCTACTTCCACCGCAGCGCAGTAATCTCGTCGGCGACATCGCATCCCTCTGCTTGGCGCCGGGGACACAGAGCCGCCCCTGTCGTGCTGCCACGCACCGACATTTGTCGCCACTGTCCGCGGCTCGCCAAGCACACACTCGCACACGTGGAACCCGCTTCCCCTTCTGGACCGAGCCGCCTTTCTTCTATTGATGTCGTCGCCAGCGCCTGCAAATTGTGATAGCTCGGTTGTTTTGTTTGTCGCATCGGTTACCGGGAAGCTTTTTGGTTTTAGTCCAGACGGTGACGGATTAAAGATATTAAGTTAAGAGATATGTCGATGTCAGCTGCCGTCTGGAGGGGGATTATAGCGCACAGTTGATGTCATCGTTGCTTTTTCGTGGTTTGTCCTATCAATACCACACGAATGCCAGAGTAGGTCCTTAGAAACGGGCCACGGCCTCGCGTCTTCTTTCCTTCCTCATTCTTGTTCCCTCCTCGCTCCTTGCACATAATGCACCTCGTACAGTATCACACATTTCGGAAGACCAGTCGGGAATGTGTCCTAGCTGAGGCGGTATCCCGCTGAGGGATATATTTGGATGGATGGATCGGTCAAATGATTGATTGATGTTCCGCACGTGTCAACAGCAAGCAGTGTAGTGCATGATTTTCCTCAGAGGTGGCTGTGACTTTTCCCTTCTGGATGGTGAGATCCAGAGCCGACCTACCTGTCGGCTAGTGGGGTTTTCACCAACCAGTTTTCTTCCACCATCTTGGCGGGGCACTGCCCGACCCAGGACAAGCTCTGAGCTCCCTATCAGTGTGTGGTAGTGTAGTGCATGTAAGTGTAAATGTGTGTAAGTAAGAGGTAAGGATATCACAAGGAAGGGGAAGGAGAGATCGCGCGCGGTCCATGGCCCGTTTGTTAGGGTACTACTCCAGCATTCGCCTGGTGTTGATCGGAGAAAAAACGGAAAATTATCCATCAGAGCAGCCGGCCGCTTTAATTCTCCTTTATACAGCGTCTGAATTCGACCTAGCTTTCTAGCTAAAGTCGAAAATCTTGCCAGCGCTGGGATTCGAACCTAGAACTTCGCTCTCCGAGGCTCTGCAGTGACATTAGTTGGTGCCCTGGGCCACCTCTCCTGACGAAGATTCTTGGAAGGACAAAACATCTGTAAGCCGTCGTGCATGTTCCGTGACGCTAAACCTCACGTTTCAGCGGTGGAGGAACATCTACCTCCTGAGGTATAACATGCAGATACGAGACTAATGACTAAAGTAGTGGTCGCGCCCGTAATCAATATTCACTCACGCACGCCTCTCAGTCGCGTTGGTTGTACTGATGTTATCGCCACCTGCCGCCGTTTGCTGCTGCCTCACAAGAGGGACGTCCTCAATCACTGGTCGCCGATCAGAGACCGCCAACCACCTCGCCAACCGCGTCGCGTGGACGCTGACTACTTGCTTATCTTCCTGCAGCCACCGACAGCTGGTTGCCAGTAGTGGCCACTTGCAAGTTTCATCACGAAGATAGTGCTGTCATTAGTCTTCATTCAGTGGCTCATCCAAGGACGCGGGCATGGACGCAACATTTGTTTGTAATTTTAATCGATACAAGATAATCGATGTATAAAAGTACCGCATATTGATCGCATCGCATCACATTCCGCAATACAATACAGTACCTTCAGGAAGTCTGAGCACTCAGCACTTCAAGAATTTGAACTCTGAAATTGTGTCATTTTCTGAGGCAAATTTCTTATGGGAGGGGGGTGAGATGACCACTGTGAAATTGCCCTCCTCCTTTAAAATATTTGCTTCATCCGCCCTAGCGTGTGGGTCTATTACATAATGATGAACCTCTTAAATGAACTATGCAAGTAGATTATTTAATTATCATGAAAAAATAATGTTAACTTGTCAATTATCGTGTTATAGGATACCCATCTAATTACATCAGTTGTGTTCAAAACCATCAACATTTCCTAATTTTCAACATGTTCATTTTTCATTAATATTCCCAAAGTTTATGATTTAAATTAATACTCCATCTACAGGTGTATGTAAATTAAAATGAAATAAAACTACAAAAAATATTCATTGATGAGAGAAGTCATAAAAGTAAAGGAAAGCTTAACTTAAAATCTAATAATAAATATTCAAATATTAAAACATTAACCATAAATTTAGTCGCTTTGTCTAATTAAACTTTCTTGTTTGAGATTTTAATAAATCCGCATTTTCCTATCGTCTCCATAGAGTTGTGTGTTGGGCATATGTCTGACTCTGACTAACGAATTCTCGTTCAAACCCCAACCTTTCTGAACTGGAGGTAGGGGAGAGTAGGGAAGCTAAGGAAGAGGTTAATTAAGGGAATTTTTAAATTTAAATAAGTTAACCATAGATGACGAATTTGTTACTAACATTTTATGAAATCAATTGTTTTTTTTTACGTTTTAAAAGAGTTTTTACGTTTTATCATGCACATTTGAAAATTATTTTTCAACTATTGAATCCATGGTATTTTTCAAGTTTCATGTGTAATATCTCAGAGATAAGCCTAGAATATTTCGTACATTCTTTATCCAAAATTCGTACAATATCAGAATTAATCCAATGGCGTAACTCCATTCCATGTGCTCTCACTTTGAAACCAGCAGACTAAAATACAAGGTGAACTCAGAAGCTGCAGTGCTAAAATACAGGGAATTGCGTAACAAATTTATTAAATTCCCGAAAGAAATCATCCTATACAGCCTTATATAAAGTATTTCTGAAATTACCTTTAAAATAAAATTTTCTTTTATTGTAATCAAGAATGAAGTTAACAGGAATGTTAGATTTCATCTAACAACGGGAGTAATGGCGGCTTATCCATGTGTGGTATTCAGATGCAATGTAAGTTAGTATAATATATCTTGGACGATATGAATTATATGAGAAATGATGTGATGTGGTAGCACCACTAGATATTACAAGTACTTAAAATTGTTCATTACATTTTTTCTCCCTTGTAACAGAGCTTATGGTGCTTCTCACAAGCAAACACACACCGAAACTACCAGATAACTACGCACAGAACACGCCCTGCCGATAGGGCCAAAACCAGCGGTACTAAAATTACCACCTATACCACATACGTATTGATTTCACATGGAGATAAGGAGCGTATACACCCTTCAAGTCTGCAAACCAGCAAGAAAGCCAGCGAAAACTATCTGCAATAGCATGTGAATTGTGCGATTCTACTTTCTTCATTGCGTTGCAATTTCCAATTTACTCAAGTATACGTGACACTATTTCAAGTGAACACTACAACGGTTTGATGAATACCTCCTACATGTCTGTACTAGGCGCGACAGCCCGTTACTGGCCTAAAGCAGCGTCCCGACATTGCGGCCATAGGTTAAAGGGTACGTGTGGTTAGTCATAGACATCCCTAAGCCGTATTCCAGTATTCCCAACCTGAGAAGTAACACAGTAACATATACTGGGACATTGCAACGAAAACGCACCCTATAATCTCGGCCGACCGATAATCGAACCCGAGGTCACGGCATGGAAAGCGAGGACTCTGACCAATGAGCTACCCACATGGGCACCTCCCACATGACCCATTTGAAATTTCCTGGTAATACGATCACTCAATTACGGGTCCTCTTCCCGAGAATAGAGGGGCGCCACCCACGTTCTGTGTGCGAATTATCTCGATCCTGAGAAACTCGTCCCACGGTTGGCGTCAGCCTCCGCCCTCTCCTACATTCCACTTGTTTACTTGTGCATGCGCGTGACCGCAGCACAGACTGCTCAACATTGCTTGCGCACTTCAAGCCCTGCTCATGGGCCGAGCACCCATATTGACGTGCGTGTCTCCGCCCACCATCCACCCACCCGTTCAATTATCTCCATCCCCAATACACTGACTCGGTACTTTTACCTCCATCCCGTCGCTACGAA
Source organism: Acheta domesticus (assembly GCA_031308135.1). Lineage (NCBI taxonomy): Eukaryota > Metazoa > Arthropoda > Insecta > Orthoptera > Gryllidae > Acheta > Acheta domesticus. The sequence goes on along the minus strand of JAHLJT010008446.1, from coordinate 242,291,411 downwards.
CGCTTTTGCAGACCGTGCTGCCGCTCGCTGTTATCTCCAGGGTCTCATTCCTTACATTGCCTTCGCTCAACCAATACCTGCACTTGAAAGTTTTTTGCTGAAATGTGTGAATGAATTAGTATATTTATTTAAAGTCAAAAAAGTTAAAAACTGCGTGTGACCTGCTATGTGGGGAAGTGAATTCTGTACACGTTACTGAAATTCTGGGATTCCTACCGTCACCCATATACAAGTTAAAATCTGAATACAGATAAAATTAGCATTTGTGACAAAAATGATAAGAAAAATTCGCCCCAGTGTAATAACTTTGCAAAGGCAAACCAGCTACAGAGTTGGGCTAGTATCCCTCTTCGTGCCCTTCCTGAAGGAATCGTGGAGGACTTCCTGCCATGAGAATATGAACTATAATTTGAATAACTATATTACACTCAGAACTTTAAAAGACGGGCACAGATTGAGCACGGAAACTGGACACAAAACTTGACCGAGATGGGGGCCATTGACCCAGAAGCCGAGGTTTAATACTTGTTACAGGTTGTTTAGAATTGTAAAGACCAAATGCACATTAATACATTCAAAATAATTGTTAAAATCAAAATTACTGTTCTTTTGACGCTCAGTGTAGTCTCTAATTGTATAGAAGTTGTATTGTATGAATAAATTGATTGAATAGATGAGCTGAAAATAAATGTATGTATGAATTGAAATTGTATGTATGTATGAATGAATGAATGAATGAATGTTTTATATGAATCACTCTCAACTATGCTGTGTGTTCCTCTCTGCACTTGGGGTCTTGGGATCTGTGTTCTCATTATAATCATAGTTACTGATTGTTAGCACATTTTTACCGGCGCCGCCTATAAACCTTAACCTTCGCCCAGCTGGGCGCTCTCTGAGAATTCTTTCCGCCTGTTATGGGAATTCCATAGTGTTGCAGTGAATTATGGGGACGCGAATATGAATTTCGCGCGTCCCAATTAAAAACAAGAATAAATTTGATTTTCCCGCTGTTTGCGCTCAGCATGCCGTGATTTTGCCGCTGGGGGCTGAAGTGACTGTGACTCTGCCTGGCCTTGGGCTGGACAGTCCGCCCACCGCCGCTGGCGGTGTGGAGGCGGGAGTCGCCGCCGCCGCCGCCCCCCCTACCCCCGCTGCCCGTCCCATGACCGGCAGCTGCCCAGCCCGGGGCTCTTTACGGGGCTGTAGTGAGTGTGAGAGGCTAGATGGAGAGTGGGGTGGGACGATGAGAGCGTGGTGGCGTGGCGTGGCGTGGTGTGGCGTGGAGTGGCGTCCGTTAAACCCTAGTTGCAAAAATCAAAATTACTCAAAAAATGCTTATATAACATATGACAATATGTACAAGTATATCATTAGATTCGTCTTTTCACGTTAGTCATGATAGACTGTAAAAAATATGTATAGTTCCATTTCAAAAAACACAGTTACCTCAAATATCTCGTAAAATACAAGTGATAAAACAGAAATGAATTCATGTATCAATTATCCCCATTCCCTCATGCACGTCTGTGAAAACTGCATTGCAATAACTTCAACCGTTCAAAAGTTACAGGAGGTGCTAAAGTTACGTGATTCACACTGTATATTAATTAAGTATGCTATTGCAGATATGGGTAGCTTTTAATTGCCACATTGGTGATATTGTCATGTCCTGGTGCTTTTTAGCTAGGAAGGATTTTTATAATTTTTTTAAATTTCTGTGGGAGAGGCGAACTGTGTATTATGGTGAGGTCCGTATGGGTATGTTTTACTACTTTGGGTTATTTTGTTACGTTCAGGGTGGATGTTGGTGTTGTTAACTACAAACGTTGTTTCGAAACATTTGGAGAGTTCTTCTGCTTTGTGAATTGATGTGAGGGCTTCACCGGCGGGTATATTTAGTGGGGGTATTTCTTTTTTTATTTTTTTAAATATTTCTCTTGTGAATTGCTATATAGAGTTATTGCTACTGCTTAATGAATTTACAAATTCATGGAATTGCTTATTGTTATGGGTTTTTATTAGTCTTTTAACAAGATGTGATTATATTAGGTCCTTTTTTATTTCAGGTATTCTGAGTTTTAAAACCACAGTCTTCTCGTTTTGTTTCTAACTTTTATTGCGTATATTATGTCGGGAGGCAGATTATTGTATTTTCTTTCAGTTGTGTTTTCTGTAGTGGCATACTGTGCATCTAAAATATAATTATTTACTAGGTCAATTAATGTTGTTATTACCTGCTCTATTTCGAGTGGATTATTGAATATTTTTATTCTAGGTAATGTTTGATTGTCTCTGTGTACTTTTTCCAGTTTATTTTACGTGTGTTAGATATTTGTCTTGGAGTGTGTTGTGGTGTTAGTTGTTGTGACGAGACAAGAACAGGTATGTGATCAGAATCTAATTCAAATATTACTGACGTGTAAGAGTTATTGTTGGTGTTGGTTATGCCAATGTCTAGTATGTCAGGATTACATGTTCGATATAATGGAAAAAATGTCGGTTCATGGGGCGATATGATTTTAAGATTGTGATTCTATATTATTTGTGTTAATACTTTTCCGTCACGGTTTTTGTTTCGGGATCGCCAATTTGTATGTTTTGCGTTGATGTCTAAAAAGTGTACAACTTTTTCGCTTGGATCGAATAGATTTTGTATATTAGTGTTGGCTATTTTAGTAGTGGGAGATTTGTAAGCAGATATTATTTTCCTAACAGTATTATTAAAGTTACTTCTATTGCTACGGTTTCCTTTTTGGATCGCTTCCATCTTGATTCAAATGTTGCTGCGTATTGAGGCCTTGTAGAGCTGGGTTGTTAGCCGCGCTTTCCACGATCCTTTCCTGGTTCGAGGCTGGGTCGGTTGTGTGGCCCATATATTCTTCTGTGTTTTGTTGCACACGATTCACGACACTGTTGATATCATCGTTGAAATCAGAATTGATGAGGATAGTAAGGCCTGGTTTATTGCCTGGCCTATTGATGGGTCACCATCTTGCGCCATTCACTACCACTGTAGGCCGCGATGCGATGTGCACGGTACCACGGTCGGTGAAGGAAATGCGATGTCAAACGAAGATGTTCCGTTTCTTAACGACGACCTCAAATCAGCTTTGTAACAAAAAGCTTTCACATCTATATTCTGTAGAAAAAAACCTTGGCATATCAACAGCTATTCAACTTTCAGTAATACCTGAATATGACCACAAATCACAATCAAAATGCAGTAGTAATGTGCCTGACGTTTAAAAAATTGTTAATAAGAATTATTGAAGCAACATTCTTAAAGTACCAAACTTTCTGGGTTTCCCAATTTTCTTAAACGTCCCTGGAAGTTGATGTGTTTCTGAGTGGACTGTGATAAAAAATTATTATTACATTTCACTTCCATCCCTTTGATAGCGAAGAACCACTGGTGGTAGTACTTACAGACAAGCCACCAGTCTTGTGATTTCTGTAGGGAAGGTTTTTTGGTGCCGTCATTATCACAAGTAGAAGTACTGCAATAGAATTAAATGCTTGTATTGTAAAAAATTAACACGTTACAGCAAAGGAGGTGCACCTTGAAAAAACTAAGAACTAAATTAACATTAAACAGATCAATGGAAGTCAGATTTGACTGTGAGAAATGTGCGCGTTACTTGTGATCGGTTCCGAAGCTTCGCGCAGCCGGTTGTACGACGTCACAGCTGTGCAGGTGTTGGCAGGCGCCAGGAGTGGAGTGGGGGTTGCAGGACCGGATGGCGTCTGCGAGGCGATCCACGTGTTGCGAAACCATCGGCGATGTAATGCCACCAAATCCAGAATAACGATCCTATTGTTACGTTGAAGCAGCAAGAAGCAGGAAGGCAAACATTGTACAATTGAATTGTAGCCTTGTATACGAGTTCAGCTACTTATGAATTATCATTGCATCATGCATGTGTTAAGATACGTATGCTATGTGAGCTGCCAATGAAACAGTTACACAGGTCACTGAGTTAACACAGTTTGTAGATATCGGCATATAACACAGTTTGCAGAAAAAACACAGTTATGTAGCCACGAGACCGTAATGCAGATTCAGCACGTGGCAAGATTACTCATTATGTAGAAGAAACATTCACTATCATGTTTGGAGACGTGGAATGTTATTACGTGTCACTTAACAATAACTATGGAACGACAAATAATGTTTAAGACGTGTATTTACAACATTGCATCATACACGGTAGAGGAAGCGACGCGGAGTGTCCGCCTCGCACGAAGGTTGACTCGAAAGTGAAGTTGTTTGTAACGGCTGAACTGAGGGCCAGGCGCTTGGCGCTCGAAGATAAAACTGACCAATCAGAAGCCACGTAATATTATGACAAATGTTAGATTTGCATTAGTAATTGAAGTGTATTACATAGAAATGCATGTTATTTAATAATAAAATTTTGTGTGTATGTTACATGATTAAGTTCGTAACAAATGTAGAATTGCGTCTGCAAATTAAGATGTTCTCGGAAGGAAGAACTGGGAGCGGCAGTTGGCGAAACCACCGGTTTAAGTGCCCATGTCGAAATTCCAAGAACCAAACCGTTAAGAATATGAATCTGTGTGAGTGTTGTTAAATTAACATAAAATACAGAATAAGAATATAAATAAAAATACAAAATGAAATGTACAATGATTTATGTTAATGTGATGCGCATAAATTAAATATATTTTATAAGCTTGCTTGCACCACCAGTCCCAATACATGTTGAGAGTCTGAAAACACGTTTTTCCTGAGACGTTTCCACCCGTATTACAAACAACTGGTTAAATTAAGTTTAGGAAAATAATAGAAAATATGGGCCGAAAAAATTTATTTTTCATTTCTTGAAAGTGCTGTTTTGAAAATCTCAGGAAGTATTCCTCTGCGTAAAGCAACACGCAGTTGTCAGTTTGCTAATTTATAAAGGCAAATATACAAGTCTTAATAAAGAATCAGGGATCCATATTACTATTTGTCAGTGCGTGCAGAAATTGAAAGAAAAGTATACAGCATTCGGCTTTTGGGATTGGTTGATTATTTCGTGTTTCCGAGAGCGTCAACTGCTCTGGTCATTATTCCCGTAAATGTAATGCATGTTTTTGTCGCGGTAGGTGGCGGATTTCTCCTTGCTAGATGGCAAGACCCAAGACCTATACCTCGGCTTGCGGGGTTTCTCTATCCAGGTATCTTCCAGCAGTGGGGCACCGTCCGAGCCGGGACAAGGTCTAATGTGCCGACTGTTCTCACGACAGTGTGTGGTAGTGTAGTTGCAAGTAAGGGGTAATGATATTCCAAGAAAGAGGAAGGAAGTGTTGCGCGCGGTCCGTGCGTCATTTTTTACGGTACTACCCCGGCATTCACTTGGTGTCGATCGGAGAAACTACGGAAAACTACCGTTCGGGCAACCGTCCGCTAGACAGCAGCCTTTAGGAGGTGTATATGATTTTGTCAGATATACAGACTAGAGGAAATTCAAAATCAGTAATTATTAATTTCCTACGCTTGCAAAAAATTGAAAGAAACTAAGCAGCGTCGGCCATGTGAAAGGTGTCGGAAAGGAGTACTAGAGGAAACGTGTCTGTCGTGAGCTCGCATCTCGGCGCAGAGAAATCAATTTTGCTTGTTGGAAACTGTTTTCAGGTTGATGAAGTATTAAAATATTGCATAGCCTTACAGATATACCGAGAAAGTAGATGCTATTGTAGCACCACTAGATGATATTGAAACAAAAAATTTGGAGATCTCTGTATTAAATTATTCTGTGTAGATATTCTCATGAAATGTACTAGACTTCGTGACTTAGGATTTTGTATACAATAAACTGGATTTTGAGTTAAAATCTTAATATCCAGATGGGTATTACAGTTTCCAAACATATTTTTTTAGTGTCAAAACATGCAGCGTCGATTAAAATCTCACCCATGTAGTGGCTCGTTTTGGTAAGATGACGCTCTTATCTTGTTTTTTCTTATTATTTGTGATATTTTCGATTCTACTTCTCGGGATACTGAGAGAGTGTATGTCAATGTGGTCATACATATAATGTATCCAAAGCTACATTATTGAATACAAATTATGTCATCAAATACATTAGTTTCAATCATAGCACCTCTTTGGCCAGCATTGTCTATTTTTTTCTTCCATGGCACATCCTATTCTGCAACTGATTTTACAACATCCACCGTATAATTACACCCGTCTAGAAATGTTAAATGCGTCATTGCGATGCAAATACTGTAGCAAATCAGCTAAATCAGCACTGAAATGATTGTCAGTGAAGGAAATATATTTTTCTACCAACAAACTTTTTTCTCGAGCTTCTGTGATTCACACTTTTCTTCTCTCTCTGGTTCTGTAACATTGGAGACACCTCTGTTTAAACGCTATTGACATATAATTTTGACACAGACATTTTAACATTTTTGGGAAATAAGAGGTAATTATAGAACGGATAGATTTTCAATAATTCTAATGACTTGCCTTGAACTTCCGCGAAGAAATGACATTGAAAAATTCATTATTCGTGTGGAATTTTAATCTTCAGCTTTTAATTCTTGACTACTAGTTGGCACTCCAGTCCTGGCAGCTGAACAGTTCACTTCACGCAGCGCTTGTGAAAGTAGGAAGACAGCATCGGTGGGCCCGCACGATACAAATCAATTGTCGGTAATTGATACGTATTTCTGTGTGCTCAAATTGTTATAGTGTAAATAGATAAGGACGAGTGACAAACTTGTGCCAACTTATTACCTACATCAATGAAATTCGTTGATGTACGAGGGTCACTCCAAAATGAATTGCACAAACTTTTTTTAAACATTCAATTTATTTTCTATTATTGTGCTGTTTTTACAGTATGTTGATCCACCTTTGAGGAACAAAAAGTCATCTCTTCACAGTAACTATATTTCTAGTGCCTTATGACTCCTTCGAAGAAGGGCATGTATAACCGTACGGTAGAAGTCTGGGCCAGAACGTCTGATCCAATGCTTAGCACCCTTCACACCGAAGTAATCATCCCCTGGAAATCACCTGTCACAAACCCTTTTTGATTGCAGTTCTATCAATATTCTGTCCATACTCACTTCTCCTATACCCTCTTTCATTGACAATTCTTTCACGGTTACCACTTTCGTCAGCCCAAAATGAGGTTGTGAATGAGCTGCCACATTGCTAGGAAAATGTGAAGGGCGCGGTCTGGCTCTGCGCGGGACATCTTGAGTATTTGCTTGCCCTCACCAGATTATCTGAAATCCCACCGACTAACTCTGTGATCAACAGCATCATCTCCATTCACATTTTTAACCTCTTCTGAATGTTTGTGACTTTCTTGTTCTCACAACATGTTGCTACCGACGAACATGTAATACAGCAGTCATCTTAAACGAATGGTACGAGAGCAACACCGAGGAAACAGGTTGAAATAAATACAAATTCAAGTTCGAAGAGTAATACTACAAAATCTGTAAAGAGCAAAGGCGTAGAAAAGAACATTAATTTAACACAATCATGTGCATTACTTTTGAGTGACCTACGTAGATATTATGATTTTTGACAGAAATGTAGTTCTACGATCATACGTGTCCTAAACATAATGTATCCCTTTGATTTGAAATAGAAATATAGTATTGTCATTGAACACCTGTATCAATCCAGAGTATGTATCGATAAAACTGTCAGATTCAGATGCACATTATACAAATGTTGAAAGAACAAAAGCTTTGTACTTTTAATTAATTCTAGTTTTTTTTTCTTCTGGTGCTGGGCATACTATATTGATCCGTGTACAGTAGATGCGTTCCTGGTGTAAAAAGAAAGTTGTCTACGTTTTCGAATTACACTGTAAATAAAAGAATAAAAAATAACATTAAAATATAATAGTAAAATAAGGGATAAGTTAAACACAAGATGAAGAAAAATTATAAGTAAATTCAATAAAAAAAACAAAGCAACTAAATTATATATCTCAACCATGTTCAATGAGGTGAAAAACACAACCTATAAAATTGAAAATTCGACTGGAAGGAGAAAAGAAGGTGACATAGTGATGTTCTGACTTTGGCGGAAGACTGTAAAAATCGCCATCACAAAATGCTGACAAATTCATTTTCTTACGTTTTTCATTCCGTTTACAGAATCCGCAAATTGAATATGAAAGCTCTATCAAAAGAATGACGACAAACGGAAGTTTCTTATAAAAAAGAAGAAATTGGCACCTTAGTCTCAGAGTTCAGTTCACGTCGGAAGGTCAGAAAGTACAAAGTGTAAAAATTTAAATTACCAATAAAATTAAAAATTATTGAAAATAAATAAAAATTAATAAAAATAAATAAAAATAATTAAAAAGTGTTTCGTTCCCTTCCTTTGCAGCGATCTCTCAAACCACAAGCGCAGCCCCAACAATGTCACCGTCGCATGCCGCTGCCATTGCTCAATTCCACCCATGCCTCGGCTGCGACTGAGTAGCGCCTTCAATATCTCATTCCTCTGGCCATCGACTCGTCATGTCGCGTTTCAAACACCCCTGAACTCATCGCCGAACAAATTCTGAAAAGCGTTGCCAGCTTTTCTCTGTTGTGCGTGGGGAGGGTATTTTTCATTAGCTTTTCTGTGAACTAGCACTTCAAAGTTCGGGAACTGGCCGAGGAATAATGGCAAAGAAAAGGTTCGGGGATCAGTGCGAGTCAAAATAGCAGTAATAACGGTTCGTACGTCGAGAAAAAGAACAGTACACAGTGGGCCTTAACTAGAGGGTAAAAATCTCACATGCGTTATATTCCTGGCGATTGGGGAAACAATTTTTCGTTTTTACTTTCTCGCCTTACGAATACTTCGTAAGAAGAGAAAGTTATGTAATCGTGCGGCGAAAAACGGGGAATTTTCGCAAGAAAATCTCTTATAGTAGGGGTCTGGTGACAAAAAAGTGGATAAAACCTGTTGCTAAATTTAGAAAAAAAAATCCTCTATCTCGTGGTGTAGTCAAAATCCATGATTTGTTGCTTCTTCATACTTCAAAATCGATTGACGGCATTCCGTCCGTCTGTCCGTCTGTCCGTCTGTGGTCAACGCTAACGCCAAAACCGTTCGGTCGATTTTCTTCAAAATTGATATTCTCCGATGGTTTTTACTCGTCTCACGGCCCCTTGAATTTGAAACCGGTATCTTAGTATTTGAGGATACTTTACATCAAGCCCATTTTGAGATTTTGTAAATTAAATAAAAATGGCTCCAAATTTTTTGATTATATTTTGTTGTTGAACAGTGCAAAGAACGTTGAAGGGAATGACGTAGGCATCATTTTCGTTTATAGGCCCTAATTTTCGAAAATTGCAAAAAACTGTTTAAAAATTGGAAAATTGAAGATACAGTTTTTCGCTTCAGACAAAGTCGGTTGTACAAAATTAGCACTTCAAATAAGGTCATGTACCATTTTTTGGAAAAACGAATAGTTTTTGCGTAAATTGCGATTCAAATTGACAAAAAAAAATTCTCAAAAACCGCTCCAAATTTTTTCTTTAAATTTTCTGCACGTGTGTAAGAAAGGAAGGGAAGTAAATAAATAAACTAGTGGTGCTATAGAATGGCACATACTTTCTCGTAGTATATATTTTCCAAATGCCGATCATCTGATAAATTATGTGGAGTAAGTTGTTCACCGCTGCCTTTCTTGGTCATGTTTTTTGAAAGACATGTTTTTCGCATGTTGACAATTACCGGCTTCTTAATAAGAGAACTGATACATGATCGTTATGACTGCAATATTAGCAGATGTTCCGAAGTCGTTCTCGTAGCGCGGTTGGTTAATGCACCTACGGGTTGAGACCTTCAGTAAGGAAGGTACCGAGTTCGATCCCCCGTGGGGAATTTTAATTTGATGAATGTTATGTTGCAGGAAAAAAACACTGAAGATTGTAGATACTTTATTGAAAATCATTTGAAGTACTTCTACTCACAAATAGATTCATATAGATAAATAGACAGGACTTGTCTGTGTTTTCCCTAACTGCGTCTTTTAAACAATTTTTCAACTCTGTTATTCGATTTCTGAAGCGTATGACATGTCAAATCAACCGTTGTCTTGTATATATCTGTCTGAACCAATTTAAGTAAAATTATGAGCTGTTTAACGCAAAATTGTAATACAATATAACCAGAAGTCATGCGATAAACTTACAATCCCTAACGGTTCCGAAATTATGATTACTTTCTAGCCTTACGAACACTTGGTAATGCGGTTTATCGCTGCCTTGCTTGGTCATGTTTGAAAGACACGTTTTTCGCATGTTGAAAATTACCGGCTCCTAATGATAAAAACGATAGAATTACGTATTGACTAATATATAAGTAATTGCGATAAATGTTCTGGAAATGTCTGTATAGATTTGTTCAAATAATTAACTTTTAACAATTTTTTACTTGTATTTGTAAAGCGTTTTGCCATCTTATCAATTGTTTGCATTTACCATTATATAGGTCGGTTCTATTCTTTCATAGTTCTGTTCGACAGTGACGGTGTTGGTGTTGCGTAGTGGTATTAAGTGCCGGTTCGTTGAATTTGAGTTTCGGTTGTCGGGCTTTGGTACCGAAATGGTTTGCTGGTATAATACACTTTTTTTGGTTTATGAAGTAGTGGAATAGCAAAAAGGACCTATAGAACAGAGCGAGAAAGTATGTGCGTTGGAAGCACCATAGTTTATTTTCATTTTGTGGTAAACACAATAGTGGCGAAGTTTTGGGGTCCAAGGATTAATGGGCTAAGAGATTAAATCTACAGAGATATTACGGTAATATGACCAAGGCAGCAATAGAGTTGCGTTTTTATTTTACCTCAAAAACGGTTAAATACGTGTGTGACGTTCTGTGGAGAAAAGTGTGTTTTTTTTTCACAGATATGCGCCGCATCCGCCGCATCCGCCTGCTCCCGCGGGCATTCTGCACTTGCGAGCCGATCGTCAGCCCACGACAGTGCCGAAAGTGCAAGAAGTGGGGAGTAGGAAGCTTGGCGGAGAGGGGGAAAATTCTGACGTAGCAAGACGCGGCGCGTACATTGAATGACTGGGCATGATCATGCTACATACAATGGTCCATGCTGCAAAATTATATGCTCATTAATTTAAATAGATTATGTCTAGTATTTCAAGTTATAAAAGCCATAAGTCACTGTACGTTCTGTGCACTGCTGTATATCCACCTTTGTATCCATTACTGTATGTATTTTTCTTCTTTAATTTTGTAAAAAATTAACCTGCTCATTGGACTCTAAATCAATATTCTAAAGCAGTAGTTTTTTAAAAAAAATTAATTCTAACTAACAAAAAATTACAATTTAATAATTCATTGTTCACCAGGAATGTTACAAACTCGAAATCATAGAAAAATGAAGCAAATTATGAGAGAAATCTCTCACATAATAATAGAATATGTGGCAATTCCAAGAAAGGTAATGTTTAATTGCGTCACGATTTGTTACCATTTTTCCTCATTACGAAACTTACTAAAAGATATCAACGAGCAAACGTCTGGGACGAAGTTACAGGCAATCATAATTTTTTTCATGAGTACTGTTAAAGAGAATGCAAAGGGGATATTTTATACGATGTCGTAAATCTCTGCCCTTTTTTCAGAAATTAGAGCCAAAAATAATCATGTTTTTTTTTCAAGAATAATATATTTTTGCTTTAATAGAACCGTCTTATTCAATTAAACAGAGTTAACGAAAAAATAGTTTATTGCTGGCATCATAAAACAAAAACAATTCAGTATCATAATTTTGTTTAGCAAAACACTAAAATTGTGATTACATCGTAGCAAAGCGAAGAACATTATCAGCCTTACAAGCAATTATAATGCTTGGTGTCCAAATCTAATATGAATAATTCGTTGTAGCTTCATATTTTGTACTGTCATCTATCTACAACAAACATTTACAAAATAATATAAAAATCAATATTACTTGAATTGTATGTGACCATCATGTTCTTACCGATTGCTCTTTAAATTTACGCGCTATGGTTCGAATTGCACATTCTAATCGGTGGTTCCCACTCTTAGAGTGAGTCTCATCCCCACCCTTCATCGATTTTTGCATTTGCCCCCGAGCTGCTCGTGCGCAGTTCCTGACGTCAGTGAAAGTGTAAAATGCTGTGCAGGCCTGCCCTAGGGTAAATGTTTTCAAACTGTGAATGGGCAAAAGCTACTTTCAAAATCTATAATCGGTGGTGATTTACCTTTTTTTATTCCCAACTATTTTTAGATGTCTTTCACTAATAAATAGAAAATATTTTTTTATAAAATTGATGAATCACCATAGACGTAGAATGATAATACTCAAGTTATATTTATAAAATTGAAAGTAAATGTAGAACATGAGAGTGAATAGGAATCCTTGAAGATGACCTGGAGAAGTCGATTTTCCCAACCCCCATCCAATGGTGAAAATTTATATCCAGGATTATTTTCATAGAATGGAGGAACATGAAACCCAAAATGAATGTATGCTTAGTACTGTAGTATGCTTAGTGTAATATCCCATTGTGTAACATCCTACGCTTTTCCTGAAGAGCAGACACTTTTAATTAACGGATATTCATTATCACCCAAAGCCTGTTTATTATAAGAACAGATTCAGTGTATAATTTTTGTACCGCAATCTACTGGAAAGTTCTTCACGAACGTCGATCGATTGATCGTTATCGACTAATTGACAAGCTCAGCGCTAGGGCCTTCTACTTCTCCCTCCCCCGTTCGGCATCAAGGTTACACGAGTGTCGTGTTGTAGAGATAGATGTCAGCGGCATCTGGGTATGGTCAGGCTTTCTCCTCGGTCTGTGGTAGTAGCAATAGCTTGTTGAAACAAGGGACCCGCTGGCTACGCCAATATTGTTGTGTTCAGTGTGTCAGATTGTCTGGCGAGCTGAATAAATTCGACATCTGGCGAGCCTTTGCTTGATTTCCACAGTGGAACTTGAGTGGCAGCGGAAAAAAACGCGTCCGACCTCGAAACAAAATCTTCAGCGCAGTCGCTTCCTGACCGCCGTGGTGGCCGGACGCTCCGTTCGCTCCAGGCTCAATCACGTTGTGTGCGTTCACTGTCTCAGTGGTTGTCAGTGCAATGTTAAACGTGGTAGAAGTGGAGTATTGTTACATGAAGTGATATTGCTTAACTAAGTGAAAAGTTCTTTTTCGTGATCATCATGGAGCCCTCTCAAGTTCATCAATCTTCAGGAGACCAGAACAGTAAGACAACCATTAACTATGCTAAAGTTACCATGCAATCTCTCTTTCCAAAGAAAGAAAATGCTATCATCATAGACTCGGCAAATAGTGCACCAATAGTAGAATTTATTGAAAAGTTATCAACTAAAGTTAATCCTTCTCATATTAAGTTTGCTTCGAAAATATCGAACAACAGACTCTGTGTGTACCTATCCAGCAAAGATATCGCAGATGATCTAGTCTACCATCATAAGAACATTGTTGTGGCTAATCAAGTATTCCCCATAAGACCATTAATCTCCAGGAACAAAAGAATTATTCTGTCAAATGTTTGCCCGAGTATACCGCATCAAGTTATTGAAGAAGCATTACTAACATTCGGTGTTAAAACTGTAGTACCGTTAACATTTCTTCGTGCTGGATTTAATAATCCCAACTTGAGCCACATCCTCAGTTTTCGCCGACAAACATTTGTTTCACCGGATGATGAACATAAATTACCTGAATCATTTCAAGTGTTTATGGATAATGTCCCCCATTGGATATATGTAACCCCTGATGTTCCTATTTGTTTTTTGTGTAAAAATCAGGGCCACATTGCTAAAAACTGTCCAAATCAATGTAACTCCCAATTAACTAATACCCTACCTCTCCCTACGGAAGTAGAAATCACAGAATCAAATAATGAGAGTTTTGATCATTCTAATAATGTTTCTCCCAATGCATTGGAAACTACTCTTCCCGAGAGCGAACTGAACGAAAGTTCTAGCCCTAACCTTGGCCTTGACAGCTTCCCCCCTCTACTTACCTCTCCTCCCCTCGAGCCGACCGTGAGAAACCTAGTTGCCTCAAATGAAAACTCAATGGACGTTGACCTTTCCTGCAACACTGTCAGATTAAAGAGACCGTTATCTACTGTAAGCTCGAATACAGAACTGATTAGCAATCAGTCAGATAGCGAGATTGACAGTAACTCGGAAACCTCTGACATGGATGATAAAACTGTGGAGAATAAAGAAAAAATAAAGAAACAACCCTCCAAAAATAAGAAAAACATTGAAAATATAGTAACCAATTCCACCCTCACTGATTCTGTTAATAACAAGTTAGAAACTGAGGAAACCCTGGACCATAAAAAAACCAACCCCAAGAAAAAGAAGAAAGAAGACAAAGAAGACCCCTCTACTTTAGAACAAACATCAACAAAATCAATTAATGAATTACTTGTTCCAGCTAAAGACTTCATAGAAACTAACCAAGACAAATTTCCACTTAATTTTCAACAACTCACATCATTTATAGAAAACTCTTATGGTGCCCGAGATCCAATAATCATTGCTAAAGACCATACCAAAGACATTGTTGGTTTAATTTTAATGATGAAAGAAACATATCCATACCTCACTGCAAGATCAATAAAAAGCAGGTTAACTAGAATAACCAAAAAGCTTAAAAGAGCTACACAACAAGTTGAAAATAGTGAGACAGATACCAGCATGGAGAACTCAATCATTATCACTAATTAAATTATTACATTGTCAATGATTTTTATCCAAGACATGGAAGTATACAACATTTGAAGAATTTAAAGGAGGATGCTCATTTACAAGAAGACACAGAACACACTTCATCTGATTAATTTTTAAACAACTTATTACAAGCATGTTGGTACTTCAATGGAATGTAAATGGATTTCATACTAGATATGAAAGAATACAATTACTATGCCAGCAATATCTCCCAGAGGTGATATGTATACAGGAAACTAATTTCAAACTCAACAATAAAGGAAAAATGAAAGGTTTCAAATGCTTCAATAAAAACAGAACAAATTGTCATCATGCCTCTGGTGGAGTGGCTACATTTGTCAAAGAAAACTTCTCTGCCACCGAATTACACATCAGCTCTGATTTGGAGGTAGTTGCTATTCAAATATCATTCCCAATTAATATTTGCATCTGTAATATTTATATTCCTAATAGTTATGCATTTGAATCCATAGAGATATATAATATTATAAAACAACTCCCCAAACCGTTCTTATTGTTGGGTGATTTTAACTCCCATAATAAATTATGGGGATCCTGTTTTAATGACTCAAGAGGGATGAAGATAGAAACAGTTATTGAGGATACAAACATGATCTTGTTAAATAATGGTCAACCTACCCATATAAATATAAGTAGTGGTAACTTAAGTAATATTGACCTCACTCTAAGCTCCACTAATCTGGCTCACAAATGCAGCTGGTGGGTGGAAGAAACTCCTCATGATAGTGACCACTTTCCAGTATTCACAAAAGTTGATTTTCCATTTGATGTGGATAGTAACACTTACGGAATCCAAAAATGGAAATTTAGCCAAGCTAATTGGAAGAAATATAGTGACATAATCAATACATCCCTTCATGATTTTGACTTCAATAATCTCATGAATGAGAATGTGGATTCCATAGTTACCAACTTCTCAGATATAATTAAACAAGCAGCAAATGAAGCAATAGGAACTTATACACCATCTTTGAAGACCAAATTTGTTCCATGGTGGAATGAGAAGTTTAAAGAAGCTATTAAAATATCCAATCATGCTTACAACCGGTACAAAAAACATAAAACTGACGATAACAAAATTGAATACAAACGAACAAGAGCTCTCACCAGAAGAATCCTTAAAGAGAGTAAAAGCAACTCCTGGAAAAATTTTGTGTCGTCTATTAGCTCGAACAATAGTATAAGAGAATCATGGAAGAAAATAAATGCAATTCAAGGACACAAAAGATATAGCCAGATACATTTTATTCAAGACGGAAATAAAATCATTGCACAATCTGCAGATATTGCCAACGTACTAGCTGATACTTTTGTCAGAAATTCTAGCTCTCAGAACTTCTCCGATGTCTTTCAAGAATATAAAAATGAAGAAGAAAAAGAACAACTTCCTGATGATTATGATGACAAATGCTCACCCCTTCAACTAAATAATCCCATAACCATGGAAGAACTTCTTACGACCATTGAATCCACCAATAATTCCTCTCCTGGTCCGGACAATATTCCGAATATCCTCATCAAAATCTCCCCACACTTGGAAAGGAAGTTTTACTAGATGTATATAACTATATTTGGACGAAAAGAGTATTTCCCAAGATCTGGAAGATGGCCATAGTAGTACCTGTTGCTAAACCTGGTAAAGACCCATCCAAATCTGATAACTACCGTCCTATATCACTTACATGTAACATGTGCAAAATACTCGAGAAAATTATCAACAAACGTCTCAGATGGTTCCTTGATACTCAGAAAATCATAAATGATAATCAATTCGGCTTTCGATCTGGACACTCCACTATGTCACATCTAATTAGTGTTGATAGTCAAATTCAGGAGGCATTTATGAACAATCAACACGTAATTGCTGTTAGCCTGGATATAGAGAAAGCGTACGACATGGTATGGAAACGACGGATCTTGAAGATTTGCAGATAATAGGAATAAAAGGAAATATGTATGATTTTATTAAAAACTTTTCTCTTGATCGCACATTACAAGTTAGGATCAATGGGCAACTTTCAGATATTAAACAGATTGAAAATGGTGTACCTCAAGGATCCGTTCTAAGCGTGACTCTTTTCCTACTATCAATTAATGATATAGACAAGGGGGTTCAACCACCAGTTATTATAAGAAAATATGCGGATGACATTACTGTACTATGCAAAGGAAAATCTGTCCCATCTACTCAAAAGACCATGCAAAAAGCACTAAACACAATTTTTGAATGGTCTTTGAGCACAGGGTTTAAATTTTCTGCCAAGAAAACAGAATGCATGCTTTTCTCAAAGAGAATTGATACAGTATCTCCTAAACTCCAGCTTGGAACTCAACCCCTTCGCTTTGTCAACAAAATGAAAATTCTTGGACTACAATTTGACCCAAAATTAACTTGGAAGATCCACATACAAGAACTAATAATGGAATGCAAGAAGAGACTTAACGTTATTAAATGCCTCTCCAACAACAACTGGGGTGCTGATAAAAACCTCCTGCTATTAACATATAAAGCTATCATTCGATCAAAATCGATTATGGTTCACTCTTATACCAATCTGCTAACAAAAAAGAGCTGAGGAAAATAGAATCAATACACAATAAAGGGCTTAGAATATGCACTGGATGCTTCCACACCACCCCTATAGGAAGTATACTTATTGAAGCACAAGAAACCTCATTAAACCACCGAAGGAAAACTCTCAATCTCAAGTATGCTGCCAAAGCTGCCTCGTCTACTAACCCTATAATACACAATGACATTTTTCCTCAGCTACAGAATATCTATAATAGTCACTTTCGATATAAACCTATGTACAGTAGAATAACCCAGCAACTTAAAGAACTAAACATTAAAAGTATAAGTGCTGAGAAACATAGACAATTCCAAATACCGCCATGGACCATAGAAAAAATGACATTAGAGCTATCACTCACTGATTATAACAATAGCAATTTAACAAAAGAAGATTGGAACACACAATTTAAAGAAGTAATCCAGAAGTATAAAAACTACTCCCATTTTTATATTAGTAACAAAAATAGTGAACAAGATACTGAAGCCATCGTATATACACCCAATGAAAAATTTAGTTTCTTACTACATCACTACTGCAGTTCTAATAGCACTGAAAGTTATGCTTTAATGACAGCACTAAAAATGATATATCAATCGCTGGACTCAAATATAATAGTATTCACAAACTCACTCTCTACAATAAAACTATGCTCCAACAAAACTTCAAACTCTGAAATGGCTGTCAAGATTCAAGAACTACACCATCTTATTCAAAGGCTTGGTAAAAAACTTGTTATCTTTTGGATTCCCCCTCTTCTGGATATACCACTGGCTGCACCAGGAAGTCAGATTCCAACATCACTAGTCGACCTCCGGTCAGTAAAAAATGTGCATAACATAGCACACACGACAAATGATATATGGAAGTACTTGTATGGAAAAATGAAAACCAAGTGGAGCGAAGATTGGAAAATTTATAAGGCTAGTAGTATTCATAAGAAGATAAAAAACTTCTTCAACCTGCAAACTTCAAAAAAATTGTGCCGCAAAGATCAAGTTACAATCACCAGAATTAGATCAGAACACACGAGGCTTACTCACCTCTACCTAATAAACCAGAATACTCCCCCAATTTGTAATATATGTAATGAACAAATAACAATAATACATATTATTCAGGAATGTCCTATGTACAATCAATCCCGCCAAACAATCTTACAGAACTTTAATTCTGATGCTTTACTTTATTCAAGCTCCCTACAAGAAAAAATTTTAAAATTTTGCAAATCAATTAATGTCGAACTGTAAAACAAACTGTAATGTTGTTTTTAAGCATACGTACTGTGTAAATTATCACATGTAGTAAAATATTTCCAACCCCTGGTGTAATATAAACTGTAATGTCTCACTATTCACTGAACAAAAATGTATAATTGTAAAAAAAAAAAGTAACCATGCTATGTAAACTTACAGAACCTTGTAAACTTAATGTATGTACCTTATTGTAAAATTACAGAATAGTCGCTAATAACCTCGCAGTTGATGCGACTATAAATAAATAAATAAATAAATAAATAAATAAATAAAATCTTCAGCGGATTAAACGCTACCAATTCGATACCGCGACGCTCGTCTGCCGGGCAGGTCTGAACGTGCTCATTAGCCAACACGTGACGCGAAATTTCCGTTGCGAACATTCAGCCTAGGATGCGGTTCTTCCGCGCCGGTCTGTGGGAGCCTCCCAATTTTGGTGAAAATGTGGCTTACCTTGTTAATATATGACTTGTTCATATTAATGAAGGGCTTAGGCCAGTGACAAAATGAGACACCCTGCGACCAAAATGGAGATATTAACACTTACGTATTATAACAGGAGACTTCCAGTGCCTGGTGTACTTTATCTTGTTACTGCCCCAAGCCCGTCAAATCCTATCAATTCCTATAACAAAAATTCATAAAATATAAGCACTTTTTCAATTGAAACGCAAATAAAAAAGAAAACCAAACATGTATACACTGCAAATACAGAAAATATATATCAAGAATAATTATAAGATCACAATCTACCAAAATGTTTTCTTTCGAGTAAAATCTTTAGCTTCACTACTATCTTTAACAGATATTCTTAAACCAGTTTATTGTTTATGACAATTCATGATTTTAACAAGTCAAAATTTGTTATGCAAATAACGTTGAAAGAATTTTGTTAGACTATAAATTATACATCACATGAAGTGTAGACGTCGTGTGGAATTGTCTACTCGGTCGCTTGATGAAACAAAAGTTTTTCTGCTTTGCGAAACTTCGTGATGCAGCGTCATTCGCCTGAGGCGAATCGTTTTCCTATTATTGGCGTGAACTCTTTTTCGCTAAATACCACCGGTCTCAAACGAGTGACCAGGTGACGAGTGACCTGTGGATTGTCAATTTATCTCCCAACTGTAGCATGATTTGGGGTATGAATTCTACCTGGCTTTTGACTTACACTTCTCTTTATTTAAGGAATATAGCATCAATTCATTTTAAGATTGGAAATTCGTCTCATTTTCGAAAAACATTTAAAAAAAATATCGTTCATTTTTTTCTTTTTTATCGCTTTCTGCCTTCATAGGTATCATTTTGCGAAGATTCTGTAGATTGAGTTGCACACATCTGAAAAATGCATTTATTCTCACTGTAATAATAATAGTTCTTGCCGAGATGCTGTTAATAGAAATAATACGCTTAAATCGCATCTGCATTTCATCTCGTTGAAACTGTAACAACTGTTGCTTGTTTTAAAGTTGCTCATATGTAAAATCTGCAATTGTTGCATATATTCACGCTGAGTGATATTGGCATAACGAAGTTGCCGTCGCGTTTTTATCTTCAATAATAACAATAATAATAATAATAATAGTAGTAGTAGTAGTAATAGTAGTACACGACCTTGCAGTTGGTGGTGGAGCTTGAGTACTCCTATGAGCCTGAGAGCTATGTCAGTGGTAGCCTACCTACCAGTAGGGCCTCCCTTGCTGAATAGGTTGAAGATGAGGGGTCAGACGAAGAAGGACTCCATTTTGAGGAGAGTGGGAAGTAAGTAGAGAGGGAAGGGTCATGAACCTTTGGACTTCTTGTTGTCGGCCCATGGAGGGTACAGGAGATTAACTGGGTTGGCACACCAGGCCACTGATTAGAGTGGAAGCCCGAAACTAGCATTAGACAGCGAAGGAGGCTGCCTTCAGCAGTCAGTGGAAATCCCGTAGGGTTTAGTAATGCCGACTGGCGATCGGAGGGACCCCTTGCTGGGCCCTGCGGGGGGAAGCCCCGAGGTCACTGTGTGTCGCAGTAACGGATGGCAGGAAACAACCCAAGGTTTAAGTGAGATCTGTCAACTCGAACTTGCGTCCTGCGAATCTTCATTTAAAACCAAAGAGCAAAACGGATAGAACAAGCAATGCAATGAATCTTAACGATCTTTTTTCTACCAATGTCCCATACCTGCTCAGAAACCGAGCTAATGTCATCTTGTCGACGTCTAGCCATCCCACGGATGTTAGTTCCAGGGACCCAGAGCCGGCAGTAGCTCGAAGCCATCGTTAGAGATGGACGCGGGATGAATTGAAGGAGGTGATGTGATGTTTTTACTATGCAAAAGCGAAAAATGGGGGCTCAGAAATAGACGTTTTCAAGGTATGGAGAGAGCGGAACCCAGATATCAGACCTACCCTAAACTCAAAGAAGCTTGCCAGTCAACGACGATACATATTCAGCAGTGGAAAATTCACAGCAGAACAACTTGCTGACATTCAGAGAAATGCGGAGTATGTTCTTCGCTCGAACTACCCACATGACGAACATGTAGAACTTGAATACAATGATCCCGTTGAAGGTTCATCTCTTTCCAAAGAAACACACGTCAGTGGAGAAAATTCATCTGGCAATGAATTGCACGATAAGGACATGATGCGAAATCTCCTTCTGTTAGCACATTTTGGAAATATTGGTCTCGAAACTACCTTCACACCTTGCAACAAAGGGTGAAGTGGAAAAGGGAGTCACCACCATTAGGTGTAAATGATTTGGTACTTTTAATTGAGGAATCTCCGCCCTCTCAATGGAAATTAGGTGTAGTGGAGAAATTGTTCCCTGATCAAGCCGGGGTTGTGCGTACTGTTGAAGTACGAACTAGCCAGGGTAAATTATTGCGACCAGTACAAAAACTATGTGCACTGGCTAGAACCTCCCATGAATAAGCCCCAAACCATTATATTTATATCTACTCCTTCCCCCTCGGTCGACCAGAGATGCTCAGCTGATTTTTCCTTTCTCTTTGCCGCCTGGTATACAGGCGTGCCATTATTATTTTATAGGTCATACTGTGTGGGCCTGCCACTTGGCGTTTTTTTTTAATTCCTTGTTGTACTAATTGGTGTATAATTTTTTGATTAAGCACTGCTACAAATTCTATGTGATTTTGTTACTTCTGGGTTAGGATAATTGTTACGAGGTACTCCGTAATGGTTAGAGGTGATTACAATATGTACGCTAGGCAAACGCCTATGCTTTCGTTTGTTGTATGTCCTCCTCACGTGTTTATAGTAGGAATGGAGTCTCTCAAGATAATGCAGAACTGTGGTGGACTTCTCAGTGCTTGTTGCTGAAAGAAGTGAGTGGGAGACGGACGGTGCCGAACTCGAGCATCGCCATGCGCCCGGCCCCAATAAATGTTAGCACATTTTGGTCGGCGCGGACAAGTTCCTGCGACTTCCGCCCACCTAGGCACTCTTTGGGGTACTTCCCGCTAAATTATGGGAGTTCCATGCTAGACCAGGGTGTCATGGGGGCGCCAATTCCAAAATTCGCGCGTCCCACTTAAAAAAATCAATCGATCATCAATCAATCAATCCATCAATCAATCAATGAAATGGAATGAAGACATTAATTAAATCATTGTTTCCCCGCGCCTTGATGCATGTGACAGTTCTTCCGCCGCCCTGCCAGGTTGCAATCAGCTACCCTCGCCGCCGACACCGGTGACGTCACTACATCACCACCGTCACCGCCGCCACCAACACCATCGCGCCGTCGCGCCCGTATCTCTCCCCCCGCCTACGTCCGCCCCCCGCCGCCAGCTAGCCGGCTGCCCGCCCCTCTGCGCCATGCCCGGGGTCGGAACCCGGGGCAGCGCCAGAACACGAGCGGACAGCGGGCGACACAGCTGGTGGAGTGTGGGCCAAGCGGAAGGAGCTATGGTGGACCGGGAGCATGAAGCATCCACGGCGGTGAAGGGCATTTTTCACGCTTTCTGCATTTGAGACCCTCTACTAGACAGCGGTGTGATTTGTAGGAGCGGTGGTGCTGTGACAGTGGTGTGGTTCGACAACCCAGCCATGTGTGCCTCGTAACCTTTCAATGTTACATTCATTTGGTTTTTGCTAGCTGTGTTAGGTAGCATCGCTTGGTCAGTGTGTGCCTTTAACTTTGTGTTTCGCAACACTGCAAGAGTTTTGTGAAATTGTAAAAGTTTTTTTTTGTATTCTTTGACACCTTCGACGCGAGATACGAGGGTCATTCAATAATTAAAGAGACAAATTGGTTTGGAGAAAAACAGTTGATAGGACAAGTATGGCAATATTAGGACATTTGGTTGGCATCACTGGAATGAGCCCTGACCATCTGGAAGATCAATATTGTTGTGTTAATTACCTCAATATTAAGTTGAAAGATGGCGAGTCCGCTTGAAAATTCCACTTTGGTTAAATAACTTTCTCTAATTCTTTATTTATTTGCTGATGGTGAAAAACCAGCTAATATATACTGTAGAATGACTAAAGTGTATGATGATAGTTGTATGAACCGCGGGTAGTACATTTCAAAAGTGGTCGAGACTCAGAGACTGACAGACATCGTTCTGGCCGCATCAAGAGAAAAAGTTATGTTGACGGTGTTTTGGGACCCTTTAGGTGCGTTTTTTTGTGATTATCCCAAGAAACAGCGTACAATACACAGCCAATAATACTCAGATATGCTTTTGAGCAAGGTGAAGCTAGCCATGAGAGAGGGTTGCCGTGAATCTCTGAGGTGAGGTGTGATTCTCCAGAAAAACAACGCACGTCCTCACATTGCCCATCAAACACGTGAAACCATCGACAAAATGGGTTGAGAAGTACTGCCTCATGCCCCTTACAGTCCCGATTTAGCACCATCTCATTCCCATTATTTTGATCCACCGAAGGAGTCATTACTTAGGAATAAGTTCTAGGATAACGAGGATGTCAAAACTATTTGTGGGAAATTGGTTCAAACACCAAGATAAAAGTTCTTTGCAGCGGGTATAAAAAAAGCAGGTAACCCGCTGGGGCAAGTGCATAAATGTTGGTGGGGATTATATTGAAAAGTAGAAAAAAATCTGTTTTGCAGAAATAAACACTTATTTCTCCAGATGAATTTGTCTCTTTAATTATTGAATGGCCCTCGTAGAAAGAGTTAGTTAACTTCCGTTTGAATCTCGTGCAGCGTTGAGGAGAATATACGATAATGCCAAAGCTAAGAGAGTGGTAGAGACAGCGAATTCTGCCTTAAATGAGGTGGTACAGACCCCAGGTAGAGATCGAGATACTACTGAAATTAATCATATCATAAATGCAACTGGATATCTAGTATCTCAGATAATTTTGCTAATTTCACTTGCTAATTTTTATAAAGCTGTTGCACTATACACGTCTTTCTTGTGTAAAGCTACCACTGAACATGCACTCAGGTAAACATTACAGAGCCCTGCGCACAACCTTTTGCTTCGGCTGCGCAGCGAGAACTATTTAACAGTTTACGTAGCGTGTAACTTCTGAGGAGGAGAAATTCTACATTCAGTGTCGAGAAACAATGAAGCTTTTTGCATTCCATTTCTTTGCTGTTCTACGTCTCAGCTGCATCCGCTCTCAGAACTTTCTGTTCTATATCCCAACCCCCTATGTCCACAGCCCTGCAGCATGCTTTCAGACGTGCATGTAGAAGAATGATAAACTTGATTAGAAAATTCTATTTCATGATGTTTGGCATTTAGTTCTACATGTTTGTTAATTTATAAATTGCGTGTACGTTGCAAATGCTCTGCTTCCGTGTCAGAATAAAGCTCTGAGGTTCATTGAGGTGTAAATTCATATTTAACACACCGGGTCGGGAGGAGTCCCTGTTGGATTCTCTAGTGTAAAGGGCCAATAGCTATAACGAAATCGAACCCACAGAAAACACTCCAGGTGGCGAGGACAATTGCTAGATTTGCTCTCTCTCTCTCTGTCTTGTCTTTGCACTTCATCTCTCTTGACACTAACGACGTGGATAAAGTAAAGAAACTAGACAACCAGTTGGGAGATTCCGATCATACACCAAGGCTTTTATTAGCAAGACCAAAATCCCTATCCCTGTCACGCCGTTGTTATTGTTTGCCTGAGAGTATAGTTTGTAGAATAATTCTTTTACTTATAATTTCTTAAGTTTATTACTTTAGTTCTTTTCTCTTTGTATTTCCGTGTCTTTTTATGCGACCTTTTCACGACCTCCCGACGACGATGCCTTATGTAACTATCATTCTTAGGATAAGGAAGCCGATACACTTTGTCGTAAGTACCAAGATACTCCGCCGAGCAGTTGCCTAGTGGTTAGTGGTTTTGAAAGCGACAAATACTTTTGGCATTAGCCCAGTGAGTATAGTGCGTATTGAAGCTAGGAGATGGCAGTATTCCTCCTTCGCTGGAACGCGAGATTCAGCGCTGAACTGCACGTCGGCTTGCTGTGTTTCTCCCCTCTATGTGTCTCCCTCAGCAATACACGGGCTGAGACAGGACAAGCTCTACGCTTCCGATTGGTCTTTTGACATGTGTGGGTAAAGAGAGAGGATGAAACAATGATGAGGAAGGGAAGCTCATGCCCCCATGATCAGAAATATCTCAAAAAAAATTCCTATCAGTGCAACTGACCGCTAAAAATGTCCTCCAGATAGTGCCTGAATTCATTCTAGATATTCCGCTAGTTCTCAAAATTCTCCGCCGAGACTCAAACTCGAGGACCTCGCGATCACCGACGTTGATTCGGAAACAAGTCAACCAAGAAAACTTAATCCTTAGACCCATCTCGGCACATCAAAGTATAGAATCTTGGAAAAGATATGAATGAATGGCAACTGGACAAGTGTTACATGAAACATTGAAATTGCCGTCATTCCATCAAAACATAAGTACTATGACTTATGGAGATGGCAGCTGTTCCTTGAGAATTCTAAAGTGGCCCTAATCAGAAAAATTAATCATGGTAATACGGCGGACCGTGGCGTAGTGGGGAGACGCTGTGCACCGCTTGTGCCAGGGTTCGATCCCATGGGGTTCCAAGTGGAGTTTATGGTGGTCAAGTGTGTTTGGTGGTGGTCAAGTGCGGCAGGTTTTCTCTGGGTATTCCCGTTTATCCTGTCAATAAGCATTCTACCGTTATGGTTTATCAATCGTTCTCTCTTGTATCATATCTTTAACCATCATTCCGCTAAGGGTCTGAGGAGCACACAGCGGCGTCTGGTCGACAATTGACAAACTAGATGAGAAGGACCGTGGGTACTTTTGAGGTTGTCGTTGGGCAGGGTCCCGGCCTTGCGAACTGGAAAGAGAGCGAGAATGATGATGAAGTAAGGGCACCTCCTCCCAAGACCCTACTCACGGACAAGAGGGGGTGGATAGAATGCGTGGTGGGATAAGGGTTACAGATTCACTGAAGCCTGAGGGGAAAACAATAGATTCTAGTAGTTTAATCACGTTAATAGTTGCAAAATGTATTATTCTTATACTACACTCATCGTCAGAAAAAGCTGCACCCGGAAAGACGAGGGGGATTGGGATCATTGTTGGCAGGCAGGTAGCGGGTACCACGTATACAAAATTATTATACTTTCACTTTGGTAGGACCAACATTTATTGCGCAACATGGCCACAAACGGTACATGTTAGTATGGCGTGTGGCCACCATGTTGGCGAACACACGCGTCCAGACGTCGTGACATGGAGTTGTACAGGTCTTGAATGGAGTCCTGTGCTAGTCCATCCCATGCAGTTGGCACCTGAGCGCGCAGTTTTTGCAGATTGGTGGGTAGGAGTGGGATCCTGATCGCACACTCCATAGCACCCCAAACGAGGAGAGGTCTGGCTATGCGGCTTGCCATAGCAGAGAATCCACGGCTGCAAGGCATGCTCGGGAGATGGCTGCGGTAGAAAAAGAAAAGAAAATTGCGCATTAATTATTATTAAAAAATATTTTAGAGACAGAAAGAAATAATTGGTCAAGCTTTTACAAATATGTTCGCAGACGCAGGGGGAATAAGGAAGAAATTTAGGAAATTCGAATCGCAGACAACGCGCCACTGCACGACGACCAAGCGAAAGCAAATGCATTCGAGTATTTGTATTTTGTATACAAACCAAAACGGGCACAGGAGCAAGTTATTTATTTTCCAATTGAAAATCAGTTCAAGATTCATGCATGTGAACTCCACAAACCTATAAAATCTCTGTAAAACTGAAAATTACGCAGGTCAGACGGCATGTCGACACATTTTATTAAACTTGGTGGTGAGCCAGTATTGCCCTACGTGTTAAGATTATTCAATATTTCTATTAATAATGCAAGTTTACCGGACGATTGGAAAACAGCTATAGTCGTTCCAATTTTCAAAGATGGTGATAAAAC
The DNA here is from genome assembly GCA_031308135.1 of Acheta domesticus. Lineage (NCBI taxonomy): Eukaryota > Metazoa > Arthropoda > Insecta > Orthoptera > Gryllidae > Acheta > Acheta domesticus. The sequence goes on along the minus strand of JAHLJT010008446.1, from coordinate 242,264,422 downwards.
GAAAGTAAGTAATTATAGACCGGTATCTCTTATATCAGTAGTATGCAAAATAAGGGAGCACCTAATAGCCGGGTACATTCGCCGCGAATGGGAAAAAGCAAACTGGATTTTTCATGGGTTTAGAAATAGATATTCGTGTGAAAGCCAAATTGTTCCACTTTTTCAAGATCTAGCTGACGAAGTTGACGCTGGTGGGAGGGTGGATGCAGTCATAATTGACTTTGCGAAAGCATTCGACGTAGTACCGCATGATCTACTTCTAGGAAGTAATTAACTTCAGGAGTTGATACTAGAGTTGTGAAATGGATAAGCGAATTTTTTAGAGACAGGAAACAAAAAGTTCGAATTGGAACTCAGTTTTCGACTACGGGTATTGTTACTTATCGGTTTCCACAGGGAAGTGTTTTAGGGCCACTACTTTTCTTAGCGTCTGTGAATGATATCCATGTTAATATACAATCAAACGTGCGTTTATTTGCAGACGATTCTGTTATATATCGCAAAATCAAAGGTAGCGCTGATGAACAAATATTACAAGAGGGTTTAGAACATTTACGTGACTGGGCTCATAATGACATGGTAATTAACGGATCGAAAAGCAAAACAATAACGTTAGAGCGGGGACGAAATGATGAACAACCAGATTATCGGCTATGAGAGGTCATTATTCCAAGAATTTCGTCATGCAAATATTTAGGCATTCATCTAGACAGTAAATTAGGGTGGGAGAAGCATATTAATCAGCTAGTGAGAAAAACGTGGAAGTCTTTACATTTTGTAATGCGAATTCTAAAGAAAAGTTCTGCAAACGCCAAAGAATTAGCATATCTTGGGTTGGATCGTCCTCTCATGGAATACGGAGTAGCATGTTGGGATCCGTACAGAAAGTCGCACCGAAAAAACTAGATAGAATACAGAGGAAAGCGAATAAGTTTACCTACAGAACTAACGTAATAAAAAAGTCATGGGAACCTCTAGAAACAAGAAGAACCAGGGCGAGACTTTGTGCACTTTATAAATTGTACGTAGGTCAGCCAGCATGGAAGGAAATTCAGGTTAGACTTCAAAAAACAAATTGTTTAGGCCGAAGCGATCACATCCACAAAATTCGAACAAGGAAACAAAATTGAGATCTTGGGAAATTCTCATTTGTAACAGGGCGATTAGAGATTGCAACAGTTTACCCGCAGCAACGTTCAAGGCCTTTCCTCTTAAGTGCACGTAATTTTAGAAAAAATTTAGAACAAGCTGAGAGTAATAGATGTTAAATGAGTAACTAAGTGATGTGAAGTGTGGTGAAGTGCTGGTTAGTGTAATCCAATGCAAAACAGTGTAGTGTAGTGTAGTGTAGTGCAGTGAAGTGTAGTGAACGTGATAAATGCCTTTTTCAATCTAATTTAACCAATATCTATGTGGCTCAAACTGATTTTTATTATCACTAACATATAATTGTGGTATATCATAGTAGAGTTGAAAACATTGTCATAACACTTCATATTAGCGATAGTATGATTATTGCATCGTCTTGTGTTGTATCGTTTTGTATTCTACTTTTTTATTATCTTGTTATTTTTATTGTAATTATTGTTAATCATCTGCCACCGGCTCATACCCAATTTGCAGTTCAAATAAATGTATGTATTATTCGGACGCGCGTTGTGCTGTTGAAATAGGGCATGGGCGTGGGCGATCACGAACGGCAGAACCACCGGTTGCAGGATCTCCTGAACACACTGTGCAGCTGTAACGGTACCTCCAAGGAACAACTAAGGGGAAACGGACCACCACATGATATCGCGCCCCACACCATCACCAGACTGGCGGGACGTGTAATGGAATACCACAAACCGCTCATCGTGGCGCTTCCCCGCTTCGTCTCACAGACACGGACCTGGTGGTCGTCGCCAGGCAGAAGCGGGATTGGTCGATGAAGATGACCCGCTGCCAGTCAGCATGGCTCCAGGTCCATAGTTCCCGACACAAGGCGAGTCTGTAGCGACGTTGCTCAAGTGTGAGTGACAGGCGTAACGGTTGGCGTGCGGCGAGCCGTGCGTTGTGCAACCGCCTGCCAATTGTACTGGCACTTGCAGGATGTGAGAGTGCAATATGCTCAACCCGCTGGATATAGATTGCTGGATATGAATTGCTGCCATTGGATCTGTTCATGCGTGGCAGACAATCCGTCGGTCCTCCCTTCTCGTGGTGCGTGGAATACTTCCAGATCCTACATTTCGTGAGTGCGTGTCTTTCTCAATCCATTGCTGCCAACAGCGATTGTAGTGTCCTCACTATGCGGCCCCTCTTGAAAGCGTCTACCTGGCCAACGGGCTGTCGAACGTGTCGTCTTGGTATAATGTAACTGCAGATGACGCTCTGTCGACGCTACTTCGACGTAACATTGGCCGTTTGAAGCCGCCTTATCTGGACCGTTGGTCGTGACGTCACGCACCTACTACAGACACCCCAGTGCGCGGACGACCGTGAAAACGAAATCATTGGCTTAGCGAATGGTGTGCAAAATACCCACCTAGTTTGCAGAGGATCAGTAGGGTCTTTGGGGGTGCAGGATTTTTTATGACGATGAGGGTATATCGACTCAGCTAATTTGTGCATACCGCCAGCTAGGGCCAGTCTTTGAATATTCGGCCCTTGAATTTCAGTAAAAATTTGCCCATTTTTAAATAAAATCATATATAGTAAACAATTGTAATTAAAAACACATTTATTACAAGAATCGTCATGGCAAGAAGTATAAGATGATTTGAAAATAATTTCATATATTGTTTCATATTTCATATACTGTATTTGTAACAATTTCTTCTGTTTCTCACCATGCTTTTCTGCTCGGTAATAATAACGGTATTAATATGTAAATTAAAGTATGTTTTCCTGTATTATCAATTAGTTAGCTGCTACCCGGCGCGTTGCTGCCGGAAAAGAAATAATTGAGAAAATATTCCTCTCCCCCACTCTATTTTTCCCTCTCCCTTTTTTCCTGTCTCTTTTTCCTTCGTTCTTTTCCGCCTCTCTTTTCCCTCTCTTTCCCCCTCCCTCATTTCCCCACTCACTCTTTTTCCATCTGTCTTTTTCCCCCTCTGCGTCTCTTCTCCCCTTCTGTGTCTTCTTCCCCTGTGTCTCTTCTTCCCTCTCTGTCTCTTTTCTCCCACTCTCTGACCCTCTTGTTTCCCGCTCTGTTTTCCCTCTCTTTCTCTATTTTCCCTCTCAATATTTTCCTTTTCTTTCTCTATTTTCCCTCCCTCTCTATTCACCCCTCTCTCTATTTTCCCCTTTCTATTTCCCTCTCTCCATTTTTCTGTCTCTCAATTTTCCCTCTCTCCATTTCCCCCTCTATATTTCCCTCTATTTTTCCTCGCTCTATTTTCCCCCTCTCTTTTCCTTTCTCATTTTCCCCCTCTCCTTTTCCCTCATCCTTTGTTCCTCTTTCTATTTTTCCCTTTCCACTTTCCCTTTCAACTTGCGCTGCCTACGCCTCCTGTTCTCCTTGACCTCGCCCCACGGCACACAGCAACGCCTAGCAATAATGAAGCTCACATGAATTGGGAATTGCATTTAAATGAAGCGCCATCTTGTGCTGTAGCCCCATTTAGTGGAGTTACAATAATTGTACTCTGCCTAAGTTCTTTCCGCAAGTGCAAGAAATAAGGTGACAAAGTTTTCTCGCAACGGATGCACGGTACGGCAGCGCAATAATTACGAGCCAACATTGTTTTTTATATATTTGATTAATTTTCTGTATAATATTTTTCGTGTATTTTCTCGATATTTTAATAGTTATTCTGCTATTCGGGGCGGAGATGAATCCAGCAATTTGGAGATAATTAAAATTCGTCCTGTCGCTTTTGAGTTATAAATAGTTTAATTAACCCGACTTTGTTTTATTTACTTAAATTCTGCACGTCTTTGAGCAGATAGGGTAATATTGAGAAACGCCAGAGCAGCAAAAATGTAATAAAATGTTCAAGAAGATTTCATCCTGTAGATTACGGTGTGAAAAACATTTCTTTGAGGAACTGAGGCCTCAAAATTTTAGTTTTTAATGGCCTAAAACGCTTCGTTTCGGAGTTATTTAACGATATAGACTCGAACTGTGTAGCCGTTTGTATTTGCATGAATATCTAGTTTTTTATTCTTCAGCACCATGTAGTGCCATTTTTCGATATTTTATTAGTTATTCTGTAATTCGGGACGGAGATGAATCCAACAAAACAGAGGTAATTAAAATTGGTCCAGTCGTTCTTGAGTTATAAATGATGTAACTAACACAACTATGTTTTATATACATAGATTAACATTTTACATGTTTTCCTCCCGACCCTTCTGTAAATTGTCCCACCCTGCTATAAGCGCACGTTTTGATAAAGAGATTTGTGTGCGCACGCATAACCAATTGATCGTTTTATTATAATAATAAAAATAATAATAATATTTTTTTACAAATGAATGTATTAGGATTTGGCATTCGACGGTTAAGTATAGGAAGGTTATATGGCTTGGCTTCCTGCTAGCTATATAACACGGTGGAATTCAACCGCTAACTAGTGGAATTTTACAAGAGTTCTTTTGCTCCGATCAGTAGTTTCTCCAGGTTTCTCCAAAGAACACCAGGTGAATGCCGAAACAGCACTCCAACAAACGTCTCATGGACTTCACTTGACTTCCCCAACTACACTTCTACACATGCCAGGAGAGCAATCGGAAGCTTAGTTCTTCTTCCGGCTGGGACGGCGCCTCCCTCAGGAGATATCTGGAGGGGACCCCCCCCGTTCCAACCTGTAAGCAGAATCTCACGTTTCAGCGAGAAAGGAAAATCGACACCTCTGGCTATAACATCCACCAAACTCACGAGACCAAAATAATTGACGCGCCCGAAAAAGAAATACTTACTCCCTCACTTACGCTACACAGGGCGACTGTACGAATTCCATCTCTTAGCATTCTGACGCCCCTCCCACTGTTCTGGGAGCCGCACCGCGCCGCCCAGTCGTGGCGTCGCCTCGCGTCGCGCCTTTGATGTAGGCGCCGCCGTCGCGACGCTCCTCGACATCGCCCACGTCATGTCTGCGGCGTTGTGGCCGGTGGCGGCGACGGGGACGACGGTGACGTCTCTCGCACCATCCCACTTGCCTGCGTGTCAATATTCCAGCTCTGCAAGGAATCTGAGATTATTTTTATTGGCCCAGATACCGTCTTTCCCCCCAAACCCTCCGTTGCCGTGTTTGCAGGAATAGATAGGTCGTCAGAGCCGGGCTCAGGGCCCCCTAGATGAGCCCCTGCATTTGAAAAATTGAACAAAACGACAAAACAAAAAGGACATATGTAACATAGTAATATAAAATGGTCATTTATTATTCAGAATGAGATTTTCAAACTTAGGTTTTGATACACTTATGTCAAATACATAAATTATTTCTTTCTCTTATTTTCTAGTCTCAAATGAATTTAAATTCCTCTGTATAGTAATGTAATAATATTAATAATAATTTAACAAGAGTAATAAAAATATAATTATTTAATAGTTTTTTATTCTTGTTATTAAAACTCTCCAGTGCTGGCAATAAGACGAAGGGGAAAGAAAACCAGTTCTCTTGTTTTGACGTCTGTCAAAAGTGACTACACTTTATTAAAATGTCATATCAGAGAAAACCGTTCAACATTTTAATAGATAATTCACTAAAAAAATATTAGTTTTAACATTGGAGATTTATCAAGAACTTTTGACATTATATCCTATGTCCTCGATAGTGTATTACAAAATTTGGGCAAATGAAGCAAGATAAAAACTATTTCCTTTTCACATTATAACTTACGGTTTAAGAATATGCTGCTCTAAAAGATTTTTTGGATAGAATATCTACATAAACAATAAAAAATTTAAACTCGTTAAGCTAAAAATAGCACATATTTTCTCGCCCCTACTTCCACGCAAAAATACGTGAAAGTATGCAAATTTTCGAAAATTTGTGTAAGATCTTTCAAAATATATCTTTAAGAAACATACATTTCATTAAGGGAAAAAATCACTATCTTCAAAATTATAGTTGTAGGAAGAGCGCCGAAAGAGTTTTCAATTTTTTCAATTTTTGAAAAATCAGCTTTGAATGAAAATGAGACCTGTACCATTGTCTTAAGCGTTCTTCTCACTATTCAACAACAAAATTTAATAAAAAACAAGGGAGCTATTTTTTTGAAAATGTTGAAAAGTCCCAGGAGCTTCAAGAACCTCCAAAATTAAAATATAGATTTCAATTTTAAGGGGCTGCGATAATAGCCCGATCGATTGGGAATATCAGTTTTGGAGAAAATGGCCTGAACGGTTTAGCCGCTACCGTTCACAGACGGACGGAGAGGAGAGACAGTTTTACCGTTATTCGATTTTCCGGTATGAAGGATTCACAAAACATGGATTCTAGCCACACCAAGTGTTAGAGGATTTTTTACATTTAGCAAGTGGATTTATTCACTTTTTCGTTACCGGAGCCCTGTATTAAGTGCTTTCTGCCGAAAATTTGCCGTTTTTCGGGCAGAATTTCATAACGTTCTCTCTACTACAAAAGCGGGGGCGAGAAAGTAAAAACTATTAAATCTCTGTAAAAATTTGAGCTACTGGCACATCTGGCGACACAAATTGATAGTTTATGTGGCCCTCAATTTGGTTTCTAAGTTTGAGTGAGTAGGATTTGAAGGAAAGGCAATCAACTCTTGCACGTTTGTGCAGGAAGTCAGTGCAGCGCGCACGCCCGGACAATCGCATGCTTCGGAACTCGAGATCTGAGAAGGCAGAACGAGAGATCAAATACCCCTGGTTGCGCCGCGCGCTAGGGATACACGTCGTCAGTGAGAAGAAAAAAGCTACTGGAACTGAGTTATAAAAGCATTGTCAGGTTCAACTAAATCCACAATCATTTCGTAAAATAAAAATACTGATTTAGTACGTAGAATATGTCATTGTATATAATTATTTAGTAAAAACGAACAAGTGAGAAAATGATATAATAAAAATACGACAACCAGTAAACGACAACCCTAAAGAGATAAGATCGAGGCTACTGCTCTAGTTGTAGAGGTGTGGAACGTGGCCGTCGAGTTTCTAAACATTTATAAAGCATGTAACAGGAACTAAATTAATTTCGTTCATGTGACATGACTAGTGGCAACAGCTCTTGCAAACAGCTCAAAATTTCACCCAGTGACCCATTTAGGGTTTGCCTAAAACGACTTAACGTTCCACTAGAGGAGCGTGAACCACAGTTTGAGATCCTATTACTGATAATGAAGGAAATTTTGAATTGAAAATAAAACTTAAATTTAATATTAAAGAAATTAAAATGTATTCAACTATTCAGTATTGATCGTCAATGAATGTTTAACAATTTTGAATGACATCGATTTCTTTCCGTCATTATTGACATGTTTCCTTTAGTAATTAATACACATGTTCTAGTTGACAAAATAGAATGACCGTCGCTTATCTGATATATAGTGAAAACAATATTGAATAAATTGAATACATCTTGCAGTACGTACACATATGCAACTTCAGGATGGTCGTGAGGCTTTGCCAGAAAACTGTCCCAACACTCAAAATGAAAACAGTTTGGTAGCGATTTAAAAAAAACGCGTAATGGACAGAGAATTAGAACCCTACGCAGGTGATTTACTGATTAAGAGCCAAATTATTTTTCATGAAACGAATTTGGCTTTCCGAAATTCACATTTCAATCACAAAATACCAGCTAATAGTGGTTATCATTGTGGGGCTACGAAGCCGAAGTTCGCGGGTTCAAACCTGGTTAAAGTTGGGGGATTTGTGAGGTGCCAAAAGTCGACGGCATGCATGCGGATGCTTGTCGGCATGTAAAACATACCAGGAAAGACACTTGGCCGATCCTGACATAATTAAATCCTCTAGGACTTTAGCACTAATCAATGATTCGATTTAAATGACTGGATAGATTCAGTATATTGTATCTTGGCCTATGCTATCTCGTATTCAAATCAAACGTCGAAATTTGTGCACTAGCGCCCCTAGGGCCAGCAATAACAACCTACCCTAGGTATACTTGCCCAGGATAAATCTCGCAAGAAGGTGCTAGAGGCTTCTGGAGACTAGCCTATGCGCTTACCAGTTAATGGCACTAAGAGAAGAAGAAAACTCACACGCTCACACCTGAAATACGCTCCCGCTCCCTGCCGCAAGCATGAAGTGGTTTCCGACAACTGAGAATCCGTAATGCCCAAACGCATCTATCCTGCACCCTCAAGCCGATCGTTTGCTCTTCACTAACCCGGGAGTGGTCACGAGGGTTGACTCAGAAGCTCCAGCACTGTTTCTGAGCCCACTGTACTTTTAAAAACGTTTATTATATCTTTCAACACCTTTCAAGGAAAGCTTTATGTACGTAAGTCACCGCTTACCTTTCAAACTGCTTCCCTCCTTTCCTAGAAATTTCTTCGCAAAGGGAATGTGACGCAACGTGGTGTCACCGAGTCACCCCATGTATGCTTTCGATACTGCTCCTCGCCACGCTGTTCACAAGAATGGACGACCCAGACGCGCAGTAACAGGTTATTACCAATAAGCCACCATGGAAGGTGTTATTTTCGTTCTTTCGTTGAATTCAGTTTATTTATATTATAGCAATTCGCGCTTTTATATTAGTTCCCTCTTGTGCGTAAGTTCTTTCTATGTTTCTGTTCATTGTAAAATAAAATATACTTAAATGAAACAAAATGAACTATTCTTAAATTGCCTAATATATACATATTAAGATAATATACGTATATTGTAATACTACATTTGTAGCACATTGTAAAATAAAGAATGAGACACTGATGTTGTCTGGTTTCAATGTTTCAATATCAAACTTTGATACCAGACAACATCAGTGTCTCATTCTTTATTGAAAAAAGTATCTACATTACCAACAGTTATACTAACATTGTGAAATATTTACATTATATCATTTATTGTATTTTTAGTGTTTTAAAATGTCTTGTTTTCACAGAAGAGTTTCTTATCTATATCAGAGAAAACACCCCATTCTATTCAGTGTGGGAAGCTATTATACCGGATCAAATCAAAATAAATCGGAAAATACGCATATTAAAAAATTTCCCGACAAAAATGAATGACTCCAAGGGAAACGTCTGCCTGACCGAAAATCCAGCCGCCTGTGGAAGGGGGGGGGGAATCATTTAAATCTTAAATGGGTACCGCCATTTTTTATTGCAGATTCAGATTTTGCAATAAAATAAATATTTTTGATTCGTGATAGTTAGAGCTGTAATCTCAAAAATAAGACTTTTTGCAATTCTCGAGAAATTACATTTTGGATTTAAAAATATAGAAAGACCTGTTTAATATTTTTTAAGTTTCAATGTTTGCACTATGTTTAGTAAATCTATTCAGTTAACATAAATATTTGAGGGAGCTACAGATCATTATAACCCCTTACTTGTTGCAAATCAGTAAGCTGATATTTTCTACCCTAACAATATTAAAAATTTGAACATATGGAACCAATATCTGAACAAAATAAAAGTAGAATCTTTTCATTTTCCCTATTTAATATACATATTATAAAATATTGCAAACATATATATTTGTTTTTAAATTACTTTTCTCTTTTGATTTGAATAGCAAACATTTTTCAGAACTACATTATCTTTATTCAGAAAGTTAATTAAATTCATTGTTTGTACATCGTAATAAAATATGAACATAAATAATTTATAAATAAGCTCTAACGAACATAAATAATTTCTATTATTAATGAACTAGAATATATTGGAATAGAAAGATTTATTGGTGCCCCCAAAGCCAGCACGTCCTTAGTCCGCTTATGTTTTAATCCATCACTGTGCCCGACCGGTCGACGCACCCCCCTGCCGGGCGACGCCACCCATACCGCCCACGCCCACGGCACACGGACATCGACCCATTACTTTGTGGACACATTACATTGTCGCGTGTCATATTTTCCGTGTTGTCAATTTTAAAACCACTGGAGGAATATGAAGTTATTTTTAGCGACTTTCCCCGCCATCATTTTTCGACCTCCACTGGCCATTGATTCTACATTCCATATTTGTATTTTTTCGCATTAGTTGCAGCAGGCAAAATATTTTCATCGATGTTTCTAACAATTAATTCTTGTCTGGTAACAATTTCTTTTCGGGATTCCTGTCAGAATAGGGTACAGAATAGGGTTCTATTATACAGGTTGTCACAGAACAAATTTTCAACTTAGTACTTTGAACTTTGTACATGTGTACGTTTTCATTGATTGTTATACAACACATACACGCTGACGTTCAACAGCTGCAGGGAATCACCTACACTGCTTCACGACGTGCCCCGCAGAACATCAGTGGCAAAAAGATTCCCTATCCCCTACATGCCCTAGAATAGGCATGGCTCACAGTTTCTGCCCATGCCCAAGAACCTTTTTTAAGGATGTTCAATCTCGCGAACAATCACAAGGAAATTCGCTAGCAGGGAGCAGCCTCAAATTGTCTTTCACCCGCGCGGGCAACATTCTTCGGTTGCCCCACCTTCAAAGCTTCTCACGGCTCTAGCAAGGCTATACAAAAATATAAAAGTGAAACACAGATGGCCAGGCAACAAACAAGTCTCATTGAGCCCTCTTGGCCGCGAGCGCCGACCCGCCGCGTACCGCATTGTACTAGTCCGGGAAGGGGCGACAGGTCATTACCCAGGGCTTGGCCTCCGCCGGCGCGGCTGGGTTCCTAATGCCATTAAGCGTCTACCTGCCCTCTACTCAGCCGTCGGCGGCCAGATGTGTTTACAAACATTCATAAATATCGCTACGTGCCTCCCGCACCAATATTGGCGTTAGTATTCGCCGTCCACGAACGCATCTGCAAAGCAGCCGCGCCCGCGCCCGCCTTTCCCCCCCCCGTCTCTCAGCCGGCTCCGTGGTTCCCGTGAGAAAATACCAAACCTTGCTAATGAGATGCAGCCATCGCAAGCACGGCAATTGCCGCGCTAAAGTCACGTGACACACTTCAGAAAATAACAACAAATAGGGAGCAACTCTCGCGGCACACTGCGTCTCACTGCATGTCATAAGCTAGCTTCAAATGTCACGTGACTCCTCCCCCTCTGCACACGTTCAAATAAATACGGCAACTTCGCTCCCACGCGCCACTACTCACTACTACTCTCTTCATTCATTACTACTACACTCTACTCAGTCTCTCTTAATCGAACTTCCAAGCAACCGCTTCCAGTCAACGTCTATCAGTCGTTTCTACGCTGCTACTGAAAACTATTCAGTCACCTCTTCAGTCGACTTCTAACAGTCATTTCTACTACTCAGTCAAACTCTCAGTCGAACTTCCAACCAACTACTTCAGTCAACTTCTAGCAATCATTTCTGCGCTGCTACTGAAAACTATTCAGTCACTACTACAAACTACTGCAACTCCTTCAATCAGACTAGCCAGTCACTTCTTCAGTTAACTTCTACGAGACAATCGACTATCATTGACACATTTGTCAATACACCGGACGAGTGTCAATGCTCGCTCTACTCGTCAGACAGCCTCCGAACGAGTCAGCTGTCCTTGCTCTGCCTATCAAGGCTCCGGCAATCAATCAGCGCGGCCAGCCGGCCGCGATCTACATTCGGGCCACCCGTGAATCAGCCTTCACCTGGCCAAGTCGACACTACGGGCTGCTCCAGTAGTCGAGTACGCGCCCATGGTGACATCCAGCCTACCAGCAGTATCATCCGCAGCCCATTTCAACCGACGGCATACACACTCAGCCGTCTGACCTGGGTTGGTGTTTGCTGTACTTTCATCAATCTGTAAGTAAATGTAAACTTCAAGAAAGAAGAAACTTAAACTATAAACATTCATTGGTCCTCCGGCTTACTGCCTAATTACCTACTTGTATAACTAAATTATTTTCAAGAATTAAATTAAATTCATTCCCAAGTGCATTGCCTTTCATTTGCCTCTAAGAAACAATCCCCTGCAATCCGTTCTGAGCCTGTATGTAGTTGCATTCGCAGCACGGACCTCACACCGCGCTGCATCCACTACAAAGGAGTTGGGCGAAGAATTAAAATTAAAAAAGATTAAATGCAAAAATGGTTCGATTAAGTGAATATTTTAATATGTAATTTGTTTATTTATAAATGAAAGCAATTTAGAAAAACAAATTAACAAAAAGACTAATGTGACGTGTTGAGGCGCTCGCAATCGCTTTTTATTTTTTCAATATTTCACTAGTTTTAATAGTTATTCTTAACACAGCCAACAAATGTAAATCATTCAATCGTGATTTTCTTGTACTTTGATTTAAATTCATTAAAGAAAAACTTGGTCTCAAATATGAGGTGAAGATTACTAAATATGTTCCTATTTCTTTGCAAACTTTTCAATGTCAAAGTTTTTCATTATGCAAAAAATTGCACAACATTTTTGGCTTTTCTCTACAGTACTCATGTAATAATTCATACGATTGTAAATTAATCATTTTAATTGTGTGTCAATAGGAATGTGATCTAAATGTACAAAAAGGGATATCGGATAATACACAAAATTTGATAAATTCCCTTGAAGCCATCGAATCGTTAAAATATCATTAGATCAAGGATATTGTTATTATATATTTTAACAAATTTTCTCTCGGAATATTTAAAAGTACGGTCTCTAACGACTGAAAATAGTCAAATTTGCGTTCACTATTTCCTTCATATTCTTTGTCCTATCCTTATTCCTTACTCTCTCTTACATGTACTACACTATTGCATGTCGGGATATCTGTCGGGAGCTTAGAGTATGTCCCGCAGGTGGGAGATAGTACCTGGTCGGTGAAAATCCCGCAAGCCGACGTGTAGGGTGCCGCCGGATCTCACTTTCAAGTGAGAAATAAAACTGCCATCACCAGTAATAAAAAGTACACTACACTTACGTAACCACATATAGCAATTGACGCGCCTGGAAACACGAAATAATCAAGAAGCAGCGGGACATGCAGGTGGCCCGAAAATAAACAGAGGGCCAGAGAACGACAATTGGCTCCATATTGAGCAGCCTCCCTCAGCGGATTCTCCTCACTGCGAGGGATATAGATTAATAACAAGATTGAAACAGCCTTATGTGACTCACATGCGGACAAACGGCAAAATGAAAAACGTGCGAGGCATCTGCAATTATGAGTTGGGAGCATCGACAAAGTGAGAACGTGTGGCATGTAAAAAAACAAATCCCAGTGGCAATATGTGCGATCATCTCGGTCGAAACGGAGCGTGAAATGGTCTGGCGTAAGCTGGAGGCTTAATATTCTGGAAAAGTTTCTCACAGGCAAGTGAAATATGGGAGTCTGCACGCGTAGGAGCAGGTTTTTTATTCCCAAAAAGCGTTTCGAAGAAATTATTATTCCACATCTCGACTAAAGATGTAATGAGTTGGCTGAAAACAAAATCTAATCCAGGTTTCAACCAACAACCTGAGGAGTAGATCTAGGAACTGTCGGTGCCTCTACAATACTTTGCACAAAATGTAGGCTGTTCCAAATAAAGCAATTTTTGCACTTTCCAGTTTTTTGAATGACTTGGGAGTTTAAACAATATTATTATTATTATTATTATTATTATTATTATTATTTTTCCATTACATCACGACTAAAGATCTTATTAGTCGGCTGAATATAAAATCTACTCCAGGTTGCAATCAGCTACCTAACGAGCAGATCCGGTGACTATCAGTGCCTCTACAATACTTTACGCAAAATGTGGGCTGTTCCGAATAAAGCAATTTCTTGCACTTCCCAGTCTTTTGAATTACCGGGGAGTTTAGACAAGTTCTTACTCAAATTTTGCGGAAAAAATCCCAGAGCTCCGATAACTATCGGGACGACCTGTGCTTTTACGCCCCACATTCGGCTGATCTCGATTTCCAAACTCTTGTATTTAAGACGTTTCTCTGCCTCCTTGGTAACGACGTTCTGATCGCAAGGTACAGCAACATCGATAAGTAAACACGATTTTTTCGCCAAATCCCGGATAACTATATCCGGTTTGTTTGCCGCTATCGTGCGATCAGTTTGAATTTGTTGGTCGTACAATATCGTACACAATCCAACAGACGTCACCGGTTTTGGTGAGTGTTCGTACCACTTGGCGCATGTGTTTGGAACTTCGAGGGCGGTACAGATCTGCCAGTGGAGGTAGCTCCACACCCTGTCGTGTCTTTTCAAGTATTCGGTCTTTGCTAGGATTGGACAAGCTGAGACAATATGATCGATGGTTTCTACGTGTTACTGACAAATGCGGCATTTATCATCTTGGGAAATTTTGAGAACCGCTTTATCATAATGTCGTGTTCTCAACGCCTGATCTTGGGCAGCTATTACAAGTGCTTCCGATTCTGGCTTCATTCTTCCCCTTTTAAGCCACATAAATGATTGATCTTTATTGATCTGCACCTTGTCCATTCTTTTTAGGTATTGTCCGTGGAGTGGTTTGTCTCTCCACGATTTCTTTAATATTTTTTTTGTCTCACACTTCATGTTTAGCAGCATCAGAAGTTCAGTGTCTGTGTGATTCGACGTGTCTTGCCTAGTTTTCTTCGCAATGTTTCTTGCTACACTTACAATGCCTCTGTTTCCCATTCTTTGGTCAGATTTCATGACTTGCCTCATTAGAGGGTCATCTTGATGGCTGACTACATACTTCCCCAACCCGACTATTGCGTTGTGCCAGGAGGCTTCAATTTGTCTGAGGCCTCTTCCTCCTTCCTTACGTGACACATAAAGTCTATGTATATCCGCTCGAGGGTGGGAAACGATGCATTGTTAGCAGTTTTCTGGTTTTTCGATCCATGGTGCGAATTTCTTGCTCAGTCCAGTCCACTAGTCGAAAAATGTATTCGGCTACAGGTACCGCCAAACTGCCTATTGCAAATATTTTATTCCTGGAATTCAGAGCGGAGTGCAGGACCAGTCTCACTCTCCTATAATACTCCCTACGAATTCTCTTTCATTCTGTCATTCGAGATGGTTTCACATTCTTCAATGCCCAGATATTTGTAAGTTTTACCTGGCTCAAGATCTTGAATCACAGTGTGCGTATCAATTTCAATGTTCTCAGACCTTGTGAGTTTCCCTCTTTTTAAATTCATTTTTGCACACTTGTCAAGACCAAACTTCATGCAGATGTCATTGCTAAAGTCATTCACGACAGACAGCATTTGGTAGAGAATCGCTTCATTCTTAGCAAACACTTTAAGATCATCCATGTAAAACAAATGTGATACTGGCCTTTCATCACCATGGAGCTTAAAACCGAAGTCAGCTTGCGACAACTGTCTCGATAGTGGAATCAAACGAATGCAAAACAGCGGAGGGGATAGTGAATCTCCTTGAAAAAAAACCCTGTTAATCTGAATACTTCTGGTTTCTACTGCTTCCTTTCCGCTGTGGATTAGTAACCTGGTACTCCACGACTTCATACTAGCCTTGCAAAATTCAATAAGTCTAGGATGAAATCGATAGATCACCAGGGTCTTCAAAATCCAATCGTGTGGTACACTATCAAAGGCCTTTTGGTAGTCAATCCAAGCCATGCTCAAATTACGTTTGCGTTTCTTTACATCATTCAAGATGACTTTATTCAGTAGCAAGATTTCCTTACAGCCATAAGAGCCTTTACGACATCCTTTTTGTTCAGCTGGCATTAGATGATTCTTATCTAGATGTATACATTTTGTCAGCTATGGCTGCAGTGATAACTTTGTACAGTACTGGCAGACAAGTAATTGGCCTGTAGTTCTTCGCCAAAAAGCTGTCTCCCGCTTTGGGTAGCAAATACGTGATTCCGCGAGTAAGCCATTCCGGGATTTCGTTTGGGTTTTCAAAAATTTTATTAACAGCCTTTGCTAGATGAGAATGTATGGCTGTTAATTTCTTAATCCAATAAATCTGGATCTTATCAATCCCGGGGGACTTCCAGTTTCCCATGTTCTTAATTACTTGGAAGAGGTCCTCTTCCAAGAATTGGTGAACATCTTCCACTGTTTCCACAAGTTCATCGGCAGCATCAACTTCAGATTGAAGCCAAGATGTGTCTTTGTTGTAGGATCTGCTCTCCAACCAGATTCCTGCCCAAAATGCTTGGACGTCATCTTTTGAAGGAGTAACAGCTTTGCCATTCGGTTTTTGAGTCAGATTGC
>JAHLJT010008446.1:242020494-242248095 GCA_031308135.1 Acheta domesticus | reverse complement strand
AACTCCACTTCTGTTATAAGGTTTATTATAACTTTATTTATTTATTTACGTCAAAACAGTTAAAAACTGCGTATGACGAGCTATGGGGAGAAGTGAATTTTGTGCACGTTTTCATAATTCTGTGGTCTCTATCCTAAACCTAAATCTAGTCGAATTTTGAATACAGAAAAGAGAGTTTTTTTTCGAGTTTTGTTGACAAAATATTCGCTCCTATATAATAAAATATATTTTCAAAGGTAAATTAGCTATAAATTCCTGCCCTGAACCCTCATGTTCTTCATGAAAGAATAATACTTTTTGCCACGATAATATGAAAAACGATAATTTGAATAACTATATTTCCCACTGAAACTCAGAAGACGTGCACAAATAATGAAGTTACATTTATGTCCAGAAGCAAAACAAGGGGACCATCTCAGCATTTGCTCAAGGATCAGGGAAACTGGACGAAAAACCTGATCGAGATGGGGGCCATCAACCCAGAAACTGTGGTACAATACTTGTTACAGGTTCTTTAGAATTATACAGTCCAAATGATAAATAATTACATTAACTATCTTTCTGATAAATAATGAACTAACTTTCTGATAAATAATGAACTTGACAAAATAAATAGAATACAGTACATGTAGCATAGCAGCCAATATCTCGGTTTTCTCCAGGAATTTATTTCGAGGAAGGAATGTGATACTTCCTCGACTACATTCTAGTCCTACACCCTAGATCGCTTCCCTCTGTTTCCATTCTCATATGATTTACACTCATTCGACGTTGGCACCAGTGGCGTATATTGTTGGGTTACCGGGACTACCGAGAAAATTACGAGAACAAAAATATGTCAAGATAAATTATATTAAAAATAATTATAGGCCTCATTATTTTTCAGTTACATACATTTTTCCAGATTCTGTATAATCTGTTCTATTGAGATGTGTATTACATCGCTCGGTCGTCCGTGCAACAGTCTCTTAAGAGGCGGCAACCTCGACGAAACCGCTGGGACCTAGCGGCATCCGCACAGCATGTGTTCGTACCGTTCACTCCCCCCTCCTACTAGTAAGATACGGGCCAGCAAGGGCTCAGGTTTCTTGAAACGTTCATAGCAGTTCGAAGGTAATGAGTATTAAACGGACAGAGTAAATTAGATGTATGCTTTTGTGCAAGACATACATGCTTAGTGGTGATACTAAATTATATTAAGCGTGTTTTAAATGTTCAAATTGCAACATATTATGTATGTGATAGTGTCAAAGTTAACTATTGTGTAACAGCACAGGTCTCTCCACAGGGCTAATGAAAAAAAGGCTTCATTCAAACAATTAAAAGCCGTCCATCAGCGGGGAAAATGAAACAATTTTCATTTTGAAGCCTCGCCCATGCAAAAGGCAAGAAAAGTAAATTTCAGGAATCGGGCACTTTTCTGCGTCCACGGTCCCTTAACCCGTGTAGCTTCCGGACTTCGTCTATTCAGCGTCTGAAGAAGAGGATGCGGCCAGGTGACGTAGGCCGCTAGGTATGCGGGGTGAACAAGGTCACAGTATCAGTACCGAATAATCACTTCAGGTGGCGCCACTTTTCAGACGAGACACAAGTCACGAGTCCGGCGAAATGATTGTGATTGGCGGAGACCACTGCGTCATCAGCGGGAGAAGGGGGCGCAGAAATCACATAAACAAAACGCCATGCTTCGTTCTTATTATTCCAATATTTATTCGCCGGGTCACTTCTCTTTGTTACTTGTCTATTTGTTCGCCGGGACGTAGCTTTTTACTTGACTAAGTGTTGTGCTTCATTCCCAAACAGTGTACTCGCTAGGCCGTTGCTTCAGCTCATAAGGATATCGCGCACCGTTTACTGTGCTCAGCGCCATTTACCGCCGAGTTCGGTAATGTGTTTATCGACAGCATCAAAAATTCCGCCGATCTCATGCTCGACATGCGGACCGATAATCCGCAGTGAGTCCAGAGAACGGTCGCCGAAATTAAACGAACCTGTGGACGACACGCATCTCCTCGGCAGGTCGCAAGTGATACCTGTGCCCTGTGATGCGAGGGCAGCCGATCAACCGGGACTGCGCGGGAATCATCCCGATTTCCCACCACTCTTCTGGAACCCGCCGCCAACCAGCGAGGTCAACTGGGTGAGCTCCTTCCAAGCAAAACTCTCAATGAGCAGGGAGGGAGGAATAAGAGAGAGAGAGGTTTAGATAAAGAGCCAACGATGTAAATTAGACATAAGGGCGCAGTAGACGGAATTAATTTGTAGAGGAGATAATTGCCACGGTGGGAGTTTTCAAGCCGAATTAAAATTGCTAACTCCAGATAGATTTTTAATGGGTGAAAACCCCCGAAACTCGTGCATGCATGCATGCCTCCTGAACCCTTGCCGGATTGTACATATGGCTACGCAGTTGAGTTCTCACTCCGAAGGAAGCCAGAGTGTGAGGTGAGGGCAAAGGTTACAATTGTCAATTTTTAAGATATTTCGAAAAATGTCACAGCAAACGTCGGAAAGTTTATCTGTTGCCAATGAGTGTAATGTAAAGCGTTTATTAGAAAAAAACTTTAATTGTCGTTCGTATCAAGAGAAATTGAAAAAAAAGATTGTAATTCATGAAATGTTTATATATGTAATGGAAGATTTTATATATAGTTATATAATCAAAGATTATTTCTAAGGTCAGCGGTAGTTCAGGGCACGCAGGGCAAGCAGTATACGACACTGGTTGTCGCTACACTCGAAACCTTGGCTCCTCGACTATGTAATTGCTCACTTGCTCTCAGGAATCCCCCTCAAACGCCCCGGCACGGACCAACGAAAGCAAATGACAAACTCCACGGCTGCTACCCACGCAAACCCCTTGTTTCCACTTACGGCTCCGCCTGCTCTTGCTCTTTCAGCTCTAGACTTTGATTCGCTTCGGAATTATTCCAGTTGCCCGCTCCCCCGATACGAGTTCGTCCTTCAGGACAACACTCGACATTATGACCGTCCGACCATATATAGTGTGGTTTCGGTGCCACGTGAGCGTGGGCGTTCTCTCTACAATTGGAGTGTTATATTACGAGCGGCCAGTCCGCTTCTAAGGTCCTAGAGAGTCCCAGCAAGTGTGGTCACTTTAATAGGATTTCATTGCCCACGCTATTGAATGAATTGTTGATGGGGCGCAAGAGAGAGTGAATTCTCATTATCGGACTTCTCGAGACCAGAGCGAGCGGAGGTTCTCGAGACGAGAGCGAGCGAACGCATTAGAAGTATATTTTGTAATCGTTCGTATTTGTGTGAGGGCTGAGAGGACTTCTGAGTCCTGGTCACCGTTAACGAGTTACATTTTAACAACAGAGTTCTATTAAAAATTACGATAAAGTGAAATGGAGTCCCGGAGCCGATTAGACACCTACGAATGTATATTTCATCCTGAACGTGGATAAACGTATGTATTCAAGCGGCTTTTGGGGCTTTTTAAGAAACTTTTTGCGAAGAAACGCGTTTTGATTGACTTACGGCACATACAAAGTGATCAATAGCTCGTTTAATTCTCTTTATGGGACAAATAGATTGGCACAATTCTTAGTCGGTTTTCTCTGCGAGATTCGGGAAGAATTCTAGAAAAAGTACGTGTTTTGATTATTTTAATGTCCCTACAATTACATACGTGAATTTCTGTAGATTACCACACAATTTCTTTGCGATATTTTCATGACTTGTTATAAGTTGATTCATTAGATTGATAGTAATTAAACTTAATTTTGCAGAGAAAAAAATTAAACAAGAGTTTTAATAGCATCGTTAAAAAATTCAACAAGTTTTTTCATATGACTTTGTCTGAAAACGAACGAGCCAGGCGACTGTAATATGTTCTAAATGCATTATTGATAATTTGCAAAGCAAAAATAAAACTTTTTAATATAAATTTACCTTCTAGATGCTAAGATAGTTAGTTACTAAGATAGTTATACTGTAATTCTATATTCTGCTGCATGTAATGAAGCATTGTCTCGATTTATAAAAAAATCGTGTATTATCGCGATTTGACTGTCCACATTAGTTCCATTTGAAAAATAAGATGGTTAAATTTCCACAAAATTTATATAAGACAAACATAGCTCTCCGGCGTATTACTTAATAAATATGTCAACATTGTTAGGTAGAAATAGTACTTGGATATTGTTATAGTGGTAAAATATGGAATTTTTTCCAACTTCATTAAATACACTCGATCACGTAAAGTGTTTTAAAATCTATTAATATCAAATGTCAAACAGGTTTTCAAACTTTTGCGGAACTATCCAATCATTGAAAAGAAGTAGAAATTTCTGGAAAGAGGATTCCTTTCCTTACTACGAAACAAACTTCCAACAGTTCTTGGAACCACCAAGTTAGTTGCCGCGTTGTCGAGCAGTGAGGGCTGCGCCCTTGGGTAGGCAGCTTTCCAAGGTCAGCGTTTCGACTTACGGGCGTTTGCAGTTCGACCTCAATAATTGGATTTCACTCAGAAGATAAAGCACTCGTCACACCCAAGAGATAAGTTCTTTTCCATTGATTTCTTGATTAATGATTCCGTGCCGCATCAACGGCTAAGGTCATTATTGCTATAAGTATAGTGTATGTTTTTTTCTTGATGGCAGTGATCTTAGCTGCCTGTCGAGATCCGGCGTCGACCTACGTCGGCTTGCGAGGTTTCCCCCACCAGTTCTTTTCCACCAGCCGGGACAAGCTCTAACCTCCCGACTGGTTCCTAATTAATATGCTTCTTATTGTAAATTGATTTTTCGAGCAATAGGCCCGGTTTCCTTTTTTACGCTTTTATCTGTTTGTCTGTGTGTGTATAAGCCAACACAAAGGTTGATTGGCCAAACGATGGAGAAACGATGTGCCAATTATATATAAATACCTGAATTTTACCAACCAGTGTGATGTTGACCCGGATATTTTTTCTACGTGGGTGTTCAAACAAAATTATGGTTGGGCAATCCTGCGGGAATAATGGGCAAATTAATTGGCAAGTTTTGTAATATCTTCAAAAATTTTCGTTGGGCAAACCTTGGCAAACTATGTGGCAAGTTTCGTCAAAATACCTGGATTTTTCCCGCCAACGAGAACTCGGCTCGAACATTTTTTTACACGTATATGTCTTTTGTGAGGGTGGGCAAAAAAACATTTTGGTTATTTGGAAAATTTTCTTTAAAAAAATCCACGTTTTTCCGGCCAACTTCTCTGAAGTCCTAAATGTTCTTTCAGATCCCCATGCTGAATCTCATTTCTCACACACTTGCTTATTTAGCCCAACGCGTTACCTCTACGACTTTTTCTCCGTCATCGGCTTGTCTTCATTGGTCCTGCATCAACTTCGGCATGCGGCAAACACTCTAGAATGTTTCGTCAGCGCATCCCACCCCTTCGATTCCCCATTCTCCGAATGCACTCAGCTCACTGTTCCCGATACGTCCATCCGCCCATGGCATTCTCAACCTTTCTCGTCATCTCACCTCGTCCCTCTTTCCTCACCTCCCACTGTCTCCTCCCCACTCCGCCGTATATCCGTCCTTTCACGACGCCGCCGCTAGCGCAACCTGTCGCGCCGGCTTTGGCGACGCCATGCCCGTCACATAAACACACGCGCGCGGGCGCGCTAACACACACACACACACACACACAGTCCATCTTCTCTTGCCGTGCCTCACCCCACCCCACCCAGCGCACCCCCACTCCGCGCCTCCCCCGCTGCGCGCGCCACCGGCCACCTGCTGCCGCCGCCGGCGCCGCCGCCGTTGCCCACGCACTTCTTATCGCACGTCGCCAGTGGCGCTGGAGCTGGCGCCGCCGCTGGCAATAATCCCGCGAACGCGAGCGCCGCCACGCCGCAGCGCTCGCCAGGTCACCCGGCTCTGCCCCGCCCCTCCACACCCCTCCTCTCCACGGCCCTCCCCGTCCTTCCCCCCACTCACCCGTCCCCGTACGCCCACTCCCTCCACCTCTTCCCGTACGCCCACTCCCCCGCACCACCCCCTCCTCCCCGCCCCTCCCCTACCCATCTCTACCCTCATCTCCCCATCCACGCCGCCCCTCCCCTCCCCATCCATCCCGCCCCTCCCCTTCCCATCTCTAGCCTCATCTCCCCATCCATCCCGCCCCTCCCCGTCCTTCCATGCCCCACCGCACCCCTCCCCGCCCCGCCCCGCCCCGTCCCTCCCATCCCTCCCCGTCGCCCTTCCCCGTCCCTCTGCGTGCCTTCTCTCCCCGTCACTTTCCGCCCGCCTTTCCCAACCTGTTCCGCCCAACACGCCCCGCCCTCCGCTCTCCGCCCTCTCCACCTTGTGCAACCGCGCCTTGCCTCGCTGACCGCGGCTCTTCTCAGAGTCGGGGCGTGCAACGTCAAATCGTTTCGCGCCACTGCGCGCTGGATTCATATTGCAGATACGCTCTAAAAACTACCATTATATTATTTTATTAACGACCAGTAAATGTACTCAGACTGCTCATAACATACACCGCTAGATAACAAATTCACATTAAAAACCATAGCGTTTCGGCAATAATTTATTTTTGGTTGTTTGGTGATAAGCCTAAAATTATGGTAAAATGTTAATTACATACTCGTAAAGAATTCATGTAAGTCAAGTTCACAATACGTAGAATCTTCAAAATTATATAGTCAACTTTTGGTCTCAATTTTAGGCTAACAAGACAAAAATTGATTGTCAAATTGTGATTTTTTAATCTAAATGAAGAAACCAAAAGTTATAAACAGTGTTTAAATGTACTGTTTGGCAATAAAATAATGAAATTGCCGGCATAGCTAGCCGAATTCGTTTACTACACTCCGTGAAGTCTCGAAGGTTTAATAAATTCGAGATTATGCAAGTTCCTAGTGCGGCGACCGTCTAGGAACCTCGTAATGACGCCGAGCCTCAGGCCGAAAGAATAAAAGTCACTGGCTGATTGCGACTAGACGAGACTTGACAAAAATAATAACGTGGAATTACTCCACATCAGCTCACAACGCCCAACAAGGGTTCAGAGATGCATTGCGTCAATGAAGACGTAACAATATTTTTACAGAAGTAAATAATGAATCTAAAAATTATGAAAGGAAGGTTGGTTGAATCATAATAAACTATTTTAAATCGGTTTTTATAGCTTATGGAGAAGCGAATCTGCAACTGACGTTTCGTTTGCCTCGCTACCTCAGGTTCCAGTCCCCAAGGATGTGCGAAATTTCGCCACCGCTGAATTCAATTCATCAAACGAAACTGTCGTGTGCCTGGGTGAGCATTTTTTACGTTGATTGCTCGAAGCCGTTTTTTTACCTTCTCGCCGTCTGTGTGTCTGTCTGTACGTCTGGCCGTCAGTCCGCCAGTCCGTCACTTCGTCCATCAGTCCGTCTGTTTGCCTGTGTCAAAGCTAGCGCTTAAACTGTTCTGACAATTTTCTCCATAATGGATAATCCTCGATCAATGTAAACGAACTCGAAAGTCTGCGAGTTTAATACTGATATTTTGATTAAAACTTGTAGACCAATTGAAAAATTGGATGTATTGGAAATATATAATAATAAAATTGGATATATTGGAAAAATTGGATATATAAATTGGATATGTTTTATTATTAAGTATGATATTTTGATTGTTGTCGGTATTTTTCATCTAGCCTCTACAACATTTTCAATTAAAAAAAAGACTCCAATTTTTTAATTAGGCTTTCTCTTTGACAAGTTTAGAGAAAACAAAAGAATGGCCCAGATCTAATTTTCGTTGATTTTTCGTTAATTTTTCGAAAATGGCAAAAGTTAAAAATTTATAGATTTTGCGTGAAGTATAATCATTTTTTAACAAATATTTTCTCAAACACGACTATAAATGCTCTTTTTAAAATTCTCTACTCGTATTTTTAAAGGACAGTAAAAATATTGGTGATGGGTCCATTTTCGAAGCTCTCTCTATTTTCAAAATTGCAAAATATTAACATGGAAAAGAAAAATATTGAAGTTAAAATATTTTCTATAGAAATCTAATCTAAAAAAATAGATTTTAATAAACGAAACGTACAATGTTTTGAAAAAAGTATTTTTCGTTTAATTTCTGCTTCAAGTTAATGCAATTTATAAAAAAAGCAGTTTCTCAAAAATGACTACATTTTTCTTTATTTTTTTCACGGATAGAGCGAAAATTGGCGGAAGCCCAAAAATTGGCGCAGATGGCATTGTCGTCGGGCTCTCTGAGTTTTCGAAAATTGCAAATGTTAGAAAAAATACAAGAAAGTATATGCTGTTGTATCACCACTAGTTCTCTACTTTTCTGCGCCATGTATCTCCGATGAAAGCCAAACTTAAACACAGACACGACCCTCATGTGATGCTACCCAGTCGCTATTCTCATTTAATTCTCCGAACAATAGGCTTATCGCTCTCCTCAAATGATCCGACGGATTTAAAATTACTTAATAAATAATAAGATGTCATCAATTCATTAAACATGTGATCCTTAAAATGAAGTGCATCAAAACACTTACTTGGATGCCCTACAATTTGGAGAAACTGCTTAAATGCAATGTATAATAAAATTAGATGTTTTAAAAATTAGGGTAAAAAGGCATAGTGTTGAATTAAAATAATTCCCGTATTCCTTTAACGAATTTTCATTCCCATTGGCAACGGCAGGGAGTATTGTGAATGTGCTGGATGATGATGATGAAAAGGGGAACGATGTTGAAAATAGCAAAAATACTCACATAAGATGGCATTCAACCACTGTCTGGTCGAGAATTCTAACTGTCGAGTGCTCTGATCGGTAGTTTCCTCTAGTTACTTCGATCAGTAATACGCAATTGTTGTAGCAGTACCATGAGAAACTGGTCTCAGACGGTGTGTAATTTTTTCTTCCTCATCCTTCCATAACAGAGAAGTAGCAGAATCCTGCGAAGGGTACCAGAGATAGCAGATACGCAAATTAGCATTAAGGATTGGAAGAAAGATCTAGGAGTCGCAAGGTGAGAGTTCAGGAATATATGGGGTTCGTTTAATAGATTTCGAGGGCTCAATTCCAGACGGTGTGGAAGATTTTTGGAACTAGCTACATAGCTGGATCGCATTCAACCACTGTCTGGTCGAGAATTCTAACTGTCGAGTGCTCTGATCGGTAGTTTCCTCTAGTTACTTCGATCAGTAATACGCAATTGTTGTAGCAGTACCATGAGAAATTGGTCTCAGACGGTGTGTAATTTTTTCTTCCTCATCCTTTTTCTCAATATTGCGTAACCGTAACAAATAACGCGAGAATGTATTTGCAGTTGTAGGACTATTAGTTCTTATTACGATGATTCTATTTCCCTTTTCACGATTCTAGAGTTTTCGGACATTCTGCCTGTCACACTAAAATGCTATTGGGAAAGACAACTTAAGGAAGTAATTGGCTGTTCCAATTTTCTCGTCTAAATCTCTCGTCGAGTAGGCGTACCCACGTCGCTACATTTCTTGCTCGGTCCTTTGCGAGATGGGCCCTTAAAATTATCGAGCGAACACGGGGCGTGAAATTGAATCATAAAAATAACAATAAAGCCAACGGGCTGTAAATTAGGTTTTATAATATATCAGGATACTAGACATATGATGGCTCAATCGTTCGAAATCCCATCGGTTCTTCCATATTATTTCGTTGTATATTTCGCAACTTTGGAAATCAAGGAGCGAGTTTAACCCTAGCAATACCATGGGATAAAAAACAGGGCGTTACCTACAGTATGAGACCTCCGAAGCGCAACGCTTGAATTTTGATGTGATTGGCGATTTTGATAAATTAATAAAGTGTTTTATCTAACAACGTACTTCTATATTCACTTAAACAAAAAATATTAATCAATTTCAGATTCTGCAAATGGAAAAAAATAAGTTTTTCGCCTCAATATTATTGTATTTCATGACAAAATCTATTATACTCTTATGTCAAATAACGACAGATGAATCTTCATAACAAAACTATGTATTAAACTACATTATAGTAGAAATTGAAATACTACAAAGGGTATTCCCGAATAAGATGGTAAAAAGTTCCCATGAACCAAATGGCATGTGCCTTGTTACACTATAACTCCAACAAAAATATTATATTTTTGAAAGGATTCTTAGCCCCGTCTCACCACCGAAACCCCTCTGAAGCCCAAAACGTGTTTTTTAATTTTTTTGTCAACTTAGCACTATTTTATCTAATTGAAAAAAATATGAAAAATAAGAAAATAAGTCATGCTGTCAGAAAAATGTTTTTGACATATTTTCATCGCCATATTCAAAAGCAAAAAAATAGAAAAAAATTACTGAGTTTTAGAACTCTCGAAAAAATTTCACAAGTTGTACTTAAGACACGAAATGTGAATTTTTTCAATATTTTTCCACTGCTGGGCTGTTGTTAAAAACTATTTTTACCAAAAGCATTTGTTTTGACTTTGGAATGTAGTTACAAATTATCATGTTTTTTTAAAGCTTTACAATAATTTGTATAATATATCTAAGAAAAGGCTAATTATATAGCTAAGTAATAATATAGCTACAGTAATAATACAGCTAAGGAAAGGATAGTTTTTTGCCATTCATGAGAATCCAATTCGGGTACAGGTGAAGCATAAGGGGGGACATGTGGAAATGAAAGGGAAAAAGGTAGAGCCGGATTTACAAGAACTGTTTTACTGTGTCTTAGAACACCAACCCAGGGACGAAAAAAAAATTTAAAACGTTGTGAAGTTTTTCAAATATTTTCAGTTACTGGACCAATAGTTAAAAAAACTAAGACATCTGTAGTGACCTTCTTCGCTGAACGGAAGACGCCGCGACCTAGATATCTGCGACCTTCCTCCAGAAGTGTCTACTGGCACTGCATTGTAAGGATAATTTGTCTGATATGAGCGTGAATCGGGAAGGCATATTCCTTCCGGGAGCAACTTAACTGCAAAAATGACATATATTCGTAACATATCACTTAACACTCTTGCCATTACAGCCTTGAAGCAGGCCAAATAAATGGCCGAAACTTTGGCATTGTAATAATAACTGAATTTCATCGACCTACCCTCACGAGATCCACACTGTATATGCATATTCTTTAGAATTCACTTGTGTTCAATAGAAAAGTTTACATTTTTGGTTGTATTTTATATGCGAAAGTATCACCATGTATTTGAGACAGGTTTCTTAATGCTCAGAAATTTAAACTGAGTTATCTTGAGTTGCCAGCAATTGCCAAGAATATTCTTTGCACGCTTGTATTTCTTAAACCTTGTGCAATAAAATGGTGGAATACATTTTTGCCCGAATTTGCCCCTTTTCGAAAAAACTGATTTTTTTCAGATGCTTGTATCGTCACTTGACGGGAGCTATTGGAGCTCTTGCATAAGGGTGAACTCTCTCAGCAACAGATTTACGGAACAGAAAAGTGATAATGCAGTGTGTGTCCCATAATGTTCTTGGAAATATTTCAAAGCCAGAGTTAAGAGAGAACACACGGAGATTCACCTGCCAAATTGCTGACAAATGGAACGCTTGCAGTAGAATGGTAGACAAGTTCGCGCCAAGGAACCCAGCATGACTGGACAATGGTGTATGTCATGGAAGAAGCGTAGAAAACGATGAAAGGTAGACCTGAAAAAAATTTTCGAAGAGAACAAAAAGGCGAAAAGTACAGCGAGATTTTGCAGACCCATTAAATTCGACTTTGTCAAGGAAACACCGTATAAGACGAATGCAGAAATAGCTCGATTTGAAGAAAAAATTAAGAAACGTCCAGCAACAAAACTGAATATTGCGGGTGCAGATATCTCTGTATATCACAAAGTGTTGAACTCTATGGGGGAAGTGTATAATTTACTTACGTTAAGACCTCCTCTCAACAATTTCTGCCACATGTCTTTTCTTCGGGTCCTCATGGCGAATAGCAAGGACGGCAACAAAATAGGCCGCAACATAACGACAGAACTGCCGCGTGATATGTGCTTTAACAATACCAATTACAGTCAATGAATCAAGACCAAAATCCACTACACAAATACCTAACATACAGCAGCCATAAGGAAACAATTGAGTTTTCTCAATCTAATCAATTGGAACATGTAATTTGGGAAAATGTTTCTACCTCAAATCCTTGGATGCCACGAAAAGTGCCAGCCAACACTTCAGATTTCGAAACAAAATTAAAACGGACTGCATGTGTGGTTCTGTAGTACTTATCAAGCATTTCAACAAAAGGTTGGAAGCATTAGCAGAATTAGACGAGAAGTAAGAAGCTTCATAGTTAACATTTAAACATATTTCGCCGCTGTACATCAACCGAGCACGAAGTGAATTTTTTTGAAAGTATTGAAACCAATCCTAGTACCAAATTTTTCTGAGTTCATTGAAACAAATCCTAAAGCCTACTTTTACTGATGAGGTGCGTCTAAATTTCGTAAAATGACAATAAATCACTGACGATTATTGCAATCATACTGATCATCTTGATAAACACAAGTTAAATGTTCGCACGTACTCTCGTCCTGGATCCTCCTCAAATCACTAAAATAATAATTAATAATACGTCATGTTCCACCATTCATACTAGAAACCGATATATTACAAGAATTAAAACCTTTAAATCAAAGTTAAACAAGTTAACATAATTTACATGTCTTGATAATCAACATTTCTGATTGCTGTTCTTCTGGATGACATCGACCAATCCCAATACAAAACAATATTGAAATTTTAAAAAATACTATTTTACTATGTAGTGAAAGTGGAACCAAAATGTAGAGGACCTCCCCCGCATTGAAGACTATTAACACGACAAAATCAATTGTACGTGTAATCCAAACTGTGTTCGACGTGCGGGTAACCTCCATTGGTCTCTTTTCTTAAAAAAACCTCTAAACCTATTAATTGTGCTACCACAAATATTTAAAAGCAGGTCAACGTGCAAATTACCGTGACCGCCAATATTTTACAAGCTTTTTCAGAACGTCAACCAAACCGAATAACTCCACATTATTATTATTCAAAACCAACAATCTGAGTAAGTCTGTAAATATCTAAGTTATGCCGAACCATCAACTTCTGTTTCACAACACCTGTCAACAAACTCCAACACAAAGAACAAACATATTCAAAAGCTGCTCAGAATGCTTATTCGTGGCAAGCACAACCCCCAAAAAAGAATACTCAAAGTTTCAAAATTTCTCCCAACTTCTTCACATAGTAATTTACAATAATTATTCTTTCCTTTTATCTCAACTCCAAGAAAGTATTGAAAATTTAATCTAATAACTGTTCACTTAATTCTTCTCTTCACTGCCTCAGCTACTAAAATAATCTATATTATCAATGCCCTGGATACTTAAACTGTAGCGACGTGAAATGCCAATGGAATCATACAATATTTCTAAACTGTCTAAACATTCATGCTATAGATGTTTCCAGCACAAGTGAAACTCGTCTATCGCCAGAAATACAATATTCTAGATCTGAATTCATTATCCGTAGATCAGATTCTCCCTTACAGCTGCTAAAGGGGTTGCCATAATTATTAAAAAACTTAGACCCAACACTCAGCATGCTGGATACTCGGATTCACATCAAATTCCGCCATCTGGTAGTATGCAATGCAAAACCCACACGCCCAAATTTTGAAGTTCTATGGAGCATTAAAAATGGTTTTTGAGGAGTTTTGCATCAAAACCTTCCGTGACCTCCACGCCTCCCTCAACGGGCAAACGCCAGCGCCAGGTATGCTACGCGGTATCTGTCAACCGGTGTCGGATTTTTAAACCGTTCGTTCTTTCACAACTGATGTCCAGGGTTATATCCCTTGGTTCTTTTTAGTTTGACGTGCTCAGTGGCAAGCCTTCTTAATAATTCTACTGAAGGTAGTTGTAAGGATATCGACAAAGGACCGGCGGCGGATGGCGATTTCCGTGCTTCTGTCGTAATCGGTCTGTTTACTAATTATCGCAAAACTACTACTTGCAATGCTTCATTGCTGTGGAGGCTGCAAAAAAATTGGGAGAGCTTTTGATAAAGTTGTGCCTAAGAAAATTGTTACGCGTCTTTCTAACCCTCTGACACAAGGGAAGATTCTGAAACGACAAGTATTAAAATTGGCCACCTATGTGCCAACAATAGCTCTTAAAAAATTACATTTATGAGTTTTGAAAGGCGGAGAATAAGCTGGTAAATATTTATGTTAATCCGAGTATCCTGCACGGTGACTAGTGTGTTAGAGTTTTTTCCTGCTCCTTGCTACAATTGTTCTTGAACTAGCCAAAATAACCTTAGATTCCAGACTGCCGTTCTCAATAATTGCTGCTTACGAATCTCCAAATGGATACTTATCACCCGGATATTTACAATACTTATTTCGAGGCAAAAAACCATGCCTCAATTTCAATGCGAAATATACCTCGGCATTAGGATCATTAAGTATTGAAGAAACTATCAGTGTTACTTATGTCTGGGTGAAAGGAGAACGTTTTCCTCACTGATTCTATTCGTTATTCGAGGCGCGTGTGCGTGGGGGCACTGCTCCTGGCGCGCTATAAACCGCTGGTGCACGGAGAATGCACTTTCAATGAAGTTTGGAACGCTACCAACCTTGCACAGTAATACAACCTTCAGTGCAGTCAATACGTGCGTATTACTTTGCTTTTACACTATCGAGGCAAAATGTCCTGAGTCCGCTCGGCTGCAGATTCTCAAACAATGCGAGCTCTTCGCGTTTTAAGTGGAAAATAGTCGGATTCTAAGAAATGTGACAAGGCGCGGTGCTCTCTGGCTTCCGGAGTCGGGTCTGTGGCGCGCTCTCTCGGCCAGTTTTCAATGCAGTCCAAAGAACTTCATGCGATGGAATGAAATTCCTTTTCTTCGCGAGGTAGTCGGCGGTTTTTTAAGGGAAAATTTTTCTATCTCCAGCTCGCCACGTTTGAAATGTATGTTATTCGCTGCTAATTAGCCCTAAAGAATTGTTAAAAATAATTGAATTCCAAGTACGCCTCCAAATTTGAATTAATTTGGCCAAATACGTGCCAACAATAGCTCCTATAAAATTACATTTATGAATGTTGAAAGGCGGTGAACAAGCTCGTACAATTTTATGTCAATCCGAGTATCCAGCACGGTGACTAGTGTGTTAGACTTTTTTTACTACTCGCTGTTACAATTGTTCTGGAAATAGTCGAAATAACCTTAGATTCCAGATTGCCGTTCTCATTCATTGCTGCTTACAAATCTCCGAATGGATACTTATCCCCCGATTTTTCGAAGCACAAACCCATGCCTCAATTCAAATGCGAATCATATTGCATGAGGTTGTCGAAATTCAAACCATATTTTCTCTGTACTAAATGATAGTAATTTAAGATTGTTTGTTCCGGATACCTACTTTCCAAACAATCCATACAATGCCAAAGGTCCACTTGACGTAGTATAGGATATTGGTCTCATTGCAAACTTTCCTAATTTTCCTATAACTTTGCAAACAATGGCAGAATTATACTCACAATTACATAATACATTAGATAGAGTTCCGTTTTAATCAATCTCCTAAAAATACAACCTTCCACACAGTTTCCCAGACGACATTGCAAACTGGCCATTTAAAAATTATTCGTAAGTACGCACACTAGAAGACCGAACTTGTGATACAAGTAAATAATTTAGGTTTTATTCGGACAAAGTAAATTTCCGAAATATGTTGTATTTGAAGAAATAAAAGTAGGAACAAGTTTAGTTTTCTCCGTATTACACACGGAGTAATATATGTATTATAAGAGTCACTTATGTAATACTGTTGAAAATCGAAGTCAAGATTTTAACGTAAACATGTTTTGGGTCCCCCGATACCGAAATGGTGGTTTGTTTCAAAACGCCCGTCCGTCCGTATCGGCCTAACTGCGTCAGTGCACCGGTGGGGCGATGCTTCGTTGGTAAGAGATACCTAGATGGGGAAAATATCGCAACGGACATGTAGGTCGGCGCCGGATTCTGCAACCCAGAGGGGGAAAACTAGTACCCTCTCCCATAATGAAAACATGCACTACACTACCGAGACTAATGACTGTAGAAGTTGACGCCACCGGAAAAACCAAATAATTAATCAATCAGCTAATGAGGTTAATATTTGTAATTACTTTTTGTAAGAACATTCTTATTGAATGAGCTTTGAATAAATCAAATTAAAAACTTCACCGAAAATGAAACAGCACAGTTCCAAACAAGTTTCATTCACACATTTCCTTCCTCTCTCTATCTACTCGGAGATGCACTTTGGGAACTGTTCTTTGTGGCAATGGGCGGCGCGGTAGCCTTTGCGATTACGAAAAACCGTCGCTGGCGGCGGCGTTTGCCGCTTCTTCTCCCATCACCCGGTTCCCTCCTCTTCCCCGCCCTCTTCACCTCCATCTCACCAGTGCGCCCCTCTTCCCTTGAAGCTGATGGGGACCTTCCGCCGCTTTTGTCGCGTTCCCTCAGCGGCCGCCGTTGTCCGAACTTGCCTTTGTTCGCAATCGGGTTTTGAAATTGAGGAGTGTCAGATAAAAAAAAGATATCGAGCGGGAAAATGTGAAAAGAAAGTAATCAAGGAAGTCGTTTTGTAACAGACCCTTCATGTAAACGCAAGTCGGACGTGCGCACTTAACTTAAAAGGATGTGTCGTTATTTGACAATGAAGTATACAGTTTTACAGAAGTCTCATATTGTGAGTCTATAGTATTAATAATAATAATCATCATAATAATAAAAAACCAATTATCTTTGATAAGATAGATTTGCGAATATTTTGCAGCATAAGATATTTTCTATTTATTACATCATATCGAAAGTTAAAATTTAGAAAGTGAAAACTGTCCATCCTATCACGTATAGATTTTGTATAATATGCATTTGACAACAGTATTGGGATCTTCACCTTACCCTACATTGTTTATAAACAATCCTATTGTGGCGTCATACTGGTGTAATCAAAACACAGACGAGAGGGGGTTGTAATAACAGTGAGTTTATTCATAAACTAGACCGTAGTCACAAATAACAAATTTCACTGCTTATAATTAACTAATTAAATAGATCCCACTACTAGGAGAGATTTTAATCGAACGGCTACCACACCTCTCAACATCTGAGACCTAATGCATGTCTCGCTCGTCACGACAATGAAGTGCCGGCCCCTTGCCCACGTGCGCCACTCGCACAAACTTACGCACAACCGCACGCCGACGCTGCTGAGAAGCAAGAAGAAGGAGTCATTGTTCTCGTGCCGTTATGTAGGTCTTTCGCCGCCCCCATTGCCTCCGCGCTGTATCCGCGCTAGGCAGAAATTCCCAATGCGTCATCTTCTGCGCCCTTTGTTTAACATCCTGCCATCTACCGCAGGTAGTCACCGTTTCAGTGCGCCACGAAGCTACCCTATTCTGCAGTTCCGCACTGGTTCCGCACCGTCCGCCGACATGCGGCATGAGGTACAGATCGAGTGACGTCTCCGTTGTTAGTAGTAGTCCCGTATTCAAGGTGTATCATGTTGCAATTTTTGTTTGAGGAAAATTAAAGTGTAGGTAGTACTTCAAGAAGTTCTGTAAATAAGAGAAATTGTTGGAAGTTGAGATTATGGGATTTGATCTAAGTAATTAAAACTTTAAATCATTAATTTTGCCAATCTTTCGGAATATTTTGTTCCATCAACAGGACTGGTGGTACAAGTAGTGGTGCTACTGAATGGCACAGACTTTCTCGTAGAAATTTCCTTGGTGTGGACTGGCTTGACGGCCTTGCCCCATTCTCTCACCAGGTTCCATCTATCGCCGCTCAAAGTATATATATATATATATATTTTTTTAATTTTCTAAATTTTTCGGTTTTCTTAATAGTAGAACCGAAATATTACTTTAAGAATATTAAAGAAAAATGAAACCTCCTCATACTTGGCAATTTTCATTGAAAAATGTGGAGCCCTCATTTAAGAAAATGTCTTTTAAGCGTTACTGTAACAGAAATTTAAAGCTCTTTTCCACAGAAAGTTTTTGAGTTTTCAAAAAACTTATTTAAAGTAAATTGAGGCACTTGAACTCGCAAATGCAATAGTGTTTAAAAGTTGCTGGAGATGTGCATATTAGCGGCGTGAGAGATATTAAAAAAATCCTTTGTGTGTAATTTTTAAAAACGAAAGAATACCCCAAAATTAACTTTGTCATATTAAACAATGCAATTAGCACTATCCTTTGGAAAAGTCTCGAGAACAAATTTGGAGACATTTTTTGAGCGTTTCTGAAAATCCAGAAATTTCAGATCATTTTAATAGAAAGCTGTTCACTTTTCCGGAAACTTTACATGACATTATTTAAAGCACGTGTGTTCATAAATACATTAATGTGAACAAATTGTCGTTAATGTAAATATTAATTTTAATATAACTTAATTTAAATAAATATTAATATAAATTAATGTAAATATAACGAGTAAGTAAAATTGACGAGTTAAGTCAAAAAATTCCATTTTTGTAATTTTTAAAAAAACAAAAAAAGTAGAGAAACATGGCGTTTATGTCACTCTGAAGAGTATGAGTACATGTAACACTACCCTGCCAATAATTCAAAGAAAAAATTTGGAGCCGTTTTTGAGAAAAGCTTGTTTTCGTACTTTTTAAAATTGCAAATACAGGATGTCCGGGGAGAAAACGTCTAAACTTCGAAAATAAGCTCTTAAGACAATTCTAAGCATATTTTGTGTAGTAAACAACGTAGATATTTCGAATGGTTGAGCTGCAATAAGCACTCAAAAGTTGATTTGAAAAAATGATTTCTAGGCAAAAATTTTCATCATGGAAGCATAGAAACACTCCCGAAATATGTAAATTGTTTATTATTTACAAAAGAAATTAATATATTTTTTTAGACAGAAAAATTAAGCGAGAAATAAGAAAGGAGTCAAATTGTGTAAATTAGGAGCTTTTTTATTTCTCGCTTAATTTTTCTTTCTGAACAAATATATTAATTTCTTTTGTAAATAATAAACAATTTACATGTTTCTGGAGTGTTTCCATTCTTCTATAATGCAAATTTTTGCCTAGAAATCAATTTTTCAAACCAGCTTTTGAGTGCTTATTGCGGCTCAACCATTCGGAATATCCACGTATTTTATTAGACAAAATATGCTTAGAATTGTTTTAAGAGCTTATTTTCGAAGTTTCGACGTTTCCTCCCCGGACATTGTATTGTACGTAATAATGCGCGAAAACTACCAAAAGTTTCAAGAAATATACAGGACCTTAATGAAAGAACTAGTTATGGACAACAAATTTCATTTGAAGGAAAAATTACTATCTTCAATTTTGTAGTAGTAGAAAGACACCGAAAATAATGAAGTTTTGAAATTTTCGAAAATTCATAGTTAACAGTGAAAATGGGACCTATGCTACCTTTATAAGTTTATTTTACTCTATTCTTATCAAAAACATTAAGAAAAGAATGTGGATCTGTTTTAGAGAAAATTTTGAAAATGTCCGGGTGGTGTCATGTAAAGTACACTCAAATTTTGAAGAATTCTTTTCAAAATCGCAGCACCTCAAGTCGAGTCAGATTGACCTGGTAATATCCTTGGAAAAATTCTGCGTATGGTTTAGGCGCTAGTGGTGTCCACAGACAAACGGACGGATGTTTTGAAAAAAATCTACTTTTTCAGTATCTGGGATGTGCATTTCCGTTTAAATCTCGAAATCGATTTTCCGCAGCATTACATAACTTTCTCTATACTACGTATATACTCCTATATACGTACGTGTACGATTAAGTAATAATATGTTGAAATGCTTTCAGATCTAAAATATCCATTCATCAAATGCTTCCAAGATTTCGAAACCATTTTTCTTTTACCACACTTTGTCTAATCACCTTTTTATGGATATTGATCAGATCTGTACACTATTTGCACTTTGACTGACCTCCGGAGCCGCGCGCGAGCAACTTGAGTGCAAACCTGCATCTCGTGGAAGGGTGGGGATAAGACTCATTCTAGGAGTGGGGACCACTAATGAGAATGCGCAATTCGAGCCGTAGCGAGTAAATTCAAAGAGCAATTGTAAGAATGACGGACTGTTTGTTACACACAGTTCAAGTACCATTACTTCTTATTTTGGAAATGTTTGTTGTCTATTTATGACAGTGCAGAGTATGAATCTAAAACGAATTAGACATAAATATTTGATTTGGATACCTTAAGTATTATAATTGCTTGTAAGGCAGAAACTGTAATTCGCTTTGCTACGATATAATTGCAAATTTAGCGTGCTGCTAAATACAGAATTGTAATATTGAATCTTTTTTGTTTGGTGATGACAGTAATAAATTATTTTTTCATTAACTATGTTTAATTGAATAAGACTGTTCTATCGAAGCTAAAAAATCTTATTCTTTAAAACTCGTAATTTCTTTCTGCTCTAATTTTCTAATTTCCGACAAACATACGTTATATATTTCTAATTTCAAATCAACTAACACTTTTTATTCATAATCGTTTATGACATTGTATAATAAGATTAAGCCCTTTGTGTTCTATTTAACAAGACTCATAATAATTTAATGATTGCCCATAAAATATCGTAAATGAGATTTGTTCGCAGTGAACCTCTTATTCAGGTTCATGAGTAAAAATGGTCACAAATGTGTGGACTAAAATATTACCCTTCTTGGAATTGCCTACATTTTTTACATCTCGATATGAGAGGCTGCCCGCAATTTTCTTCGTTGTACTATCATTTCGACATTATAACATTCTTGGTGAAAAATCATTTATTAAATAGTAATTATTTTATTCAAAATTACATAATTATTATATATACCAGCGATGTTTACAGCTCTATGTTGGCCGTTTATCGCATCCAAGGTGCCATTCTGTTTTGTCATGCCAAGAGTGTTGTAACATATCTCTTCTTTCCATTGCCACTGTCACACCATCCTTCCATTTCACTCTTGGCCGTCCTCTTTTCCTGCCTTTTGTTGGTGTCAAGTTATAAACCTTTTTGGGCAGTCGTTCTGAATCCATCCTTTGTAAGTGGCCGTACCATAACAATCTTTTCTTTTCAACAACATCAGTTAAACAGCCTTCTATATTTAATCGCCTTTTTATAGTCTCTGTTTTTACACGATCAAGCAGCGTGACTCCACAGTATCTTCTCCAAAAACTGTTTTCAACACTATTAACCCTCTTTTTCAGAGCTTGGTTTAGTACCCAAATTTCAGAGCCATATGTTACTGTGCTCTCCACCATAGAACAGCTGGATTTTTGTTTTAATTCTAATGTCCTTACTCCAAAGTACATAATTACATAATACATTTTGAAAAGAGGCAGCTGCTTAAAGTATTGTTTATGACTTACAATGACCATAAAATAAAAATAATGAAAGATAAAAATAAGTCGACACATAGAAGTGCACAAAATAACATAAACAGTGAAATATGGACCTTGTAGCTAGAAATATGGTAGATTGCCCATTTAAATAGGTGAGCAAATTATTTCATAGCATGGATCATTGCATCGGATGCCCAGGCATTCAATCTACGTCCCGTGTCGAACCCGCTCCAACGTCTCCCATCTTCACAAAGATGACTACTCCACACTACTTGCACTTTCGCCGGTCTCGCGTGCAGCGGCTGGCGCGTAAGTGCAGAATACCCGCGGGAGCGAGCGTTGTGTCGGCCTGAGGTTGATGCTGAAGAGTTCTCTACTTGTGCCATGGAACATTTCAATTTTGAAGGAGACAATACAGTGTGGTTGAAACTACCTGTATTTCAAAATATTCGTTAAAATCGCTTTCTTCAAGATCTGAAAATATTTGACCCCTTGTTCCTAAAGAAAAAAACATTTTGGTCCAGATTGGTCTAAATGTGAAATCAATTTTCAGCTCAATATATCTATATGAGGTTTCCTTTTCGAGTATGCAATTTATAAAAAAACAAGTTAAAAACAAACTCACTAAAGAACATTTGGAAAACGATATTCAAATGAGAGACTCCCTACTGTCCCAACAAAAAGACCGATTGATAACAAGAAACAGTGCCATCCTTCTCAATAACAAGTCTGACGAAAAATCTGTACTTATATTTATAAATTGTTACTAACTATATTTCAATTTTGTTGTAACATGCAATTCCATTTCATTTTAATTTTCTTGTATACAGTTCTTTTAAAATTTGTTTCATATTTAATAGTAATGTATGTTTGTAGACAAAATGTTTAACATTTGAAAACAAATTCTATCTTGGTTTCCTGGTACCTAGCTCAGAGTAGGATTGAAAACGGTATGGTTGCTAACAAGCTTCATAAGTTGGGCGACCACTGCTCTAAACCTAAGATGTATTGGGATGTGCTGGAAACTGGGTAGATTTAGATCAATGGAAGGTATGTTTTAAGACATTCTTTCGAATGGGTCCAATGGATAAATCTTTGTCCGTTGTCCAAAACTCTTATTACTATTAAAGCATGGTTACTACAGCGCGTTTACTACGATTTTTAGAACCTTGTTTTCAGAGATTTGAATTTAGTTAATGAAAGTTGAGACAGCTTTGTCCAGACTAGACAAGCGTGAGAAGCTAGCGATAAGTAGATTTGTTTATCAGGAGGACGGAATATACGAGGCCTGTCTAAAAAGTATCCGACCTTAATTTTTTCCGCGCAAAGTAGTGATTCTAAGGTGGCGCCACTGTGCACGGTGGAAGGAGGAACCTTAATGCGCACGCTTGAATTTTTTCACCGCGTTTGCTTGTGCCAGTCGCTGGCTGGTGGTCGCTAAGTAAGGTGCTGTTCGTAGTGTTCGTCGGATTTAGTTTTCTCGCAAGATGACTGAACGAATTGAGCAAAGATACTGCATCAAATTCTGTCAAAAGCTAGGTGATTCTCAAAGCCAAACAATTCGTAAGATTCAGCAGGTGTTTGGAGAAGATGCAATGGGTGTAACACAAATTAAGCAGTGGTTCAACCGATTCAAAGATGGCCGCACATCAGCCGAGAGTGAGCAGAGTGGCGCCAGGCCCCAAACTGCTCGCAATCCGGCTGTTGTGGAAAGGGTGCGAAATTTGGTGATCGCCGATTGACAGTGCGGGAGATGTTCTCCGGCGACTCCGTGACGCAATTCGGCGCAAAAGACCAGACATGTGAACGGCGAAAAACTGGCATTCGCAACATGACAACGCCCCTGCACATTCATCCCAATTGATCCACACTTTCTTAGCTTCTCTGGCTGTTTCCAAAATTGAAGATGTCACTGAAATGATCCTGTTTTGAGAGTAGAGAAGAAATATGTGGAACGCGACGACGGAGCTTAACACCATTACAAAAGAAGACTTCCAGAGGTGTTTCCAGCAGTGGAAGGATCGGTGGGCTAAGTGTGTGGAAGCGCAAGGGGCCTACTTTGAAGGGGATTAGGGTCCCAAATCTGTCAAGTATTCGAAATATTTTTTCTGGCCAAAGGTTTTTTCTGGCCGGATACTTTTTAGACAGGCTTCGTAGTTTAATGTTATAATGGCTTTTGTGTAATGATCCAAGAATATCTAGATGTCTATTGGCTTCAGTAACCGCGACTACAAGGAGTTGTTACGTCAATCTGTTATCCATTAGAACGCCTAGATAACGGACGGGTGCATTTGTAGAACACCATGGTATTATTAACGAGTCGAATCGTAGTGGAAGTGGGATGGCTGAGAAAAGGTGAGTGAAAATGTTGGATGGCGAAATATTTGAATCGCTTTGTCCCTTACTCTAGACTGCCCTCCTAAGTCTAAAATACATGTCTCTGAAAACTAATATCTGAAAAATAAAATAAAATCTGTAGTTCATTTGCAGATGCGAATGCGTTTGGTATTACACGGGAGCGAAATTTTCAAATTTTCAGATGAAGCCAACCGTTCTATCTACTTGGCTGTCGAGGAGACGCTACGTCCTAGGCACATATGTCAAGGTTTCGGCCGTCTTACTCCGACCTTTCTCAGGATGAAATGCAAGCACTGGCAGGATTTTCTCCGCTAGCTAGTTCGATAGGTCAAATTCAGCCCCTGTCTGCAAGAGAATTCTAGTGTCCGGCTGCTCTAACTGGAATTTTACGGGGTGTCTCTGATTAATATTAGGCGAATGCCGGAGAATTTCCCCAACGAACGGGCCACGGACCGCGCGCGGTCTTGCCTTCCTCTCCGTTTCTTATCCTCACCCTTACACATTTATGTGCACTATACTACTACAAATGTCGAGAGACCAATCGGGAGCTTAGAGTTTTCTCCGCCTGGGAAGTGGCTCGATTGCGGAGATACCTTAAAGGTTGTAGTTCGGTGCAAAATCACATGTCCTAGTGGCGAAGGAACACCGCCACCACCCAGCTGTAACATGCACTACGCAGGATTTTTAACCAACGGATAAATTTCTGAGAAAACAGTTGCAGGCAATAAATGGCTGCAAAATAATTAAATCCGTGAGTGTCCCTAA
The DNA here is from genome assembly GCA_031308135.1 of Acheta domesticus. Classification (NCBI taxonomy): domain Eukaryota; kingdom Metazoa; phylum Arthropoda; class Insecta; order Orthoptera; family Gryllidae; genus Acheta; species Acheta domesticus. The sequence goes on along the minus strand of JAHLJT010008446.1, from coordinate 242,223,626 downwards.
AAGTAAGGAAACATTTTATTAATATTAATGACCATAATCGTAGAAGTGCCAGAAAAAACTAAGTACTCGCTCAGGAAGTGTCTGCGACACGCGGTGCACTGCCACTGCGGTGACACAGGTATTGGGTTGCTCCACACCGCTCCTCACAGCTCCGCACAGCGTTCCTTAATAAAGCGCGCTCACCTGCGCAATCAATCTCCAGCCCGACCCTTCTCATCTCGCAAGTGGCACGCCTTCACATTACGGCATTTGCCCTATTATTCGCGACGGCACGCCGCGTCGCGAACGCCGGGAAACCTGCGTCACAGAACACACGGAAGGCGTAGTATGGATTGCAGGAAGAACGGGTGCAGATCGCAAGGAGAAGAAATAGTTCGATTTAATGATGCCTTATTTAACGTGATGTGATTCAGGCCTTCAGGCCTTCCATCTTCTGTTTGGCTCTGCAAATTCGTTCCTTGCACCGTCTAGCGGAGGAAGAAAGAATCACTTGGGCGACGAAACGAGTGATTTAAATTTAGCTCCGCGGCGTCTTTTAGGCTTGAGAATATCTTACATCCAGTAAATCTACAACATGGAACAGACGACTTTACTTTTCCTCTGAAGAAAGGTGTATAAAGGAGTTTTTCGTTCTGGAGTATCCACTGCTTTGACTAGCTTGGAAGAGTTCGGCTAACCAATATACCACCAAAGCCTCCCCACATGCCAACAAATCCGTCCAAAAAATTCGATGAAGGTTAAGAGGGATATTCGCGGACGCTGGACCGAGAGAATTGTTGGTCGGGGACACTGGGGAAGAATTCCGAAAGGAGGCGAAAAATTGATAACTCCAAAATGTTTAGATATATGATTTTGTATACACGTGATTTGTTTTACCGAGTGAAAACTTGGTCGTCAGTTTAGGCTAGTAGCACTCGAGAGAAATCAATCAATTTATCCGTAATATTCTGTTTAGTTTCCTTTTAGTTGTGTCTCGTAATGCAGATACATTACAAGTGATTGAAACATTTAATCACGTGATTTTTAACAATTTGTCAGTATTTTAAATCATTTCGTCTTTCATTCTCGCGCAACTTCAAGATACCGTTCGAAATACGATTACGTAATAAAACTAGTGGCATGCATCAGCAAAAATGCTGCTGTTTTAAACCACACAATTTTTTTATAAATATGGCACGCACACTGCTTAAGAGCAAGAAATAAATTATTCTTGTTTAATACTGCAACAAATTAAATCCTTTTTCAGCAAAAACAATGAAATTGCTAGAAAAAATCCACTTTCACGTGGTGTAGCCATAATCCATGTTTTGTGGGCCCCTCGTACCGAAAAATCGAATGACGGTAAAACGTGTCTGTCCGTCCATCCGTCCGTCCATCCGTCCGTCCATCCGTCCGTCCATCCGTCCCTCCATCCTTCCGTCCATCCGTCCGTCCATCCGTCCGTCCGTCCGTCCATCCGTCCGTCCATCCGTCCGTCCATCCGTCCGTCCATCCGTCCGTCCATCCGTCCGTCCATCCGTCCGTCCATCCGTCCATCCATCCGTCCGTCCATCCGTTCGTCCATCTATCTGATCGTCTGTGAATAATGCTATTGGCTAAACCATTCAGACGATTTTCTCCAATATTGATATTCCCCAATCAATCTGGGTGATGTCGCGGCCCCTGGAATTTGAAACCGATATTTTAATTTTGGGGGTACTTTACATGCAGTCCCTGGGACATTTTCAAAAAAATGGCTCCATCGTTTTTAATTACATTTTGTTGTTGGATAGGGTAAAAGACATTTAAGAAAATGGTGCAGGTTTCTTGTTCGTTAAAATCTATGAATTTTCGAAAATTGCAAAAGTTCAAAATTTTTTCGGAGTCTTTCTACAACTAAAATATTAAAGATAGATATTTTTCCCTTAATGAATTCTGTTCATTAAACATAGGTTTTGAAATAAGGTCATGCAAAATTTTTCTAAAATTTTAGTATTTTCGCGTAATTTAGCGTCAAAATAGGGACAAGAAAGAAAGTGCTTTTTTAGCACTACTAGTTTGCACTTGAAGTAAGTATTATTTAAAGGCTGTTCATAAATTTTTAGCTGCCAAATTGTCTGGAAGCATTTTTTAAATATGAAAACTGGTGATTTTTATTTTGGCACACCAGTCAAAATTCCAGGCAACCCTTAGCATGCAAGCGTCAGCGCCGTGTGAAACAGCCTCCATACCGCGCCTCGCCTCGCCTCGCCACGCCGCCGTGGGTCATGTGTCGGGGTCGGGCTCCCCCTCCCTTTTGGGGGCGACTGATCCAATGCAGAAGCGATTGGAAGACTTTTCTTAGGTGTAGCCGCAGTGTGTATGTTACTAACTTCAGTGCCATGTGGAACCCTGTGAACGTTTTGCGCGTTGCCATGCAAGCATATGAAGGTAGGAAATTGCCTGCTTCATTAAATAGTCGTGAATATTACCTAAAGTGCGACACCACTGTGAATGTTTTGGATAAACATTCAAGGCAACTGTTGCAGTGGAAACAATTGATACCCTCGACTTTATCACAACATGAAAATACGTGCGGTGAAGGAAATATTCAGAACAAATTGACGAATGAAAGTGGTGAAAGTGGTTTGGAGTATCATCTATCCCCGAAAAAAACAAATTACGCAATTTCTTTTCGGAAGAGGAAAGAAGCAGTTGTCTTCTGGAGAATGAGGGCGGCAAGAAACGAATAATTTAAGTTCTGAACAAAAAACTTCCGCTTTGTTAAATCAGAACGGGAATAATACAGATGAAAAAATTAAGCAACTGAAAATCAAAACGAAAAATAAGGTCATTGAGTAGTTAACTCCTGAACTGTTTTTACTGAAGCCAGAGAGAAAGGGTTCAGTATAAGCGACAATCAGCTGCGATCGTGGGCAATTGACTTGGCTTCTGAAATGAGATTAACAAGGTTCAATGCATCTGCTAGTGGATTATGGGTTTTAAACAATCGCATAGAATTGGATTCAGAAAAATTACGATATTCATTTCTAAAAAAGCATCTGGAAAGAGAAATTTCTTCCCAAAAAATTATTAAAGATTTTTGACTGCGGCAAAATTTCATATATTAGCGTATTCTGATATAGTTGTTTACATTGCCGATGAATCTGGATTTGAAAACGAAATGCGGGCTAAACGAACGCTGTCTCTCATAAATGAAAACCATTGCGAACCATTCGCCCAATCTGTCAGATTTAATTCATTCGTACTCAATAATGCCTGTGGCTCAGACACTTCTATCACCACTCTACGTATGTCTGCCAGAAGCAAAGGGAGAATTCGGGCCGCTAGTGAGAAGCTTAATGTTCAGCGCCGAAAATCTCGCAATAGACTGTTCTTCATCCGGGAAATGGGAAAAATAAATGTCACTTTTTTATCGAAAATGTTGTTTTCCATTCATGCGAGAAAAAGTCTCTTCTTTTGTTAGACTCGTGATTTCCTCTATTGAGAGTTTGGATGCTCACAAACGAATTGCAACAGATATACAAATTCTGAAAATTCCGGCTGGAGCTACAAGTCTGATGAATTCTTTAGATAAAGAGTTCTTCCGACAAGGGAAATCACATTTATCGCAAAATTACAGAGAAAATAATCGTTTCGCGGCGAGCAGATTTTCACGTATACCAAAGGAACAGTATCTTAAAATTACAAAAAATAGCCACTCAGTATCTCGATGAAAGACCTGGATTCTTTGTGACTCTTGCACAATACTGCTGGCATACCACAGAACTATTGTGAAATTAGTTTACGCGAATCATCTTCGTGGTTGTAATAGAAATATGTTTCAATCACTGCATTATTCAATCACATATTTGTAAAACATACAATGAATGAAGTTTTAATTTTGAAGTGAATGTGATGTGGACAATATTATCGTGCTCATTCACAAGACACCACTAAAAACATCTGCAAACTTTGGGCTTGAGGGGACGAAAGCACTCGTTTCGTGCCCTCGGAGCTATTCACGCGGCGGCTGCGGTGAGGCGCTGCAATACAGACTGATCCTCGGCCGATCTTGAGACGTATCATGTTCCAGGAATACGCATTCATCTATTTGGGAAGGAAAAACGGCCAAAACACCTAAGTTTATTATTTTTTCATTGTTTCATTGTATTCATGTAAGGTTCCTGTGACGCCTATTAGCACCCTCGTCGGTTCGGCCAATTTCGCGACAAAGACAGATTTCATGATAAAGAACAATCCAAAACAAACGTTTACAAGGTGAGTTCACTTGAACGAAAGAGACAAGTCTAGGGTACATGTTACTGATGAATGTTAGATATCCAGCAGCCTGAGATGTTCATCCAAACTGGTTTTGATACCTTCTTTTACGTCATTTTTCTTTGCTTTTGGGGCATTTTTATAAAATTGAAGACCATTTTATTGATATTTTTGGTGATGTTTTAGGTCATCAAATTCCGTCCATTGACTTCCTCCTGTTTTAAATATAAATTCCTTAAAGCTGGCTCACGATCGAATAAAATACGCTCTTCTGAGATAAGCGATAGTCAACTGTAATCAATGAACCCATGGTAAGAAATTACTATTTCCTTTTATCAATTTAATATCTAAGACGCCTTCTTTATATTCTATTTTCCATGACAACCCCAAGATTCTGCATTTCTTTTTCAGCATATCGCATGTCTTTGTACTTTGGAAAGTTTTTCTCGCTATCGAGCAAAACCGGAAAGAGAGCACAGAGAACGGAAGGTGCAGCATGCCGCGACAATTGTTAACTACCTTCCGGGGCGACCTCACTAATGGAATTGTCTGTTGAAAGCAGTCGCGGCGATAGGGAGTCGACTCCCCGTTGCTTCCCGAGAGGGAGGAGAGCTCTCCGCCGACGCTCTTATCGTTCTCGCGTCCTCTCGTTCTCTCCACCGGCTGCGCGGTGTAAGAGATATAGGTGGGTTCACTCCCGGTCTAAAACTGAAGCTAATGTGAGGCTAGTTCTCACAGTTCTCACTATGTAAGCGCTGCGAACGACTTGGGCATTTTTGGGACAAGACGGTGATATATTTAATAGCTTTGTAACCTCTGGTGGAACCCACTAAATCGCGAGACACCTTCATGAATGCCCAACTCTATCGTGCGCACCGTACGGATAAGCGAGGAACTAGCCTCAAACTGGCTTCAAACATTTTGTCCAAAAGGCGACTAGTTGACACACCTATATATCTTACACCGTGACCGACTGCGATGGCTCAGCGGCATCAGCAACGCCCCTGCCCTCATCGTTGTCTTTTCAACATTGTTGACTGGTAGGTTTTAATGTTTGAGTATCAACAAAGGCGAATTTTTGTCACTAGCTATAAACTCGGGTTGAATAATACTCAACTACGGTCTGGAAGAGCATTCTACTGGCCGACTGTTCTCATCTTTAGTTTTTCTTTGGTTTCTCCTTAGTACCAGGTGAATGCCGAAGCGGTACACTTAAAATTGGGCCACGGACCGCGTGCGATCTTAGTTTCCTCATCCTCGTCCTCTTCTCTCCTCTTATACACACACTCACATGAGCTGCACTATCACACGTGTTGAGAGGACAGTCGGACCTTCGAGCTTGTTCCGGTTGTGCCAGTGACCCACTGGAGGAGATATCTGAAGAAGAAGAAGAAGAAGAAGAAAACCACGCAAGTCAACATGTAGTTTGCTTGCTATAATTCCTGTACTATTCTATACAATAATTTATAATATAGTATAATCCTTTAATACTGCAAATGAAATATTAGATACTAAATGTTAACATGAAAATTTAAAAGAAATGTAATTTCACTACGTATTAAAAATAAATTCCAAATTTCATCCCCCATGTTATTAATTTCACCATACATCCCCAGATAACTATCAGATTTATTTATTAGATGTGAAATGTTTGTTTGACAACATTCCAATATATATTATTATCAAAATTATCCACGAAAATAAAGTACACTATTTAAATTCACCAATCAATCGAGTTTTCAGTATCAAGAATCCACAAAACCTGAATTTTGACTGCACCACTTGTTAGAGGACGTAATTCACCAATTAGGATGTTTCAAAATTAGGGGGCATAATTTCAGGTATGTATTCCCCGTATGTAGACAATCAAAATAGTTAATTACGTCATGGTGTCCGGAAATGCTTCATTTTCGCGTTATGGCTTTCACAACGCTGAAGTTCACCAGCGCGTTTTTATTTCCGCTGGTCGTTAGTACAGACGATGTTCAAAATGTCCACCTCCTGCTTGTGTGGCGTCATAACAGTCGCCTTTTAGGAAATTATGCGTGCATTTCAGTGTGTCGAAATGCACATAGGAAATAGTTGCGGGCGCGTGCTGAAGGGACGCATCGCAAGACAAGGCTATATTTAGGATACATGGAAACAGCCGGACGTGTGCTGCCGTAGGGGCAAGTTGGTGAACCCCGTGCCCTGCCATGGAGGCAAGTTCGGGAACCCCGGGGAGATTCTGGCCGGCAGGCTGGACGAAGGTATAAAAGACGCCTCGGACGAAAATACTTTCTTCTTCTGTTCTGGGGATCGTCCGTAGGATCGTCGAGGAGGTGCGGCTCAAGGCACGCCGATGTGCTGCTACGGAGGCAAGGGGAGGAAGCCGGGGCGCATGCGTCGTGACGTTAGGCAGGCGGTCGTGGTGACCAGTAAAGTTTCCTTCTAGTAACGGTCGGTGAGAAAACCATTGTAAATTTGTAAATAGCAATTTCAGGTGTCGGTGCACATTAAGAATAAATATTCAAATTTTACAACTGTTCACGTCTGTGTTTTTTTGTTATGGCCCCGGCCATGACGCCATACTTGATTATAGACCTCTCACCGATGTCTCATTGACCTGCGAACACGATCCCAAACTCCAGGAGTATTGCTAATATCCTCGTAAGATGCCACAATTCGATTCCGAAGGGATTCCACCGGAGACGAATACATCAATGATTTTAAATGGCCCTACAAGTAGAAATCGATAGGGTTTAGATCAGCCAACCCGCCTGCAAAAACAGTACCAACGTCGTACTTTTGTTTTTGAAAAAGTTAAAGTAATAGGAAATAGAAAATCAACGGAACTAGCTTGACCTTTCACATTGTGTAATTGTGTACATTTTAATAAATGTGTAAATGTGTGGCAAATACTACAAAAGTTTCTAACGTTTAGTGCTATTCCTATCGAATAAAATATAAACTTTGAGCATATAATACGTTAATGATTATTATACATTATTTATCATTTCCTGTTTTACATAAATGACAGTTACCAGAAATTTATGAACAATGCTTCAGAAATTTATTTGCTTGCTAATCATAGAGAAATGTGTAATAACACTGCCTCAAACAAAGCATGGGAAATACGAATTTACAATTTCGAATATAATCCAAATTTTCGAAAACACAGGATGTGCGCCGAAAATTGGTCCAGCACTACTTTGTGTACCGTCCTTTGTACGTCCTACATACGTGAAAAAAATTTGGAGTAGTTTCCGAGAAAATTACCCATGTTTCAAACAAAATTACACAAAACACTCATATTTTCAAAATCATTAAACATTACCTTTTGTGAAGGTCTAATTGTAGTGAACACATGTCATTATGAAAAAAAATATTTTCATGAGAGTAGTTCCAGGAAAATAACGACAATATATTAATTTTTGCAATTTTCAAATAATCAGGGTTTTTAAAGAAAATGCAACTTGCACCATTCTATTAAGTGTACTTTGCGCTATCTGATGTCAAAATTTAATCAAAAATTTGGTGCCATTTTTTGAAAAAAGTCTTTAAAAATAAAATGTTCCCTATATTTCACGCAAAAATAATGACATTTCAACTCTTTCACTTATAACTTTTCGTAGCGGTTGCTTTCTGTACGCCTTGAAGACGGCACACAGTTATGCTGCCTTTCTACGTATAAGTAATGATTTCCAATTGATATTGGTCCCATTGTTTCTGTTCGTGAATATAACCGCTTTAAATTCTATATGAGAATATACAGGCGTGTGCACAGGGGGAAGGGGGCCATAGCCCGCCTGTAAATTTCAAAAAGGACCCTGTAACACTACCAAATAAAACATTTATTTCAGTAAATATGATTAATTTCTTATTTTCTGCTTTTTAAGGTGTGAATTTGGGAAATTGATACACGATATTTGCAGTTGGATGAAGAGTTGAATGATGAGAGCAATATAGTTGGACCCTCCGTCTCGTTTCGTCAGCAGTACGTGTGATGTTTAATTTGACATATATAGACTTCATACGATTTTTTTGTAAATAAAAGGCTAATGTCAAAAAAATCTTAAATTGGTGCTATTTTAAATTCCATGCACATTCTTGTAGTTATATGAAATGGAAATTAAACTGAAAAATACACTGGACAGTTATAAAGGGAAAGATCGCACGTACGGAGTGAGGACATTTATTTCAATTAATGTCGTTTGTTTCCTTCAATTAGAATCGATCAACGTAAGACGACTTCGTCGCCCTTTTGAGCACCTAGCGGACCCTTTTCATTAGAATCTCAATGAAATCCCCGCGGGGGGGTGTTCAAAAGAAATGAAAGAATTATCTTCCATTCAGAGAATGCTCTCACTAAAGGGGAAACGAAAACCGACATAGAGTTCTATCACAAAACTTTTCCATTAGCAAAGTTTTATAACAAATACTACAATGTATAAATCTATTTGCAAATATTATAACATCGTTAAGATTTGCTTCATATTTATAATATCTTTTCGGGAAATCGTAAAAATAAAAAGTAAATGATACCCTGACATCCTACGTATGATCATAGTGGTGTCCATCAGTTCTCAGTCTGTTTTTTGCAGCTTTCCTAGTATCCTCATTTAGCGACTGTTTAACATGAAAAAGCCTGTTTTCTTGACGCCCCGAAGAGCTGTATTTGGAGACAAGATGGTTCTACATACGTCCCATCAGATAGATTCTGTCAAGTATTACAATACCAAAACTATGACTATTCACTCATCGTTCGCTATTAATATAAATAGCACGCTTCATTTACGTAACAGACAGACGGATGGACGAATGAATGGACAGACGCTCAGACGGTCGGAGAGACGGACGGACGGACACACAGGCCGGCGGAGAACAGACGGACTGACGGACAGGCTGACGGACGAACTGACACCGGCCGACGGACGGACGGACGGCCTGACGGACGGACGGCCTGACGGACGGACGGCCTGACGGACGGACGGCCTGACGGACGGACGGCCTGACGGACGGCCTGACGGACGGACGGCCTGACGGACGGACGGCCTGACGGACGGACGGCCTGACGGACGGACGGCCTGACGGACGGACGGCCTGACGGACAGACGGCCTGACGGACGGACGACCTGACGGACGGACGGCCTGACGGACGGTCTGACTGACGAACGGTCTGGCGGACGGACTGGCGGACGGACTGGTGGACGGACTGACGGACGGACTGACGGACGGACTGACGGACGGACTGACGGACGGACTGACGGACGGACTGACGGACGGACTGACGGACTGACGGACGGACGGCCAGACGGACGGTCTGACTGACGAACGGTCTGGCGGACGGACTGACGGACGGACTGGTGGACGAACTGACGGACGGACTGACGGACGGACTGACGGAGGGACTGACGGACGGACTGACGGACGGACTGACGGACGGACTGACGGACGGACTGACGGACGGACGGACTGACGGACGGACGGACTGACGGACGGACGGACGGACTGACGGACGGACGGACTGACAGACGGACGGACTGACGGACGGACGGACTGACGGACGGACGGACTGACGGACGGACGGACTGACGGACGGACGGACGGACTGACGGACGGACGGACTGACGGACGGACGGACGGACTGACGGACGGACGGACTGACGGACAAACTGACGGACGGACTGGTGGAACGGGCGGACGCACAGGCCATCAGACACACGGACATATAGACAGGGAGGCGGAGATACAAATGGAAGGACAGACCCATAGAAATACGAACAGAGAGATGTTTTGCAGTCAATTCAGTTTTCGGTAACAAGGACTCACGAAATATGGATTCTGACTTCACAACGTGTTAGAGGAAATAATTTACCACACAACGGGAACATGATTTATCCACCTTTTCAATACTTATCTTCTTAAGTAGTGGGGGGAAAAGTAAAAATTGTACGCAGCATAAAAGTTTACAATGAATTACAAAATTACTTTTTTATCTGCTGTAAAGTTTGCGCCTATCAGACTTTTGGCTTTAACCTCCTTCTACTCTTCAAATATTCTTTGTGTACGTCAGTTAATGCAAGTGGATTAACAAAATGAACTTAATTCGGTGCGGAGTTTCTGTTCATTATATGATCCTAAGTAATAACATTTGGATAAGTACATAACTAGATTGTGTCAGGGTGAGAATATGTTTTCATTAATGAAAAATGACAAGGCACACGAGTAGATCGAAAATATGAAAAAGAAATGTTGGAAGTTATACTACTTATTCACTTTGATCACTCTCCTCCCAGGGAATATTAAAAGCATCCTGGAACTCTTGTTACAAATTTCTTAAGACCTGTCCAATAAAAAATGATGTTGGAGTAAAAATCAGAAGAGTGTGGTTTGCGGGGCATGAGGTGCTGAACGTGCGGCGGGGAACAGGGAAGTGTGTGTGCGTGAGTGTGTGCGTGAGTGTGTGCGTGAGTGCGTGCGTGAGTGCGTGCGTGAGTGCGTGCGTGAGTGCGTGCGTGAGTGCGTGCGTGAGTGCGTGCGTGAGTGCGTGCGTGTAAGCAGGCGGGCGGGCGGGCAGTGGACACGCTGGATGTGAACCCCCTGTCCACGGATGTGCAGTTCACGGCAAGATAACCATCTCGCGGGCATTTGTCTCGGCGTTTCGAATGCATTTAGACCCCTCCTACTGGATAGCTATGGCGAGAATTTTAATAAGAGTGTAGCCTTGTTTGTAACGTCACGAAATGTGATTAGATTAACCATTAATTTTTGCCTTAAAAGCTCTAGAATACTTTGAAATGCTTAAACTAGTTCAATCATCATTTGTTTCTTGTATCAATCATGCATCCTGGCCTAGTAAGCGCGCTTGTCACTAAACGTTCTACCACAACATTGTAAGAGTTTTGGAAATTGTTAAAGGTTACTACTTTTCTTTGACAAATGGCTTGTTTGAAACTTCATACGGACCTGGCAGTTGTTTACCGCAATAGAGCTCAAGAGAAGAAGTGAAACATGTTTTTGGCGTCATTCAGTGCATATAATATCAGCCCACATTTCGCTGGTTCTTTTGGAATGTATTGGATGAAACTACAGTGCCCTCTAAAGGGCACTAATTTCTCATCTGTCGTTAGAAATTCACTTGGAGTGTAGCTTTCCTTGCAGTTTGTCACAAATGTTTCCAATTGAATGCGAATTGCGGCTAATCGATCAATTCTTTGCCTGTCGTATCGTGTGTTTATCATCAAATTGCATGCTCCTTAGTAAAAATAACAATATTGTGGATCACATACAGCTTCTTACAGCCAGTATTCTTTATCCCATCAGTAGTCCACAATTCGCACACATTAGTGTGCTGACATCCTTTCACGCCATTCAAAAATAAAAGACCAAACAAAGAAGTAATTTCACTACGATCTGTAAGTTTCCCATCAAGTTCTCGACTATAATTCACATCATCCCGTTTTCTTTCAATAGAAATATTTGTGAAATGAACAACTTGCTCTCTAATGTTGTCACCTATGATCTTGAGAAACTCGTCATACTCGCTAGTGAACATTTTTTTCTGCACCTTTCGGATCAGAAAATATTTTGACCAGGTTCTTAGATTTAGTTTGAGAAGTAGTTTTCATAAAACTCGTATTGAACTACATGGTTTCTCCATCTTTTCCAGAAATGAACTCTTTTTCTGTTAAATCACATTCTATATCGCTATCATACTCACCTTCTTGTTCGGTTTCACTATCGTGTTCAGTATCTGAGTAGTTTATAATTTCTTCTTCCCCGTCAGAAAAATCTGGATAGACTGTTTTCACCATCCAAATCTACCTCATCCGATATTTCTTGTAAAACCCTGGCTATAGCCTCACAACTAAGAGATTCCGAGCTAAAATTGACAATAGTTACATTAAAAACTATACTCTTTCAAAAGCTAAAATCAAACAAATTTATAAAAAGTTAAAAGTTATACAATTTGACTTACATGACAGGGTGCGTAGTGAATTTGCTTCACCAACTTTACAAAGTTAGCAACACTCTCTCCTAAATCTGCAAGCTTATCGTTTGAGCACGATAAAAACAACAGAGGGTAATTCCAGGAAGTGATTGAAAGATAATGCGACAATATGACGCTGTTCGATATCTTTTCTGAGATAAACGTAACATTATGTTGGGGTGGTGAACGCAATTTACCGGGGCGCCCGCTCTAGTGTTAATTGTCCATGTCACTACATCTATGTTAGAAGCTATACACAACTAAACACAAATCTATGTTAGCCCACTACACATAACAAAACACAAAGAAAATACAATAAACTACTCACCTCTTACACCACTTACACTTAACTCTAGCATGCACTACACTATCACACACGCCGGGAGACCGGTCGGGAGCTTAGAACTTGTCCCGGATGGAGCGGTGCTCCGCTGGCGGGAGATGCCTGGTTGAGAAAACCCCTGCTTGCCGACGGTAGATCGGCGCCGGACCTCGCCTTTCAGCGAGAGATCACCGCCGCCTCACGAGGAAAAAGCATGTACTACACTTACGGGACTAATGATGGGGCTTTATGGGAGTCATTAACAATCAATCAATAAACAAAGCTGAAGAACTCACCAAATATTTCGAAACATTCGTAGTTTATAACAACTACTTTCACCTTGAATAAAACAAAATTACTCAAAGTAGCAAAACAAGCCCATATGGACCAAACCTAATATACATTTCAGCTCTTCCACAAAAATTTAAAAAATCATTGAAAACCTCCCTGACAAAAAAGAATCGGGGCATAATAACATCATTAACATGGCAATTAAAAACCAACCCCTGTTTCTAATAGCCTACTTAACACATTAAACTCTAGCTTCAGAACTGGCTATTTCCCCTAATCATGGAAACACGCTATAGTAGTCCCTATAGCTGAACCAGAAAAGAACGCAACAGAGATAAATAGCTTTCGTCCTATGATCTTGCTAACTAACTTCTCAAACATTACTAAAAAAGTAATTCTAACTAGATTTAAACATCATCTCAGAATCTTCCTCGATCACCAGGCTACAGTTCGTTTTCACAGAGAAAATATCTACGCCATATCAATTGTTAAGAGTATTTGAACAAAGCTACTCAGCCTTTCAATCAAAACACAATACCATAATACTCTTTCTATAGATAATGCAGGCCTTTGACCGTATATGGCATCAAACTCTCAAACTTTCAAACACACCCAAATAGGCACACCTCACTACATATACACAATCCTTGACAACCTTTTAAGTAATAGAACCTTCTCCGACAATGTCGATTGACACATCCCTAACCCCAGGTATATCAAAGCAGGACTACCTAAAGGATCATCCTTATCACCACCGCTGTTTTAAGATGTGTGTTGAGAAAGGAAGTTTGCACGGCGAGAGATGTGCGTACAAATTGAAGTCGATCAGAATATTACTGAATCTAGAAATGAACAATTCGTCAGTTGAGTTGTTCAGTTGAGTTGAATTTCAGAACTATTTTTGCCAGGGTGATAGAAGTTTAACTGGATGTTAGTCGGAGGTTTTAGAAAGGGAACATTGATTTGTTGTGTAAGGAAAGGAATGGTTGGAGTAGCAGCTGAAAATAGAAGTGTTCAAAGTTTATATATTTATTTACGTCAAAAACAGTTAAAAACTGTGTGTGACGAGCTATGGGGAGAAGTGAATTTTGTGCACGTTTTCATAATTCTGTGATCTCTATCCTAAACCATATTCTAGTCGAATTTTGGACCACAGCGGCCATGATCGCCCACAGAACGTCGACAGGGAAGTAATATGTTGTTTAAGAGATTGCAGACAGAATTCATAAAAAATGTAGAAGGCCAAGATTTTTCTAGGATTTGAAGATTCTTTAGTCAATTGACTTACTAATACTGAATTAAAAATGATCATGGTAAACATATTCTAAATTTGAAAATAGATCGGATCCGAATGTGTGTGTCGACCAGAAAATTTGTAAAATATGCGTATGGATGTAAAATTGAGTTATTTGTATAACTTTTGTTTTGTGTTGAAAGTTAATATAAAGTTGTTGATGAATTGAAAGTCGAGACAATAAAAGACTCTGAATTAAAGAACAGTAGTAAATTTTGCTACTTTAATAATCCAATTTTAGATGTTTTTGTTTCAAAATATTGAAGTTCATGAGCTCAAGCTACCAATAATGTTTTCTCTAATCTAAGCAATTTTACTAGTCGACTTCTCATACGAGCAGTGATTTTCAAGCTCATAATTTCACGTAAGTAGCTTAAAGAAGTCCTGAGAATGTGCAATTAATATCGAATACGAAGTAGTGAGTATTGTTAGAAATATAATTAACAATCGAACAAGCGAGTAAATAATATCTCCGTCACAAGAAAATCAATTTGATTATAAAAGAAAATTTGCAAAAGCACAGAAAAACATTAGAGAAGCTTATCGGAAAAACTGGATTATTATATAAGTTTGTATTGAAAATGATGCACATGGACGACAAGAATATGCATACAAAATGTTGAAACATCTTAACAAAGAAAGAGAAAGCACGGCCAATGTAAATGTTATCCAGGAACAAGATTGGTTGCTGTACTGTAGAGAAATATTGTGTGATAAAGAGGACAATGGAGAGATCCAAGAAAATTACGTATCAGAAAATATAGATCCTACAAGTATGAAAGAATTAAAATGCGCATTGAAAATGAGTATAAATAGAAAAGCTGCAGGAATAGACAATATGAATATTGGAATTATTGAAATTTGGTGGCCCTGCTTTGACTTTGTAACTGTTGTCAGATACCAGAAGAGTGGAAGGTGGTTATTGTAAAACCCGTTTATAAGAGAGGTTACAGATCAGTCGTGAAATTATGGTGACATAAATTTGCTAACTGCTGGTTATAAAGTATTTACAATTTATCTTCGAAAGTTTGAAACGAATAGCTGACACCATCATCAGTGAACAACAAAACGGATGTAGAAAAGGACGATCTTCTTCAGATAGCGTATTTACACTGAAAAGAGTAATAGAAAGAAGAAAAGAATACAATCTTGAAACACACATAGCCTTTATTGACTAAGTGAAAGGATTTGTTAAAGTTAGACGACCACTGCTGTGGAAAATTTTAATAAAGAGGGGGCTACCTTATCAACTCATCCAAATAATTAAAAGCCTGTATGCTGAAACAATAATATGTATCGACACTGGTTTTAAAATCGGCAAAACATTTCTGAATATACTGTAGCGTTACCGAATATCAACTTCATTAAATTAGCATTAATTTCTACATTTCTCTGGCAATAATCTGCGAAATGTGTCTCCGCTGGCGCCGGGGAATTTTTGGCGTGACTCCCCCCGCTCTAATTCGACACGCGCAGCTGCGCGCACCCTCCGCGTGTTTGTCTTCCGGGAAGCGTTCCCTGAGAGAACGCACCCACCACCTTTCCAACCCCTGGGCCGCCATCCAGTGGACGTCAACAAAAATTAGGCTTGCCCTGGCCCACTTCTACGACGCACTAGGCTTCCACGTGCGTCCAAGTAAACAATGTAAGGCAGAGAGAGTTGAGACAGAAGATACTGGAATTTTCCACTAAAGATCCCTGTTCAAATGCCTTTAGCGATAGGACGAAGTAATTTCACTGCGCAATTTCCTGTAGCCTATCGCCGAACGGGTTCGAAATTGTAGTAGAACATTCTCGAACTTAAGAGATTGTTTTGGAGGAGGACCAAGGCAAGAGGCAGAAAGAAAGTAACATCCGAAGGGGCATTCCGTTTGCGACTTTGACAACATTCTAGTTCTGTATTCACACACAGTATTCTGTTTTCGGCTTTGGCTGAGTATCGCTCTGCTTTCGACTTCCGATCTGCGGCGCTTGTTAATAAGACTTCGTGAAGGCACTCTGTGACTGCCCTTCGGGGTCTTCACTTTGATTTATTTTGTGGCGAGACTTTTCAAGAGAAAGTTTCTCTTTCGGACTTGATCAATTTTCTGAACCATAGTTTTATCGGTTTAAGTTATTTAATGTGCCGTTCTTGGCGACGATTCGGTGAACCAAAACAATTGATTTGTAGAAGTAGACGTGATTATTAGTCTATCTTTGGCATAAGCACGCGGAAGTGATTGTGTTAATCGTCAAGATCGCCACCGCTTACGTCAATGCCCGTCGAAAGTGCTAACCTGAAGGCGCCCGCTCGACCAGCTGAGAGGATCATTGTTCCTGGCCGCACACCCTCGGAGCGGCGCGCAGAACCGCAGACGACCTGACCGCCGTCCACCTGCCTTCACCTCCGCCGCCACCGGGCCGCTCCGGGCCCCCTTTCTGAGACGTCGCCTCGCTGAATGGGCAATGACCACGAAAAATCTCCAGACGGTGATGTGTACGACAGCTTCGCCGAAAGCGCTCAAATGCCCCTCAGGCGCTACGGATGAACTTTGCAGTTAGCTCAAAACAAGCAGGGAGGGAAATATTTCAGACCGCGCATTGGCCGTTAATAAAATTAGTCCGTAGATTTTTTTGTGTAATTCATTTTGTCTGTTGTTGATTGTAATAATTTTAATTTTAATTTCTCTTTATTTTGGTTTGCATTACGGGGAAAAACTCACGAGCTTGTGCATGTAGTGTAAGTCTAGGTTAATCTTTTTTTTAATCATTAAATTCTTTACGTTAACCTCATTCAGATATGTTCTTTCTTGCTGAAACAACGTCCACTCGCCATCCCATTTCTTTCAGGCCACCTTTCTGCCACCTGAGCTAGCTGGAAGGTTAAGGCGACCCACCTTCACTGTCATTCGCCGAGATCGCGAGTGACGTGGCAATACATCTTGGAGTACGACAGGGTTAAGAGTTTATCAGCAACTTTGTTTAATCTGTACATAGATGAAATGCTGAACGAATGGAACTGTTATGCCTCTTGGGTATTGAGATTGCAGAAAACTGTTTTAAAAATTCCATCTTATATGCAGACGATCAGTTTTGATTGCTGGAACAGAATATGAATTTCAGCTCAATATCTACAAGCTCAACAAAATAAGCTGGATGTTATAACTGTGAAATATCCACATCTAAAACACAAATTATGGCATTTTGCGGGATAGGATCCAGTGAGATCTAAGATAGAGGTAGAAAACTAGGTTCTAAATCGAGTATGCAATTTTAATTATCTAGGAAACAATATATCGTACTACTGACAGACAGAGACATAGATACTCTCGTGGTTCCAGGTAATGTGTAGAACCATTAGAAAGAATCCTTGGTAAAAAAAACCGAAAAGAAACACAGTTAAATTCTATAACACAATGGCAATACCAACCCTACTATACGGTAGCGAATAGTTGGGTTTTGAAACAAAGAGAAATGAGAAGAATCAGGCATTAGAGATAAAGTTTCTGAGGGCAGTAAAAGGTTGTACCGAAAACTGAACACAGAAAAAAATCAATATATTCGAAAACAGTGGAAAGTTGTATCAGTCCTTGATCAAATCCAAAAGTATCAAAGAAATTGGGCCCAACATCTATATATAATGGAGAGAGCAGCAACTTCCTCAAAAGCCATCGAGATATTCGACCTCTTGGAAAACGAGATCCCGGGAGACCGTGAAAACGGTGGACCATCGAACATACATTCAATTCAAAAATCTCCAATATGGAAATAAATTGGGCTATCTATTCTCAAACCCTTAAATTCTAAATATTGAAAAACCCACCCACCAACTGAAAGAGAGCAAGAAATGCCGTGTGTGTTCATTTACAGTTGAAATTGATTTTCTATAACTCGGGAAAAAACATTTTCAAATATCTTTATTTTTCTAAAATAATTATTTTCTAAATTAATTTTTCGTTTTCGTTTTTTTTTTTTTTTTTTTTTTTTTTTTTTTTTTTTTTTAAATAAAATTCTGGGCCTCAAGAAAATGTGCGCAGATAAATTTCTTTCCCCACACGTCATATACAGTTTTTACTGTTTTTGACTAAATAATAATAAAGCACCCCTTCAACTAACTTGACGAATGTATGAGAATCTGATTCCAGAACCATCAGCAAGTCCTGACAACGTACATTACCCGAAATTGAGGGAAGTCGCGTTCACCCACGTGGTTTCAGCTCTGATGATGAATTGCTTTTCCTCGAATCCAACGACACCGTCTCTGCTGGTGCCAGGTGTCTCTTCAGATTCCTAGAACGCAATCATAGTAAGTGGAGATCGAATGCTTTCATGCGGGATTTCAGATCACACTGTTCTTTCACGAAGACATTTGTTTTATGAAGATGCGTATTCGTAATACTTTCAAGAGTAGTCTCTGATTTTACATTTACGTTATTTATTTTTATTTATTTATCGTAAATATATAAAAAACGGATATGATGTGTGTAAGGAAGGGAGAGTATAATCTGCCCATCTTCCTCTTGTTCTCTGTAATCCTTTCTGTCTACCCCGTTCGCTATCTTTCTTTTTTCTCTAGTTTACAATACATATTAAATTATTATAATATCAAATTAAACGTTTTAACCAGTGCTTGATTTATAAAATGTTAGGTCCCGGAAACGCGCCTCTAAATTAACTATTAATTTGACAGAAATATTTATACATTTATAATAGAATTTAATAAATATTCCTGTGATACCGAACGCCGTACCGTCGAGTTCCGCCAGAAATTAAGTCCTGGTTTAAAAATATTTAATAACAAAATAGTGTTGCTTTCCATGGAGTGGTTATAGAGAGTTACGTGTTCCTACATATTACAGCAAGAAATGACTTGAGAGGGGGTATAAATGGGAAATCCAGATTAAATTTCCGATTGTTTCTATCCACATTAATCTATACGAAAACCAAAACGGTATATTAACAGTGATATCAATGCATTAATTACTATTGTTGCTGTATAATTCTAAAAGACTACAATATGCTTGCAAAACAGTATTGAACTTCAGCTTTTGGTTTAATGATCCCCTTTAATGATCTTTTGTTTTTTGCCGTTTTACATCTTATTAGTAAAGTATTGAATAAAATGTACCCCAAGATTTAGCTCCTTAAATGGTCGTAAGCGTCATGAATTTTTTCAAAAGTTTAAACCATTCCGTTTTGTTCCGTCTTCATTTTGTTAGATCGCAGCCCCCTCTTTTTCGATCTTTTCATCTTTCTTGCTCCCACATTCGCGCGAAATTTATTATTGTCTTTTGATTCCATTTTTCCAAGCAGTCTTTCAAGGTGTACTTTTTCTATATTTTTCTTGTTTTGTCATTATGGTTAAATACACCAAGTTATTTCCTGTCTTCACTTTGCTATGGTCTGTTAGTGACCCATCGTGGGAACCTAATTTCTGCACTTTCATTCTTTTACTCTGTTTTTTTCTTTATTATCAGAGGTCCAATTTTCACTTCTATATGACAACGTTGGAACAGTCAACGATTTTATATATTTTAATCTTTTTTCAGGTCTAATATTTTTAAAAGGCTTGATTGTCCAGCAAAGATACTGACATTGCTGAAGTTGGTTTTTCAACATCATATGGAATATGCCTGAGTGATATAAAACTACAGTTGGCTACGGTTTATGGTGAACTCAGATATAGTGAACCCTCGAATATTGTGAACTTAAGTTACTGGTCCCGTTTCACTTACATAACAAATAAGCATACCTTCGGTTAGAGTGACCCTGAAAACTCGGCTATACTGAAGCAGAAAAAATACAGTGTTCTGTAAATTAATTCCCTCTAGGAAAAGAATATATCACCTACGTGCCACAAATACCAAAACTAGATCGCTTTAAAATGACTTTATGTCACTCAGTTTCACTGCGGAAACAGGTCATGTCCTGCGTGTGCTACAACCTAGGGCGGGTGAAATGCGCGATTGCTTGCTTCTGTTTCAGGCTTGGTTTTAGTTGATATTCCGCAGAAGACAGTGTTGAGCTGTACGTAGCCGACAGGAAGCACGCAACTGACACAGCCTGGCGAAATCCGCGATGCCGTGCGGAAAAGCGATCAGTTTCATTAGCCGCTTGCGGCTTCCCGCTACCGAAAGCATCTCATATGTTATTAGGCAAGTCATCGAGCCTTCGGAGAGTGGGACGGTGTTACTTAACAAAGCATAGACGCTTTGAAAGGGTGTCAAGACTGCATTACGATTCTTAGACACAGAGGATAATCCAGAATAATATATGGTAGAGAGTACGAACGCTAGAGAAGGATCTTAGGAAAATTACGAATGGAAAAAGTACAAAGCAAATAATTGAAAATAATTGATTTTTGAAGGGACAAATAAAGATATTGAAATTTTCAATTCGTGCTCTTAACGTATTTGCTGTATCTCTATATTAATAACATCAATCGTTATGGAGAAGTTCTACGTAATTTTGACATCATGAGATTTAGCGAACTTCTGATATAGTGAGACCAAAAATGTTAGTCCCCAGATGTTCACTATAACCGGAGTCGACTACATTTACTTGATCAATGTTAGTTTTATAGATAATTCTTTTGCTTTAATTAGTTCATTGGATATAACATCTGAATGGCACTGTACATCGTGTATTAATACTCAGTAATAAACCACTTAAAACTTGCAATTATCGAACACAAATTGCCATCTTCAATTAACTTGGATGGGAATGTTGGCTGGCTTGCTTACGTGACTGACGTGCTGTGGCTGTGCTCCAATATTTTACTAATTTTCAGCTACTTTTCTACATATTCAGGTGACTTTTGCTGTTAAACTGTCTTCTTTACTTGTTTACTTGTTACAGATAAGCTGAAAGAGATTTATATTGTCCGAAGCAGTGAAAAAAGAAGTAATCCAAATATTTGATTTAAAAGACGAGCGTAACGGACAAACGTTCATTTCAACAGTGTAAAGACCATTAATATTAAATTTTCTCTGTAAATTAATTGAAATTTGCGTAAAGTTTTAAACTATTAGTGAAAGTGTTGTGAAAATTGTGAAAACATAAAAATTCAAAGTTTCGTAACCACAGTAACGGAAAGACTTGAACTTTATATTTAATTTGTGGAAGTGGTGAATTTCGTGGCCTTTCAGTAGGTAAAGTATAGTAATCTAATTGTATTTATTAGTTTGCAGCTTCAATCTTTTAAACACACTGAACGCTTTTGAATTTAATTAATCACATTTAAATACTCATTAGAATCAGATCAACGTTATTTTTAAATAAATACGTAACTGCATTTAAATAAGTTAATACAATTAAATTTAAAAGATAAGTTAGGGGAGTAGTTTTTTGTAGTATTCTGAATTATCTATTTACTTATTTTCATATTTACCACGCACCTTGACACGCATTCGTGACATGGCTACTAATCGTTATACACTCTCTACTCTCTACGCTCTCAAAGCCGATCTTCTGAAAGCCTTCACACACATCAACAGTAATTTAGATGAACATATCCGAAGGCTCGAAGAGGTCGTTCAAAACACAGACGGTTGGACAACAATAGGCAACACCGCAAAAAACCTCCAACCGTCCATTCGCGGAAGCAAAAACACAATCACCACCACCAATCACGACTCAAAACAGATTTTCTGTATTAGACTACTACAATGAGTTTCCCTTGCCTTCCCAATCCTCACCACCCCCACCCATCATCGACACGTCCATTCACAAACCAACGCAAACAGGCTAGCAAGCGCAAAGTAACAAAGACACGTAGAGTTGCGCAAACTGGCTCACCAGAAAACAAGGACATTCCCACTGAGCCCATCAAAAGGTACTCATTTTAGCAGATAGCCATGGAGCGACAAATCTCCTCCCTGCTCAGTGAGAAACTCCCAACCAATTTCTCTGCCATGTGTGTGTTTAACCTAACGGGAGGTTTGCCGACGTGACCAGTGAGTTGGACACGCACACAAAAACCCTCACCAAACGGGATACTGTAATCTATCATAGGAGGGCAGAATGACATTAATTTGGGTGGTCACTTTACACCTGAAGAACATGTTGACAAATTACAACGTGCCGCCCAAAACAACGAACATTGTAGTCTCGACTCTGCCCTTCTGGTACAACAAGCCCACACTATGCAAAGAAATTAGTCACGCAAACAACCAATTGAAACTGCATCTGAGAGACACACATGTTAAATTGTTTGAGCTAAACTTTCTCTCAGAAAAACACTTCACCCGACATGGTCTTCACCTGAACCTTGTCGGAAAACATGCACTCGGTAGGAGCTTGCAAAATACATCATTTCACAAACTTGGCAGTGTCCTGCCCAAGACCCATCCCCACCCACACCTCCTAGTTCTCTTCCATCCCCTGGGACCCCTTTGGACCCAATTACCTTATCCCCTGAACCTAATCCGTGTATTACCTCTCCCACTATTCATTCCTCTACATTTGTCACCCCTCCTTCCTCACCTCTTGTCACTGCTGGGACACGATACTTCCTTCGACCACGCACTCGAGGTAAAAATGAAATAAATAATAGCAACTACAGTCAGATGCAGCAGAAAACATCCGTGTAGGTACATGCAAAAGATTCGAATAATGCATCATAATGTGCAATCTCTTTCAAATAAAATTGAATTTATCGAGGCAGCATTACAATGTGATCTAAGACAAATAGATGTTTTTTGCTTTACAGAACATTGGTTGTCTCAAAATGATATAAATACACTCCAAATTCCTAGCTTTTACCTTGCAGGTTCATATTGTAGGGCGAGGGAATCAAATAAGGGGCCCTGCTTACGGAGGTTCGTGTATGTACATAAGAAATTATATTGATTCTACTTCCTTGTCAGAATTCATTTATATGCAGTTGAAAAGTTTTTGAAACAACAGTAGTACATTTTACTACGCTCAAAATTATCTTACTTTGCATTTACAGACCTCCAACAAAGCGAGCTTCAGATTATTTCACTTTCTTGGAAAATCTAGAGATAATTCTGACAAAATTTAGTAAACTCTCTTTTAAATCCATTGTTGTACGTGGAGATTTCAATATTGATTTTCTGAGCGAATCCCACGAAAAAGAGCAGTTTCTCAATTTACTTCATTCTTTTAATTTAGACATTACAGTGAATGTACCTACACGGAATACGCTTAAATCACAAAAAGCATTAGATCAAATTATAATTAACAAAACTACAACTACATATGAAATAATAACGAATAATCTAGGATACAGTGACCACGATGCACAAATTCTTACAATTACTAGAACATAAACACTGACACAATAAATAATACACGCATGTGCAGAGCATTCACTAAAGTTAATATAAAATTATTTACGGACTACTTGATGAAGGAATCATGGGACGAAGTTTATAACGCTGTTGCCACAAATGAAAAATATAATTTATTTTTCTCCAAGCTTTCAATTCATTTTAACGCGTGCTTTCCTTCTTAAAAAGAGAAAATTAAATATTTCAAGCAAAGTAATACTTGGATCACACAAGGAATTAGAACATCGTGTAAAAACAAACGTACGCTTTACTTTATTTCTAAACATCATAACGTATCACCCGGTTTCCATATATACTTCCGAGAATATAAAAGAATTTTAAGAAAGTAATAGTTAGGCAAAAAATAATGAAAAATAGTCCAGGACATTTTGAGCGCTAGTAACAAAACTAAAGCAATGGGGGATATCGTAAAAAATACAACCACATCATCTCGATACCTTGTAGAGAATGTTATTTTAAAGGATAATGAAAGAGAACGAGTAATCCGGAAAAAAGTTGCCAATCTCTTCAACAAACACTTTTCCAGAATTGCGTCTGATCTCACGAAGGGACTAAAATCACAAAATTCAACATTTTACAACTTCCCAAAAAAATTTCAGATACGATGTTTATTCCCGAAACTTCTCCCAACGAAATCCTCAGAATAGTCAGTAAACTAAAAAATAAATATTCATCTGGTTTAGATGAATTTCCGGATTGTTTATTAAAAACTTGTGCACCTGCCTTTATACATCCGTTAACTCACATTTCAATGCTTCTTTATGTACAGGAATATTTCCAGATATTTTCAAAACAGCAAAAATTAAGCCACTTTTTAAAAAAGCGAACAAAAATGATATTCAAAATTACCGGCCAATTTCTCTTTTGTCAGTTTTCTCAAAATATTAGAAAGGCTTTTCTACTTACGAATGGAAACATTTCTCAGGAAAAACAGAGCGTTTTCAGACTCACAACACGGTTTTAGAAAATCAAAATCTACGGAAACTGCCATTTTTCTTTTCTCAAAGATGTTGCTTCATCAATAGACCAAAATGAAGTACCCATTGGAATATTCTTAGATCTCTCGAAAGCTTTTGACGTTATTGACCATAAGATCTTGCTCTCAAAATTACCTTCGTATGGAATTCGTGGTATTGCCCTAGATTGGATAACTTCTTACCTTAAACATCGGACTCAAAAAGTAGAAATACCATACTGGCAGGAAAGGACATTACATACTTATATTTCCAATTCTTTGCCAATTGAGCATGGGGTCCCGCAAGGTTCGATCTTAGGTCCGTATTCTCTTTCTGTTATATGTAAACGATATGCCCTCGTCCTATTAAAAATGGAAGAACGGTTATGTTTGCTGATGACACGAATGTTCTTTGCAAAAAAGAAGCAGTAAATAGTACAATTTCAGAAGTTTCAAATTGGTTTAATAATAACAAATTAATTGTTAACGAAAGAAAAACTGTTTCAATACATTTTTGCATCTCAAATCGGAAATCGCATGTTCCATTGAAAATGAACAATATGCAATTAGCTGATGTTGAGGCAACAAATTTTTAGGTCTTTCAATTCAATCAAACCTCAAATGGAATGTACATATAACAGAATTAAACACTAAATTAAGTTCATTATGCTATGCATTCAGAATTCTTTCAATTCTGTCCAGCCTTCATGCAGCTCGTTGCGTTTATTTTGCAAATGTGCATTCCCGCCTGAGATATGGCATAATATTCTGGGGAAGCTCATCCTGTAGTATTCAGACCTTCAGATTGCAAAAGAAAATTATTCGAATAATGAAAAAATGCCTTCCACGTGATTCCTGCAAGCCTCTTTTCATTGAGCTGGGAATCCTACCATTGCCTTGTCTATTTATTTACGAATCTGTAATATTTGTCAAAAATGACCTACTTAACGGAGGGAACATATTTTCATGCAATATTGATATTTATAATTACAACACACGCCGTAGAAATCACGTGCATCAAGTGTCAGTATCAACAGCTCAGTACAAGAAATCAACATACAATACATGTACGTTACTTTACAACGCATTGCCAGATGACATAAAACAATTAAAGTCGGTATACAAATTTAAGTTAAAAGTAAAATCTTTTCTGCTGCAAAACTGTTTCTATACAATTAGAGACTATACTGATCGTGAAAAAGAAAAATAATGTAACAAAACAAAGATATATAATGAATTAGTTTATGTTTGCATTGTATACATTTAAAAAAATATTTAATACGCCTGTAACAAGTAATGTACTTCAGCTTCCGGGTCAATGACCCCCATCTCGATCAGGTTTTTGTCCAGTTTCCCTGATCCATAGAGCAAATGCTGAGATGGCCCCTTGTTTTGCTTCTGGACGTAAATGTAGCTTCACTGTGCGCACGTTTTGTTGAGCACCTCCTTTTGCTTGTAGTTCATTTACAGTTGAAATTGATTTTCTATAACTCGGGAAAAAACATTTTTCAAATATCTTTATTTTTCTAAAATAATTATTTTCTAAATTAATTTTTCGTTTTCGTTTTTTTTTTTTTTTTTTTTTAATAAAATTTGGCCCTCAAGAAAATGTGCGCAGATAAATTTCTTTCCCCACACGTCATATACAGTTTTTACTGTTTTTTGACTAAATAAAATAAAAATAAAAAAAAATAAAATAAACTTTGGACTCTTTCATGATCGAGCTTGTCCCAAGAGACAAACATTAACCCCACAAAATGAAACGCACAGGTTTGTACGATGCGAAATATGAATAACCGTTTATGATAAATAAATCTGCTCTTAATTCAGATAATTCGCTTCTTTCCAATAAATTTGCACTTCGTCGTCAACTAACCCGAGAGTATCCTTACCGTGTGGGTGAGGCCTACCTTGTATGAACGTATTTTGACCTTATGATAAGTGATCATTAATCCATAAACACAAGTAATTCAAGATTGGCGCTCACAAGAAGAATCGATCACCGATGGAAAGTCATTTGACTCAGCGAACGAACTCGCCGCGAGAAGGGTTGACCGAGCGGGGAGGGTGAGAAGAGACCGGTCGGCAGTCGGTTGCATAGAGGGACCGTGAGACAATGGCGTGCGAACGTTAAGTGGAAACGAGGTCGCAGAAATCAGAAGTAATCGGATAGCTGAAAGCAGTGAATGCAATTAGAACCATGAATTAGGCGACGGGAGATAAGGACTGTGATAGTGACTGTGAAGGAATAATGATTATTGTGCGGCAATTAAAACAATGAAAATTCATAATTGATAGTTTCGGGAAGCTATGCGAGGTGAGAAGAGGCATAATTAGATGTATATTATTAAGTGAAACATAATAGAGCGAATGCAATGTGATTACAATATCATCGAAAATGACTGTTCATTGCATTTGCACGTGCGTGACTCAGCGAATGCGAGATGCCTACTAAACACGGCCATTCAGTGACAGTACGAGTGAATTGCACAACAAAGAAATGAAGGTGGATTGACATGCAGTGGTCGTTCGTGAGAACGTGCTGTGTACGGAATGCGTATTGCTGGGAAGAATGGTAGTGGGCTCACAGTGGCGTACGACACGGCAGCGGTCTCATGACTGCAAGATGATCAAGGTCAGCGCACGGCGGCTCGCGTCGCTTCAGTAGACACGATCGGACACATGGAGGAGCGGAGCGGCGTCGTCCAGTTGGTTGCCTAAGATATGTCTGAATAGATTCTTGTGTACGATTTATTAGGAAGGAGTGTGGCTTTCATTTGAATCAAAGAATGTAAACAGGGTATGTAAACAGACAAGAGAGAGCGGAAGATTAAATGTTTAAAGAACTGGTATTTTTTTATCAAAGCACGTTGTTACATTAGTGTTCATTTAAATGTGACGTGTATTGGTTGGTGGTAACAGGGAGCTCCCTTTAAATCATTTAATTTAATGAATGAATAAAGGTAGAGGAATAATGGTATTTTTTGATATACTTATTTGAAGTTAGTAATAACCAATCAAGCATTTAATGATCAATAATTATCACGAGTTAAATTTGTCTGTAATGTTTAATGTCTTTGTAATAAATCATGTTTCATTGTTAGCAAAATCGATCCAATATCAGATATTCTTATCAAGGGTATCCCCCTAAAATGACATCCATGATCCTAAAAATAAAATTATAGTATGTGCGACACCAAGTACTGAATCAAGGTACGTACGGTCACAGAGTGTGTGTGTGTGTGTATATATATATATATATATATATATATATATATATATATATATACTTGGCGCGAAAGCCGTCAACGCGCTCAGGCCTACCGACAACGTCTCTGCCTCGTGGCCATGGGTTAAGGGGATAGTTGGCACGTACACAACCCCACGCAGTCTTCAAGTTTTCTCAACCTGAAAACTGAAATTTCTCATTGTCACATGGCAACATATACTGGGACATTTCAAGGAAAACGCACACTGTAGTGTTGCCTCGACCGGGAATCGAACCCGGGACCGCGTTGTGGAAAGCAAGCGCTCTGATCAAGAGCTTGCCGCGAGGATTGCTGACCTTTACTGTTTTCAAACTTCTTCAGACGTTCCAAAATAAGATCTTTACTGTAGCAAAAATACCTTCGTTTTCTTGCTAATAACCAATTAAATAAAGAATATGCTTTCAAGTAGCCCAGTTTATCACTTATCGTTCAAGACAACTTTAGTATTTCCGTCCTCTTCAATCACACGTAATTTGTTTCTTGGCAAATACTACAATTAAGAGAGAAGGGTCTGTTTATTTAGAGCCAAAAACAGAATTAAAAATATATGTGCTTTATGGGAGAGAAATGATTCGGGACCTTGTTCCGTACCTTCTACTCGTGATGGAGGGGGCAGTCAACGGCGGCAATATCTGTAGCAACAGTACGCTGAATTTGATAAGACACAGCCGATTAGTCCCGAAATCCCCGAACATACAACACCTAAAACTGTCAATAACGACGTCGGTTTGTGTGACCAGGTATAACAGCTAAAATGTTATTTCCCGGACGATTCCCGTATACTCGTCTTAACTGAAAAGGCGTTTCTTACGATATTGTTTAAAACGTCGAATCGCTTTCAGTTTTGCTGTAGTGATCATGGAACTGCGTCAGTTATAACGACCCATTGTTAATACAACGGTCTTTCGTTGCCTGTGCTCGTTTATCTCTAATTCTTATCTGTTCGAAAATTCGCTTTACCTACTACTCGCACAAAAGAAGAAGCTCCATCGAAACATAGAGCACTGCTGAGTCCTGAGAAATGGTTGTCTGTCAGTCATTCCATTGGCGAGTCTCGAAACACAACAGTGTGATAAAACGATATCGCATAGAGGGAACATGATTACATTTGAAAAGTATTTAATATTTAGATTAGAAAATGGAGAAACGAATAAAGCCACAGCGAAAGTGTCTTTATGGTCATTAGTGCCGTGAATGTTTTATTCCTGCATGTGGCGGTGTTCCACCCCATTGGATAGTGAGATCCGCCGCCGATATCAACGTTGGCTTCCGGGTTTCCTCTTAAGGTATCTCCCACCAGCGGAACGTCGCCCGAGTCGGGACAAGCTCAAATACCCGACTACTCTCCGCACGTGTATGGTAGTGTATGCCTAAGTGCCTGTAAGGGGAGAGTTGAGGTCGAGGAAAAGTAAGAAATGATTTCTCGCGATCCGAGGCCCGTTTATTATGGTACTGCTCCGGCATTTGCCTATAATGATCAGGGAAATCACGGAAAACTACCGATCAGAGCAGCCGGCGGCTAGAATTCTCCTCCAGATACAGGCTAAATTCCACCTAACAATCTAGTTATTATCGGAATTCCTCCGCCGTCGGGACTCGAAACTACGATCTCCCGGTCCGAGTCGCTGAGGGACAGCGGCAATGGTGACTCTGAGCAAAACTCAGTCTGCATCTTGGACACAACAATGGATGCTGTTGCTAGTAGTGCTATGTGGCACGTATTATGTAGAGAAATGTTTTTTAAAATTATTTTTATCCGCTAATGGTCTTTGAACTTAGCCTTTTTAATTTTCGAACATTCTTTTAATTTTGTGTAAAAATGTCGAAAAATGTGGTTAAAGTTTCAAACACATTTGTAACAAAAATCGATTATAACGACAAATATTCTCTATCCCATCAAGCTCATTGTAAGCGGTTGCGACTGTATTAAATAATTGTTACCAATGTTACGAGCAAGTACGTGTTGTTGTAGCACAACTGGATTCATATACGTTTTCTCGAAGCGATGAATTACAGATGACTTGGTTGTTTTTTTAATTTTATTTTTTGCTGGCGTATTTATGTCATTATATATTTATTCAATGTGAATAATTGTAGAAAAAAGTGTGTGACGTTTGGGAGAAAGTTTATTTATTTCTTATAGTTGTTGTTTGTCACGCACTGTGATTTTCACAAGTTACAAAACACTAATTTCTAAGGAATTGGACATTTTTTGAATGTATTTATTTGCTTTTTATCATCTTTTATTTTTACTCTTTGAATTTTTGAAAATCGCTAAAATTAGAAATAATGCGATATAGTATGTGCTGTTGAAGCACCAGTAGTTTTAAATATTGTGATCAGTTTCATTTTTACAATTATTTATTGGTTGGATCGTTCAGTCTTTTATTTAATTTTGGTTTGTAAAGTAATAAAGTCAACCGTTGAATATCACTTTCCGTCTCACTCTTTTCAGTTTTCTTTCGGTCTTCCTCCTCTTTGATTGTTTGATTAGTTCAGTGACTCAAACAGATATTTTCCTGAAGTAATATGAATACAATAGACAATTAAACTGTCATTGTGAAGGATGTGTGCTACTTGATCACACGTACTGTGAACTGTCATTGTGAAGGATGTGTGCTACTTGATCACACGTACTGTGATATTAAATCTTCGTAAATAATCAAAAACAACGAACGTACATAATTCATGACGAATAAATCTAATTATTTTTCAGCTACTGAAAGGCGAAATGCCTTCATGCGTTAAAATTCCCTGTAGATTGACTTTTATAATAATGCGCACGTGTCAACATTGTTTCGCAGTGCTCCGCAATGAACGAACTAGTGAAGTGCAGTGGCATGTAATTCTGAAGTTATAATGAGACTGAAAATTAGGAATACACGTGTGTCTAATTTCATGCACTACATAATTATCTTTCAGCACCAACAGGTTTAATAGATGAACTACACCTCTAAATGTTACGTTGCTATGTAGTTTAGAGCTTGGGGTATGACAGGAACGATTTTCTCTCATTTAATAATATTTATTTTAATATACCTCAATAATATTACAAAAATACAAATATGTACAAATAATTTTACAAAATAATATCAGATATTACATGGCACATAAAAGCTATATCGGATAATCAGATGCTAAAAAGAACATCGACAATGGAAGCTCATAAAATGTTTTATCAGAATAACTTATTGGCCCAGTAAATGTGTATGTTATGTACGTTACTAGAAAAGAATGAAGAAAGAATTAAAATGAATTTTAATTAATTCATTCTCCATTTTGTTTAGAGAGCATAATGATCACTGTTTAAGAAAGTATTAGATTGAATGTAATTGTCCTCACGTAGCTATATATCTACTACTGTGTGAGAGAAACGAAAAAGAACTTGAAATAAAATTACCGACGTATAATGATTTGGTAAAAAATAAAAAAAAAACGTCATGAAATAGTTTGCATACTTGAACTCAACCGAAGTTCACCACTAGCAGTGGAAATCCTAAATTAACTTTAGTTGACTTTTAGCATCGATTTTGTACCCATCGTTTTAAATGTGCTTGAACAACTTGTGCTTCCAAACTTCAGCGAGAGATTCGAGACTAGCAGGAAAAGTGTAGTTCTCACGCTTTGAAAAAGGAACTTGGATCTGAGGGATGAAACACTCCGGCAATAACATAGAAAATAACTTTACTAGGAAAGACGTCTGCACTCCGATCCGGAAATACGAACTGCATTTTATGAACTCTTAATGTTTTCTGGTATTAAAATACAGCGTCTTTTCATACCACGAGAGGTCCTGAGTTTAAAAAAATGTATGAGCTGCGCCAATAATGTCAGAATCTTCAGAGATATTCATGAAGACTATTTCAGGAACAAAGTGAAGGATAAATAATACAATAACAGAAATAAAATTAATTATGTGAATGTATCATGCACGTGACAAATTCAATGCAACACGATAAACGAACCTTCATTATGTTTTTTTAGTATAGTAACTTACATTCTCTAAAGAAGTAAAACACGTCAATCGTCAACTATTGAATAAATAGACCTCAAAGTAACAAATATTTTAATATTACAATTAGGCCTTCTTAGCAACGATTTTCTGGTAATTAAAAAAATTAAAAACAATCATTGCCTAGCGGGATTACAGAAGTGGTTGGCGCGTATGATGTGCATTCTTGGATTCCATTAGTTAAAATCTCATGAGTAAAATATTGTTTTCATATAACCACCTTTCTCTCAATTCAATACTACGTAATATATTGTTTTTATTCTTCTTAAAGTGTCCGCCTTCGTATTCAGTTTTTTCTTGTTTTTTTCTTAATTTTCTTCCTTTCAACGGTTTTTATTCCCTTTCTTATATTTTTCCTCCATCACATCCTCATTAAAATTCTTCCTTTTCAAACCTGTAGAACGTCTTTAATAAAGGTGCAATTAACTTATGCATCGTTGTGAATTTTGCTTGAAAGTTGAACCATAATTGTATGAATTCAAATCCAAAAGTACTTGTCGTGAGTCATCGCAATTTAATGTTAAGATTTCCAAAATATATTGGGGAATCTGTTCGATATCCTGTATTTGAGATTAGAGCCAGAATGTATCTTGTATAAAGGGAATTGAAAGATTTCATAAAAGGAAAAATATGTATCATAAATATTGTATTTTTGCAATGTCCCTTTCAGGTTTGCAATTTTAGAAAATACAGGGAATTTGCCGAAAGGGGAACCTGCTCCACTTTTAATAGTCTTTGCTCTGCTCGAGAGGGAAAAGAGAGAAGCTTGTGGTGGTACAACAGCACATACTTTCTCGAATTATTCTTCTTAAAATTATTTGCTGCACATTGTACAGACCAGCAAAGTTAATTTCACACATAAATTGAACATCTAGAACTGAAGGCCAACCAATATATCGTTTTGTGAATGCATGCGAAACTTCGATACCTTTACCTTATGCATATCAGTTTATATATTCTTGCCGACTTTAATGAAGTTTTATATATCATTTAAATACCATTTTATTGAACTTAAAGACATTTTAACATTTACGTTAAGTAAATAAATTGGTCTTTATCTTATTTCTCTTCCATACATGTCGCCAACAATGAAATCCTGGGAATAATTTCTCAAATATTCAATGCTACATTGTGTGACAACTTACGATGGTAATTTTAAATTATAGTGATACACGTTCGTACAATATTATAGAATTCAAATCTTTTTCAATTTTCATTCATATTACAAGTAAATCGTATTTTTAAGTGTCAAAGCGCAATCAGGCTTATTTCAATTAATAATTGCGAATTGTCTGAAAGAAAATACATAAATACATTTAAAATACAATTGCGGAATAGTGTAAAAATCGTATTAATATTGTTAGTTTCAATAGGAAGTTGTAATTTAAAAAAATTAATTATTTTTCATATCCTGTCCTCCGAGAATTTTTCTCGTGGCCCGTAGTGAGATGCATGTATATATTTCATGAATTTCAAGCAGAAAATACGAGAAAATTACTGGTTTTTAAAATAATTTGTGCAAGACATTTTTAATGAGCTGTTTTTAGAGCAGATTTCGATTAAAGAACAATCTCTATCTTCCGTTTTGTAGTTTGCAAATGTATTTTTTTTTTTTGCAATTTTCAAAAATATGAATACGTTCAACGAACATGAGATCTGCGCCATTCATTTAAGCGTTTTTTGGTCTATCTGTGGGACACGTTGAAGAAAAATTGAGTGGTTTTTGAGGATTTTGTATAAAATGCATCAATTTCAAGCACAAATAACGCAATATCTTGTTTCTTCAAAAAATTCTACATTACCTTATTTTTTAGAACGGACTTTGCTTGAGACAAAAATATTCAATATCGCAGCTTTAAACTTACACAATTTTTGAAAAAATCGAGTTCCCCGAAAAGGGGACTGGTACCATATTTTTACTGTACTTTGATGCATTTGAAAAGTAATTTTAAGAACAAATCTGGTGCGTTTTTTTTTTTCAGCAAAACAAATTTGTTCCATGTACAAACTGCCTATTATCACGCAAAATAATGCGTGAAACACTCAAATTTTCGAAAAATTGTACATGACCTTACTTCAAAATCTCTTAACACAATTTATTAATGAAACAACCCCTATGTTCAATATTTTAGTTGTAGGAAGACGCCGAAATTTTTTTTTTTTGATTTTTGAAAAATTAGAGATTTCAGCGAAATTTATATTTGCACCATTCTCTTAAGCGTCCTTTACACTACCCGACAACTAAATTTACTCTACAAATTTGGTGCTATTTTTTTTTAATGTCCTAGTGCCTTTGTGTACAGTATTCTCCAAAATTAAAATATCTGTTTGGTATTCAAAGGGCATCAGCAAGATCGATTGTGAAATATCAATTTCAGGAAAATCGGCTTAACGGTATAGGTGATAGCGCAGACTATTGACGGACGGAGAGCCGGACGTTTTTCCGTCAATCAATTTTGCGGTACCAAGGACCCACTAAACATGCATGGCTACGTAGTGTGTTAGAAAAAGTAATTTACTCCATATAGGGACAAGATCCACTTATTCCTTACCATGTCTCCGCAATAAGAATTTCCTCTCAGAAATTGGCCGTTTGTTCCCGCAACATTAAAATACTTTCTCTATACTGCGTAATCAGTAGCGAGAAATTAAAAAAAAATAGGGTCGATTTGAGAAAATAATGTTTAAAAACGCCTTTATTACACGAAAATTTACGCGAAATCTACTCGTATTCAATTTTCCAAAAATTCTACATGAACTTATTTAAAGATGTGTTTTTGAAGTACAGATTTTATTTCAAAAAAAACTCTATCTTTCATATTGAATTTGTAGAACAAATCCGAAAATTGTTGATTTTTGCAGAAATTTGAAAAATTTTATCGTAAATTAAAATATTTCAATGAAATTGACACCTCTGCCACTTTTGAGCGTGTATTTGCTCTGTCCAAGGAAAACGTTTAATCAAATAATTTGGAGGCATTTTGAGAAATTTTTGAAAATGTTTTTTGGTCTTTCGATGCCTGATCCCCACAATATGATTCGTCGTGCCTCAGCATTACAATACATTCTCATCACTAAAAAAGTACGTAAAATGGCGAGAAAGTAAAAATGACGACCTCAATCATATGAACAAATGTTTCTGTTGAAAAACGCGTTTGCCGAATTTTGGTGAAAAGCGTTTCTTTTCTGGTTATCTATTTCGTACGATTTCTCTTGTATAACGTTCTGAAATTTGGGCTTAGAGTGAGTCGAAGCTGTAACGATTGTTCCCAGTATAGTTTCGAAAAAAATCTTTTTTCGGATATAAATGTTGAAAAATTCCATATGGATGGGAAAAATATAAATAATATTATACAATAACACACACATGTTTTGTATGAAGCTGAGAAGCGAATGTGGAGTTGTTCTGTTGTAACTACTATGCTCTTGTGTTCCCTAATTCTCCGAGGGATTCCCTACGAGTCTGCCTGTGTAGAAAGAATTGTAGTTTCGAACTAAGTAAACACACCCCACTCTTTTCTTCTTTAGAAATAGAATCTTTATTGCTGTAAATCTGGAACCATGTATGTCAAATCTTAATATCGAGCCGTCTTGAGAGCTTAAGCAAATTTATCATCCTGTTATCATTCATTTTATCAGTGCAATCAAAATATACATTTCAAACTCAGAGGACCTCGAGTTCATGTAAATCGATAAGGGTATTTCAATTTTGGAGGAAATCGGCTGAACGATTTAGGCGCTAGAGTTGACCATAGACAGACACATGGAAGAATCGACGGTCGGACGGACACGCATTTTGCCGTCAATCGATTTTTCACTATCAAGGACTCACAAAACATGAATTCTCACTACACGTGTTAGAAGATGTAAATTACTATATGTAGGAACAAGATTTATCCATTTTTTCGTAACCACAGTCCAGTAATAAATTTTTTTCTGTCGAAAATATTTAGAGATGAATTATTTTAACGTAAATCACTTAAATGATATCTATTGCCAAATATTGTGTTGATACAACTCTCTGTGATTGAATCTTAATTTGAAATTGTTCAGTATAACCTTATGCAAAACTTTAGTAAATAATTCAGCATATAGCTACCATAAATAAATACAAATAATTATATTATTTTTAATAACCTTTCATTTCGTATAAAAACGTGGATTCAGAGCCAATTTGAAAACATTTCTAATTGAAAAGTAGTCAGTTTTCTTAGTTCAGATATTTATTGGTGAGTTTATTCCCATACTGGATAGCCAAATTACAAATAAGAAAGGGAAGAATCACAAAGCAACAGCAGTCTTTTTTGTTATCCGCTCAAATATTAGGTATATTGTTGTTACAGTAATAAGCAATTAATCGATATTCAATTTCGGAAACATTCATGAAATTGCAAGAAATCGGATTATTTGTCATACGTTGAACAATGAAAGTCATATATTTCAATTGTGCGTATTGAAGCGTTTAATTGTGCGTAGAGAACTGAAGTGTACAAATATATTTGTTGAACAGCAGAACTGAAGATAATCAGATTTCCTAAATATTACAATTTAAAGATCACTGTCATTTGTTATTTCGTAAGTAAAGTATGATTTGATTGAAAAGGAATATTCGTATACTTCAAAACTATATTTGTAATCATAACATTTTTAATTTAAAAGAATATTTTGTGAATACTATAAATAGATACGACTCGTTCTTGATTTCAAAATCTAACATAAATCAGAGAGCTATCTTGAACTGGCAAACATTCAAATCACTCCGTGTATGTAGTATTTCAGCACTTCGTATTACTAAAAAAGTACAGCTCTTTAGAGGTATACCTTCTTATTTAGATTTATGGAAAAAAAAATTACTTCCTCTCTTGTATTCAAAACTACTGACGCTAGAAAAACGTGTGAAACACAAATTTTGTAAGTATGTCCAGTAACTTTTAATACGAAGTGGATTTTCAGCTAACAGTTTCAGGGATATTTGCAAGAAAGTAATAAAGGACGCCACCCCAATTTACCTTACCATCAATCACAATTATTTTTATTAAGTTTTATAATGTTGCTTAGTTGAAGGAACTTTTGCCAATTTTCAAATTTATGGATTTTTTTCTTATTCATTGACCTTTCTTCTGGACTTATATTAAGATAGAATAAATTGTGAAATGCCCAAACATCCTTTAAACTGTTTTGACAGCGGGAGAAGTTGTACATGCTAGCGCTGAATTTAAAATAAGTACATGAAGCGCATATATATGGTGACCACTTGTGCCGTTTTGGGGATGTTAATGGTTACACATTAAACCAAATAAGCCGTAATACGCAAAAGAAAATGTGTGCATACCTACAATACTTTTTTACGTAATTCATTTTGTTCTTTTCCAAACATCCTCATTTTTCTTTCTCCTTTTTGTTGCGATTTACGTGTTTTTGGCCGGAAATTGAGAAAACATGGCATAGCGCCCACAATTTTTCGTGCATACTTTGTTACAGGAGAGCCTACGTTATTAGAAAGTGTTTCTAATAAAACTGAAAACCAGTTTCCCGATGACTGTTATGATAATTTATAGTAACACAGAAAAGTAGTCACATTATCACATAAAATTCGCCCTTTCCAGAAATTTATTACAACGTTGTTTGACGTATGCTTCATTTCTTACTCTTGAAGTTATTTCTCTTGCCCTGGTACGTATCCTGCACACCAGTGCCATCTCAGAGGCAAAAAGGCGCCAAAAGTTGAAAGTGAAGCTATGCAGCGCTATCCTGTAGCAGATACTGCAACTAGCGCTTTCCGACCTGTTGTAGTAACAAAATTCTCCAGCAGAGCGCAGATGCTCTCAACTAATATAGTATCGGCAAGTGTTTCAAGACGACAGCTGTCGATTGCAAGTTTAGAATGAGTTTGCTTTGAACTTTGCACTCTACTCCCACGAGTGCTTCGTAAATAGGGAAGATTGTTTCACAGCATAAGGCGTGAGCAAGGAAAGGGATTCTGCAATTAATGATGAGAGAGACATTAAACTTCAACCCAGTAGTTTCAATTCAGAAATGCCTGTTAATGGAAATGTTAAGGTTTGTTCATTGTATTAATTCAAAATAATATCTTTAACATAAAATTTTATTTGTGTACGAACTAATTAGCATTAAACTATACATTCACTTGTGGTACCTGCTTGCGACGGTCTTGAGTTTTGATCAGGGAACGACCCTAAGCAGTCACCATGACTGGGTACCACAATAATTCGGTAATGTCTATAAATAGTAATAATAATAATTATAATAATAATAATAATAACAAAAATAACTACATAAATCATCAAATTACAGGCTAAATCATGTGTAAACTCTTCTGATATTCTTAAGTAATAGCGTTAAGTTCATACCCCCTTCACCAAAATCCCCAAGCTTCCAATCACTTGCTATCATCCTGCCTTAGCCAAATGTCTTCTCAGAATTAATGTACCAGCTGAGTCGAAATATGACTATATTTCGGTGTATTCTAGTCAAAAATAGTGGCGATCTGCACTCGTTGAAAGAACTTCGAGGTCGGGAGATCTCATCAGTAGCAGAAAAAATATATTGAACAATTGGTATAGAAAAGAATTAAAATTTCTAATGTTTTTCAGCACCGCCGTGGTAGCGTCAACATCAAGAGATGCAAGTACGTCGTAAGCACCTTCGACTTCTAATGAAGCAATATATATTCGCAATAATAATAATTGTTCATTCAGTATTCACATTTATTATAATGGGAAATTATAAGTAAAAACGTAAAACTACTTTAACTATACTGTTGAAAATAACTTTTGTAGGTGCTACTTATATAGTATATGTATGTTACTTATCTTGTTTGTCGTTGGTTTTCGAAGTTTAATAATTAGTTTAAATATCACATGGTTCTACTTGCAAATTTGGATTTACTTACACGACGTCATGTTAATCATAGTCAACAGAATATCTGTCACTTTTCCTGGCCGTGTCTTGTCGTGTCCGTGCCGTGGCCTGTCACTTTTCCATGGCGACATTCACAATGATGTCAAATCATTGAAAAAAAATTATGTCCAAATCATTTTTTTCATTTATTTACATAATTCATTCCCGTCTTCCTTAATCAAGGAACTCTATAACCTAACCATGCATTCTGACGAATTAATAACGGAAATACTTTAGAAAATAAAGAATAAATAGATTTAACCGTTTATCGTAATCGTTGAATCAAATAAAGAGCTAAAAATGTAAAATACTATAAGAGCAAGAATATATTCTGAACAAACTTACCTTCAATTTTCTTATTTTAGAAATTTGGTGATGTCCAGTAACCTACAATCACACATTAATCTCGCTTCTTGGAGATGTAGAGTATTTGTAAAGGAGAAGGGATCACTTGCAGGGGAATTGATAAGAATCATATGTGAATGGAATTGATATATTGATTTTAATAATATCAGAAACAATGTATTTATTTATGTTTAAATTATCATCATTATTACAGCCATTACTAACTCTCATTAGCCTACCAATCATTCACTCCTCATTAATAATTACTAATTATCAATTGAAAAGGTTACTGCTTTTCCCATCTCACTTGAAATCATGATCCTTGTAACAACGGAATTATATTCACAGCTGGGAATACCACTACCAAATAAACTATTTTGCTCATATACAGGGACATTCTAAAATTTCTCGTGTTCCTGAAGCTACTAATTTGAATAAAAATACAAATTTTAATGAACACAATGTTGACAATTTTTCAACCATTTAGCTCCTAATTTCGAAAAAAATGTGGTTTCAATGCAAATGACATTTAGGAACAGATGAAACTAGGTAGGAACAGTACAAAAGCAATAGGTCAATCTAATAGGTCAAAAGCTGCTAATGATAGAGAAGGCAACATTGCTGTTTCTGTTGTAGAAGAAGGGTTACAAGCATCAGCGGTTAGTCCTTTGGAAATCAGAACTCTTCCTAAAGCAGGTCCACGAGGAATAACCTTAAGAGAGTAAAGAATTTGAAATCTGCCATTTTTACTAGCACCCCTTTTAAAGAACAAAATTCGATTACAGCAAAAAGGAAGATTAGAGAAAAGATCTATACTAAAAAAAGAATGAGAAACAAAAGAGAAGCTTGTTGTCAAAAAGCTGTTTCTAAGCAATGATTTAGATATAATATGTCGAAAAAAAATCTCCGAAGATGAGGAAGAGTGTATATGCTTTGTTTGTTTAGAACAATTTCAAACATCAAAGGGTGGAGAGAACTGGGTGCGGTGTATAACTTGTAAGAAATGGGCTCATGTAAACTCTACTAAAAATGCAGTACAATATGTTTACATTCAGTGCCATTCAGATGTTGAAAACAATTAGGTTTAAATGAAAGTTAGCATATAAATGAATCAGTGTTGAAGAGACCTTTGTTAGATTTGAATACAAGAATATTCTAGTTTCTTTTACACGTGTTACATGCACCAATCCAGTTAATACTTGGCCCGTAAAGGGGCAGGTTGTGACAGTGCACTGCTGCATAAGATTGTTTATATTGAGACGAAATGGACGAAGTCCAGTCGTCCCGTGATAAATCCGTGCTGTATCCGCACGCCATAAGAGCCCATGCAATTTGAAAACCGCGCGCCGTCGACGTCAGAGAGTGACGCAGGCGACAGCTATTTTCAAGATAAGCGACCGGAACGACGGTTACCAATAAGAGGAAGGCAGATAAACCCACACTAGCCATTGGCCGGTGCAGGTCACGCCAGGGGAGGATGGAAAAGGCATCCTGGCAATCTGCATAAGAAAAGAGTCTCGTAAAAATTTACGACGAAGCAAGACGTATGCGAGGAGTATCGTAAGAATTTCTGACGAAGCAAGACGTACGCTAGTACTCTCGTAACAATTTCCGACGGGGCTAGACGTATCCTCGTAAGAAGTTTCCAACGGAACAAGATGTCTGAAAGTGTGCGGGAGTAAAGCTACGCGGACCGGATTTCGAGAGAGTTATTCAATGAACTATTAATCGAAGTTAATTCGTGAGGAAGATTCCGGAGAGGACAGGAATTTCGGACTGCGAGACTGGAGTTGTGCCTCACCGGGAAGTTACATAATTCCCGAGGCAGCAAAAGCGTGAAAGCAGACGCCCCACGCCACTGCCCTTGTCACCCAGGCTGCCGAAAACTAGTCGCCCGACACCGGAAAGCCTTCGAAGAAACATGAATTGCAAAGACTAACGGCGTCCAAATTCTTTGAATTTACAAGTAATTTGCACGTGGGGGAGAAGAAAGAAGACTGGAGGTGCATCCGAGAAGCTGGTCCGGAACGCGGAATCCTGCGAGGACGAGAGGCGTTACGGGACAACTCGCCGTTTGCATCGCAAGGGTCGCCAGCAGCAACGCCGTTCCCTGCAAGCGCGCCGGGAGCCCATCCCTCCGCGCGGCTGCGAAACCGGCGAGGTCATCCACCTCGCCCGTCCCGACTGCTAGTAGGCGAGCTGACGCCCGCCGGAACGCGAGAGAGGGGAGGTTGGTAGAGGTATTT
This sequence comes from Acheta domesticus, assembly GCA_031308135.1. Lineage (NCBI taxonomy): Eukaryota > Metazoa > Arthropoda > Insecta > Orthoptera > Gryllidae > Acheta > Acheta domesticus. Next base: position 242,182,467 of record JAHLJT010008446.1, on the reverse strand, counting down.
CGTCGCCCTATGAAGAACGAGCGTGAGTACCCGTAAAATCACATACATTGACGCAAAGGTAGAAACTGTTAATAATTCAGGAGAGACTAATACAGACAATTTTGGGTTTGATATTAGTTTTTTATTTAAAGTGTTATTGTAAATGTGATTCAATGTGGAAGGCGATGCTTACTGCCACCCAAATCAGAGTAACGATTAATTTTCTAAGGTAGTAATCAGATAGCTCCAGCTGGAGGCAGGATTTGTAGAATTAATTTGCATGTAATGTGTATAGTCAGCACGCGGCGAAGCGGTGGATTGCCCGCGGCGAATTGTAAATTGTGTATAGCTTATTTCAGTCAATGAAGGAAATTTCAAAGAACTTGTGAACTGTGTTATCCCCTTGTCACTAACCAATTAGGATTTCCTGGGGGGGGAGAATCCTTGAAAACAATTGATAACCAACCGGCAGGGGCCTGGCGACGGAGCGGCGACAGGAGCGCCGCACAGTCCCGGTGACACCCACGCCAGAAACACTTCTCGTGGGGTACAAAACGCCCTGACCCGACGAAGGTTGATTAATGCCGGCACGTCGCAAAGACACGACGTGTTTCCGTCGCAATATATATATATATATATATATATATATATATATATATATATATATATATATATATATATATATAATATATATATATATATTTAAAAACATTCTGTATTTTAAATACTGTTATATGGAAGTTTATACGAAGAGCCATTCTATTTGTTCCATTTATTATAAGTTATGAATTATGGTTCGTACACCTTCAAAAATTAAATAAATGAAAAGTGTCACATCTAGCCCCGGTCTCCACTACTCCTCGCCTGTTCGCTCGCTGGCTCGCTCCCTACTAATTGTTTCCAAAAGTCGCTCCTCGGGTCCCGTTCTTCTTGCGGCAGAGTCGTTCACATCACCAGTTCGTCCGGTTCGCGGCGTCCGCGCCCATTGCAATTACTCGTTCTTTTAATATCTGACTGATCTCTTTGTCAGATGACCATTAGGTCATAATATATCGAGAAAACTTGCGCGTGTAATATACATGACCCAACCCCGGCTCCAGCTCATATCGTTGTGGTCCGCTGCTGTCAGCCGAGGGGAGGAGAGAGAGGAGAGGATAGGATATTCGGGTGCGATCGACTCTTGTCTAGTGAAAGGCAAATGTCACGCCGGCCTCCCCGCAGGCAGTCTGGCTCCAATTCTTACATTTGACCGGCTCTCATATAGAGTAAATTTCACATATATAGTCCCTGTCCCATTTTAGTCCCCTGCATTATCTCCAAGTCTTACAAGGAACCATCTCGAAGTGACTATCTTCGATTCTGGTGAATTTTATGTTGAAAAGGATGAAGAAACACCATTCATGTGTTTTATCTTGGATTGTGATTACTTTTCCTTTTTTATTTGGTTACGTTAGGTAGCATCTCTAAAATTGATTTTCGATGCAGGACAGTGTATCATTTATTACAGCTATTTCAAATATGCACTAAAGTATATATCTAATGTAATATCTTACAATTTTGTGCAATAATTTATTTTTATGAATGTCAATGTTTAATGGAATGGGGCTGTCCTCTATTATTGCAGTGCAATTGTTCTCAAAGAAATTGTAGATATTTATATGTAACCTACATAAGGCAAGTAAGTGGTTGTTTTCTTGAATTCTTTGTACTTTAGAAAGAAAAATGTAAACTCATGAAATTTTATGTATTTACTAGTGGAACTCGGCAGACGTTTCTACCCATCATCTCCCTCTTTCTCCTTCCCTCTCCCTTTCTCCGCCCCTCACCTACTCTCTCTCCGTCTCTCTCCTTCTCTGTTCCAGTCTGTTTGATTGTCTGTATGTGTGTATATCTCTCTGTGTCTGTCTCTGCCTCCCTATGTCCCTCTCATTCACATTTAGTTTCAGATTCTGCACGTCTCTGAGCAAGGCTGGACCAGCTCAGTTGGACCAGCTCGAGAAGGGCTGGACCAGCAAAAATGATGAATGTAATAGAATGTTTAAGAAGATCTCATCTTGTAGACTACGGTGTGACAAATGTTTTTTTAGGCCGCTGGCTTCAAACGCTTAGTTTCTAGTGCTTTCGAACGCTTCATTTAGGACTTATTTAAAGATATAGATTAAAAAATGCTACCAAGTGTTGCGGGTCGCATTTGACATGAAGATTTAGTTTTGCGCTACAGCGCCATTAAGTGAAGTTCACGGCTAACTTCTGAATATTCGAAAATTGCCTAAGTTTACATTTTTCGGCGTCTTCCTACAACTACAAAATTGGAGATAAAGATTTTTCCTTCAAATGATATTTGTTTTCCATAGTGAGTTCTTTCATTAAGGGCCTGCATATTTTTTCGAAAATTTTAGTGGTTTTCGAGCAATATTGCATGCAATATTTGCAATTTTAAAAATAATAAAAAAAATATTTTCTCAACAACGGCTCCAAATTTTGTCTTCAAACGTTTGGTAGGGATATTGCAACACGTACTCTATGAGATAACATTAACACCATATTGCTGTGTTCTTTTGTTTATCAAAAAAATTACAAAAATTGATTTTTTTACTTATCTCTTTCGTTGTTAATATTTACATTAGAGGCAATTTGTGCACATTATTTTATTTCTGAGTACATATGCTTTAAATAATGTCCTATAAAGTTTCTCGAAAACACAACAGTTTTCTGTGCAAATGTGCTCAAAATTCCGCATTTTCAGAAATGCTCAAACGCCATTTTCTCATAAAATGGCTCCAATTTTTTTCTTCAAATTTTTCCAACGGGTAGTACTAATTTCACTCTTAAAAAGTGACTTTTGTTAATTTTCGGGTATTCTTTTGTTGTTTTCAAAAATTACCAGATTTTTTAAAAATATCTCTCACTCTGTTGATATGGAAATTTCCAGCGATTTTGTAAACACTATTGCATTTGTGAGGAAAAGTGCTTCAAACATTTTCTGTTAAAAAGAGCATTAAATTTTGCATATACATTAACGCTTAAATGCTATTTTCTTAAAAAACGGCTCCAAATATTGGGTGGCGATAAATGGAAAAAATATTTCTAGAATGGTTTCGAAGGATGGTTTTAGTCTTGATTAATTTTGTACGTCGTCATATTTCAGATATTTCTTTTCAAAGAGTGTATTTCAACTTCCGGACTCTCCAATCGAATTTTCACATCTCATGAAACAATCGCACAGATTATCGCTAGTTTCGAATAGTGGACATCTCAAAAGATTGCGCACAGTGAAGCTACATTTACGTCCAGAAGCAAAACATGGGGCCATCTCAGCATTTTCTCAATGGATCAGAGGAAACTGGACAAAAACCTGATCGAGTTGGGGTCATTGACCCGGAAGCTGAAGTGCATTACTTGTTACAGGCGTATTAAATGCTATCAGCGTTACAGGCGTATTAAATGCTATCAGCGTTACAGGCGAATTAAATGCTATCAGCAACTGTGTTGCGCACACGGCATACAGTTAGCTGTGGTCCATATTTTTAACAAAAAAAGTTGAAAGATACGTAGAACTTACAGAAAAGACGTTGACTGACTTGGATATAGATGATGACGAAGATATGGCAGAAATAAATGAGGATCAATGTTTGAGTGTAATTATTTATAGACAACCCGTCGAAGTAATTCCCGACAACGATGATGTTGTGAGAAAGCTTCGAAAAGTGGTAAAGATTTTCCGGAGGTCACCAACTAATGAAACGTATTTGCAAAACTACGTAAAAGATGAGGCAGGTAATAATTATGCTTAATCCTAGATTGCCGCACGCGCTGAAACAGCCTGCTTGATATGTTGGAAATATTTTAGTCTCAAAGTGACCATTGCAAAGGCTCTCACCAAAATAGCATCTGGCATGCAATTTACGGAAGGAGAATGGTACAAAATCAAAAACGTAATTGACAGCTTGCAGACATTTAAAGTGGGCGTCGAAGTATTATGCAGAAAAAGAGTCGACCCTAATAACGGCAGACACAACATTTCGATTTATTTTAGAGCATCTAGAGAAGCAAGACACATTTTTAAGCATTGAACTATCCGAGGCGCTACATGCAAGATTGAAGAAAGACATAGTGAAATTACGTCTATGTTAATTTATTTGCAGCATTCAAAAAAGTATGAACAAGAGTTGAAAACGTCCAATTCTGTTTGTAATACCAAAAAAGAATAAGTTACGGCAAGAAATGAATAACATTTTATGTCGAGTCATTAAAGAAGACGCTCAAAATATAGAACTTGTAGTTGTAGATGATGTAAATGCAGATAATAGCTAACAGTCTTTGGAAGTAGAAAAAATGTAACTTTACAAAACCAATTAGAAATCCAGCTGAAGTAAGACAATCAGTGGATTTCACCAACACTCATCAAATCTCTCTTGTCGATCGTCATTTTTGACGAACGTCAAAATATTAACGCATCGTTACTTTTCACCAACACTTTTCTGTTAGAATTGACGCTCCGTTAACTTTGACGATTCGTCAAAGATCGTTTGTCGATTTTTTTTCTCCTCGTACAGAGGTTGGCTATCATGTCGGGTTACAACGCGGTTCCGCATTGGCTGTTGAACCTGTTTACTACTGAAGACGAACTATTATATTCGGTGGGTTGGCACGAACACGAAGTCTACAGTAGACTTCGTGGTTGGCACATGATGAAAACCATATATTTGCACATTAACGAAGAAATACATTTTTTTATTTTCTGAATCGTTCTAATTCAATTCCCCTGAAGAAAAAATTTGCACGTGTGCGGGCTGTCATCTCTGTATCTCCAGAAAAGTTCGCTATTATAAAAAAATGAGTGTTTGATTAGGCTTCGTCACCCCATGGAAATAGCACATTCTATGGGCATAGAGAAGGATTTGCGAAAGAAACGATCTTTCTATTTACGCAATCGCTCTCTGTGATGACAAAATTCCATTGCAATGGCCAGAGTAAATGTCATGTAGCATAAAATATTAAAGATATCAACAGATGAATATGGGCGTTGATTTATTTGTTTGAGGAATATTCCAGACGCGGTTTTATTTCTTCTAAATTCTTCAGTAACACCGTTTTCGGCATTCTCTCGTGATGATTGAAGATCTTCCAATTAATAAAAGTATATATTTTTTTAAATAATTGCTTGTTCTAGATCCATGGTTTGTAAATATGCAAAAGTTAAGCATGAAAATTATCTCCCATGATATCACACATGCCCCACTTGAACAGAAAAAAAAGTAGAATAAAGAATGAGACACTAATGTTGTCTGGTATCAATGATGGTATCAATCACATTGATACCAGACAACATCAGTGTCTCATTCTTTATTGAAAAAAGTATCTACATTACCAACAGTTATACTAATAAAAGTAAAATAACTAGTTTAATGAAATACAGTGCACGCGTTTGATTCACTCTAACCTCACAATAGCAGTTTAACGAGTCGTCAAAGACGTTGATGGCGGGGGTGCCGGTCCATCAAAATTTGACGAATACTTTGACGATCGTCAGGCGAAACGACCTTGGTGAAATGTAAATAAGGCGTTTGACGTGCCGTCAATAGTTTGACGTCCTTCAAAGCTGCTGATCAGCGTTGGTGAAATCGACCGAATGAAGATTACACTAAACAGACAGAAACTAGACTAAAGAAAGACTTTGAAAGATATTAAAAAAAGAAATAGCGGAATTTGAAAGTGATGGAGGTAAAGGGAAGTATTTGACTTTGTTGCACGACAATTTATGAAGTATCAAACCAACAAGTGTGGAGGCAGAAAAAGCCTTTTCGGCCGCTGGATACATATGTAGTTCCAGACGAAATAGGTCGGGAGATAACACCATTAATGCTATTTGTTTTTTAACGATCATATTTTCAAAAAGAGAAGAGACGTTTTATTTGATATTTCTGAATTTGTTACATTACTTAATTAATTGATTGATTCATTAGTGAGAATATTAAAAGACTACTACTAAACTTGAATTATATTCACATGATACTCTTTATGAATAAAGAAAACTGATTTGCTAATAAATACCTTAAGTAAAGATTAAAATCACTATTTTTAGTTAATTATATTACAAAACTACAACAAAGTACTACCAAATATTTCTATTTGTTATTGGTTTTTGGACTTTAATAAATAAGTAGATGAGTAACCGAACTGTAAAGTAATTATCAATTAAGTACAGCAAGGTGTTGTTGATTTTTGCAATGTTTAACCAATATTTGATTATTACCATAGAAAATAGTTTTTTTCAATTCCATTAAAAACTTTAACCTAAGCCGGATCCCGTTGGATTGAAGTCAATCCAGTAAAAATCCCGCGGGATTGAAAACAGTGCTGGATTGCACCCCCCACATACAATGCAATAAAACCAACATAATATAGTATGTAGTTCCTCTAAATGAAATTGTAAATATTGATTTCCTTAATGAAATCAATAATTCTCTTTTGATAACCTTTCGAGTTAAGAACGTTGTCATGTATGCCTTCTAATTGCTGTTTTTGCCTACTGCTTTTGTACAGAGGGCAGTGTAGCGTCGCGAGGTGGCGCACGTGCCGTTTCGCTGGAAAGCCCGGCCTTAAGCCGGATGGGGGATGGGGGTGGAATGCGGCGGCGCCTCGCCGGCGCGCGCCGGGCAGGAAATCCCAGCCTAAAAATAACCAGGACAACTGAGCGTGCCTGAGTGCGAGTCCATTGACGAAGGCTGCTCTCTGCTGAGGGCTGGCTTGCGAGCCGAATGACGCCCGCCGCTGGTAGAGTGGGGGACGAGCCGTGGGGTATTTATTGCGGCGCCGACATGCGCTCGGGGGATACGCTAGTGAGTCGAAAGACGTGAGGTATCTCCGTGCAACCTTGCACGTTTTGGCATCCGGCCATGTAACATCTAGTTACGGGGACTAATGTCCGACAGCTCGCACTTCGCGCAGCTTCTCATGCTCTCGAGCAGAGGCACTGGGCTCAGCCTAAGGGACGGTCGCGGGGTTTCGCGGCTTAGAGAATAGAAAGGTTGCCTAAGGTTTTCAATTTTGTAACATTTTTCTTGTAATTTATTATTGTAAATATACTGTACATACTATTCAGAATCTGTCGTCTGTGCTTTTCATGTCCAGTACGCCACAGCAGTAAATTAATATATGTTTTACATTTAGAAAAAATTTACAATGGTCACATTTATGAGTGTTTTTTCAGGTATTAGGTGAGTATGCGCCCTCGCGGATAGCTCATCATCAGCCTGCTTGTCTTTCCATGATGCTACCTGGGTTCGATACCCGGTCTGGCAAGATTATAGTGTACATTTTCCTTGCAATGTCCCAATATATGTTGCTGTGTGACAAGGGGAAAACTCACATCTCAGGTTGAGAAGACCAGAATACGGCGTAGGGGTGTCTTCGTCCTAATCACTTGTACCCCCGCAACCCCATGACCACAAGGCCTGGGACGCCGCTGGTAGGCCCAGACTTCGTCAGATGTTGTAGCGTCGAAAGACAGACAGGTATGCATCGATTTAGAATCTTCCTTTCTCAGTCTTGAAATGACAACATGATTTTTCTGTAAGAATTCTTTGAATAGTTCTAAAGACATAGTTTTGGAGATTTTTTGTGTGTTTCACTAGCCTTCATCAATTTCCATCATTTGACAGTTTCATACTTATGTCAATTTATACTTATTTACAAATCCTATCACGCTCACTTTCACAGGACACTATTTACACTGCACAGTGCACCACGGCGCCGACTTGCTCAAAGCGTCAGTTACAATATCGCCTGAATTCGACCGAGCTACAAACTAGTGTCGAAATACCCCACCGTCGGGACTCAAAACCTAGCTCCCCCCCCCCCGAACACAGTCCCTGTAGGGCCACTAACTGTTGCCTTGAGCCATCTGTGCCGATGGCCAAATATTTTTAAAAATCCATTTCAGATTCACAAGGGAGTTTAACAATCGCAAATCGGAAAATATGTAATTTGGGGAAAATCCTGTGTATGGTTTATGCATAGTGTTGTTCACAGACAAGCAAGCTGAAGGGAAGATAATAATCAATGAACAATACCTTACACACGAAAACAACAAAAAATGCAGTTAAATACGTATGCTAATTAATAACCGCTCATAATAAGTGACCGATTTGCGCGGGAATACTTCACAGCACCAAATGTCGGCGATTAGCGGAGCGGTTTTTAAAAAATAAAAGAAAATAAATTTTTGGGATAGCAGGCACCTCCAAACGTTCATTTACGTCAACATTTCGACATGGATTTTTGGTAGTATTTCAAGACTTTCTCTAAACTACGTACACGAGAAAGTAAAATGACTGAACAGCAATTCCAAACGTCCTCACTACTAGTTATCATATTCAATATATTTATAATAATTTAATAGATTTATATAGTTCAATATATTTATAAATATTCATTATTATTGGGAAAAAACCTGCAATTTGAATAAAGTTACCAATTTTAACGGATTTTTTTATTCTTAAGGAATTTTACCCCGTGATCTGTGGAATTTATAAAGTCAAAAATCTTAATTGGAGAAAACAAGGGTTAGATTATTGAGCCGTATGCTACATTAAGCCGATTAAGCTATATTTCCCAATGCTTTTTTGTCGTAAGGAGGGCACTTGAATTCGGTCGTTTTACTAAAATATAATATTATATACTTAAATAGTATTTTCAGTACATAACCAATTTCGCCAACAATTGACTTAAGAGCTTTTACCCCGTGATCCCCGAATTATTCGCATCACTTCCAAGCTCAAGAAATTTTCTTTTTCAGAAACGTCAAAAATAACATGTGTGGACTTAATGGAGAGTTGGATTACTGGGCGTCTCACAGTGGTAGCATCTCAGTCCTGTGGAAACTACCCTAACCTGCAAGTGAGATAGACCACAAGAACGTCAGAATAAAGAGATTGTTGTCATTTTCAGGCAATGTTTTACACGAAAAAAGTACATTAAAAATCACCTGTGATTTCAATCAAAGAGTGTATTTGGTTCCTACTTGTACTACAAGTCCTTGGCGGTAGGAACGTCCTCAATTCACTCACTTCTGATAAATATTTAACAAATAACACTTTTGATTCATGAATAGTATATGTACTTTTACTGCAAAAATACTTTCTCTTCACTACTATGATCGTCAATTGTATTCGAACAAAGACAGAGTTTGAACATCATACTTTTCAACTTTTTAAATATATGATCGAGATCAATCTTTTTTCCTGCTCAATTTCCTAGGTGTTAGTTCCCGGAAGATAAAGAAGAAACGCGTAGTCGTTTCGTACGCCAGCTGCCAGAAGAATCGGCGGGTGAACGGGCAACGCGTGACAAGAATAATAGGAACCTGGCTTACAGAACCGGCTCTCGGGCCACCCTCGCTACTCTCAGATATTTGTCCCGTGGTCGTTTCGGCTCGCCAAGGAATGTCGGGCCATGCACTGGGAAAAGGTCTGCTAAATTTCTATGGAAAGGAAACTACAACACACAGCTCCAAACATTAAACTGCACTGCGTTTTTTGGGCTGAATAGACAATCCTGTTTTACGGCACATTACTTTGCATTAGATATTTTATGGACCTGTGTTTTTTGTGTTCTGCCAGAGGATGGTTCTGTGAGTATTTTTTTCAATGTGGATATGTTTGTGTATATAGTAGAAAGTATATCAGGATTTTCGTCCAGTTTCTCCTGATCCATTGAGCAAGTGCTGAGATATGGATCATTATTTACCTCCAAGACATAAAAATAACTTTCGTATCTGCCCATTTTTTTTTTCTTTTTTAGGGGTATCTGTGAGGGTATTATTGCGTCATTTGTTATTTCATCAACAGTATCATAAAATAATAATTATTAATTTTTAATAACATTTAATTATTAATTGTCCATGTTCTAGCAATGAGTAAATTCCTTCACAAGCGACGCGATAAGAGATAAGTATCATCATTATTACTTCTTTGCCAGTGCAAATTGTTCTATTACACGAGAGCGATTATTGTTAACAAACTTGTCCAAAAACTCTCCTTGCTACTTTTTTTTAACAAAATAAGGAGCAGGACCATGGGACTTAATCTAGAGAACGTAGAGCTAATTAGATTTATGCAGACATTTCGGAAAATGTATTTCTATTTTTAAGACCGTACACTCATTATAAAATTAAATGTGTTGATTAAAAAACATAAGTCACTATACTTATGTACATTACAAATAATCTTCACGAAATAGCCACATTCAGAAAGTTAATGTACAATATCTTACACAGAAGAAAACAACAAAAACGGTGCAACGCATGCTCACTAGTAAGCGCTTATAATATGCGGCTCAAGTGCGTGGGAATACCTTACAACACCACAATATGTCCGCAATTTCCCCTGGTTGAGTTTACCTCAGAGTCAGCATTGCCTATCACTGCAGAATTTCTGGTCGGGGAGGTCGTAGAATTTGAGTCCCGATGAAGGCGAATTTTCGACACTAGAAATACCTGGGTCGATTTCAGCCGCCATGCGAAGGAAAATGTAACGAGCAACTGCTCTGATTAGAAGTTTTCCGTTGTTTTTCGACCAATGCCAGGCGCTTTCCTTTGGCTACCTTGTACTGTCCTCTCCCCATACACCAGTAACACAAACATGTACTGTACAACCATAGATGTCGGGAAGCCGCACAGGAGCTTAGAGCTTGTCTCGAATGGGGCGATGCGCTACTGAGGGGAGATACAGGAGGGAGAAATATCCTACTACCTGACGTGTAGGTCGGCGACGGAACTCACCATTCAGTGGGAAGGAACACAGTCATTATCCGAGATGATCACAGCAGTGGACGTGCGCGGAAACATGAACAATAAACATGCGAAGAGCAGAGTGTGGAAAGAAAGAGAACTGGCGAAGTGGGACCTATAACAATATTGCAGTAACAAAACCTATTTCAAAAGTAAAACGAAAATACTCAGTTAAGCTTAAAAATTGTTTATTGCATTATTTTAATTACGAGAGGCATCCTAAAAGTAAGTTTTCGTAATTCCTCTAAAAAAATAAATCACAATTTCACGAAAAATTTCATTGCAGTTGATACAGTACACTTTGCATTATTTTTCCATATAATCATCACTAGAATTGAGACATTTGCCATACCGTGGGATCAACATTTCTATCCCTATGTCGTAGAAGTCTGCCGCCCTGAGATACGTATCTGTGTTGGAATATGTAATTGTGTTTCATTTTTGTTGGCGACAACTTACTTTCTGGATGGACATCATATTACGTACAATTTCGTATTGATATAATATTGACTGGTATACCAAGCAAGAAGCAACAATATTTTTTACAGTTGTAAGAGTTCTCGTTTTTCTTATTAGTATTTGTTTAATCAATATAACTGATTACAATATAATGATTTTGAAAAAACAGCTTTAAGAAATATGATCAGGATGACAAAGAAATTACAACTAAGGAAAATTCCTGAGTTTCTCATATTATCGGCCTTCATTATTTATAAATTCCAACAGTCTAATTTCTAGCCGCAAGTACACTTTTCAACAGATGTTTTTATTGTTATTAATTTCTTGTCTCTTTCTGGTGTAAAATTAGTCATGTCAATAGTGAGTGGTTTTCTAGGAACATCTCAAAGAAAAGGTCAATGAGGACGTGATCCGGGCCGTCCAACTGCCCTCCTCGACTTATCCAACAATTGGACAATCTGCTGTCAAAAAACGCGCACACACTAGAGAAGAAAGTGAAGGAGCTCCATTTTCTGTATGCCGAAGTTATCATTTTCACGTTGTTGCTGTAATTGTGAAATAAGAATGTCCCGAAGCACGTTTACACACGTCATCATTGACACGCAAGTCACAATTTAAGTGACGTCAGTGCCGTGACGAACAGAAGTCATTAAGTGTAAGTTAAGTACATTGCAATGAGTTATTAAGATGAATGAATGGTTATATATATATATATAATATATATATATATATATATATATATATATTAATGATGGGTGAATGAAAGATAAAATAACCTAGAAGAAATAAGCAAATGAATGTTACATTACATAGTATTAAGAAAAAAATTGTTCAAGTTAGGTATGACAAAGTGCCTACATAATAACTGTTAAATTAGATTTGAGCAAAAATTGAGTTAGTTTTAAATATTAAGAAAAAACCCTCTCTTGCTGCTTAAGCAGTAATGCAGTTGCTCAATGTATCCAAAACACCGAAATAAAATTTCGCCTACGCGGTGATACCGTGGAGGGGAAAAGGCATGTTTAAAATACAGATCGAGGGTAACACTTCCATTAAAATATAAGCCCAATGATCGCTTTACGAGAAACGCATCTCTAAACTGCATCCTGAGTTGGTTCAATTGTTCAAGTGTTACAAGGAGGTTTTCTCATGCGATTGCATTTCCAGAGTTGTACGATAAAATTTAAAATTAGTTTTGTCTGAAACAGATACATTTGTTGGATAATGAACATCATCTTACATATCTGTGTCACTATGTGTCTATATTATAATATAATACTGTATATAAACTTTTTCCTCCTTGGCCAATCTTATGTATTCATTTTTATATAAATAAATATAAGATCCCTTTCTTAGTTGGCTTAATTTAAAAACAATGAGAAATGTTTACATTATTTGTCTTTATTTAATTCTACAAAGAACAAATTTACGACAATGTTCATGTATTGTTATCATCGGTCTTCTATAATGAATATTAAAATTTCATTCAGACGGTGTAAAAGTGTTGACTTTAACCGCTACAACTGTAAGAGCATTTGGGGGATCAATTACTTACTATTCAGTGATCAAGTGATCCTTGATTGAAACAAAGTTTGTCCCGTATATGGAAGAAATGTTTTGATTTTAAAAGATTTGTAAATAAGGGTCATTGATCTAGAAGAAGTCGTAAATTGGTATCAATAGTGTCACAGTTGTGTCGGTTAAAGTTAGCACTTTTACACCGTTTGAGTGAAATTTACAAGTTTTTTTACCATTTTACAGAGTCTGAGTGACAATATATGAAGATTATCGAAACGTTTTTTTTTGAGAAATTAAATAGACAAATAATGTGAAAATTTCTTCAGATGTCTTTAAATTTAGCCAACTATGAAAGGAATAAGGAAAATGATTATATATTTATGTATCTAAAGATTAATGCTGTGCATCTACGTTTTATTTCTCTTTATATAATTCGTATATTATTAAAATATTATATCATATATTAATATAACATATCTTATTCAGTTATGTTGTAAAAACAAATAGTAGCGTAGAATCAAAACACGAGATAGAAGTATCAAACGGACCTCGGGCGACAAAAATCACTGGGTCAATTGCTCTCAAGGTTTTTGTTCGTCGCTCTGTCATTAAAACAATTATAAACTTCTAAGTAGCGAATAATTTCATGGTAGTTCTGCTCTGACTGTAACTATGTGTTTATGACATTGGTTTATAAAATGAGAGGTGAAATTGAAATGGTGATGTGAAGTGCTTGAGAGATGGGATACTCGATATAATAATTATGTAGGTAAGCTTTCTACATACTATGTTATTAACGTTAAATTGAGTTAGAAGAAATAAATTGTACACTTGTGTGCCATAGTAATTCACAAAATTTACAGTAGCTGTCGCCACATGTAACTGTCACTTATCTAGTACATAACAACTGCTTATTGTTAGATAGTCCTGTAGTATTTTGTAGCCCCGATGCAGGCATTACACCACAGCCGAAAAGATTATCAGTAGGCAATTGAGTTATTTTTATCTCAAGACATCCCCATTCGTATTCATAACATTTCACAGGCAGAATGTCACAAAGGTTTTTGTTTCAAAGAAAGGAAAGATACGAAAAAACACGAACCCTAGGGAACAGTGTGTGAAATTGCATCTCCGGGAGAAGGGGCGAGCTGCGGAAGATGTCCTTTTTGTTCGTGCGAGTGCGGGCGGCTATCTGCAGCGCGCAGGGCCGTCGACCCGGCGGGGGAGGGGCCTGGGCATAAAACCGTTCTCGGAGTACGTGCTCCGACCGCTTGCCAACGCGAAATATGACGCCCCCCGCCGCACTTGAAGAGCGACCTGACTGACCCACGCACCTGGAACTGCGACCCGCCCATTAACAACTGTAAACTTCTCCGTGATAACTACCTGCAGCTGGAAGAGTCGCCTTTCGGTTGAGTTGACTGGAACCGCGAACTAACAATGGTCTAGTTCGGACCTGTTGTATTATGTATAATGTTTGATATTTGTTTGTTTCTCCTTCGAAGTAGCGTGCGTCGTTGCGTGGAGGACGCTCTGAATAGTGTAATTGAATGTGCGAAAACTTGTTGCTGCAAATTTAGAAAACGATCACTCCCCGATTTTATGAGCAAGTTCTAGAGGGAGGAATGAAGTGTTAATCCTAGTCTGAAAAGGAACAGTTTTTCCGATATTAGATCATGGTATAAATGAAATCAGATCAAAATATTTTTTATCAAATGATTACGTATACTAATAGGTTCTTGTTACAATAATAATAATAATAATAATTATTATTATTATTATTATTATTATTATTATTATCATTATTATCATCATTTTAATGAAGTCACATTGTCTGTAACTATTTTCAATCAGCTAAATAATAGCAAAGAACGTTCTCGAAAAACATGTCCGTTCCTATTAAAAAATAATAACATTTATTATAATAATAATAATAATGTATTTTTCTACTGGAGAAAAAAAGTATAACGCTCAATTCTATCGAAGTTCACGGGTATAGAATGTTTGGTGTGTTGGTTATGAGCCACATCCGTGACATCTTTTGTAGGAAGTCTGGAATTAGGTATAATAAATTTGTATATCATCCAATTAAGCCAATACTTACAATCTTATTTTTGAATGATCAATTTTAAGTTTCAGAACATTAATATGTATTTCAGGTGAAAAGTATGCAATATTTCAGTGATGAATAATAACAATTAAACAATTATTGTAATTTAAAATATTAATTATCGAATAAATTAATTTAAATTAAGGAAGTAAATAAAACTCAAATTTTTCTTATTTAGAAGATATAGTTTCTGCCGAGGAAGGTAGAAAGTTGAGAAGGGGACGCCCTATTTGCCAGAAGTACGTGGGTTTTCCCAGCTTGGACACTCATAATTAGTCAATGAGCAAACAACAAAAATTCTTGCCTACAGAATGTTCCAGTTTATTTCTGCATCCTCCTCTCAGATCTCTGCCCGTCCCTTCCTTAAGCCGCTTTGCCGCTTTTCTGCTGACGCCCCCTGTGGGAAATTCCCAGAGAGTCCCTCTGCGGCCCGCCGGGAATCCCTTCCCCGGTAGGTCGCCTGGCCACGGGCCGCGTCCCATGTCCGCTGATAACTAGACCTCGGATTTTAGGACAAATGCCTATTTATTTAGGTTGTGGAAAATCATACAGATTTTTACGAATCATGAAAAAGTAGATCTACTGATAGTATCTAATAGTGCCCAAAACGTCCTAAAATGGCGGTTGATGGCTATTTTAAATATTTATTTGCCTAAAACTGCGTAAAACAAGCAATTTTGAAGAATTGTCATATTTTAATTTTTTAAATTTTTTTTGTACCAAAACACAAATACTTTCCTGAAACGGCGAATATTCCCTGGTCGAATTTGCAATCGACTATGCTCCGAAATCTCTCACCCAATACACCGAACATAAGTAGCTCTGCCACGTCAATTTAAAACCGTATGTTTCATGCTCGTCTCCGATAAGCACGCACTTCTTAAGCAATTGCACCCATCCTGCCTGCAGCTGCGCTGTTGACAGGTTGAGAATGAAAAGTGTGAAAGAATGAATGCAATTTAAAGTGATAAAATTATCTGCTTGTAAGCGTTCTCATAAAATATGTAAAGACATGACATTCCTGAAAAATATAAAGTGTCTAATTTAATCTTTTTGTCATCAGTTTTAGATGCCAGAAACACAACTTTTCATGACTAATGTTTTTAAATACCTGGTTAATTATTTTGTAATCCATTTTAAGTGTCTAAAGCTCTACTTTCCATACCTAATAGTGCCTAATTTAGTTATTTTGTTACCAATATTAGGTGCCTAAATCATCGTTTCTTTGTACCTGATATTACAAGTTCTAGTGGTAACTAACCACCCTAGGATGTGTATATTAGCATACATTACTGAATTGTCTGAATAATATTTATCTACTTGACAGCTAGCCGCTGCCAGGAGAGAGGGGGTTCCGGTATCGAATAAGTGACTTCAAATTGTGATAATGTTACTGCAAATTTGCCGAAGCTTATTAAGATAAAAATACTTCTTACAGCGCGAAATAACTGAAAATTGAAGAGCACCATTTGGTACTATTACTTGTCTGGGTATGCATTGTCTGTGCGGCCAGCTGACTTGCAGTCAGTCCCGGGACGATAAGGTTCCGTTGTGGTGAAGGTTGTGAATAGGGGGCGGATTTTAATGAAATGTCTTTTTTTTTTTTCAATTTAAAACAATGTCGTTTAATAGTGATATTCATTGTATGTTATGACAAAAGGAAATTACCCATTTTTAATGCATTTTTCGCTTTCTTCGATTTTAATATCATTTTAATCGGTACTTGATTCAAATGATATTTACATGCAACAAATGTGCCTCCAGAGAATTCCTGAGTAGCCTATTGGATTTCTTCGCTCAGAAATTGAAATGTCAGCCATTGTGAGTACAATGTAATCTAAGGCTCCTGTGACACCTATCGGCGCCATTGTCGGTTGAGCTGATTTCAGGATACCTAAATTTAGAGATTTCCTGGAAAAGAACAGTCAAACCAAACATTTCTAAGCTGAGTTCACATGAACGAATATAAGAAGCCGCGATTACGCTAGTAACGTATCCAACAGCTTGATGTTGTTCATCCGCTGACAACAGCTGACTTGTTTTTATCACATTTTATGTCATTTTTCTTTGCTTTTAGGCCATTTTATGCTCATTTTTGGCGATGTTTCTAGGTCATCAAATCCGGCCCCTAGTTATGAACATTATAATAAGACGTGTCGTAGATTAGATGTAATATTTTGAGATTTTCATTTTATCTGTTATGAAGGTGGCGCCATGGCGTAGTAATGTGTGGCACAGCTCATCGACCTGTCAGAGTCGCTTATATGCTGCCGGTGCGTAGATAGACGTATGACCACACTGAGTTCATTCTGAGAAGTAACGAAGGGTTTCAATCCGCCATTCCTTGTCAAGAGAAAAGCAGAAATATCTCCGTAATATAGCTTCATTTCGTACAGTTACCCCACAATACTGGCATCAAAATGTAACAATAGATATGGTGATTTATGTTAGTAAAATTATATAATTTTTGTCAAAAACGGGACATACGAATATATAGAACCGAATCCTTACTATAATTCCATTGTAATGCGTTATTATTATTATTATTATATTATTATTATTATTATTATTGTTATTATTATTATTGTTTTAATCTTTCAGAGTTCATTGGCCAGAAGTCACCTATATACCATCCAAAACTGCATTATTGTCAAATATAAAATTAACGGCATATAAACAAAAATATTAAAGTTATGGATGAATATATAAAACAATTTTTAATTAGTATCGACAAAAATCCATAAAACAGAGTTACATAAGGGACGAAGTTTAAATCTGCGCACCTTTTCATTGCTCCAGAATCGTAATCCTTTACCCTTATACAGTAATCCTCAACATTCGCGAGAGTTTTAGGTTCCCAAATGCATCACCACAATGTCAAATCGCGAATGTTGAGTCTAGCTTTTAATGAAGAAAGGTAGGCTAGTCCTGGATATCGAAAAGCTGTTTAAAAAAGAAATAAAAAATGTATTACTTGCGCATGTCCCTGTGAACGGGCTCAGGTACCGCGACCGTCACTGCCTCGCGGCCGTGGGTTAAGAAGGTACGTGTGGTTAGCACGTAGACATCCCACGCCGTATTTCGGTCTTCTCAATTTTAAGAAGTGAATTTTCTCGTCACACAACAACATATACTGGGACATTGCAAGTAAAACGCACACTATAGTCTTGCCTCGACCGGGGATCGAACCCAGGGCTGTCTACTGGAAATAAAGAAAAAATATCTGACAAACAATTACAGTAGAACTGTGTAAGCGTTACTACAAACACAATTAACAATCCAATGAGAAGAAATAAAATAATATTTGAATGTTTTCAAAGTTGAAAGTGATAGATTGTAATAGAAGTAGAAAGTGAAAGATTTTTTTTATTACCCTCCTCGTTGTTCTAATATCCAAATGTGGAAGAGTTGCTGCTTCTATTTTACTTTAAATTTTGAAGTTATTTCCATGTTCGGATCACATTCGAATGGCCTTCCCACCCGAGCTTGTTGAAGTTTTAGAACACCATTAAGTTTTGACACTGGAGTGGCTCTAGGACGCAGTTTCGCTTCCGTTACTTCATCATTATGTTCCAGGAGGTTTCTTCGCTGATGAATTCCCGAAGCTCCATTTCAGTGACATTATAATGAGACTTGCACAGATCCTGAATGGCTTTTATGTTTATGTGTTCTTACCAATTACCACCAATTTAATGCAGCGGAATTGAATTATTTTACACTTCTGTTATTCTGTTAATGTGAATTGACATTCCAACTTTCACATTTATGCAGAAGGTGATATGTTGAGCTCTGGTGTCTGCCAAGTTCGTTTTCCAGATGACGCTGATAAAGGAAATGAAATGTGCTCGCTTTAAAAAAATGTAGTACGACCAAAAGACGCACTCGCGAATGTTGAAGTTGCGAATGTTAAAACCAGTAGCATTTTTCCAATCGCGAATGTTCGGAACTCGCAAATAGCGAATTCGCGGATGTCGAGGGATTACTATATAGTTGAATTATGAATAAAGGAACAACAAGCATAGTTGGCAAGATCTGAAAACTTGAAAAGTTTGCTCTGGAATAAAAAGAAAAGTATATGCATGGGCAAAGTAACTTTAGATTTTATTGCTCAGCCATTCAGAATATTCAAGAAGTTTATTAGACAAAATATGCTTCAAATTGTCTTAAGAGCTTATTTTCAACGTTTCATTCCCGGACATTCTGTATTACTGCGTACACACATTCTGCAAACTTGTGTAAACTAAAATGCACCCATCAAACAAAACAAAACAAAAAACGACAGATCGAAAAACGACAGACAAATTAACCTAGGTTAAGGTACCGACACACACCGATGTATGCCGCCCGGACTTACAGGCACAGTGAAATATCACAATGAGCGTGTTGCGTGTTGCCCGTACATGTACGTACTGATGTTAACTGTTCATTGAAAGATTTTTTAATAGATTCGGGTGGATTTTGGAACAATAAAAAACGTATTAAACGCGGAAGTTTTCTTGAGTCCCGGACTCCCTACACCCACTTCTTTACCAATGTTAAATGAACTAAAAATAGAAGATAGTTACGAGCGTTGTTGGCAAAATCTGACAACCAAAATGTTATGCAACAAAAACTATTTTCCATCCAGAAACGAACTACAGATTTGATATAAAAATTCTTTTTTGAAATAAAGAAACCTCCCACTCTCCTCACATCTAACAAAATGAGGGTTCAAGAAAACCAGCGCGAATAATGCAGTGTATTAAAATAACAGTCAAACAAACCCAACTCGTAATTTTAATAACGTAATTGTAATTACGTTATTAAAATTCATTATGCTACACGTTAGTTAAGTTCATTATGCTACGCGTTCAGAATTCTTTCAAATTCCGTCAGCCTTCATACTGCTCGTTGTGTATAGTTTGCGAATGTTCATTCCCGCCTGAGTTAAGGCATAATATTCTGGGGAAACACATCTTACAGCTCCCAGATTTTCAGATTACGAAAAAGAATTGTACGAATAATAAGAAAATCCTACCCACGTGATTCTTGTAAGTCTCTCTTTATTAATCTAGGAATTTTACCATTACTTTGTCTCCTGATTTACGAATTAGTAGTTTTTATCAAAATGACTTACTTAAGGACGGGAATATATTTTCAACAAGCGCCGATGTCTGTAAGTATAACACTCGACGTAGTAATCATATTCATCAGGTGGCAGTATCAACAGCTCACTACAAAAAAGTTACATACAATTCATGTACATTACTCAACAACACTTCGCCAGATGACATTAAACGATTAAATTCGATAGAAAAGTTCAAGTCCCAAGTAAAATCTTTTCTACTGCATAACTGTTTCTGTACAATTCGAGACTATACCGAGCATCAAAAAGGAAAGTAGAATTAATTTTAACAATGATAGTTAATGTAATTATTTACCATTTGGACTGTATACTTCTAAAGAAACTGTAACAAGTACTGTACCACAGCTTCTGGGTCGATGACCCCATCTCGATCAGGTTTTTCGTCCAGTTTCCCTGATCTTTTGAGCAAATGCTGAGATGGCCCCTTGTTTTGCTTCTGGACATAAATGTAACTTATTATGTTACATTTATTGTTACATATATTTATTTATTGTATTATTGTATCTTCTGAATTTCAGTGAGAAATATAGTTATTGAAATTATCGTTTTCCATATTGTCACGGCAAAAAGTATTCTTCTTTCGCGAAGAACACGATGAGGGTTAAGAGCACACATTTATAGCTACTTTACCTTTGAAAATAGATTATATTATATAGGAGCTAATATTTTGTTAACAAAACTTGGAAAAAAGCGGTCTTTTTTGTGTATTGAAAATGCGACTATAATATGGTTTAGGATAGAGATCACAGAATTATGAAAACGAACACATATTTCACTTCTCCCAGAGCTCGTCACACAGTTTTTAACTGTTTTTGACGTAAATAAATAAAAAAAATCATAAAAAATTCTTTTTCTTCAAGCGATCCGTATAAATGGCAATCGGTATAGTTGGAGTTCGGTAAGTTGTAATTCAGCTGTACTACACAGGTGAATGTTCAAGTGGATCTGAAGCCCATAGATATCCATAGAGAAACGTTTTCTCTCCATGTGATTTTTTTGTTTTCTCTTGCAACGCAATTGCAAGGGATCCAAAACACGTGTGTGTGCTGACAAACAAACCCAATGGTACTTTCCATATCTTGCATTTGACTGGCGCACCCCAACCTACCGGAAATAGGGAAAAGCTTCAGTTACCGTACACGAGAAGTTCGGATGCAAATAATGATATCCGATTTTTCAAGTTTCGTAGAACTATGCAATGTGATACCACTGTTTATACGGAACAAGCTCCATATGCTGCAGTGTATGAGTGAATTATCATGGCCCTTTGTTGTCTGTTTTTAATCCAGTTGGAATAAATTTTCACCGTCAAGAACAAATTTTTCGTGATCGTAATATTTTACTTCTACCTTCTTCGCTATCTTTCAAACACAGAAACATAAATCATTAATCATAATATAACCATGAATCATACATAATTAATGTAAAATAAATAAACAATAATTAATTCAATGATAATTTGAATTTTAAGGATCTTTCTTTATAAAAACAGATTAAGCAAAATGTGCGTTAAAATGGCTCTCAATCTGATGATGGTAGCTAAGCCATGAAATAGCCTACTGTTAATCTGATGAACAAAAAATTGATAATTAATTTTGGTGTCTTTTGTTATTACTACTGATTTCTTTTCGAAATCTATTTTTTTAAACCTCCACCGCCTTGGAACCGGAGCTCTAAAACTGTTGAATGTGTTTTAATTCGGTCAAGTTAGAATTGACAAAGATTAGACGAGTGAAAAACTACGACTAATAAGGTCGTTTAATAAGTAACCTAGTTCGCGTAATAAGAGAGGGCGGCTCTGTACATGTACATTCCTTGTCTCATTACTGAGGAATGAATTCCGTTGATTGAGGTCATTTTTACATTAGCTCATTTTTTGACAATTGCTTAAACACAAGCGTTGCGGGTAAAAGTGAAAGGTCATCACCACCATCATCATCGCGGTCTAATCTTAACCTAGTCTAGTCCTAATGGTTCACCATTTTCTTGTTCTCCCGGGGTCTCGTTTTCCAAGTGGTCGATATTTCTATGGCTTTTGAGGAAGGCGTTGCTCCTCTATTCTATATAGATGTTGGTTCTAATTCTTTGATACTTTTGGATTTGATCGAGGACTGATACAACTTTCCACTGTTTTCGAATATCTTGATTTCTTTCGTGATCAGGTTTTGTACAACCTATTACTGCTCTCAGAAATTTCATCTCTAATGCCTCTATTCTGCTCATTTCACTTTGTTTCAAAACCTAGCATTCGCTACCGTATAGCAGGATTGGTATTGCCATTGTCTTATAGAATTTTAACTGTTTCTTTTCGGGTTTTCTTACCAAGGGTTCTTATAGTCCCACGCATTACCTGGAACCACGAGAGTATATTCTCTATGTCTCTGTCGTAGTTGTACGATATATTGTTTCCTAGATAATTAAAATTGCTTACTTGATTCAGAACCACAATCTTAGATCTCACTGGATCCTGTCCCGCAAAATGCCATAATTTGGGTTTTAGATGTAGATATTTCAGAGTTATAACATCTAGCCATTGTGCTAAGCTTGTAGACAGTAGATAGCGTCAAAGGCGTGTGAAATTGGAATTCGTAATGTTATTCATTCCTTTTATGGTTGGGAAACACGTGAAGAAGAATCATGGAAGAATGCCGCCTATATTGGGTGACTCATGTTCCTATGTGAACACGAGAGTTTCGATCAATGAATTCAAGCAAGGCAAAACAGACATCGACAACTCATCGAGACCTGGTCTTCCAAAATCTGCTCTGGCACCAGAAAACACTATGTTCATGACACGTCCTAACAGCCAAGGAGTAAATGTAATTGAGTTGGCGGAAGCCACAAGTATTTCAATTCAGTGTACATTTCATTTTGAACAATGAATTCCACTTAAAGTAACTGCGTGATGGCTGCGTCATTTAGTTTTTACTTTCTCGTCCTTTCTTTGTAAGAAAAGAATGTATTGCAATCATGCGCAGGAAATCGACGATTTTTCGTCAGAAAAACTCTTATTGCTTGGAACTGGTAACGAAAAAGTGGATAAACCTTTTATTCCTGTAAAAAGTAGTAAATTGCTCCCTCTAACACGTGTTGTCAGAATCCATCTTTTGTGGACCCTTGATATAGAAAAAAAGATTGACCCCAAGAGACTGCCCGTCTGTCCGAGTGTAGTAATCGCTAGCGCCTAAAACGTTCAGCCGAATTTTTCCATATTGATAGTCCCCGATTGATTTAAATGAACTCGAGAACCTCTGAATTTGATACGATGTTTTGATTGGGGAGGTTCTTTATTTGAAACCTCACATTTTCAAAAATTTCTCGAAAATAGCTTCAAAGTTTTTTATTAAACATTGCCCTCGGATAGCGTAAAGTATGCCAAAAACAATGGTGGAGGTCTCATTTTTTTAAATCTCTTATAGTTTGGATATTGCAAGATCAAATGTTTAGGGTCTTAACACAACCGCAATATTAAAGACAGATTTTTCATTAATGAACTATGTTCTTGAAAGAAAGAAAGTCACAGAAAGTCTTGTAAAATTTTTAGAAAATATGAGATATTTTTGTATAATTTTCCGTGAATATAGTCAATTTTTACTTTGTGGCTACGGAGTAGAGAAAAAGGTATATAATGCTGCGCGAAAAAACTGCGAATTTTCGGCAGAAAAACTATTAAACAGCCCTAGTAACGAGAAAGTGGATAAATCCAGTTGCTAAATGTAGAAAAAATCCTTTATCACATGGTGTAACGAGAATCCATGTTTTGTGGGTCCTTGATACCGAAATATCGAATGACGGCAAAACTTCTGTCCGGCCGTCCATCTGAGAGTCTGTGAACAACCCTAGCGGCTAAACCGTTCAGCCGATTTTCTCCAAAATTGATATTCTGGCTGATGTCATGGCACCTTGAATTTGAAATCGATATTTTATTTTTTGGGGGTCCTTTTCATGAAGCCCCTGAGACTTTTCCAAGTTTCCCCCCAAAATGGCTCCATCGTTTTCGATTGAAGTTTGTTGTTGGATAGTGTGAAGGACGTTTAGGAGACAGGTGTAGGTCTCATGTTCGTTGAAAACCCTGATGTTTCGAAAATTGCAAAAGTTCATACTTTATTCGGCGACTTCCTACAACTAAAATATTAAATATATAGGGTTTACCTTATATAAATCTGTTTCTTAAGGATAGATTTTGAAATAAGGTCACGTACAAGTTTTCAAAAATTTGAGTACTTTTCGCGTAAATTTTGCTTGAAAATACGGGCGAGAAAGTACGTGCTGTTTTAGTGCCACTAGTTTTCTTTAACTTTTCTCCATGAAAAGGTCGGTAACAAAATTAGTGCTAATTTCATTTTCGGCAAACTCGGCGTTTTTGAAAATTGAAGAATTTTCACATTTAAAAACTACAATACAGATGATAGAGATTTTTGCGTTAAAAGAAAATCTGTCCTTCAACATCAGCTCTTTAAAAAAGTACATGTATAATTTCGTGACAAAATTAAGTCTGTCCGTAATTTGTGCTTGAAGTAAATACAATTTATAAAAAAACACATTTTCTTAAAAATCGCTTCAGATTTTGTCTTTAATTTTTTCCACAGATGGAACAAGGAACGCTTAAAAGTATGGCTCAGGTCCCATTTTCGTTGAACTCTCTGAATTTTCGAAAATTGCAAATTTATAAATAATGCTAGAAAACATGTGCTGTTGTGGCACCACTAGTTTTGAAGATAAAACGAATTATCTTGCGAACACCTGGCAACTGTTTGCAACTGTTCGGGAAAAGTTCAGCGAATTTGATTCAATGACTGATGATATTTCGAATGCGTCAACTATCATAGTCATTAGTCCCATTAGTGTAGTGAATATTATTTCGCGAGAACTGGCAGGGTTCCTTCTCTAATGGACGGAGAGATCTGGCGCCGATCAACATCGCGGTTTCCGCGGTTCCCCTATCCAGGTATATGCTCCAAACGTGGAAGTCTCAACCGGTACAAGCTCTAAATTCTTGACTCGACGACTGACATATAGCATAGTGTGTGTGTGTGTGTGTGTGTGTGTAAGGGGAGCGGAGGGAATAATGTTGAGGAAGAAAAGATAATCCACGGTCTGTAGTTCCTCTGTTAATTGCTCCGGCGTGCACCTGGCGCTGATCGGAGAAACCACTACACTTCTCTGGGATTAAATTCTGAAATTGTCTCTTTACCTCTTTCTTCATCCTGCCATCTCTTAGCGTTTAAACGCCATTTTCTTAAAAAACGGCTCTACTTTTTCAAAGAAAATTGGCATTTAGAACGAGGTTTTACTCTTCTTTAATATTCTTAAAATAATATTTCCGTTTTACTATAACGCAACCAGCAAATTAAGAAAATCTCAAAAAAATGTACTTTGGGCGGCGATAGATGGCAGGTGGCAAAAATGTGGCAAGTCCGAACAGCTCGCCGAGACCAAAGGAAATAGCAAACTTCGTCTTCTTCTACACTTCGTGAGTTAGGTTTACGCCTGTTCCGTCTCCACTGTATCTTTCAATTTTTTCTTGGTTCTTCCCATATCTCTTTTCTCTCTCGCTTTGTAAGCATATGCTAATCTTGGCAGTGTTGTTTCTTCCATTCTTTCGAAGTGCTGCAGCCACTTTTTCCTGTTTATTTTCATAACATTATTTAGAAATAGAAAACTAATACGGGAAAGTCTGTGCTATTCTGTAGCACCCCTAGTTTTTATCAGTTTGTCCTCGGATAGCGCGTTGGTTTGTGTCCGTACATCCGTCTGTGTCAACGCCATTCCCTAATCC
Organism: Acheta domesticus; assembly: GCA_031308135.1. Classification (NCBI taxonomy): domain Eukaryota; kingdom Metazoa; phylum Arthropoda; class Insecta; order Orthoptera; family Gryllidae; genus Acheta; species Acheta domesticus. The sequence goes on along the minus strand of JAHLJT010008446.1, from coordinate 242,156,705 downwards.
GTTTAGGCTATTTTCTACAAAATTCATATTCCCCAAGTGATCGGACCGATCTTCAAGCCCTGCGATTTTTAATAGAATATTTTCATTTTTGGAGCACTTCGCGTGAAGCATCAACATTTTCAAAATGATCTAAAAAAATGGCTCCATGTTTTTTTAAACTTTGTCTTCGGATTGCCTAAAGAACGCTTAAAACAATGGTCAAGGTCTCACTTTCGTTTAATCTCTTATTTTTTAAAATCGCAAAAAATGTACATTGAACAAATCCAATGTTGAAGATAGAATTTGTTGTCTTAAATAAAATCTGTTCTAAAAATCAGATACTTAAAAAAAGTACGTTTTTGAAGAAACGAGTTACTTCTGCCTGAAGTTAGTGCAAACTATAAACCAAAAACTTTTCCTTATAAACGGATCCAAATTTCTTCTTTAATTTTTAAAGCAATTAGCAAAGAAAGCATAAAAATGGCACAGGTCTCAATTTCGTTGAACTCATGCACAAAAGCCACATTTGCATTTGATTGTCTTAAAATATTTGTGTTTTAAATGACTGATTTGATAGTCTTTAATTATCCCGGGGATTTCGCTGTCTCACAATACGTCGTATAGAGAATTAGGGATATATTTTATTATTTTTCTCACCTTTTTTTATTATTAACCCATTATTTACCGAATTTATTTCACTTTCCGTCGCGCGCCCTCATTGTCGTAGCGTCTATGCGCACAGAACATTGTTGGAGGTACCTGGTTACAACTGTTTTCAACTTTTATCGATTGCTTGCTATCTTTCTTCATGCTAAATGATCGCAGACCAACCACTGCTTGCTTTGGCGTCTGACTTAATCACTGGCGTGTGGAAGCGAAGACCGGTTTTAGAGGAAGATTCGCACCGTCACAAGTCATGAATACTCCCTGTCTCGGATCGTACAATGCTTTTGCGAACTCGGTGAAATGAACATCCAAATTTTAGGAATACCATATCATGCTTATGTGTTTCGTTTAAAATGTTTCTTGAAGTTAAAATATTATCAAAATAAGACATTTGAGCTAAGAAACACAGTTGAAGTTGACTGCCCCTTTTCGGGCGCGATGAGCGTGAATGGGTTAATGTGTGCATATTATATTTTTTATAAATTACGCCACCTATTTGTATTGAATTGCAGTTCAATAATCTTATTAAGTTTAGCTTGTCGTCATGTAGTTAAGTTTATTTTGTGCTTCCAAGATTACCATTTGATCCTTAGTGACCAACCCCTTTAAACACATTGGACCTTGACGCAAACTCTGTCAAATAGTCCTAGGGTTTCGGGTCAAGGACAACGGAGGAGATTAAGTGACCAGCTTCACCCTTTGCACGGAGGGGTTAGATGGTGAAATATGGCGCATCTGCTCACTAGCGGGTTGGATAGACCTAAATAAGGAGAACTCGTTATGTTTGTTTTACGAAATTTTGGCTTACATTCCAAGTATTATAATAATTTGATACTATTTTGAACACAATAGTGTGGTTTGAAAACCCAGATGAAGAGACAATTAAAAACAATATTTCTTGAACCAAAAATAGATATATAATAGAGCGTCTTATAGAAAGTAAGAGTATCACAAATATCAATTAAGGATTTGAGTAAACTTAAAAGTTTTATATCATTTCTGAAAACTTTTGAGGAATCTAACGCAATAAATCAAGAGCCACCTGTAATCCCAAAATAATTTCTTTAAATTATTTCTCGTACTTTTACGTAGTATTATAATATAATAATTCTTTATAAACTGTAGTTATCAGATTTTGACACAGGAATGAATAGTTTCATATCGAGTGGGGAGAAGCTAGACAGACGCTGAAGTTTAAAAGTTGCTAATTTAGCTGCTGAGAAGTAGAATGGTATAAGTAATTTACCTAACTTTAATAGGACAACAGCTTTTCCGTTTATTGCGTGGTTTGATTATGTTTCTGCTCTCCGCGCAGAGCTCCTGTTAAGCGGCCACTATAAAAGTGTGCCACTTTGTCTCAAGATGTAAGCCACCCAGGACTATCCAAATATGGAATAAGTAAAAATCGGTATTTTAATGACTTTGACCAGTCTACCTCTCAGCAGCTTAATTGTCAACTGCAATGAAAACAAATGGAAAACACATGGAGACATTGTGCTCCAAGGGACCAACGTCTTTACTTCAAAGAACACAATCATAGAAATGCTTAATTTCTTACAAAAGCAAATAGATGTACAAGATTTTAAGAGAACTCAAAAAAACCGATGAGGGACCTTGATTGTTATTATTCTTATTGGTAAAAGGTACACTAATTTAAAGTTCAGCAGATTTAATTGAAGAGCATGGTATGTATGTGTGGGCAAGAGTGAATGCGTGTTCAATTGATTTCATGAGCGAATAAAAACGCAGGGGAATTTTGTATTATACAACAAACAGCTATGCTCTGAAAAATTCAGCCTTTGAAGAAGTAGAATCACAAAAATTGTTGAAAAGGAAAAGAACAAAAAAAAACAATAAGAATACTATTCTCTGCTATATTAATTTAAGGAGTAATATATTTCGCAAATTTTAAATACACTTCATTATTTACGTTATTATATTGTCTCCTATAAATTTATCAAATTATTACTTCAATAATAATAATAATTTGATTCAGTATAATGCTGATCCCCCCAAAAAGGAGTCACATACACACCTCGGGATAAATGTAACGGAGCCTCGGTGAATGTCCGCGTGGTTCTAGGCGGTCAATTTGCAATCCCCCAAATTTAATAATAATAATAATAATAATAATAATAATAATAATAATAATAATAATAATAATAATAATAATAAATTATCAAATCAATTTCTCAACTTTTTGGATCTATTCTAATGTTTTCCTACTGGAAGTTAATATACTCCAATCGAAAATACACGCCATATGTTGAGATTGCTTCTTGCTTCCGCCAGAGAGTAATCTCTTTCCCCAATGTCGCGCACCGGAAACAGTTTTACGATGTTAGCAAAATCGAATAAACTTCCCATAACGGGAGCAGAGCCGCTTTAGGTCGCGTTCCCGCGCCTCTGCTGCGTCGCTCGCCCTCGCTCCCGCCGCCGACCTCGCTCGCCTCGCCTCGTCCCGACCCGACCCGACCCGATGCGACCCGGCACCCCCTACGCAGCTTCCCGACGCGATCCGGGGACCAGCGCGCTTCCCCGCCACCCACGACGTCCCCGCGCCCCGCACCCCGTCCCTCGCGACCCACGCCCGTCCCACGCCGTCCCGCCTACTCGCGGCGCCCGCGGAAATCGATACTGGGAGCTCGGCCGAGCCCGGCGAACGCCCCGTTGCGTCCCCGTCCTCCTCCGCTTCCTCCCCGCTGCGCCCTGTCCCGCACCGCCCCCGCCCCCCTCCGCCCCCAGTCCCGCCGCCGCCGCCGCCGCCGCCGCCGCCAGCCGCAGCTGCTCGCATCGATCCCCAGGCTCGGGCGCCGCTAGCGCCCCATTCGGCCGTCCCGCCACCGCACGCATTTCAGTCCCACAGCCCCACGACCGTCGGCCAGCCGAGGAGCGCCATCTTGGACAGCGGCTGTTGTGCGGGGCTTTTAGGTGAGTGTTGCCGACTCGCGACCGCGCGCTGTTCGCCCCGCGGGCGCGGGACCGCGCGCGTGTTGTACACGCTTCCCGACACTCCCTCGCGTGCTCGTGTCCTCAGTGTCCTCGCCGTCCTCTGCATCCGCTCGTCGAAGCGTCCTTGCCGGTCACACCGAAAGCGACGTGGCAGGTCTCGCGCTTTTGCAGTGTGATAGGTCTAAGGGCTCTGTTTCTGCCCTGGAATCGCTCGGTCAGACGCCGAGATTGCTTTTGAATATTATCCTCGGTGTGGCCGAGGCGATGTCTCGAGGCACTCGCCACTTGACTGGTGGTAGGAAGACACGGCTTTTGTTCTTGAAGCTGGTCAGAGATTTGACTGACGATTAACACAGATTGCGTTGGAAGAATGTAATGGTGAGTCATTTCAGTTGTGTCTCGTGATGATATTTGTTTCTTCTCACGGCTAGACACGCTGTAATGACAACAGACCATAACATTCTGAGTTTACAGTGAAGGTTCTCTATTTATCATTTCAAAAATCTGTCATGTTTGTATGTTTAGTTTGTCAGTTTCGAACAACAACACAATGCGAATAAACCGATTTCTTAACAAACATAAACATTTCTAGTACACCTTCTCATCCAGTACTCGTTTTACCAACCTTTCTCAGTATCCTGACTAACAGCTGTTTTCAAGGCAGTTACCACTGCACCAAGTGTTTACCCACCTCAACTTTAGTAGTAGAATTTAAATGCATTATTTTCCATCACTTTGAAATAATAATCGCTTGTATTCTCGTTTTCTGTATCCTTATATCTGGAAAAAAACTGTTTAAGAGTATTTTGTACCTTATAAATCATCATTTCAATTTCTGTGCTAAATGTAACTACATTAATATTACAATGCTTGATTTAATGTACAAAATGACACATCATATAAACTCAAGGACATTCATTAAAATATTAGGTATAAAATTTAATATATACTGCTTATTTTTTGTAATACATTTACATCTTCATAAATATTTAAACTTGATTAAATATGAACATTAACATACAAACACATAGCAATAATTAAATATAGAGGCTATGGGCATTTGAATTCAGTAATGTCCACTCAGTCGCCTCGTGACACCTGTTGAACTGTTCTCGTCTTATGAATTTGTAGTACCGTTTTCTTTCGACTCAAAACTTCCTTGAAAACAAATCGAACTCACTAGACGATTCAAATAATAATGATTTTTCAATTCAATTTACCACCAATAAATATTAAATGAAACTATAACAAAATTCATACTAATGACTCCAAAGTGTTTAAAAATAGCAATATCAATTATCGATGTACCTATTTTATTTAATCCGTTGCAAAATCCTTAGTAAATGAAAAATTACCTGGTTCTTATTGTATTTTTGTTAAGGTTTATTTCAGTCAAACTTGTTTTTAATAATTACTTTTAAAATTAAAAGCTCATTAATGTTTTAATGAGCTTTGTTGAACTCGCTGATGAACTTGTCCTAACATTTCACATTGTCAAAGATTATGAAACAAGATAAATTTATATTTTCTGTATTAACGGAGGGGGGAAAGGTGTAATAAAATCGAATAACAAGAGTGGAGTAAAACAAATAATTAATGCTATTTCTTTTTGAGAAGTTCTTCTATATCCTAGTTTACATTTTGTAATAACTTACATAATGCTTTGCTGATTCCATAAAGCATCAAATGATGTATCTAATTCGCATAAGAACATTAATATTTTCAAAATTGAAACTGAATTAATTATTATATCTTATGCAACTACTGATAATAAAATAATTCCACAATTGCTTTTCATTGCGCAATTTGTAAGTAAAAATAGTTATTTAGTCAATCGATAGTGACTCGATAAAATCCCTCACTAATGTGAGTGCTTCTGCAGCTTTCCATGTACGAGTACTTCTCTTTGTCACATCACATTGAACATTAAATTGCAGCAGCGTTGTGGAAAGCCATTACTTAATACGTATCTTTTTCAAGATAAATAATCACCATCAAATCCATCGGGTGAGTTTAGCTCAGAATCAGCATTGCCGCTGTCTCTGCAGTCATTTTGACGGGGAGACTCTAGGATTCGTGTCCTGCTTGTGGCGGTCTTTCCACACTAGTTAAATACCTAGGTGGAATATAGCTGCTGCGTGGAGGAGAATTCTACAGGCCGACTTTTCTGATCGGCATTACATTGCGAATGCCGGAATAGTACCCAAGCAATCGGTGCACGAAACGCGCGAAATGAAACCTTCATCTTCTTTGTTCTATTGTTACCCTTACTCACAAACACAGGCTTATATTCACTACACTACCACCAGGGTTGGGCAAAATGATGTAAATTTAGTATTTAAATACTTCGCCAAGATACTTTGTAAATAAGTATTTAAATATATACTCAAAATACATTAGGTTTTGAATTGCAAAATACATACGTATTTAAAGTATTCAAATACTCAAAATACAGTAAATACAATAATTATAACTTTTTAATTGCGACTATATTGTAATTGTCAATTATAATAAATGACTAATTCAGTCATAAATTTCTGAAAAATAAATAAAAAAATTTCAAATATAAAACCCTTTGACTTATGTTCTCAAAAACACTATCACTTATACGTTCACGCCAAATATAAAATGATATCAAATACATGTCTAACTAATGTATTTCCTTTTAAAACGACTAGTTTTTTAAACAAATCAGGTAATAAACCCCAAGTTGGCGAATGTATAAAACCCGCAAAAACTGATATTGAACTGGTGCTGATGAATGTAAACAAGTGTTATAAGAAATAAATGCTTTTTTTATTGTCGGATAATTGTCCAGCACTTTTATAGATTTAGATTTATCATTTAAAAAATAAAAAGAATTCAAGTTCAACAGCTGAAAGGAGCTTTTATTTTTGTTACAATGAAGTTCATTCATTTCGAATAAACAAAAAGAAATTATCCTCGTTATCTTCTTCATCTGTATTTAACGTATTTTAAGTATTTCTTTTTTCAAATACAATTTAATGTATTTAAATACATCTCTAAAATACATGTTGAAAAAATCAAAAATACAGTTTTTCCAATACAAAATATTTTTAAAATACGTATTTCAAATACAAGTATTTAAATACTGCCCAACCCTGACTACCACACACAACGGGAAAACTGTCGGGAGCTTAGAGCTTATCGGGTTGGGATGGTACCCGGCTGAAGAAGATACCTAGAAGGGTAAATCCTTTGCAAACGGACGTGCAAGTCGACGCCAGATCTGACTGTCGTGCCGGACCCCGCCATCTCTCATGATAAAACGTTCACACAGAACTAATGACCATAACAGTTGACGTGCCGGGAAACAGCAATTAATTAATCCATCAAAAGGAAACACAATCAGCATTTTATTCAACTACATCAAGAAAACGGACATTTAATTTATTATAATTAAACTATTTCGGACCATATTTATTATTTTTAATCGAGACATTGCAGTACCGTGAGATATTCCCAACGTACGAAAAAAAGGTTGAATTAAAAAATAAGATAGGTAATAGAACCTTTCGAAGAACAATGCGCCTGTGATACAAGCACACACACTCCACTGCCTGTCAGATGCCAAGAGCAAGAAAAAGCTTTGAAAGTTTACTTGTTAATATTTTTTAAGTGCATTTTTATTTAATACTTTTTTGAGGAAAAAAAATTGATTTCCGAAATTGTTTTTCGATTTGTGGTATATGAAGCTGTAACCAACACCGAGATCTCTTTGAATGTCTCCAGTTTGGAACAGCTCCGCTTCATTTCATAACCAATTTTGAATAAACAATTAAAAATATTTTCACATCCTGATTCTTGACCTGACTGAACATTTCAGATATAGACGATGCTACTACGTTCAGTATTAACTAATGAAACGTGGTATAAAATGTCAGGGACTACATTCATTTTTACAAATGATAAGGAGCTAATTTTTAACATGGCGAAATTTAAAACTGGTCAATAGATTTAAATAATTATCGATGGTCAAAATGATGTTGAAGTCTTTGACTCTAGAACCGAAAGACACATAATTTTCACTTTTCAATTATTCTGCCATCTTTCAAGAATGGGAACAAACTTAGTGATGCTACAAAACACATAATTTCTCGTATTATTTGTAACGATAACATGATATTTAAAAATTGCATCTTACATCTTACCAATACTTCAACCTTCCCTTGAGAAACTCACCAAAATAAGAAGGTAATATAGAAAAAAAGGACTTAGTCTAAATTCACGAATATGGGGAGATTTTATTGCAAACAGCACTTCTGCCATATTATTCAGTAAATTGTGTTACTCCTACAATGAACAATTTAAGAGTCGTTTTTGAGAAAAGCTCGTTAACTTTTTTTTAGTTGTCAGGATTTCACTTAAAATAGCGTGGAAATTACTCATAGTTTGAAAATATTGAACCATTTAATGATGATATTTAATCATTTAAATACACAATTTTAAAGAACAGGTTTCATTAAAATATCTCTAGTGACCTGCAGCAGCAAACCTACTGATGAACAAAACCATATAAAAGACTTTTCCAAAACGTAGCACACACACACTGCTCAAGACCAACAAATTAAATATTTGCATATAACACTGTAATGAATTAGATATTATGACAACAGCGTTCACGGATAACTGTAATAACACAGTACAGTATACACGGTAATAGTTCAACATTTCTTTACGTTCAATTAATTCAGAATATCAAAAAAAGTTGCTATTCCATGACCCAAAAACTAAAAAGCATATATTTTTGGCAAGCGATTTCTACTTTACAGCCATGCTATCCCATGAAGTCAGCTTTATCGTAAGCAGGGACGCGTTTAGTGTGAGAATTTATTCGGTACGCGCTGTGTGAGAATAAGCGGAAGACACGATCTTTTTTTTTTTTTTTTCATTTTTCAGCCAAAATCTAAACTTTTATTCTTTTATTTTTGAATTTATTTATTTAAAATCACTCTATAACAACTAAGTCGTCGCGACCCTTAATTTTATAGAGCAGTGCAAACAAATATAGGAATCACAGTTTAAAAAAATAAACATGTCAAAGTCACTTACATTATTTCAGATTATAAGGAATAATAAGGTATGTATTTCGCCTAGTTTATGTACTACTGCAAAACCCAATATCATTTATTTTATTATCATTTATTTATTTATTATAATTAACATTACTAAATTTTGCAATTTCTAAGTTTCAATATCTCGACACCCCATCTGTGGAACTGAACAATGATTCAAGACTTCCTTCCATTTTCAGAAGCTTCCTAATATCATTTAGAGCAGGGCATTCAAGAATGAGGTGGGAAGTGGAGTCTGTTGCACCAAACTTTGGACAGAGTTCTGGATCCGACCTCTTAATAAATAATTTATTAATAAAGAATAAATTACAGACATTGGGTTTGAAATTAGGTTTGAGTTTTCCGCGGCCGGAGTCAGTATTTACTTGGCTATAGGCACAGGTACCAACGTTCTGTCCTCTTAAAGTCTTTTACTGTGGGAGATGAGTCAAGGATGGATTGTCTTAGTAGATGGAGTTTGGAAACTTTCAACTTCCAGTTAGAGTCCTTTACAAACTTTTGAAGTCTTGAAGAGTGCCTTGAATATGGTTGTCAGCACATGTAAATGATGTGTCGGCACATGTAAAAAATGCAAAAAATGGACCTAGAAAAATGGGTTCCTTTTTTTGCCATAACAAAATTAATGTCTATACTAAACAGCATTGTTCTACATATTGAAAGAAAAAATGACATTTCATGAAAATACGCCCCCTACTCAGTACCAATGATTTTATTGTGCGAGAGGATACACATTATTGTCATTTGAGCCCCGTTGATAGCTTGATGTTGAAGAATTTTCTGAATTTTTTGAATGATTGAATTGGTAGAGAATCTGTTCTCAATGGCTGTGAGAGTTGATAGTGAGTCTGAAAAAATGGTAATGGATATATATTTTGATGTCTTAGCATTGAGTATAATGACCTGAAGAACTGCCCACACGTCACGAAACTGTTTCATTGTTTTGGGATTTTTCTCGAGATCCTTAGTATCGAAGGGAAACAAACTTCTCACATGGAAACAGACTTCTCACTTGAGTATCGATGGAAAACAGACATCCCAAGAGGCTGCACAATTTCACAGTAAATGAGTAATAGAAATAAAAATATGTTATCCAGTTGATTAAAAACACTTTTTTATTGTTAGCAATGTGTTGCTTCTTCCTTATCAACTGGGAGTGATAAAGGTTTTTAATACTCTTTTGGCCACTGCAGTTGACAAATTTCATGGGCCGGAAATTATTAAACCTGAAGTAACCTAAAATAACAAATATTTTTCTTTGTATTCTACTAAAGCAAACTGTATAAAATAAAATCCAATCAAGTTATTACATACGACAATAAATATAACTTATCTATTCTAGAAAGATACTTTCCTCTCGTGAATAAATTAACTCGTTATTGTCTTGGGTAAGAAATTACTCATTCTTAACCACTTTGTAAATCAGAGGTCTATTTTCAAGAAGAGCAGGATTTTCACCATTTATCTTCTATTCATACATTTCTATTAAAATGGAAACGAAAGTGTATTTAGTTATGAAATTGCAACTTCGTTGACCAGGGAGATCTATGTTTGAGTCCCAACGATGATAGATTTTTTAGACAACCTACAAAGCAAAGCTCAAATCCACCGCTGTCAAAATGAAATAGTTGATTGGGCAGGTTGTAGTGATCTGCCGTATCCGCTGTTTCTTTCCAAGTATCCGAGCGGATGAAGCAAGAGAACCTGAACGGTTTACAGACAGCCCTCGTCACTTTCCCTTGTCATTTCAGTCCGATTCTGAAGCACGAGGACTCATCTCACATTCCCATTTTATTTGTTTCATCCACAATCTCGAAAGAGCCGTTCTGTGAATACGCGGATGTCAACCTGATAAGTACACGGCTGATGAGGGTGTGTGGCCTTGGAGGCCTTGCCATCAATCCAATCCTATTTTATACTTTTCATTTTGTAAATACAATTATCACATATTCCATTGTCACATTTCAGAGGAATATTTCTAAATTACACTTTATAAAATTTCTCGCTATATTTTAATTTATTTTATTATTTCAAACATATTTAGAAGTAATCCGACCTGAAATCGCCCCCTTTCCTGCACTGAAAAGTGTTTCATCATTGTTGACCAAACCCCATAGAAGGTATGAATGAGAAAATATTACATTTATTTCAAGTAAATAACGTATACTTTTCCCATAAAAATAATATGTGAATAAAGTACAAGCTGTTGAAGGTAATAAAATGAACCTGCTGAAAGTTAAAAGCACTCCCACATGTTTAAAATACAATTTATTGAATAAAATAACATAGTAAGAAATAAGCATAAACAATAACAAAACACTTAAAGCTCAAAATATTAGATGAGGTTATATATGAAGAAAAACACAATACGTTTTTTTCAAAACAATTGACAAGTGTGTCTAAGCCAGTAGAGTCAATTTACTTAGATCAAAATCATCAATACCTTATTCGGTTCCTGAAATAACTAACTTAAATTAAATTAAAATAAATAACTAACAGCCTTTCTGAAAGCAAATTTAAGGACTTAAAACCCATCAAAACATAGGTCTGTCATTTTTATTCGTTTGGAATGGGTATTATTTAAAAATCATATCTACGTCCGTGTGCCCTTCCGCCCTCCGACCATCCCTCCATTCTCCTCCATTTCCTTTCCTCTCTCCGTCTCTCCGACTGGCTCTCCATTCCTCTGTCCGTCTGTCCGACTACCTTTCCGTCCGTCTCTCTGTCATCACGCCAATCCCATTGCATTTGTGCGTCCGGCCATCCATCCGTCTGTTTGTACAACCGTCAGTTCGTTAGTATATTTTTTGTTTTTCCATCTCTCTGTCTCTCTGCCTGTCCATCCGAATTTTCGTCTGCATTTCCGTCCTTCTGTCCAACTTGCCTTCCCTCCGTCTGTCCAAATGTCCGTCTGTCCAAATGTCCGTCTGTCCAAATGTCCGTCTGTCCAAATGTCCGTCTGTCCAAATGTCCGTCTGTCCAAATGTCCGTCTGTCCAAATGTCCGTCTGTCCAAATGTTAGTCTGTCCAATTGTTCGTATGTCCAATTGTTCGTCTGCCCGTTCATCATCTCGTCCCTCCTACCGACCGACAAACCGTCGGTCCATTCGTCCGTGTGTCCTACTCTCCATTTGTCTGCCCGCCCATCAACCAATCCGTCTGTCCGTCCGTCGGATATACTGTAATTATTTTTAACGACTTAATATTTAAAAACATTTCTCAAGAATGGTTTTCTTTTTTTCTTTTCTTCCTTCTTGCTCAAGAAGATCACAAAAAGTCTATACACATAAGAATAGTTGTATATGTGTTATTTACATTGAAACCTCGAAATTGTCAAAAGATATCTGAAATTTCGAAGGATACAGGTCGAAATATTGTAAGATTATGTTTACAAATAACATTAGAAAGTGTGTGCTCTTGGAATAACACTGGCTTCTATTGGTATTCTTTATTGCGTGGAGTAAACTACTGTAAAAAGATCGGATTTCGGAAATCTATCTAAAATAACAAATTATCAAGGAAAATCTTAAAAATTGCTATATTCTTCTCGAACAGCCATTTCTCTCTTCTTTCAAAAACCTGTGTTTGGGGGATTAGTTACGTGTAAAGTCATTCGCTGAATCTGTGAAAAACAATTTTTTTTGTTAATTGCTAATGTGTTTGTAATAAACATTTATATGAAAATTTTCAAAAATGGTCTTTGAATGTTTATTTGAGGATTAACAGGATTAAACCGCCTTGCCATTGGGCCGCTGTGTGTCTACGTTCCCCAGAGGCCTCCACACGTTAAGGCAGTTGAAACATAAAGAGTGGGGATTATATTTTCTTATTAGTGAGAAATGATTAATCTTTCCGAGATCCTGAATTTACATTTTTATTTACACGTGAATGGATAAAATATAAACATATTATAATAAATAACGAAATAGACCATGCCTCCAATATTCCAGAAATTTCCTTGCAGTTACACTTCGACAGCCGAGTCATGCTGTGGCCGCTGCTTAATGAAAAGTCACAGCGACCTAATCGAGGGGTAGTATTACCACGATATATGAACAAGTTTGTATTATTCATGCAGAATATTGCAAATTTCCTTGTATTAGTACGTTCTTTCTATTGGGAATCGTTGCCTAAAAATATGTATCTCTAAGAACATCATGGTATAACTTTCATGGTAGTTAACTCTGAAAAACACATTTTGATTAAAAGAGCTGTATAATATGTTCTTCTCAGAATCTTTCTTTGAATTTTATTTCATTAGACATTTTTAAAATCTTTTTTGGTGTAGTAACCCTCTCAAAATCACGAATAGAAAATCTAAAATGGACTTGTACTGTGTCTTGGCTATATACACTGTTTAATTTCGTTTGTTCGAAAAAATTGAATTTTTGTTCTAAACAATGAAATTAACTTTTTACTCTCATATTTGAGGACGATTTCACTCCTTTAAAACGTATGTGCAGAGAAAAGAACAAGTGATATTTTCTTATCTCTTCCAACACATCCAAAGTTGTACAATTATGGAGGTCACCTCGTGATGTTTCCTTGTAAAAACTCGGTTTACTAGAATGTTTCCTTCATCTGCCTCGAATGGTAACTCGAGCGACCTGTCGTTCGTGAGTAGGGCGTTGACTGCTTATGATCTACATGAATGCATGTTTATTAATAGTAAATTTTGTCAAAAATTACCTTATGAATCAACAAATGTTCTCAGCTTTAAGAACTATTATATTTTCTCATATTACGATGACGTTTCATCCAACTTTGTGGACCTGTTCAGAGCTAAAATAATATAAGCTCGGAAGAGGTCCACAATCTTGGACGAATTGTCAGCGTAACAGGACAAAATAAAGACGTATATAGAGCTGAGAAAGTATTGTTTATTCAAATAGGTCATTTTGAACAAAATCTATTCAGTTGTTCATTGGATCCATTAGTGTAACTGCAAAAATAAACATTCAATCTCCAATTCAAGCAGGCCACACAACAGGCCACTCACTCTAATACAGGAAACCCTCGTTAACATGAACTCGCTTAACACGAATTCCTCCGAAACACGAACAAAACGTGGGTCCTGGCAAGGGATTACGGTAATTCGGACATTTATAATAATCGATTTACACGAATTTTTACTACACGAACTCCGATTATTTCGGTACCTTGGAATTCGCATTAATGAGGTTTTACTGTAATTATATTCTCAGTCTCAGTGTAATAGTAATGTTAAATCCATATCTATTTCCGTCAGAGATGAAGTCATTATTTAGAGAGGTCATCTTTCCTGACACTTCTGAATCCCTTCACAATTTTCGAACTAAATGAATTATTTTCTTCCTACCACTAATTATTTGGAATGAAAACTTTTTTACGTCATGTTGACGTAAAAATGACTTAAATCAGTTGAAGCCACGTGCCTTGAGGTCTCGCTCGACCCCAGGCACAGCATACAGCTGAGCGCACTAGGATATTACGTATGTGTTGTATGTTCTTTCCTCAGGAAATCAATCAAGAAAGGGCGGCACAATGGGACACTTAAGCTTAATTACCATGTCGGCTGTCATCATCGGCGCCGTGGCCTACATGCCTCATGGCAAGGTGAGTAGCGAGAATGACCCGTGACGGAGCAAGCGGTGCAGGCGTGATACTGTAACCCTACTGCAGCACTGGGGCACAGAGACTATGTGTCGTTGGAGACCTAGAAATTAAAGGAGAGCAACGTCGACATATCGGAGGCTGCATTTCTTTCAGATACAATAAATTGTTATATTGAGTAGGTTAGAAAGGGGAAAGCTGGCGCAAGTATTCACTCAAATATTACTTCCTTGTGACATTACTATATTGCAATTGAAGGGGAGGAGGCAATGATAGAGCTCACTTTTATGCTTTGTAAGCCAGAAGAAAAAATAATTTTATGTAAATTTAGACTTTTTGAGTTGGGAACTATACTTCCTCATAATAATAATTATTATTATAATGTAGAGGAATAATAATAACAATAATAATAATGTAATGTTTCCTGCAACCCCTTTGGTTATATTAGTGAGGTACTTGATTGCGATATTTCCAAGAACTGATGAGTATGTAAATAAAATGGAAGAGTTTTTCACTAATGTCTTCTCCTGCCTTTAGTGTTAATGTACAAAGAATATTTCATTCCTTCGTTTCACTTCTTACCTTCTATTTTGTCATTCTATGTGTAGTCAACTGTAAAGTAGAAACATTAATTGGTTATATTTCACAAAAAATTCGCTTTTGTTCCGCTATTTGTGGCAGAACAAAATTTGAATGGACTAACTTCTTGGTCCACTTATCACATTGTTATATAAAATAAATATCAAGGGGAAAGCTAAAAATTCACAAGAAAGAGTGTTTTAATTATTGAATAAAAGGATTCACTGATATGTCCCCAAATTATTAATATGTTTGATTCTCTTTATGAGTTCATATTTCTACTTTTCCTTTAACCTCTGAATGTTCATGACGACGTAAATTTATAGTAATAACTTTGGTTATGCTACTCCATGTATAGAAGTATTCTACTGGGGAATGTTCGTTATCGGATGTCAATGACGTAGTGTGATCAGAGAGATGCAGACCTTTCTTATTTTCAGTCAAATAAGATAGCATTCCAGCGACAAGGAAACATTCCAACTCAATATTAGTACTGTGCTCTATATATTCTCTGAGAACGTTCCGTGAAGCTATTTGAGAACATATTTTGAGACTTTCGTACTTTCTGGTACAGCCAATAACTCTGCTCTATCACCTGTTACATAGGCATTCCGAAGGTTAATATTCAATAATGTGCCGAGAAAATGTCGTTTCATTTCATCTATAGTCATGATATGCTATCAAAAGAAATAACCTTGTGTGGAATGATTGAATGTAGCAATGAGTGTCACTATGTTTATTCACAGATTCTTCAACCCTGTACATTAATTCTCACAATAATGTACGGGGATATTTTGATACAAAAGTTAGTTGAAGTGCTATGACTGCTTCTTGCTAATAATGTGCTTTCTTAATATCAGGACACCTTAGTTTACAATTACCTTTACTGTCTCGCCTCACTACTTACTAAGTAGTAAATTATTTCCTCTAACACTTGTAGTCAGAATCCATGTTTATGGGTCCTTGATATTGAAAAATTGCGTGACGGCAAAACGTCCGTCTGTCCCTCCATCCGAAACCCATTTGCATGTACATGTAGTGTTACAATATTACATAGCAGTTACAAAAAATGGGAGAAAGTAAGTGATGTTGCTGCACCACTAGATACAATAAGTAAGTTTACTTTAAAATACTAAAATGCAGTATTTTATTAACGATTTCAATGATAACGCCTATAGCGCAAATTAATACAGATGCATTCATTAAAGTAGTTAATGTATGTCAGCATTGAATAGTAGTTAGAAAACCTCTGTTACATGTCACATTAGCCGCGTATTCGTTTTCTGGGAAGCCTCATCGATGTGTCAATGTCGGAATTCCCACTTTTCCATTTGTCATGAACGCACCCAAACCAATCCTTTTCTGTCATCGACCACTTTTGAATGAATGGGATGCTTCATATTTTAATTAATATACAGCACACAATATAACGCAAATATTGGCTCATAAATGATAATTACACAAAGTATATGAACAAATGTTTTGAAAAATAAATGTTTTTAATTTTTTATATTATCATTTTTAACTTACCAAATATAAAGACGTTCTGAAGAAGAGTACCGTGAGAGATAAAGAATGAGCATATACCCCTCTAGTGCGACCCATGTAAGAATATGGAGTGATATGTTGAGACCCATGAGAAATTTTGCATCAAAATTTACTTTCAGAGCTACTAAAAAAGATCAGTATGGGAATCATTCGAAAAAAGATGCTTAAGTCACGCACTAAGAACACAGCGCACACAGGCTATCCAGCTTGGAATGAAATTCATCATCGTTTAGGAAAACCTACATGTTTCAGCAGAGCGGATCACATACACAAAATGTTGACAAGAATTCAGAAAACATACGTTGGGAAATATACATTCGCGAACCAAAATATTAGAGACTGGAACAGTTTGCAAGTCTTTTTGGAGAAAAATATCTCTTGGTGACACGTAAGAATTACTTATTCAGTACTGATTTTACTCACTTTAATAGTGTCGTACTTATAAGTATAGCTATGTAGCTGTGGTGTAGCACGTAGACTGCTCGCCATTGTTGGGGCGAAGGATCGATTCCGTACGATGCACGTGGAATTTGTGGTGGATAAAGCGGACCCGCAGCAAGTTTTCCCCTGCTTTTTCCTTTGCCATTGACTCCATTACTGCTCAGTTATAATTAGCCATTCATCTTTATCCATTTGTCATCATCGTCATCATCATCGCTTGCATAAGATGGTGCAAGATAAGACAGAACAAGTGAACACGTCCGGAGGGGAAATGCACTGGAAAGGGAAGGAGAAAAGAATGAGGAGAAAGAATGAGAAATAGAAGGAAATGAAGATGAATATAAATGAAGAAATAGAGAGATTAAGGATGTAAACGTGAAACTGAAGGAGACGGTATTGAAGGATAAATAACAAGACTAAGATGAAAACTGGATAAAGAGACTTAGATGAATGATGAATAAAGAGACTTAGATTAAGGATGAATAAGGACTCAGAGATGAAGGATGAATAAGGACTCAGATATGAATAAGCAGTCAGAGATGAAGGATATATATGAAGACTGAGATGAAGATGTAGGAGGAGACGGAGATAAAGGATCAATTATAGAGAGAAGTAAAAGGAGAAGAAAAATAAGGAGAAATAGAGACAAATAAGCGTAAGGTGAGTAGCAAAATTTAATGAATTCACGCGTACAAATAGTAATGTCATCATAAGTTATACAGGTACTGTATAAGTACTGTTAAGTAATGTACAGATAATGTATAAATAGTGTACATACTTAATAGATATATTAATAATGTAATAATAGCATTGATAATGGTAAAATAACTCCCAAAATGTTTAATCATATTTTACTTAGGGAATTCGACACTTAACATTTTCGAAAAGGCTTGTCTTAAAATCAGGAGAACATATTAGAAGTTCCTTCCTTTATAATAAATGTGAAAATTAATCAGAAACTATGTAGCTTGCAAAATTTTCACTTAATCGCGGGTACACTCCTACTTTCATTTTTATTCATCCAAACCTTTCACTCGTCCAAGAAACAGTAATCCGTCCTTTTATCACTAGGAATGAAAGTTATCAACATTCTCTATTCACTTAACGGGTTTTATATTTGGCCTGTTAATCAGCCTTGTGAAATGTACGGGACTAATGTTTCATTGACATTCCAGATTTAATGTTTCATTATCTCTAGGCATTATCAGAAAATATGTATCACCGAAGTTGGACGATTAAAACGCGTTTTTTAAAACAAGCATATAGCAAAAAGACTAAACAATTAAATAATGAGAGTAACCAGGGTTTTTCGCCAAAGGGGCATTCATTCAGCAAGATCGTGGCAGAGCTAATGGGCGCGCGTAAGAGGCATAAAAGGCCAAGTCTTTGTTTTAACAAAACACAATTAAATATGGAAAATGGAGTTTCAAAATCAATTTCAAAAAGATAGAGTACATGGTGGTAGAAGGGAAAAGAAGATATTTAGTAATGGAAGATGGCTCGATTGTTACGTGCTGTCAGACATATAAGTACTTAGGAACAATTTTAACAGACCAAGGGGGCAGTGAAGAGGAAATTAAACACCGCATTCGGCAAGGAAAATCTGCTATTCAACAATTACGATCAATAATACGGAATAAAAATATTGCTAATAAAATTAGAATTTATAAAGCAATTGTGGAAATCATATCACTGTACTGTGCTGAGTTATAGGATATATAAAAACAAGAGTCAAAGTTAAAGGCTGTAGTTTAACGTTAGTGGAAAGAATCAGAAATGAAAATATAAGGCTTCAAATGGGTGTCATGTCGGTTATAGTGGATACAATAGGAGGGAGAAGATTAAAAAGGCCATCTTAGAAGAAAGCCGGAGGAAAGATGGCCTTTAAAAACATGGAGATGAAGGTGTCAATGCACAGAAACAGAGATAGACCAAGACTTACAAGATATGATGGTGTGCGACAGACAATGAGAGATCGTCACATCGAAGAAAATGCAAGATAGAAGAAGATGGAAGTTTGAGTGCGAGACACTTAAATGGTGTAGTTCCACTCGTAGGAGGAGAAGAAATAAAAGAAGACAACTAACAATAGGGAAGGCAATATGAGTAGAGAATGTGTTCCGCGATGAAGACAGGAATGGCACGTCTGCTGTCACGGTTGTGTATGACTTCTAGTAGGAGCCGGCAGCGGATCGGCGCGCTGCCCTTTTCCTTCCCCAAGCCGAACAAAAAAATAGTGCCCAATATTGACTATTTTTGGGTAAAAATAAATGAATCATATACACACTTAATTTATTTAGTTAAAAAACAGTAAAAACTGTATGTGACGTATGGATACACGAGTGTATGAATGTGTGTACGTGTACAAAACTGTATGAGAATGTATGTATGTGTACAAAACACAGAAGACGTACGAAAACATGCACGAGTGTATCTATGTACATATATACGTCACATACAAAACAGTATGTGACGTATATGCACGAGTTTGCTCGTCCTACATCTTATTCGCACAGTAGGGCGTAAACAGTGGTCAAAAATAACGAGTCGTTAACTGTTACGAATTGACGACAGTAGTTTTTAAAAGTTGCCCTCGGTGACTCGTTGGTTAGCGAGCTCGCTTTCCACGGCGCAACCCCAGATTTGATTCCCGGACGGAGCAAAATTATAACTGCTCACTTTCCTTACAAATATTCCTGTATCTGTTGCTGTGGGACGATGAGAAACCTCACCCTAAAGTTAAGAAGGCCGGTATACACGTTGAAGGTATGTCTTTGTGATAACCACAGGAACCCCTTATCCCATGGCCGAGGTCTGGGTCACCCCTGGTCAACCAGGCCCGTAGCGGGCTGTTGAGACAAAGGGCAGGACACTTTTTAGAAGTTAAAATGTATTAAAAAAAGATTACAAAATACTATCCAGAACTAATTTGCTGAGTTAGCAATCAATGTGTACAGTCTGGCTTTAAAATTCTTGTTCTAGTCTCTCAAGGATTACGATATTACAGAAAACATGTTAGGTGCCTCCTCACGCCAACTATTTCTTCCCCAGTCACCATTGAATTTGAAAGTGAACACATGATTCTTCAAATAACTTTTTAGATATTTTTTACACTCATTCTTTTATGCTTACTTGGGTCCTCTGATCGCAGTTAACGCCATTCTATATCACCTTTTGTTCATTTTCAGAGAATGGGCAGGTCATATCTGCCAAATACGAGTCACACAGACATATTTAGAGGTGCAATTTCTCAGGCATAAACACAAAATGCATCAGTATTCACGTAGTGACCTCTGAGTCAGCTCGCAGAAAATTGTAAAAAAAATAGTTTAATAAGGGCCTAATAAATTTCTGTTGTATCTACATTTTACGATTTGCAAACGTTTGGGATTTTGTTGCCATCAAAATTTGCTCTGAGGGTTTTCCAGAATGAATTCAATTTTTCCAGAATATCTGGAGATTATTTCCCCGAAATTCTACACTATTTTTCTCTTTACTCTTGAGTTAACCGTTAACAAATTCTTTTAAGTTAGAAGAATTATCCATGAAATATCTTTGAAATCTTTATGACTTCAAAATGATAATTCAAGATTAATCTCCTTTGCAACATTGTTTACTATTCTTACAAATACGCTCAAATATTTCCTATCATTACTTTGGAATCTGTTATCGTACCGATGATTCACTGCCAAAAAATCTTTTTGTAAATGGAGTTACTGAATAACAGAAGAATTTCTTTCAACTTTCAGTAAAATGTTCACTTGTATTTGGTTACTATGTATTATTTTCGTCTGATATTGCCATCATTATGAACGGAATATGCTGATATAATAAATTGAAGAGCTCTCTTGGCACAATGCATCCGAAATATACCCTACACCCGTTTTCTATATTTCAGAGCAATATTTAAACGCATCTTTCTGTTTGGGAAGCAATATTTTGAAATGGATGAGGAAATACATCAGAGAGCATCACACGTTTTTAAGGTCCATAAAATTTCCTTTTAAATTCCTTGCAATATCAATATTATCTTTGAATTGTTGTAGATGAAAATTGTTACTGGACGTTCGCCGGGAATACTCAACATTACATTTATTTATAACTGCCCGTAGCAAAGATGGTGGTAGCAACGGTGATTGTTGTGAGCGGGCAGAGTTGGGCGAGGTAAGAGTCCCTAGATACAGAGAGTAGCGCATTCCATTATACCACCGATTTCACCGTGTATGTACAGTAGTCAGCAGAATTGTAATTCTGTAGTATTCTGTGTGTTGGGAGCCATGAATACACCCCAAACCAATTTTAATATTCTTGAAAATCCCCGTAATGTCACCAATTGTTATAATTTTTCTTCAGCTTTTGTTTGCTGCCTTACGGTGCTGCCGGGTGAGAGGATATTAAATGGCGACTGTTGAACTACTATCTGTATCAAGGGACTCTAGGGCGATGCAAAGCAGGGTGATGACGGTGAAAAGAAGCAGGGTGGTTTTGGGCAGGCTAGGGCGTAGATACACTGTAAAACATAATAAATTCCTTTCCCAGTCTATTAGACCATTGTATTTAAATAAATTTCCGGAGGGTACTTCTGCTAGTACCGAAACAAATTTAAGATTAGGAAATCTCTTGGTTATGTTTGAATGTGTGTAAATCAGATAATACATTTTAAAGTTTTTAAATATAAAATTGAGTTAAGGGCAGTTGTTTTTATTACGACAAACAATGTTGTGTTACATATATTAAAATCGTCTCCTGTATTATTTCAGTAGTATACCTTTGGGTTCCGGCTCTCACACGCGACCAATATTTGTAAATGAGGGCTCTAAAGAGAGAGAATTTCACGGAGACTTGACTAATTCCACTTTGACTTTAAAAATATGGATGATTTCTTTAAAAAAACGCATCGAAATATTCATGTAAAATGCAACCCGCATCACATGTCAACCTATATCGGCAAATAACTCGTAAACAAAGCGTTTTAGAGACTTAAAAAATAAACTTTTTAGGCCAAAGGCCTCAAAGAAGCGTTTTTTACACCATAATCTACAAGATGAGACATTCTCCGTTCCATTCAATTAACTTTTCGGTTCCACGCTTCGATACTATCAAGGCCACCTCAATATTTCAGCCCTTCCTGCTGGTAGCAATTTTTGTGGCGACACGCTTAGAAGGCTTCGACAATCTTTATTTACGCTTTCTATTAACACCGTAGTTTGTGCAGTCTGACGAGGTTTATTTGCATAATCATTAATTCAAGATTTAACATGCGAGAGTTCTCGCACGGGTACGCTAGTAATAGATATTTGTAACATGAGAAAGCGTAGGGAAGAGAAGGGAGAATTAAGATGAATTATTTAAATTGCCCAATGACAAAAACTTTTTAAAATTTCACTTCTTTTATAACATTCTAATTTTGCAGGCCTAGAATTACAGTTATTTTTTCATCGCACAATAGAAACGAAATGTTCACAAAATCAACAACATAAATTTAATGAACCTAGGAGCGTTACATTCTTAACAAATCCATTTACAGTTTCACGGTTCCAATTGTTGAAAATAAATATCAAATGAAAAAAATGTATTCATTGTAGATAAATGTTTCGTATGTCATCACGAAGATACTCATGTAGTTTTGATTTTCTAGTCAAAAGTATTTAATTAATAACTTTTTATAATTCAACAATTTATTGATTTACTTGTGTGTTTGTTGAAGAAGAATTATAGCAAAGATTGCAAGCAAAACAAGGATGCAATTAATACTTTTTCTCCAAGTATAATTGAGAATATTTACAAATTTTATTTCTTTAAACACTAGGTTGCAATCTTTATTTTCACAAAGTTTCACAAACATAATTTATTAACAAATTTTAAAATTTGAGAACAGAAAATAAGAAATGAAAAACATTGTACTTACATTGTAAATACATTGTACAATGTATTATTTTTAAAATAAAAATAGTTCGTTGATTTTTTCACAAAATAATTAAATTACACCTTTTGGTAAGTGTTTTGTGCAAAATACATGTTGAGTAATGAAGAAGTTACGAACTGTTTCCAAGAAAATAAATTAGTTTCGAGCCTTGTTGCAATATGCCGGGAGAAAGTGTTACAGGGTTTCTCAACGTTATCGCGGAGTGGGGTGAGGGGGTGATTTCCATTCTCTGAGGCGCCATGGCGTAATCTGAAACAATTGGGAAAACCACAGATGAGCAGATGTTTGAAGTACAGCTGAAAGGCGTTGCAGCTGAGATTTTGCAACATTAAGATAGAATATGTGAGCACATTTATATAATTTGTAAGCAAATATCACTAGCAAAGTCAGACCGAAGATCAAAGTCGTATAGTCAATGTCGCACGTTAACAAAATTTGACAAATATCTTCTTCTTCTTCTTCTTTATCTAATCTTTTTCTTCTCAGGGGGATGCGTTAGCGCATGTGTTTCCGTGCCCTTAACTAAAATTTCGTAGACCGGTAAATTATAGCCTCGAGTTCAGACATTGGAAGTTTTTGATGCCTTAATGGATGACACAGCCTGAATAAGAATTCTAGATAAAGATAGGATGAGAAATGTAACTTCGATTGGTCGCTTCAATAGGTTATTGAAGCCAGAAGCCAGAATTTAAATCTGGCTGCAATGGATTATTACAGCCAGAAGCAGGGTAATCAAGTAATCAACGAGCAACGGACCGTGCACAATTCTTCATTGCTTATTCTGATAACGTATCCCGAACATGTATTAAGGGAACAATGTGGTCAGCAGTTCGTTAAAGAGCGACTGGTGTCATGAAAAAACTCTGCAGACAACACCAAAAATACTTATTTCCACGCAAATTTACTCGGTCGATTCTTATCATTCTTTTTTCTTTTTTTTTGCAAAATGTTTTTTTGTTACAGACTGTATGGTTGCCCTGGATAACATACATGTTCTCGCATTCTTACACTGAAGTATAAGGCAAACTAGAAGACAGCTATCTGACGGACTCTCCGCCAGCTAACTGTCCTGAATACGTGGCTGAAAATGTAGAAAATCGAAATAATAGACTACATCGACCCACATAAATTAGGTTAATAGAAAGATTTTCTTGCTTCCTTTTCAGGATTTATTTATTTCATGTTCTCGCCATCGGGCAGGGGGAAATCACGCCGCCTCGCGAGGGAACACATGTACTACACTTACGGGAGTATGTAATGTCCTTAACTGTTGACGCTGTCGCACCCTCTAATCAAATCAATCAAAATCAAATTGGGTTCGAGCGTTGGGAAGGTTGTATAATTTGTGTATGCCTCGTATTGTGCCGAGCCGCTCCATTGGCCGGGTCGCCGCTGAGGCATGGCCGCCCTCGTGCCCCAGTGTGGCGCGGGCCCGGGCGTGGCAAAACGGTGCGGGGGTGGTAAGGAGGCGGGGGCGGGGCGGCGAGGGGAGCGGATCCCCGGGCAGCGGCACAACTATCGATCGCTGTTGCAGGAGCCGTTCCTCACCGACGCCCTGTTGCGCGAGGTCGTGGATCGCATGGGCAAGGACTTGGCCGACGCCGCCGACGCGTACTTGGACTTCCCCGACACCGGCGCAAGGTGGGTACTATCACGCGTTGCCCTGGTCGCAAAAGACGACGAAGTAACACAAGCACTTTAGAACATGTGTTCTTATTGAAATTGTATTCGTTTATCAATAAAAGAAATCAAGCACTAGCACTGAAACGGCATACTGCATTTTCAAATATATATATATATATATATATATATATATATATATATATATATATATATATATATGTATTTCTCCGGCCCTCTCTAACATGTTGGAGAAACAATGCCGTATAACTGACATCCTTGATACCAATGGTATCTTGGCATTTTTAGCATTTTACTTGACACTACGGGTGCCATTTAATAGCACGGTAAATGAAAATGAACACGTATTATGAGTTATATTACATTTCCGATACTATCAATTGGAAAGGGCTGTTGGCATCAGGGATCTACAAATAAAAAAAACTGTCAGGAAGTCAGTTAAGCGGTATTGTTTCTTCAACGACGATATGCTCATCAGATTTGGGGAGGTGCACAAAAACCAACAATTCATAAAATCAAAAAAAATCAAAATAAATTTCTATGCTGTGGATTAAAAGCTCCGTGGTGCATACGAGATACCAAATTCAAAAAGAAATTTCTATTGAACCCTTAAAGAAGTGGATCTCGAAATTATTGTAAATATTATATTTATCTCCACCCTCCACTTTCCTTAAGATTCGTCATAGTAAAGACCTTCTACATCCCCCATGATTTGCAATTATTTCAGTTTAATCATGCTACAAGCTGTCTCAGACTCTCGAAAATTCATATCTTTGTCAATTGTGTAAATATCGAGTTAAAATCTTTTGTAAGGAAATAATGGCCGATCAAGGACAATAAATATTTAGAGTTTTACAAATATGTGTTCTTCAACCAGAAAGCATCATCGCGAGACGTTCCTAAAGTAACGGAGGTAACAGAAGAAATGTGGAGCCAGATACGTTCAATGAAACAGAAAGATAACATATTAATCATTGCTTATAAATTTTGTCATAACTATGTAACTCCACATATTTGTAGTACTCGTTATGGGCGAACTCCGCTGAAAGGTCCTAGGTACAAAGCCAGGTAGTCAAAAAATGGTCGAATTGCGCAGAAGTAGGGGATTAGCGACCATCACGGAAACTCCGCAGAAAGCTCGCAGATACAACGGGGAAATGGTCAAACTGACCAGAAATAAGAGATATCAGGGAAACTTTCGATGTCTACATGGGGAAACACGAAAGCAATACTATTTCATATTTCTATATAAAACGACCATTTAGGAACCTCTTCAGCGCATTGATCACCGTTTGTCTTGGTATCTTGCTGTCGCCGTTTTGATTGTGAGAAATTTCACTTCGAAAAACAGATCACTTAAAAAGATGTTTGCTTTGAAAGATTTGGATACGCATCGCCACCGCGCTCCGTTAATCATCGCCGTATCTCTATAAAATTGAGTCATCTTGCACGAGAAGTTTCTTGCTGCGCTGACTGTAAATGAGTTCCATTTCCTTCTATTCTTCTCGATGCTCACAGGAAGAGAACGAAAGATGGAGATGGTACGGAGATTATTTTCTGCGCAGTTCGGAGAGTGAAAGGATGTGGCGGAGTTCGCACCATTTACCTGAAGAAGAGGATTATTTTCTGCGGAGTTAGGCCATGCCCGTAGTACTTATTATTTATTTTTGTTAATAGTTTAAGTCTGTTAATTATAGAGAAAGATACTGGTAATGTGTAATATTTATTACGCAATTATTCTTTAAAATCAATTTCATTTGAAAAGTTTCTCAATTGCGGAAATTTTATTAGCACGAAAATTATCTATAGAACTGCATTCACAGTCTTAGAAACGGGACACAGGTCAAGAAGTGACAATTATTTTCACCTTCCAATTGGGAAATTCCAGTACAAAAACCCTTACTCTTGATGCTAGAACCTGATTTTTTTATTATTCGTGAATGAAGTTAGTGTCGGATTTTTGAAGAATCTTTCTTTATCACTTGCATCCCTCATACTCAAATTGTTTTTGCCATTCCCTTACCGTTCATATGAATTCATGGCATGCTGGCGGGTTAGATTTGTGTAGCCATCATTCTTAATATTCTAAAGCCGGTCTTTTCGGCAATTTAATTTCGCATTGAGGTAATTATTTGTATTTTCAAGTAGACAGAATATTCAGCATTTTTGTTTATATCTCTAATATAAAAAACATTTAAAATTAAATATTGTAATTAATGAATCTATTCAATACAACTTTCAATCTGCAATAATGTTTGAAAGAGTAGTCTTAGTTTTAGTAGAAAAAAATCTAAGATAATATATATGGAAATTCCACATTACTGAGATGTGCATTTTTACGTTCAAAATAATTTCATTACTTTTTCCACCAGTTTCCATTCATTATTTATTATGTTTACTTGGAATGCCATATTTTACATTATACTACATCTCGTGAATGGGAGAGCTTTCATTATATTATGAATAATTTTTCTCGAGCTCACCCATTACTAAAAATGTTGCATTCTCTGAGCGATTGAAATGTTGCAAAGACTGCATTAGCATTGGCATGTCTTAGGAATGTATATATACTGCTATATGCTTATGTGCTGATGTATATTTTTCCTTGATACAGCCCAGATGTCACTCACCGAGCATTTTCCTACCAATAGAATTACATTTTTTTCGAATTATTACATGTTTAAATGATTAGTTCGTAATGAATTAGTAAGAAAATTGTGACAATTCCAAAAATGTTATTTCGAATTATGTGTCGACTTTCTAACTTGCTGTGAATAAACTGATTTTTTTTTTAGTTTAACATCATGCAAGCTTGCCGCTTATTTAGGAAAACTTTCCTTCTTAGATGATAACTATTTTCAGGATCCTATGGTATTTATAATTTTCTCTAACTTGAGTATTTCCCTTCACTTCAAGTGCAATAAATCCAGCTAGTACAAATGAATACATTCTACAAAAGAAGAGAATATTATAGCATTGGGATCCGAGCAAGGGTTCCTATACATGTGTGATAAAGCATCGCATTGCGTGCAAGTCTTTTTGCGCACTGTTTTAAGCATAAATCCAATACAATGAGTCATTGTTCTGGAAGAGTTAAATATGGTATGTTTTGTCTAACATTAAGAAGTGAATGTCTGATGGAAAGTGACGAAATGTGGAGTGAAGTAACACGGTGAGGGCACGGCATCGAAAGCGGGGAACTCCCCCAAACATGTCATCGCTTTGGCGAAAGACAGTTGAAACTAAAAGGTCGAAATATGATATTTTAAGGTAAATAGGTTCAAAATATAATCATTTTCGTGAAATAAGACTTCATTTCTGACATTATACTAATTGTTGCATGGTAGCAGATGAATTGACGAAGTTCGCCATTTATTTTTATAGAATAATGTTGCCCCAAAATTCAAACTTTTACAAAATAAATTTTCATAAATAAAAAACAAGAGAAAAAAGTTTGATATAACTGGAATACTGCCTGCGAAGCAAATGAAGTTGCAGAGAAATTAAATTGCGCTTTTCTGTACGTACGATTTTGTGATAATATGTACTGCGGGAAAGTGACAACGCATTCGCAGCGAAGTGCAAATTGCAATAGATTCAAAACTAGGTAGACTCCTAGGAGGTGATAAGTCCTAGTACGCACTACGACAATAATATATGAAAGAAGCATTTTTGAAGATACAAAGTTTTACTCAGCAATATTTTTTCAAAATAAAAATAAATTATGATAAATTGTTTTATTCTTAGTAAATAGTTGCTGGTTTATTTGTATATTTGTTGAAATGTTACCTTTTCAAATTGCAACATACTGTTTAAGTTATGTGTTAAGATTTGATTAAATTTATTTACTCGAGAAATAGGTATTATGGAAATTTTGTTCCTGATCTATCCCATGGCTTTTACAACGCTGGCAGATATATCCATATTATTGACTTTAAATTGGTAGTAATAAAAGTAATTAATGTTAATTTTTTTATACTGTATACTTTATTTATTATTCTGTATGTATTATCACATAATGAAGTTTAGTCTTTTTTAGATTATAAATTATGTCCCACCGTACAGTAGGTCCAAGCGGTTCGCGATATCGAAATGCAGTTTTCACTCAATAGTTGGAGATAATGGGAAAAATAATATGCTGTAGAAATATTGTTTGAAATATTTTTAGTTTTCAAGAGATTTATTCATCTTTGATTTTTAAATGGAAATACATTTTTCTCACTATTAATGGATAGGTCATAAAAAGAAAAATACAATGATGTATAATACATTAATGTTTTGATAGTGATTTGATTATAAAATTATACTTTTTGACAGGTCATTTTGAACAATATTTCCTGCAGCAGCCCTTGTAACTATCGCCAGTGGAGAGGGTGCCCTTTGCGACTCGGCGACTGTCCTGGGAAGAAGGAAGACAGAGGTTTGGCAATGACGGTTGGAGGCGTAACTACAGCAAACCGTTGTCATGACACGACGAACACAAGAAAAACTAATATTAACTATCGGAATAAACAATTTTCCCCATTGATTCATCGGAATTGAACTTCTCTTCTATTGGTTAAAATTCCAAAGCATCAATTTATGGGACTACAAAACAGTCTGCTTTTCCCTCTCCAGCAGCCCTGGAGAGGCAGGAATTTATTCATTTAATGCGAATGTGACCTTTGTCGGTATCTCCCTTATGCTACCAATTTCTTCATATTGTTCATTTTAATAATCGATGCTTTGGAATTTCAATCAGTGGAAGAAAAGTTCAAATCTTATGATTCAATGGGAAAAAATCTTTCATTTTGATCGTTAATATTGATATTTGTCCCTGTGTACTTTCTCGTCAAGGCCACGGATTGCTGTAATTGCGTCTGTACCCTCACTGCAACCCCCTCAGTTTCCTCTGTAAAAGTCACGGCGTCGCGAAGGCCTCTTTCTCCAAAGGCGACACTAGCAATGTCTACTACAGGAAAGTTTGTCCGTTTAATTTAAAATCAATGTCAGAAAGTATATTTTTTATTTACTTATCAAAACGTTAACACGTTAATGTATATCAATTTGCTTCTAATTTTATGATTTATCTCGTGCTAGTGAGAAAGATGTATAGTTCTATTTACAAAGTTGAAGATGACCAAGTGTCTCAAAAAATAAAAATATTAGAAACAATATCAACACAACATATTATTTGACCAACGATTCCGCATTGTGGAGCGAAAACTGCATTTCGATATCGTGAACCGTTTAGAAGTGATGAGGGTGACCCATAGTTAGTGGACACCAGGTATAGTCTTAGTCTTTTTCTTTTCTTCTTCTCTTCATGTACAGAATAAGTCACGTAACTTTAACACCTTGTGCAGTTTTTGAAAGGTTGAAGTCATTGCAAAGTAGTTTTCACGGAAGTGCGTGAGGAAATGAGGCTCATCGGTACAAGAATGCAATTCTATTTTGTCATTTGTGTTTTTCGAGATATTGAGGTAATTTTGTTTTTTCAAATGGAAATATACATATTTTTCAGTCTATCATGACGAATGTAAAAAGATGAATCCAATGACTATGCATATTGTAATATGTTAAATAAGCATTTTTTGAGTAGATTTGATTTTTTTTTGCGAGATGTGTTTAACGAATGTTTTGAATAAAACAATCCGCCACCCAAGGTCATGTAGTGCCCGCCCTGCTAACACGCCCTCGGGAAAGGGAAGCTGATTGAAGTAAATAATTTTGTGATCCCTTTTTTGTGAGAGGGAAAAGGGATATATATTTGTTTATTGTTTGAATTATAAGGTTCGCCAACAATAGAAAGCTGATTGAAGTATTTGAAGATACGAAACGTATTTCAAATCTTCACAAAACAGTTGCAACTTTTTTTGGAGTCTGCTTTCCACCCTTCCACATTTTCAGATTTTTCTGCCTTTCTTTGAGTGGAGGAAGTGAAGGATTGAAAATAAGGATTTGTCATATGCATTGAAATTAAATTGTTTGTCACTTCATCTCCATTTAATGGGGTTTCATACTCTAGGATATTAATGAAATCTTGAAACAAAACAATAACAACAAATAAGATTGTATAAAGAATACTACAAATTTTGAACAAACAATTTTAATGTTAATGAGCATATACTAAATAATATGGGAGTAGAAAAATCCAGTACGATAATAACAATAATCACTATATTACTACTCAATTAACTTGAGCAATGTTCAAAATGCCCATCATCTACAGGTAAACACATCTGCAGGCGTTTTTGAAAAGATTTTTTGACTGCAAGCAGTGTTTCCAAGCAGTGGCACTTTCAAATAGAAGAACAGAAAGAGAACAGCCACGAATGAAGAAAGCGAACTCGCGGTACTGACAATGACATCCCTTCATCCATACATGTACTTCGGTTTTTCTTTCTTGGCGTGTGGGGGTGTGTCATCAAAATGGATTATCTCAAGGTATTTCGTATTGTTCTCGGTTGTGCCGCTAGATTCGCATGATTGCGACTGTATGGAGCAGTGCTGGCGATCATGCGACTCCTAGCGTCACAACCGAGAACGACGCGAAATACCGTGAGATATTCAATTTTGATGCCACACCCCCACGCGCCAAGAAAGAAAAACCGAAGTATAGGTTCTCGACAAATTGACAAGGATGTACTTACAGTCAGTAACAATCTTGTTTGTACACTTATTTTTTCTAAATAAAAATTAAATATTTATACCATTTTATATTTTTTGTCTTATCTTATTTTTTGTCTTCATTATATAAGTCTGAGGAAACAAAAACAATCAACAAACACTTTGTTTGCTGTCAAACAAATATACAAATAAATAATTTAACAAAAATCTGGCTCTTTCCGTGCAAAAGTCTTATTTGTACACTATCAAAATATTAAAGAATGTTTTCAAGAATTCAGAAGAAAAAATATTTAATACTCTGACGCATAGCCTTTAGCTTTGAGAACTGCTTTGCGTCGATTCTGCACTGAATGTACCTCATAACATCAGGGTTTTTTTCATTCTTCTATCAGAATACATTTTAATTGTTCCAGTGACTGATGTTTTCTTCAATGCCCCCCTTTTCATAAAATTAACCGTTCGATCGGGTTCAGATCAGGAGATTGAGTATTGCATTTTTTCTGAATTCTTCTCAACATTTTTCTTCAAGACATCTAAGTATCCCCATTTGTTCATAATGCCGCGATGATCTGCAGAGTTCCAATCCAATTAAAGGACATGCACCTCCGAATCATCACAGAACCTTCTCCATGTTTCACAGAAGGCCGATTGTTGCAAGTTTCGTTGGCCGTGTTTACTTTGCTCAATGCCATTCGGTATCCATAAGAACCATAAAGAGTTATTTTCGTTTCATTCGACCAAATAACATTATTCCTGATCATATCATTATTTTCGTGTTCTCTGCAGAATTTAATTCTTGCAAGTCTATTTTTTTCTAAATGAATGGCCTCTTTCGTGCTCTTCTGCCATGATAGCCGTACTTCCACAGTACTCTGAGAATTGTCCGGTTTGTCAGTTCATTTTGCGTGATTTGTTCCATAATTTTGCAGATGTTAGGAGCCCTTCCTCACCTTTTCCATTATGAAACGTTTGTCCCTGTCATTGAGCTTCTTTTTCTTGGCTTTCCTTGGTGGGTTCTTTGTTGAACCGATGTATCTAAACTTATTTAACACATAGTTGACTGTAGAATTTGGCTTGTTCCTCTGTGTCCAATTTCTCTTAGAGAATTTCATCGTAAATCATGCGTTACTATGATTTCCTTAATGTTAGGTGGGAAATCAATAGCGCCACTTCACAACATGTTTTTGATGACCATATCATATCTTGACCATAACGTTTCTTAAAATGAAAACAAATACATCATAGGAAGATAACAATTATCCGGCACAATTTTCTTGCGTGCATCCTAATGTGACTGCCGTGTACCAACTGATGACGTGACTTCAAAGAATGGCGCAAGAAGTCGCAGTTGATGCGACTATAAATAAATAAATAAATATAAAAAAAATGTCGCAAGCCAGGATATGTACGTGCGTAGGAATATGTCATTACGTAGAAGTCATGCTGTGTATTCTGCTCAAACGGCATCTTCTAGGCAATGTAAATTGACTGTTGAGCCGTTTTATTCGTTGTTCTACCATTTCGTGCGCAAAAACAAAGGTTTTATGATCGTTTCCTCAGTCGAGGGGCTGTAAACAGAAGATTGGTACTTGGACACACTGATGAGTTATGTACCGTACAGCGGGGTGACACTGTAAATCTTCAAGAGATTTGCGACTGCAGCAATATCTCAAGTCGTTATGTGAGATAAATCACAGTCGCGTTTTTTCTGTGAATGCTTTTTGCGATATTGAGAATAAATCCTAGCTATTTATGTGCTTGGGCCGTGGGTGTCGTATTTTCAAATGAACAAGAGCAAAAAACGTTATTAAAATCCGACATGTTTTCATGAAAAATAGTATGTATCTGAAATAACTTTTTATCTGACACATTTTATTTGTAATATCTATTTTCAATTAAATATTTTAATTGAGACTATTCCTCTGTTCGTCGGGTTTTCATTTTCATAGTATCTTTGTAACTCGTAGATTAATACAATAAGAATCTTCAAAAGTTCATATCAATTTTCTGTATTCCAATTTGGTAGGCAGTTTGTCTACAAAAATTATATGCTTTTAAGGAATCGTAATTTCTTTATCTTATGTAGTCCTGGTTTTTGCATGACAAATATCTATATATTTCAGATTGTATACAATTTTTTGACTTGTATGCAGAAGCAGTACAAACTTCAACCCAGTCTTGTTCTATTTGCACTTGGGAAATTGGTCACTCAGTCGCATGTGTGACCGATAGATTTTGCAGTAAAACAATTTAAGATTGTTGAAAAGTAACGCGATAAGCAATACGTACTTGTCCACCATGTCTTATCCAGCTTTTACAGCCACGATAAAAAATCAATAAGCAAATTTTTAAGGATAAGGATCCTGTGCTTACGAATAGATTTAGATTGCCCTATAAGGAAAATATAGATGTAGATCGCCATCCATTTTGTTCATTTTATTAATGTGGTAATTACAGCAAAGCTCTCAGGTTGTGAAAACGCACGATTATGATTGAAGGTAAATATGGCGAATTGGCTTGAAAGTAAATATGTTTTTTTGCAACATTCGACCTCCAGGGTTTTGTTTAAGTACTCTTTTGAAGGAAGTTAATGTCTAATGAAGTGAATATCGCATTTTGAGTGGAAGTCAGTGAAAGAAGAGAATGAGATGCTGTGTAAATGATGCACACAATGAGATATTTCCCATAATATTTCAATAATATTTTTCGCATAGTCTATTATAGAACTACAATAATAAATCTTAAGTAACACTAAAGGAAAATAATTATATGAATTACATGCGTTATGTATATTATTAAAGTGTTCTTTAGAAAATGAGAACATTTCGTTTAGAGAGAATCTGTAAGGACAATTTTGCAGAGAAACGTCTGTGAGAGCTAACACTGTACTTTTCAATGCTTCAATCATTCAGTGCAAAGAAAGCTAAATTCTCGACGCTTCTAACTCATTTATAAAATCTTCTCCGCTCACTTTAAATTTATACGACAAACATGTTGACACTGAATGATGAAATTACAATATTGAATAGAAGCAGTAAACATATTTAAGATTTTCTGTATTTCACTATTTTTCCGTTTTGTCAGCCTGTATGACAGGTTGAAACCAGCAGAGTCTATGTGGAATTAAGGGATATCAAAAATGGTGATTACTATTTAAATGAAATTAAAATAGCCCATATTTATCCCAATTTTACTATCTTGGTGTAGGAAACCTTTATCTGCTTATGGATCAATATACCTCAAAAACAACATACTGACAAGTGAGACAGTGTGCTTTTGGATGGAGAATAATGATTCTGGTCATATCATATTTTTATTTTTTATATTTCGGTCTTCAGAAAGAAGAGAAATCAAATTACGTGAAGCGTATTAAATCCACTGATAACAATTAAATGCCAAGGTTGTAAGATTGTTCATTCCTGACGTGTCATCGTTATTTCTATTTGTAAACATTTTATCATATTGAGTGAAATTTAAGTTTAAATCAAGATTAATCAAATATCTTTTATGTTATACATATTATTCCAACCTTTTATTCAGTTTTTTTTATATGAATACAATAATTTCAAATCTAATCCGTTTCTTGAACACCGTACAGTCTTGCTCTGGGACTATTGCTCCAAGCAATTGAAACTTTCTCTCTTCATAATCTCCTTATTTGTATGTAGGCTTTTGAGACTTTTTCTTATAAAGATTCATTTATAATATTTCAATTTAAAGGGGAAATTCTACGTCTGCTCTTTAGCTCTGAAAGCTGTATGAATTTAGTTTAAAATCTCATGTAAACTAATTCCGTAGTGGTACAAACTCTCCAGGACTGGTAAACCAGAGTCTAAGGGTCCGTGCTCGCATCATCCTTAGTGTTGTGTTGAGTTTAAAGGCGATTTTAATGTAGAATTTAATCGTAAAGAAATTTTCCTGATGAATCGTGAGGAATCGCGAGGAAGTATTTATTGATGAACACTAATCTGTGCCTTAGAATAAGACAATGATAAGCGTCTCTCCGGCCTTTTTTACTTTCCCGTTTCTATTTTAGGTCTTGAACACTTTGCTCTCTTATTCTATTGTCCGTCAACATACTCTGTTTGGTCATATCCACGATATATTTGTTATTTTTAGAACCTCATTTCTCATTAATTATCATTTCCCGTAAATTATCATTTTGAAAATCGCTGCTACAAGGAAGAAATTGCTGTTTGGTGGTGGAAGTATGTGTAAATTACCCTTCCACGTCTTAAAAAAAATTAGATATTGTTATACGTAGTACTTAACATGCAGAAACATTAGTGGAGAGGATGAATCAGTATCGTAAGTTAAATTTTATTAAATCGTATGAAACAGACTATTAGTCATATGAATGTTAAATGTAGCGTTATGTAGTGTTAAATGTAACATTAAACCGAAAACATCGTAAGTCAAATTGTCATAAATTCCTGTGAAGGAATTGGATTCAATCATAGTATTTAATGTTTTATTCAGTTTTATGTGTTAAGTCTCTGATATAATCCTTGCGCCTTTCCCCGGTTCCTGGTCCCGAATCTTAACTTCTCCGAAATCCATGATATGTCCTGTATCAACTTGATGTCTCAAGATCGAGTTTTATGGCAACTTGCGTTTTCGGTTTAATGATCAATATCAACATTAATTCCTTCTTCATTGTTTCCCCCCCCCCCTCATTGACGGTAGAAGGCGTATTTGGCTGATGGCCGTTCTGGGTTCATGGTAGACAGATGCCCTGCAACAACAAATTTTACCCAAGCAAAGTTCAGTGTGTTTTGTTAAAATTGTATATAATGTAAATATTTTAAATTTAATAATTGATTCCTACCATTTTTTTGAAAAAGTAAGCTTCTGAAAACTTACATAAGTTTAAATTGTAATCAAATGAGTTCATAATAGAAAGATAACTAAGAGCAACAGATTCTCCTGAAGCAGTTTAGTATATTTTGTAAAACATGTAAATAATGTACATATTTAGATTACATAATATTGATTCCGAACATTTTTTTGAAAAGATGCCAGAAGATGGCTGTTAAGGTATAGTCGAAACGTCACAGTTATAAGAACAATAAAAATTGAATGTCTAAAATGTAAATGGAACTGTTTGTCTCTAAGTATTTTAGTGCAGACATTCATTAAAAGGAGAGATAATAAAGTTTATGAAGCGTACCTACACACTAAAACATTAATGTATGTATTAAATTGTATCATTCTGTTTTGTGCTTGATAGTTGGGACTTGGCCTTACTGCCATTGCCACGGGCGCGGTGTTTGATCTTTCAAGGAAAATTAAAATTAAGCAATTGATTTCAGTACCTTACTCCCTATACCTTTCACTCTGATATCTGTACTATGTGGATACTTTTAATGAGAGGAAATGTTGATGTTGAACACTATAAATGAGTGGTAGAAGTTCTCAGTTAACACAACGCTCTATTCTCTTCTTTAATTCATTCCGAGTTGAATAGAACAAGAAAAGATTACGCCTGCTACTTTTGCATGCTACTAGAAAGAAAAGTTGCTGCTATTGGGTGTCGCTGGGAAAACGCTGTGAGCATCATCACGTGACTCTGAAACGTCAAGCACAAAGAAATTTGGTACAACGCATAAGATATCGTACATAATTTTCTCCTTATGTTTTGATCAAATGAAGATCAAAGGTACATTAAATATAGTAAAGATGGGTTTACGT
This sequence comes from Acheta domesticus, assembly GCA_031308135.1. Classification (NCBI taxonomy): domain Eukaryota; kingdom Metazoa; phylum Arthropoda; class Insecta; order Orthoptera; family Gryllidae; genus Acheta; species Acheta domesticus. The sequence goes on along the minus strand of JAHLJT010008446.1, from coordinate 242,119,988 downwards.
TAAACTATTATAACATATGACTCATAGTCAACAATAAACTGTAATATCTAATAAACATCTTGGAGACCCTTGCCATTGTCTCGCCTCAAGGCACAGGAATATGACGCAAATTGTACCACACGAGACTGCGGAAATTGGAATATTGTATTAAAAACTGCAGCGAATTCGTTTAATTTACAACACGTTAACCGAAGTGTAAACTTCGAATCCATGAACCACAAATCAAGTGCGTTAACCTCTGTCGAGGGCCAACAATTTTCGCATTGCTGGGTATTACTAGACTTTATTTTCTCCACCTTTATCTGTATAATTAATTAAGTACCTGCATAATTCCTCTCTGATTTTCTCATTGTGATTTTGTTACAGATTACCATCCCTGGGTTCTTTACTCCCAGGCCGGGCCGTAAAAGATTTGGAAGCAGATGACCAGCAGTTCCCCATGGATTATGATCGTCTTGCAGAACTTGCCAACCCAAACCCAAGCCTACGCGATCAAGAGTATTTGCAACACAGCTCCCTCTGGGGTCATCAGTACATGACAGGTATCATCTGCCGTCGTTCTCGTAGTATATAGAGTGAGATAATTCAGATGAAAAAACACGAACGTGTTTCTCAATATATTAGCAATAAATATTTTCTTTGCCGTTTTGGCACAGAAAGCATAGATTCCCGTTGAAAGTGCTTTTTGTGATTTTCATTTGTAGCAGCTTGTATATCAAAGAAATTTTCTGAGCATTTCCACGACTCGAAGTTCGATTGCAGTCAGACTTTTGTGTCATTTGCGGACAGCGAATGTACTGACGATCGGATCATAGGTCTGTGCACGAGATCATAGGTCTGTGCACGAAAGTGGTGTCATGGAAAAGTCGCATTGGAAAGGTCTGTGCACAAAAGGACGCAGGGTAGCTAAGACATTAATTCACAGTAGTCTCTGAATTACATCTTCTAGTACGAAAGAATAATTTTCTAAAACAAGTCACTCTGGACAATGACTCCTAGCGTCAAATTTCATTTTTGTCTCATAAAGAGAGAAGAAGGCGGCAAACGATGGGCGAAGATAGCAGAAGAAACGTAAAACTAACTTACTCGGCCAGTTTCTTTATTACTCGTATCAGGTGATACGTTACGGTGACCAGGATCGGCGGTGCACGTTTATTCATCATTGTCACTGCCCAACATACATGCGTTTGCGGCATTAATAAGTATAGCTGATTCTCACTTTATTGAAAAACTTCACTTGACTCGTCACGACAAGGAATTTTCAAAAGCAATTTTTCATATACGTATATTTTTTTAAGGCAAACTGTCTATATATTCAACTTCTCATGAATGCTGATTGCAACAACCTAAACGCACACTTCTGCAATTATATATGTTCATATTCAGAAAATGCAAATAACAATAGTATTGATATTACAGAACAAAGCACATGTTTCGCGGATTCCACTGTTTACCCAACTCAGTACGGTATATCTGAGAAAGAAAGCTGCTGTGTTTCAGGCAGGCCCTAGCAGTGTCAGTTGTTTATAACTAAACTTAATAGCTGCATTTCGTCAGAATACTTCCATTTGAGACCGCACGTCTTTTTCTGCGATTCATAACGTGACATAAGTCTCAAGGGTGCTTTATGTTTGGACGTCACAATGCGTTGTGTGACTGACGCCCCGTAGTTCAAGCAGCGAGTCCGGTGGGCAGCGGGCTGCCTACGTGCTCCAATGAACAAACGATTTTTTTTTTATTTGTGTGTGTCCCACTTTGAAATTTGGTGAATTTATACAACATGATTCTTATTACAATTAATTTAAGTGTCGACTTAATGTAAAAATTTGCATTTTAAAAATTAAAATACTTTTTAAATAATGTGATTACAACAAATTATATTTACAAAACATGGAAGTACATCTTTTTATGTTAAATTTAAGTGTAATTTTATTTTTATGAAAGAAATGGTATTTGCACACAACATTTTTAAACATTAGCGCGCGCATGATTCTTCAGAAAAAATAATTGGTAATATTTCTGAAAGAGGAGGGGTTAGAAAAAAAAGAAAAGTGTGTGTCAACTATTTTCAACCCTAGATCTCATAAAAAAGTTTCAAGTCGCTAAAAAATAGTGATGTTTTGTTTGTGTGAGATTTGTCGTGGAATGACTCAAGTGAGTGTTTACCTGTGACGCTTGTTGGGTAGGTATGAATGGTGTGTTGAACCTAAGAATCTGAGAGGCATTACTGTTTACTCTTGTTTTGGCCTGAATTGGAATTAAAACTAACGTTTTATCACTCTGTCAATCACTACAAATTGTGTCAAAATATTGTGGACTGTGAGAACAGTGCGCATTGAATAATTTTTGCCATTGGAAAGACGACTATAGATAGGCAAATTTCTCGGCACTTGAGTTCGTCGTGTGTCGATGCACTTAACATTTCAAATCTTTCACTTTTGAAGTAGCGTCGAATGTTTTTATGTCTTCTCCACTTCTTCCATATTGTTTCTTTGCCTTTTCATTGACTGTATAAATAGTATCCTATAAACATTGCACAATCAAATTGTTTGTTTTAACCCGGCTGAAGTTGTATACTTTTTAGCGTATTCACAATGTATCGTGTTTTCTCAAACAATCAGTTCGCTATATGCTCATAATGCCTTCTGGGACTCAAAATTAATGAAATATTTATTTAACATATTTTCACAAATCTTCCTCGTGGGCTCAGTCGCACCTCCCTTAGGATGTAATTACAATGTTTTTTAAACTCTACATATTACAAGTATATATTGTAATTCTTTTTTTTTTCGAGAGACGGTTTACTTTCTTAATAATTGCTATTCCTGGCTTAAAAATATATAAAATCCAATATATGATACATAGGCAATATTTTTTTTTATTTACCATTCCCTTTTAGTGAAAAGACAATATGAAAATTGATGATGTAGAACACACATTACTAAACAAATTCAGTTGATTCTTTATTATTATATTTGATTTTTTTCATCATTCATGCTTTGAAATTGCTATTTACCTTCACTCATTATTGATTTGAAAGTGTTGTATTGCAGTACAAAAAGTATATTTTGACGTACACGTACCTCAAAGGCGTCTTGGCCGTATAAAATAACAGAGTACTGCAAAGTAAACAAAACATTGGATTAATATGAATCAACATGGCTTCCGCCTCGCACATTGATAATGAATCCAGAGTATATATTTGTAAGTTTCTACAAATTCGCACAAGAAAGTAATGTAAGCAAACTCTTAAAAAAGTATTTTGCATACTCATTTGAAAGCGCCAGACTCGGCTCCTACTGTCGCCTTGTCCGTTAACATTTCATTCGTTCGCCAAATTTCATTTTCTGAACTAGTTACGAAAATAGCTATTAGTGCACAAGTATTGAGTATTTTGGCATATTCTTTTAGATCCGACTGCTAGCCAAAGTCATGAGACGTTGATTTTGTTCTGTTTTCTTTGGCTATCTACGTCTTGTCGCGAATATGTAAACAAACTATTAGTGCACTCTCGTACCAAAAACATGTGGGAATAGTTGAGCACACCACCACAAAGAAGGACTTCCCAACCTGATAAGCCGTTCTTGTCAATTGCCGGCGGACTAGGTGGCGCGGGCGAAGGCAAGCAACACCTGAAGCCGGACGGCACCGTGCAGAACCAAAAGGAGGTGAAGACAGATGCTGCCCTCCCCGCCTACTGCAACCCCCCCTAACCCCTGCCCCGTCGGCTACGGCGCCGAAGATGGCTGTTTGGAGCGCTTCGAGAACACCGCTGTCTTTAGCCGCGACTTCCAGGTACGACTGCAAAGCGCATCCCCCGCCGGGAACGGTGGCACAACTCCAAAATGATCACTTTGAAGTAATGTCAGTGACAAATACGTACCGGCAAATAACGACAGTGATACATCCTTCTAGCATAGTTACCTATAAGCGTTGCATTATAACTCACCGCACGCCATTTCTTACATGTCAGATACGTGCAACATCTATGTACAACTATACGCCAAGCATGTTTAAAAGACAAAGATGCTCTCTATCTGCTCCAATACTTCTATAATCAAACACTCCTATCCTATTTTAATAGGAATCTTGTTCGATAAATTTTCTCCTAGGAGCGGATTGAGAGCAGCGATGTCCCTAACATCCTTCCTATCTCCACCCTATAATTGCGTACTCTGGCATATTGTAATCGTTTACGATATGGTGTACCCCTACAGACAGAGCAAATTTGAATTTCTATCTCGCAATTTATCCACCATAAGGCGGTTTGGTTAGTTTCACTGTGGACTAATGTATTTTGACATTTTATTAGTTATTTTGAAAATGCTTCATTGTTAAGTTATGTCACTTTTCTTGCTGGAGCGTACCTCGATGAATTTGAGCAAGCCGTGGGGCGTATTAAAACTTACCGGCAAAACAAAGGGAAAGTACTCCTCGTAGAGAGAACAAAAAATGTTATTACTCGTATTTGACTCCGGAAATGTATTTGCAGATTTGCTCTATTATATATTTGCTTGGGGCACACCGAATCGTGCACCACAGTGATTAATTGCAGCTATACGAGTATGTTCTTCTGCCATTGTCACTCGACAGTGTAGCACTGTAACTTACCGTACGTCATGTTTTACTGGTGAATGTATCCAAATGGAAGTGTATTTAATTCTTTGGCTATTTGCATATTTGGAATGAAACGGGGAGTTTTAGAATTCTTCCTTCCTAAGAATTTATTATGAATTATTTATAGAATTAGTATATTACTCGAGGCTTCAAAAAAGCAGATTGCTCGTGCATACGATAATGAGGTACTAGTATACGATGGAAATACGAATCGCACAATAAGTTCTCAATTGGTTTTTAGGAATGATTTTACTTATTTTGTCCAAGTGTTGTTTGCAGGTAGTTTAAAACTTTTTTTTGAAAATTCGGTAATCAGTTATTAAAGAATTGGAATCACTATTATTGATTTGATTTTAAAGTTCCTTATTGTTACATAATACATTGAAAACGGAAGACTCCCAAATCTAAAAGATAGGGATCTAGTATCTGTTAGTTTAAAAACAAGAACCTGTGTGTAACTGTCCCAGATTTTCACAATAGCACAACGATCCACCAACCACATTATAACTATTGGATTTTTGTTGCCCGAAAATGAAAATAGCATATGTATAGGACAGTTAGATTAGACAGTTAAATAGACAGTTAAATAGACAGACAAATAGACAGTTAAATTAATAATACAGGCAATTTGTATCGTACGTTCACATAAAAATTAGGCAAAAAATTGAAAAGAAATATTTGTTAGAAATAAAGAAAAAAATTCAATTTTGAGGCATTCAAAGGCAAAAAATATATGAAACCCAATTATTGTTTTAAAAGAGATTAAAATAAACATTTAACCGCCAAAAGCTGTATTTGAAGTAATTTATATTAACTTCAATGTAGTGAACAATTCGCAAACTGTGTAATAAGTGACAATCAGATTGTTCGGTAATAAATCTATCATAAAAATGTTAAGTTACTAGCAAATATTAGAAACATAATATACACGCATATCACACACATGAAAAACTAGAAATTTTCAAATTTTGAAGTGGGGATCGTACTAAGCGAAACACATTAAAAACGCGCGTAACTGAAAAATAATGTGCCCTAGAAGTTGGCCATGAGTTTTGAAGCTGCATGTGAGTTTTGGGGACATGAGTTTTGAGGGCAGGTGGGGAAATGACGGGAGATAAGTGGGGGGACATGTGAGACCCGAGTTAGAGGTTGTCCATAAATTACGTAACGCTAAAGAGGGGTAGAGGGTGTTGGAGGCAGCGTTACGTTAAATTACAAAGGGGGAGGGGGTATTGGCTTATTCTTACGTAATATTGATATTTGTTTTCAACATTATGTGAAATAATTCTTTTTTTGAGACTTGTACAAAAACATTAAAATATTAAGTAATTAATTTAAAAACAAAAATTAATTAAAGTTATGAGATGTAAAATTGTTACAAACGGTGATATCGCAAATGTTACGTAATTATTAAGAGGATCAAGCGTGCGTTACGGGTGCGTTACAGGGGGAGAGGGGATATTCAAAATACTACAAATTTGCGTTACGTAATTAATGGACGGCCCCTTATGTTTCTTAGATGTATTCTACAAAAATTGATTTTTTTACTTTTTCGAGATTTTTTATCCTTTTTAGGTTATCTACTTAGTAGTAAGCATTATCAGGTACATTCGTTGAATAATACTAACATCTCACGGAAAAATAAAAGTGACTATATAATTTTCTGTCCAATTCAATCTTAACGCTTCGGGATATTGGAATGTTCACTCACACACAATACCAGGTATGCAATGCTATATCACACAGTCCAGGTTCTGGACGGTTCTAGGCGGGATCGAACATAAAGCAATTCTCACTTTTAAAACAATGAATTTCAAAGGGCGAAACATTCGCACGTGTCCAGAGGACCATTGTGTGTCAGCGAACTGAGGCCCAACGGACTACTGCGTGTGATCCGGGGATTAAGGAGTTCTCTGCCCGTAGGCTGCCCAGGACTGCATGTGCGACTCGGAGCATATGTTCGACTGTCCCGCCGGCACGGGTCGCGACGCGGCAGCCGCCGCCGCCGCCGCCGCTGCCGCTGCTTCCGCCGCCTCCGCCGCCGCCTCAGATTTTACTGAATCGGACATCGATCGCATCATGGAGCAGTTCCAGGTACGAAGAGCGCGCGCGTGCGCCCTATTCTAGGCGTTCCTTTGTGGAGGACGACTCGCAAAATATAAATTAACAATCCATCTGCAAGAGTCATTTATGTTAATAATATTTTTACTTCTATATTAGATAGATAGATAGATAGGGTTTATTCTACAATTGGGCTGATGTTGCCCGGTGGCAGAATTCAGAAAAACAAAAGTACATTAAAAGTACAAAACACAATTAACTATAAAAACAATATATAAAAAATCAATATAAAAATCAAACGATCATGCAACTGCATTTACATGCCTATACATATACAACAAATGAAACTACATATATACTAACATTTAAGTAATAAACTTACTTACATATAACACCAACATTCATACATACAAACATACACGCTTACATACATATCATACAAAGACAAAAGAACACTCGCATACACACCAACCTACAAGTATTCACTCACAATCATATTCAGACAAATATGGATAATCACTTTTACCTACAACATAATAATATACAATACTTATAATAATTTTTACATTTCTAACACGTAAAACACTCGTTAACATCAATCAATAAATACGAACTTTTGTCAGAATAGCCTATAAAAGACGCTTAAGATTAGCGAACTAAACTACGAAATGAAATCACTTCACTGCACTTCACTTCACGTCACTGCACCTCATAACACTTTACCTAAATACTAATAGCTCAATACTTTTTAGTTTACTACCCATAATCGCACCTTTCACTTCACTTCACTTCACTTCACTGCACTTTTCACCCTATTGATTAATTTCCTATACTTTTTTTCTAAAACCACGCGCTGAGCAAGGAAAGGGCTCAAAAACTGTCCCAGGCAAATCGTTCCAATCTACGATTGTTCTGTTTACAAAGGAGAATTTGCCTACGTCCGTTCTTTGAATTCTAGTTCTAATTTTATATTTATGATCAAATCTATTAAAATAATCCGGTTTATCTAGCCTTCCCCGTATTTCCTGCCATGCAGGGCCACCAGTGTAAGATTTATACATTACGCAAAGTCGAGCCCTTTTTCTCCGATGTTCTAACGATTCCCAACGTGCAGGTATGTTCTTCGAATATTAGTAATAATAATAATAATAATAATAATAATAATAATAATAATAATAATAATAACAATAATGAGCTGGTCCGGGTAGCCGAAATCGCTAAAGCAGCAGTGCTATGGCTATCTTCGACGGAAGGATCTCGGGTTCGAGTCCCCCGTCGGGCATGGGTGTGTTTCTGTAGGTCTGTCTGTGTGTCGTCCATTCACCCCTCATTATCATAATCATTTAATCTTCCATACCCCCAGGGCTAACAACCCCGGGGGGATAAAAATAGGATCCAGCTAAATGCTGATCACTTAATAAAAATTACAAATTGAAGCCTCCTGGCACAATGCAATAGTCGGGATGGGAAAGTATGTAGTCAGCCTTCAAGATGACCCTCTAATGAGGCAGGTCATTAAATCTGACAGGAGAATGGGAAACAGAGGTATTGTTAGTGTAGCAAGAAGCATTGCAAAGAAACTATGCAAGACACGCAGAATAACAGAGACATTGAACTTCTGATGCTACTTAATATGAAATGTGAGATACAAAAAATGTTAAAGAAATAGTGGAGAGACAAACCAATCCATGGACAATATCTAAAAAGATTGTACAAAGTGCTGATCAATAAAGATCAATCATTTTCAAAAGGGGAAGAATGAAGCCAGAATCGGAAGCACTTGTAATAGCTGCCCAAGGTCAAGCCTTGAGAACAGGACATTATAATAAAGCGGTTCTCAAAATTTCCCATGATGATAAATGCCGCATTTGCCAGGAACAAGTAGAAACCATTGATCATATTGTCTCAGCTTGTCCAATTCTAGCAAAGAAAAAATACTTGAAAAGACATGACAGGGTGTGTTGTTACCTCCACTGGCAGATCTGTACCGCACCCGAAGTTTCAAACACATGCCCCAAGTGATACGAACACACCAAAACAGGTGAACGTAAACTCAAATGAAAAGAACGTAATCTCAAATGAAGTAAGGAAACAAAAACTAGGTGCATGGCTTGTACTGACTCCCAGAAGACAGTGTACCACACGATTGGATATCGAAAGTTCTCAAGATCTAGTGATATTATTTTAGATTTTTGAGTAAGGCTAATAGGCTAAATATTTGTAAGGCTAATAGGAAGTCATTGAGCACCAGTTTGATAGTACAGCGGCGATCAAGAAGTAAAAAGAAGAAATACTAGTGGCCTACAGGAGCCGCAGAACTAAACCACACAAAATTATTTCCCAAAAACTAACGCACGCACTGGTCAAGAAACACAAATAAAACATTATTAAAATAACTCTTTTATAACACGTCTTATATTACACACTCTTCTATCAAATACTTTATAGAAACAGTGTTTAGGAATATAGCAGTAACATCGTGTAATATATTCGGATAGAATACTCAGTACAAGTATTCTTTGCTCGCCAAGAATACGAAAAAAAATGTTCCGTAACGCAGCACGTGAATAATTAATGGGGGCGTCCTCTTCTTTGGTGACATTCTGTTGCATGTCGTCGCAGTCACCTAAGTGGTGATACAATGAGATTGAGAATTCAGACTATAGACGCAGTATGAGAAAAGGCAGAATAACACAATCAAATATTTGCATTTTTCAGAAAAACGAAACTGTTTTATTTTAGTATTTTCCCCAATATCCTGGGTATGTAATGAAGCCATTGACACCTCTCACAAGGCCATAATATGCTTAGTTATCTCTCATTTTCTGTGTTCATACGAAATTAGTAATATCGATTAAGATTAGTGGGTCGTTTTTCAAGAGGATTTACTACCTTTTCTACAGTTTGGTTCCCAATATTAAGATAATTATCGTAAATTAATTTTGGTTGTTAGTTCTATGGTGATGAAAGGTCAGTAATACGAGTACATTTGATTTACATGGATGATCTTAAATTGTATGATAGGAATAAAGCTACTTTTCTCTCAAATATTGTAAGTGGTAAATAAACTCAGCGATGACATATTCATGAAATTTCGGCGTGGCAAATGTTCTGAAGTCAATTTAAAGAGATCCAAAATGGTAATCACCTACAGTTATCAATTTGATAGACACACTATTACTTAAGAACATGAGTGAGGAATAAACAAGAAATACCAAGGCATTGAAGAATATGATATTTCGAACGGCAAGATAAGAGAGAATTCATACGGAGTATTGCAGAAGAGGAAGACTCGTCTTGCAGTCCGCTGTAAAGACAAGGAATAAAATTTCTGCAGCAGATAGTTTGACGGTGCCTGTAGTCGAGTACTACTCCGGTCTGATGGACATTACCCAGCAAAAACTTCCATCTATGGACCAAAAATCTAGTTAGTTGCTTACTATACATAATTTCGCCCACCCCTAGGTTGATATACATGATGTGAGACGGGGAGACTCAGACATGATGTGAGATGGGGAGGAGGGAGATGACTCAGACAAATTGAAGCCTCCTGACTCGATGTAATAGTCGAATTAGGAAAGTTTGTGTTCAGTCATCAATATTACACACTTATGAGGAAAGTTATTAAATTTGATCAGAAGAGTGAGAATAGAGGCATTGTAAACATAGCAAGAAACATTGGGGAAAATACTGTCCAAGATTCGCAATATCACACAGAATTTGTAATGTCGATGCTTGACACGAAACACGAGATAAAAAACATGATAAACAAACCACTCCACGGACATCCAAAAAGAATGAAAAAGATGCAGTTCACCAGAGATCAATCATTTATGTTCCTTTAAAAGGGAAGAATGAAGCCAGAACTAGAAACAGTTCTAACATCTGCCCAAGATCAGACATTAAGAACATATTATAATAAAGCAGTTTTCAAAATTTTCCTGGATGATAAATGCCTAATCTGTTATTAATAATGTAACATATTGTCCAATTCTTACAAAGTGTGAATAAATGGAATGGCACGGCATGGTATGTAGTTCCTCCCGCTAAGAGATCTGTTAAGCTCTAAATTTTGAAATACAATAATGTATTCGAAGTGGTGCGAACTGTCTCCATAACCTGTGTCTCGTGTTGGACCGCGTACAATATTGTATGATGAACAAATCCATACTCATCCTACGATAGCAGTAAACGAACCGGGCATTGTTATCCTGAGTATCATTTATTTAGAGGACACATTGCTAATGTCTTAAATACAAAAGTTAGCATATTTAATATAACCGAATTTGAGGCGTGAAAACACAGTATACTAGTAGTTATCGGAGCTCTGGGATTTGTTCCAGAAAACTTATGTAAGAATTTGTCCAAACTTCCAGGTTGTTCAAGAGAAATAGAAGTGCAATGCGTCAAGTTACTGGGAACATCCAATTTCTTGCACAATATATTGTTGAGGCACCCTCCGTCACTAGATCTGTTCCTAAGAAAGGTGGCTGCAACTTGAGGTAGATTTTACATTTCACCGATACTAAAAATGTTAGTGGTGAAGAAGAAGAAGAAGCAGACATCTATTTCTTGAAAGAGAGCGGTGGTAATTGACAAATTACAATACGAATAGCGTGTTATAATGTTTAAAACACATTATAATAAAATTTTATATAAATTAGTACTAAATAATTATAAGAAAACCATATAACTGCTGACAAAACATCCCAAGCTGGACCCGTACCTTAATAAAATATTTTAAGTTCATATCACAACAGTAATAAAAATTAAAATTATAAATGTATACAACGTAAAGCTGGAGACCCAAAAAGCATACCCATTACAAAGTTAATACAAAATAGAGGCATAAATAACATGATAATGCTTACTTTTGAAAAGAGGTTACAATTAATATCCAAGTATCAAACGATTCTTAAATCTATTGATTGATACAGAATTTAAGAAAAATATCTGTGCTTTAATCTTTAATGATTTGAAGAAAATTTTCCTTTATTTGTTTTTTTCTCTTTCATGATTTACTTGTAATAAAACACTTTTGATTATTTAGATTTGAAAGTTATTTATTTTTGCAATAGTATCCACTACTTGATTCACATCTCTAGAGCAGAAATCGGTAAATAATATTTGAAACTTTTTTTTTCTAATGAGAGAGAAAAAAAATTAATTGAGAAGAACATGTTCGAAATTTCCCCATTTCCGTGAAATATAAAGATTAGATAGTGTACCGTGGAGAAAATCGGATCATTTCAATTCCACACTTATGGTAACATTTACTCGTGTAGATGCTTTCTTCTTGAGCATTTTTGTATGCTCCTTGCATTTAGAGTGACATCAGTTACACAGTTACAGAAAACGTGGCATAAATGACGTTTATTTTCAGTAGAAAATGCTCTCTGCAAGGATGACTGAATCTGGATGAATTTAACGTGTCTAATCATGATCTAAGAAATATTTCTTACCCCATGGTCTAAATCAAATTATGTGCAATGAAAACTTAACTGAGACATTCAAAATGGATTATATAAATAGGTAGTATAAAGGCAATTATATATTACACTACAATTTCACTAATAAATTCAGATATCTTTGTATTCTTTATATCAATTCCCTTATTTTCAAACATTTGATTTTGATCAACCGAGCATTAGAAATTTAATTTGGAAAACAAAAATTTCAATAAACTCAATTTCAACACAAAGTCAAACGAAAGGAATATTTATAATTCACAACGCTTTCCACTGTTTTCATTAGTTTAAAGGAATTTATATTAATTTATTTTTACATTTATGTTCAGATAATTGTTTCTCTTTTTCAAATCACACATTACCGTAACTGTTTCTTACTTGTTTTTAAAAATGAATGCAGCAGATCTGGGTTCAGCCCTCAATTGTATATTGTCAAATTTCTTAGCAATACTGGAAGAGAATTCTCGAATCGTTTGCGTCTGGACTAAATGTTGCTCTACCCCTACGAAAATAGTTCACCACATGTAGCTCAAATTTCTTATTGAAACAAAGATTTTTTGTATCTGAGCACTTTGTTCTCCAGTTACTTTCTAGAAGATATTTTGGTAATTGTTGACGTGAGAAATGTCATTTCGAATCTCTCTCTGTGTTTCTGTTATTCGATCGTTCTCAAAAACCTTATATTTCATTTCCATACGTCACATAATGTTTTTACTGTTCCTTGATAAAAATAAACAATGCGGCTTGTGACATTTGCGGGTGAAGGATTTTTAAACATTAACCTTTCTAATATTTGATTATGATGAGTGATGCATGTTCTTCGTTATCAATATACCATTGATTGACGATTTAGGCTAGCCAAATTACAAAACAGAGGAAATGCTGTTTCAAATATATTTAAATGTTGTAACGTTTTACAGGTTGAAGATCAACACAAGAGTTTGGTGGCCAAGAAGTTCCACGTAAAGAAGGTAACAATAACATCTATTTATACACTTTTTATACATATCCTTTACAGAAATTTTAGATTTCTGAGAAGTGATCTAATGAATAATCAATAGATGGATAATTTTTCAAAGCAATATTTGCCAAATTGCACTTCTTAGAACATTTTACACTTTTGCACGAGTTAGTACATGCCTCAGTCAACTGATGAGTAATTAATTTTTCTTAAGCTTGTATAATTTTAGAGAATGCTATTACCAATTCCCACTGCTAGACGAATTGTGGAAGTTTAGGGATGACAAAAAATTTTGGTTACAGCTTTTTATATTCCTCTTCCTATATTTATAGTTTCCCCAACGCTGCACCACGAAATATATTTTACCAAATATGAAATTAAATAAATTCTTATGTTTTCTTCTCTTTTGCAAACTTTTTGGGAGGGAAGATGTCCTCTTAAATTCGTCTCTGAACTGAACCATTTCATTAGATTTGTCTCATTGCAATATCCGAAAAAATCAAAGTATTTAAGATTCTGAGGTCGTATGCTTCGAAAGAATGTCTTTGGAAAACTGCCTTCATTGCGGCATACGAGTACATAGAGCTGTAATGTAAAAAAATACCAAGACTTTTCACCCCTATGAATCATCTTCATGGTTTTAAACAGATAAAAGTCCGCATCATAAAAAATAATACATTCTCATTATTTCTCGTAAGCGGCCTGATTCGCATGGGAGGGTCTGTGAGGAAGAAGTCATAATGAGACGTTATTGGAAACGAAACCCATGGAGATTTCTTCTTGTGCTATTATTTATTTTGTGCTTATATTATTATTTAAAGTCGCATTCACCTTCAGTTTCATCGAACTTGCATTTTTCAGAAATTTGTCAATATTTCTGGAATTGATTGATTCAAGGAGCCTGTTTTAAAATTATGTACAATATTAGATGTGTCTGTGCGAATTTAGTTTCATTGGAATATATTTTTAAATACTGGAAATTCCCAAGTTGTAAATAAAAATTATAAATACGCGTCACCGAATATCGGAGTCTCAAGCGGCTATGGATTAGAAAGTAAATAAAATAAATAAACTAAATAGGCTCTAAATAAACTAAATAACTCGACCAAGCAATGAATGAAGGATGCGATTGTGGCGCGTCATAGAACAAACAGTATAAACACGGGTCTGTACAGTCAATTTCGCTAACAAAAGTCGCCAGAAGCCTGAAGCGAGACTGCTTCTACAGAATCATCATGGCCTCCTTCATAGAGGTTGTGAATCAGCTGATAAAATATAACTTCAGGAACAGATTATGCAAGATTTGCACTGACTGTTTTATTTTTGTCGCTTTAAGTTACTTTTTTTAATTTTCACTGTTCTAGTACAAGAATGTAATACAAAATTCTATTTATATTGAATTTTTAATACTTATTCGTTGAATTTAAACGTTTTGTATTCGTCTTCATTTATTTATTTTTTTGCATAGGCTTTAGGCGGTTTGTTAGGTATGCAATAAAGTACCAAAACATTTGCTTTACGGTCATAAGTATCTACAATATTTTTCATTATGGTACTAGTTACTTCTTGCGTAAAAAATAATTTTATTTGGTATATATTCTGAGAAACTACTTAAGTTAAAATAAACGATTTATATGAATGTTACTGCTCATTAGTTTCAAACTTTTGAATCATTTTTCAGAGAAAAGTAACATTTTATTTCTTCCAGTATGAAGTGCAGACATGTCAAAATACAGTTAAAATATTAATTGAGAAAATACTAGATTTGCGACGAAATAAATCGTGTTTTTTCTCGCAATAGTTTGACACGGTCCCATTTTAATTTTGAAGTGAGTATCCTTATATCTCTGTCTTTGTCGTTTCGGCTGTAAACACAATCGGTGGCGCGCTCCTGTAAATATCATTCTCAACTTGGTCGAGATATAATGGAAGTTAGTTGCCTTGGCAGAAACTGACAAAACTGTTCGTCTTTTTATTCAGTATATTGTCTCTATACATCCAAAGAGTTGAAAGAAGAAAAAATGAGCCATTTTTTGAAAAAAAATCTTATTTTTAAAATTGCCTTTATCTCACGCAAAATTACTGGAAAACTACACATATTTTGTACAATACTGTAAAAGAGAGTCTTCTCAGATCTACTTTGAATAATAGATTTAATTTAGACTCAAGAACTCAATTTTCAATATTGTTGTCAGAACGCGCCGAAAGAATTAAATATTCACAATTTTCAAAAATTTGAAGATTTTAACAAACGTCGATCTTGTGCCAGATTGATAAGCATGCATTGCTCTATCTGAGGAAAAAATTGAAAAAAATATACTTGAAGCTATTTTTAAGAAAATTTTGAAACTGTTGTTTGGATTACAAGTAAAGTACCCGCCAATTAAGCCAATATAGTACACGTGTCAAATTCCAGGGACTGTACCAGCGAGATCCATGAGGGAATTTTGGTGAAAATCCTATCTACGGTGTATCCGCTAGTGTTGTTCACAGACGTTTTCGACGCGTCTCAGTCTCCAGATAGTGAACTGATAATTTGTCGTGTTTTTATCGTGTTTTGGCGCTGCGATCTTGGTGAGTATGCAGGGAACTAAACCAACACCACCTAACTAGATCTTTGTTGGTGGCGTTGATTAAACTCCAGTACCAATACCGACGTAGATGAAGACGAAGAGAAAGGACGTAGAGGAAATTGTAGATGAAGATATAGAGGAAGACGGAGAGGAAGACGGAGAGGAAGATGGAAAGGAAGATGGAAAGGAACACGGAGTGGAAGGCGAAGAGGAAGACAGGAAGACGGAGACGAAGAGGAAGACGCAGAAGAATAAGAAGTCGAAGATGAAGTGGAAGACGAAGAGAAGACGAAGAAGAAGAGGAAGACGGAGAGAAAGACGGAGTGGAAGACGAAGAGGAAGACAAAGACGGAGAGGAAGACGAAGAGGAAGACAAAGACGGAGAGGAAGACGAAGAGGAAGACAAAGACGAAGACGTAGAGGAAGACGAAGAGGATGACGAAGACGATGACGAAGACGAAGAGGAAGTCGAAGAAGACGAAGAGGAAGACAATGACAAAGAAGTAGTAGAAGTCTTTCCGAAGACAGAGAATACGAGAATACAAAAACGAATAATTTCCTTTCACGGAAAATGAACTAAGTAAATGGAGGTCCTATTGAGTTGCCCGGATCAGATCGCCGTGGGTACTCGTCCCCAAGAAGAGCATAGCTGTGTCATCGAGCCGATCCCTGCGACTGTCCTGCGGGGATCAGTGTTATGTCTTCGAAGAATATCGAGAAGACGATAATCTTTATATGAGAAATCAAGATAAGTGGTGATCCGGAGGTGCAACAGATAAATGAGTGTGTGTGGACAACGTCATGTGGTTTTCAAATTGATTTTAAAAATATATACTAAGACAAATTGAAAGAAAAACGTTCCGAAATAACTTTTACTGAAGTCTATTTTATGAAAGCTTTACATTACCCAAGATTAGAAAAGCCAAAGGTAGAAATCGTGCTCAATAACACAAAATAATTGCAAAATTTAAGTGGTTAGTTCGCAACGCTGACAAAACATCTAAACTGAACAAAAAGGCCTCTGAAGCGAAGAAAAAAAGATGTCAAACAAAATGTAGTTTAAAGCGTCGACAACGACGCATTCCGCCAGTAGGATGAATTTCGTTTGGCAGCGGAATCCTACTTAAACAGTTTAGTGGTTTTGATTATAATATAGATGTTTCATGCCTTTATAATAATCTCAAAAACTTCTCTTATCATCGGCACACTACGTACATTCTCGCTACATTACGCAATTTCTCGCCGTTCTACATAATTATTATATGAAGAATTGTAATGTTGCAGCGGAAAGTGGCGATTTTTCGTCAGAAAACTCTTATTGTTGTGGAGCCCTGATGCCTGATGCAAAGTGGACAAATCGTTTTCCTATATGTAGGTAATTACTTCCTGCAACAGGTTGTGTAGTAGCATTCATTTTGTCGTCGACAGTAGCATCCATTTTGTTATCCTTGATACCGAAAAGTTGGTTGACGGTAAACCGTCTGTCAGTTCGTGTGTCTGTCTTCCAAAACTGTTTCTCCAAAATTGATATCCCTGATCCATCTAGCCAAATTCGAGACTTTGCGAATTTGAAACGGATATTATAATTTTTTGTGGGTAATTCGAATCAATATTTTCAAGTTAAAAAAGAGGCAAAAGTTTTTTTATTAAACTATTTCAAAGAAGGATGCTTAAAAAATGGCAAGATTATATTTTCTTTGAACACTAAATTTCCGAAAATTGCAAAAGTAAAAAACATGTTTCGGAGTCATCTTACAAATATTGTAGTTCTAAGGCGCCGCAATATAAAACGTATATGTCCTGATACAAAGAGCTATTTTTAGAATAGATTTTATTAAGGAACAAAATCCTTCCATCATCACCATTATTGTAGTTTTTCAATGTTCGTTTGAAAATTCAGAGAGCTCAAAGAAAATTACTCCTTCGCAATTTTAATGCTTCCTTAATTCTATCCATGGAACCCATGAATATATGGATGTGGCATTACCAATTTCTTCCATGTTCCGCAAGTGAAGCCAGTCCGCCGTATTGGTGAGCCCAAAACACATCTGTCAAACACGATAATAAACGGATAGTACTAATTTTCAATGAAATATAATAATATTAGCATTATTGAAGAGAATAATAACTAAAAGAGAGAAACTTCATTACAATTGTTGGGTCACCTTAAAGTATTTTCAGTGCCTGAAAACCACAATAACCTCTCGTTTAAAGCGTCAAGAATACTACATTACTAAATGTAATTCTTCTGCCATTGAGATTTCACTCAAAAAGTATGCAAATAAATAAATACTTATCACTGCTAACATTCTGAAGGAGCATGTGATGTACATTACGAAATGTTCTTAGAATTAATGTTGTCACAATATTCTGTGTCTGGCTACCATATCAACTACATGAATAAAAAACACTTTGTCTTACTGTACTGTTACTTTTTTATTTCACCATTTCTTTACATAAACATTAAGAACTCTCATCTGAAGTCACAAGAAGAGAAAAGTCACGAAAATTAACCAACATCTTCCACTTTCACTATATTCTCCGCGATATATAAAGTAACTACTTAAATGAGAAAAGTAATTCACGCCTTCCCCTAATGATTTGTGCAGCAGTAAGACACACAAGTAACCATGACGAACTGTTGCGAAAGTTTGTTAATACAATCAAGGCTTTAAATATTAACATCTATGACAATAACACACTTCATCACGAGGACACCTACAAGTTTGTGACGTCGTACTATCTCTCTGTATTCCTAGCTCCATGGCTCTAACTGAGAAGAAATTTAATCAAAAAATTGGCGACTATTTTTTAGAGACATTTGAAAATGTTCCACGTGAAGGACCCCCAAAAATCCAAATATCTGTTTTAAATTCGTAGAGCCTCGAGTTAGTCTAGAGCGATTGGGGATAAATTTTGGAAAAATCTTTTTTTAACCACTAGCGTTGACCATGTTGCATTGCAGAGGCGAAAATTAAATTTATTCACGGTAGCCAGTTTAAACATTGAACTGGCATTTGGAGGGAAATTAACATGAACAATTACTTTACGGTCGCCAGACACAGAGTGGCACATTGAACAATTACTTTAATTGATTACCTTGCCTCACAACCTCAGTAGGGAGATTGAGGTGGGAATCCGACGCGTGTACCTACTGGCAGATTGCGGAGTCAACTAGTAACCTCCTAGGCAATCAAACCCATCCTCAGACTTGAAGAGTCTATTTTACTCTTATGCAGGTACGTAAAATACGGTCAACTAACGAAAGGAGAGGATCCCTAATTGAAGGAGATCACACATCAAGAACATGACTTCAAAACAACAATTTTACATTTATTAAACAAAAATGCCGTAGCATGTACAAGTTTTGAAGTGAACACCTGCAAATACAAAATACACAATAATACAGTTTACATAGTTTATATATAATTGCTCTCAGGAACCAAACATCTGAAAGCAATGGCGCAGAATTACAATGAACTTTAGAACAATCGAAAAAATAAAATTACAATGAAGTATAGACCGACATATTCAAATTAACTATCTGCAAAAGATTGTTTAAACAGCTACTACTATCGCTGAACGCAAGTCGAAAAAATAGCCCATTTTAGGGTAGGAGCTTACGCAGCAATAAACAATTCAAATTTGTAAAGGTAGGCATCTTGCCAAACACCTTCTAATAAACCTGAACAAATTGAGTGAAACACAGATTTGAAAGACTCCGCAGCGAAAAAAAACATTACAATTTAAAATACATTAAAGACAAAGAATAACCAGATAAATAATTTTCAATTATTAAATGCAATGTGGCTCTCTCTCTCTCTCACTCATCAAACGAGCATGTAAATATTGGCAATGATATTTTTGTGTTGCTAGACTAGTATTGCCCCTTATGGCAATATCCATACCAAATGGTCTTGCAGGCGTCGCTGCGGGTCACAGTGCCCGCACTTCCTGCGAAGACACAGACTTACAACAATGGAAAAGACGAACCTGACCTGGCTCAACAGACCCTTGTGTCTGCCACGGAGCCCAACATGGAGAGACCTGCTTTACATGACCACTGCAGAAGCAGTACGGGCCACACAAGCTGCCACTTTAATCTGCTACCAGTTACAGATTTACATTACATAGGATGCCCCGCCTGATCACACCGTGTATCAGGCCTACTGACAATACGAATTGCGCCGAACGGCGACTTCACAAATTGCGTGTACTGCGACACGACTTCCTTTTACAACATTCACCAAAAGCTGAGGGCGGCCAGGCTGTCAACATAGGAGAAAAAACATTAGACAAAGCAACACACGGAAACAATCATACATGTAATACCAATACACCAATAAACATTAAGTTCAACTCGGACACATTGAGAGAGAGAGAGACCACAAACAATTTACGTTAAAACATAACGACCCGCAGGCCGGGCTAACTTGCAGCTTGATAATTTAGAATTACGACATCGAAAAACAGGGTAACATCTCGCGTACAAGTAGCCATGGGTAGCAGCGCTCGGCTCTGTTTTATACCAAATTACAAATTTAGTGAGCTTCCGCGTGCACTTCATTACGCAGCGGAGTTCTGTGAGTTCACAGAAATCAACCAATCAGATGCTTTAAAAGGTATACACATTAAGGCTCCTTGAGCTTACTAAAGATGTACGAATGTCTTCACCGGAGTGAAAGACCCCGATTGGGGCACTATCTAGGAGCGGCCAGTGGAACTATAGATAAGATGTACATGACAAAATAATTTCTGCTTTTACCATTTTTTAAGTTCCAGAGGCTGTACCTTTAAAGCTTATAACCAGATCTTAAATGTACAATATTGACTGAGTATTTTGACACATAAAACAAGCAGTTTGAATACTGTATTGCAAAGTTATAAGAAAATGAAAGTTACAGAATTAAATATTATGTGCAATATTGAAGAATACTCAGAAAAAATGTAAATTTGTATACAAACTTAAGGTAATACATGGTTACAACCTGTTTGTGTGGCCACACAAGGTGCATCAACATGAATACCTTAAGTCTTATGGTAATTTTACAATAATTGATCTTCGATGAAAATAATAAAATATTATTGGTACAATGTTCCCTCATATTTCAGGCTTTTCATATCTTGAAGCTTACAAAATATGATTGTTTTACAAACAGAGGTCGACTTGTTTGAAAACAATTAACAGAAATAATACAACATTTGTCTTGAGCTTCCTTAAGGTGTCTTCTTGGCCTGAAATACAACAGACCATACAGATGCTTTGCCGTCAACCAATATTTCTCAATGAAGTACCCACAACATTGGACACACAACGAGTACACACAACATGGATTTTGACTACACGGCGTTTTGGAGACAGTAATTTACTACATGTAGGAATAAGATTTATCCACTTTTTCGACAACAGGCTCCCAAATTATATTTTTTTCTGACAACAAATCGTCACCCTCCTACTGCAGAATTATAATACTTTCAGTTTACCACGTATGTCATACGAGAATGTAAATAAAAGAAATGTGTGTACAAATTCACTGATTTTTGTTCTGTAACGATACTATTTATGCATGTTTTGTTAACGTTTAAATACATTATGTCGTATAATTCATGTTTTTTTCTCACTACTTATATCCACGTAATTTAAAAACACCACACACGAAAATTAGCCGAGGGATAACCAGGGTGCGCACTGGCGAGGCCTAACTCAGATTCCTGGAGTGGCTAAAGAATGAATAGGATTCGTCTCATAAAATGATGGCAGGGAAAAAAAACACTAATTGCCGAGGAAAACCTTTGGCATACTTTTCACCACCCACATATTCTGAATGGACTAGCGTTAATCGTGTTTCTTTTAAATGGACGGCAGTCTAATGAATGAATCGCGGTATTCATAATCATTTCAATAATAAGCGTGATCATAATGAATGATCGCACTAGTCAAAATCATTGAACGTTTGTATACAACTCTTATTGTATCGTAAATACATATCTAATTAATTCAACACAACCCTTTCTCTTCTCAATGTTAAGACAATGTCATACAGTGAAATTTGAGTCACTATAAAGGCGTAGGATTATGAATATCTTAGTCTCAGTTGTTCGTTAGTTAAATGGAAATTTTTGTTACTATTATTAGTTTTATTTTTTAAGAGTAGACATAAGTTCAATAAGTTTTCATACAGTCGTGGTAGATCTCCAGTGACATAAAAGTAATTTTTCGATGAGAGAGTAAATAATTGATGCATTGCATACAATGATGAATAATTTCAATTTATTATAATTATTATTATTATTATTATTATTATTATTATTATTATTATTATTATTATTACTCTATATCACGGCCGAAGATGTTATGTGTCGGCTGAATATAAAATCTACTCCAGGTTGCAACCAGCTACCTAAGGAATAAATCTAGGGTCTGTCGGTGCCGCTACAATACTTTGCGCAAAATGTGGGCTGTTCCAAATAAAGCTATTTCTTTGCACTTCCAGTCTTTTAAATTACATGGGAATTTAGAGAAGTTCTTACACAGATTTTGCGGAACAAATCCCAGAGCTCCGATAGCTATCGGGACGACCTGTGCTTTTACGCCCCGCATTCGGCTGATCTCAATTTCCAAACTCTTGTATTTAAGACGTTTCTCTGCCTCCTTGGTAACGACGTTTTGATCGGAAGGTACAGCAACATCGACAAGTAAACATGATTTGTTCTCCAAATCCCGGATGGCTATATCCGCTTTTGTTTGCCACTATCGTGCGATAAGTTTGAATTTGTTGGTCGTACAATATCGTACATATTCCAACAGACGTCACCGGTTTCGGCGAGTGTTCGTACCACTTGGGGCATGTGTTCGGATCTTCGAGGGCGGTACAGATTTGCCAATGGAGGAAGTTACATACCCTGTCGTGTCTTTTCAAGTATTCGCTGTTTGCTAGGTTTCGCAAAGCTGAGACAATATGATCAATGATTTCTCCGTGTTCCTGACAAATGTGGCATTTATCATCTTGGGAAATTTTGAGAACCGCATTATCATAATGTCTCAACGCCTGATCTTGGGCAGCTATTACAAGTGCTTCCGATTCTGGCTTCATTCTTCTCCTCTAAAGCCACATAAATGATTGATCTTTATTGATCTGCACCTTATCCATTCGTTTCAAATATTGTCCGTGGATTGGTTTGTCTCGCCACGATTTCTTTTTAACCTTCTTTGTGTCTCTCATTTCATATTAAGTAGCATCAGAAGTTCAGTGTCTCTGTCATTCTGGGTGTCTTGCATAGTCCTGTTCGCAATGATTCTTGCTACCCTTACAATGCCTCTGTTTCCCATTCTTCGGTCAGATTTCATGACCTGCCTCATTAGAGGATCATCTTGATGGCTGACTACATACTTGCCCATTCCGACTACTGCTTTGTGCTAGGTGGCCTCAATTTGTCTGAGGCCTCTTCCTCCTTCCTTACGTGATACATTAAGTCTATGTACATCAGCTCGAGGGTGGGCAACATGATGCATTGTAAGCAGTTTTCAGGTTTTCCGATCCATGATGCGAATTTCCTACTCAGTCCAGTCCACTAGTCCGAAATTGTATTCGGCTACAGGCACCGCCAAACTATCAATTGCTGATATTTTATTCCTTGAATTCAGAGCTGATTTCAGGACAAGTCTTCTATATTACTCCCTGCGAATTCTCTCTTTCGTTGTGTCGTTCGAGATGGCCTCACATTCTTCAATGCCCAGATATTTGTAAGTTTTACCTGGCTCAAGATCTTGAATCACAGTGTGCCTATCAACTTCAGTGATCTCTGACGTGGTCATTTTGCCTCTTTTTAAGTTGACTTTTGCACACTTGTTAAGACCAAACTTCATGCAGATGTCATTGCTAAACTCATTGCTGACAGACAGCATTTGGGAGAGAATCGCTTCATTCTTAGCTTAAGATCATGCATGTAAAATAAATGTGATACAGGCCTATTATTATTATTATTATTATTATTATTATTTTATTGTTATTAACATCATCGAGATCTTTCCTTACTCAGTATGTACCCGAATTACATTTTTTCAAGTTCTCTCAAAGAGTTTTTTAGAATTTTCTTTTTCCTTGATGTGCTCGTTAATTTCAAAGACATTATCTTTATAAATTACTTGTATTTGTTCTTTAGACAGTTGGGTGCCAGCATGCACTTCCAAACTTTTGCCGGACAAACTGGATATAATTCTTATATCTGGAGACTCCAAACACGTGAGCAAGTTTTAATTTTTAACACGAGTGTTTAACATTCGTTGTACTCGAATTTTTTTCGTATCTGTGGTTCTAACACGTTCAGCGAATTTCAGTGAAGCTGGAAGATCCGTTTGTCATTTGAAACTGTACTCCTGAATTTATAATACTATATTCAATAGCAAAAAAATATTAAAAATGAAAACCCTTTCTTGACGCCATGTTTAACCACATTTTCGGCTGATTTTGTAACTCATATTCTACACAAACTAATCTTATACAATAATATCATTATTTCAACTTTTACACATTCATATATCTGCGCAATTATAGCTGAAAATTTATATATAAACATTTTTTCGCAGTGAAAGAAATGAAGCATCTTAGAAATTTGTATCTAGTAGATGTGAAAAGGAAATCTCTAACTTGCTAAATTATATACTTCGGTCCAATTAAGTTAAAGGGAAATTTTGCCAGTGAGATGAACATTACAGAAATCCGATTCTCATTGCTTCTTCTTTCTTCTGAGTATTGTTTTCCAGACATTACAAATTCACTATTCTTTGATTTTATCAATTGAAAATGAACAAGCACTGGATTAGTAAAATTCGGGAAGTCACCAAGCTATTTATTATTTCTGAAGAGAAAAATACAGGGCATCTTCACAATCTTCCACAATCACAAATTATTCCCAAAACATTAAGCACTGTTTAAAAGCATCTTGAAAACTATTGGCTGGTTTTATTTCTACTTCATTTTGTCTTGGCATGCTCACTGTAAGAAAAAGTAACTAATGACTTGTATTGAATGCTGCCGTCAAATATATTTTGCGCCTTTCAGCATGCTCACGTAGAGGATTATGGTTACCGTATTGTTTTCTGTGTGTATGTTGTAAATGAATGCATATTGATACAGTATAAACTTCCTTCATTTTTCAGGACAGCAACCCATTCTTAAGAGGAGAGAAACTCCCCGTTGCTGCCAAGAAAGGAAATAATGTCATTTACTAAGTATATAAATGTCATAAATATATATATTCTCACTAAGTAATCCAAAGTTTTAAAAAAAATTAGCCAAATATAAAAAAGGATGAATACGTATAATATTTTTCAAATGATAGATATAAATGTATCTTATATGTTAAATATTCAACCCTATATTCTGTAGGGTATATCACTGCTGTATAGTTGTTTCATTGTCAGAAAATGGAAATGAGGATGTGTGTTGCAATTCATCATCCACATTTGGAAATCAAATGTGTTATTTTTGTAACGTTTAAAGTACGCTAATTACGTTACTAGAAAGATATGATCTCTTTAATTCAGAATGAAAAGAATATTTCTCGGATATTCAAATCTATCAGCTGTCAGGGGAGATGTACGCTCCCAGAGGTAATATATCGACACGCTTTCGTGAATACTGCATTTATTTAGTTCGTTCCAAGCGGGTACGCCTAATGATTCGTGTGTAAAGAAGCAGTGCGTACGACGGCTGGAAGTCTACCCATGGAAATTTATGATGAATAAATTCGTTAAAATATGTGGCTGAGATCTGTAACTTGGCTAACGCCATACCGATGAATTGACCCACATCAGCATTAAAAATTTCAATTAAGTACTACAAAGTATATAAATGTGACGATGTCGTCTTATATTATTCAAATGTCATCACGACTACGTATCGTTTAACTCAATACGCACGCTGTCCTTAGTACCTGCTGTGGTGGAAGTTCAGGCTGTCTGCTTCATTTTCCAGCTCCGTATGGAGCAGTTCGGATGTGAGCAGAACAGTCACTTCCCCTTCTGTTTGCCATCCAATGTTGATGTGGGGCACGGAGTGCTGACGTAGTGTGATATTAAGTGGCTCCGGTGGGATTAGGATAAAGGATTTAGGTTTAATTAAATCTGAAAGTTGATATCTGCAAAGAGCGACGTTCAGATAATTGTCGTTTGTCGTTATCCCCATATCATATGAGTGTTAACTGGTAAAATTAAGACGCATATTATTTCCAGTATGATTGGAAAAGTTAAAAATTATAATTTCTTCAGTAAGATGTTGACAAATCGAAAATATTACCCTGAAGAAATTGGCGCATGAGGGGATGAATGCTGGTAATATATGTTTTCAATGTTTACCTATTAGAGAGTATATTTAGTTGGAAAATATTTGTTATGTGTTTCCCGTAAACTGTTTAGTGTAAACATCTGGAGACAGAACACATGGGAAGGTGATTTCATAAGTCAACAGCCATTCTGCGTAACGTAAAAGGCGGTAGGAAAACGTATTTTGTGTGAAAAAAGGTCCCGTTTTACTCGTTTGTATTTGAAAATTGTTTCAAAAATTTAAATGCTCTTTCCTGACAGAAAATATTGGTCGCGTATTTAACTAAAGACATTCTCTTGAGACTGAAATTCGTATGAACTATAACGGTGCTTTAGAAAACTGGTCCTATTTCTATCACATTTTTATCTTCAGTGAATATTTTCTGTAGACATTCTTCTACTGGAGTGAGAAGTTTTCAAAATATATAATTTTATTAAGGAAACTTTTTACAGAGTAAATGCAAATTAAATTAAATAATACATTGGGCTACCGCTCGTCTCAACAAAATCTGGATAGTTCTTTACATATAACGATGTTGCACAGTCTAGTCTTGCACGTTCGCATCCTCTTCTAGCAGTGGTTGATCTATGAAAATCTTATGAACTAGTACTTTTAATCAATTTCACTATATATTTAGTAGAGTATGACTCAAAGGACATGCACACAAGAAAACCAAGTTACACGAAATAAGACAAGAGTGATTAATATTTCCTTAAGTGTGAGTGTCTCCTCCAAGCACTAAATAATTATGTCGCTTCTCACAAAAGTTAGAGAATGCGACTTGTAAGTCGACACCACTCATGTATCACAACTGAATTGGTTCCTATGTTATACCTCACGGTAGTACCACATCCATAATCCCACTTTGTTTATTGGTATATTATATACATTTAGCCATATCCAATGGGAGTAGACACGATTATTTTCAGCGTGCCACAAAAGCCTAGAGTTGTAGTGAAGTAGCTTCAAAACTGTTGGTTCAGTGCTGGTATTGTCAAGGGAGCGCCCAGCTTCTTGTCTACTTCCATACAGACGAAGACGACGTTGTGGCATGCATGTCAAGCAGCACAAAGAAAGGTTGTATAAGTAGCTCAGACCACTAGGTAGAAGATTTCAGCGCTGACTTACGGGCGCTAGCATCACTGAATGCCACTATCCTGAAGCGTCGACGCAATTTAGCGTCACAACATCATAAGAAGAGTCTTGGTTACCTGTGAACGAACGAATCAACCAGTAAAAGTGGTCGGTTCTGACCCTATTATTTATGCCAAACCCAAATGTTTTGGTTAATATTATGAACACTGTGTTGACTTATTGTCCTGTAGACAGACCACAATTAATTTTTGTAAAATTTTGTTAAGTTTACCTCATAATTAATAATAAAGCTGCAGTCTTCCTACATATTACAGTTGTTTTGCACACACCACTTTTGTCTTCACGGAAATATGTTTATTTTCCACACCGTTCTATATATTTTGACTGAAGTACATGAACTATATAAAACCTCATGTCTGTAATATAGGTAAATAAACAATAATTTATTGATGTATTGCAATACGTCCATACAAAAACTAGATAACATTATTTCTCAAAAAATGTTTCAAAGGTTTAGGTAAACATTCAAAACGAAGCACTGAATGCAATTAAGCCAAGTTACAATAATCATTTCGACAATGTTTACATTATAATTTAGTTCCGCTATTCCATGTAACTGACAATCGGTAAAATTTCTTCGCTAAGGAAAAAAATCCTTTCAATTGGACAAGCAATCTTCAAAATAGTGCATTTCGTGAACAAAATCAGAATTTGTCTTGGTTTACGATTTGTTTAGTGCTTTGTATGAAAGAGTGTAAATACGAGTAAATATATTGACACAAAGAAGAGGAAGCTACTAAACAATAATTGTTTACAATGGAACATTTTCGTCTATTCCTTCTTTTTTAGTGCTATGGTCATGACATTCTTTCTCCGATTTTAATGTAAATGCTGCTCGTTTAAGAGTTGGCGACTCAATCGCAATTTAAAATAGTTTATTTGTAACAGTTGGACTTGTGGTCATTTATTTGGTAGTTCTAATAGCTTAAGTGTATCAGCTGGATTGGTTATTAACACTTGCACTAAAATTATGTCTATTTCAAATGTTTTTTATTCAAAACTCAAGGAAAGTTTTATTGCATGATTTCGCTCGCGTTATATAGTGTACGCTCTAGTACAGTTTGTGCCCCGGGTCCAATATTTCTAAGCAGTTCTCCAAAAAAGAGTATAATCACATCTCATCAGTTCATTCTAAAGTGCCAAGTTAAATTACACATTATGAATTGAATGTAAATGCCAAATTAACTTTTGGCACTTGACTAATTATATCCTATCAATTGGCATCATTCCGGATAAAGATTATATAAATGAAATGTGACACGATGCAATGAGTATAAAATGCATTGGATGCAGAGTATAAAATGTCAATGAAAAGACAACTTGCGAATATGTGATAAGAGACCTCCACTACTATGGCGTTATAAAAGTATTGTTCATTTACAGAGCGCAGAATACTTGGATGGGGGGTTACATTGTTCACTCCTTCACTAGTAAATAAATTATTTTCAAGGTATTAATCTAAATTACTCTATCATTACTTACTAAATTAATTCATTAATTTAAATGATGAGTTATTCATTGAGACTTTCATTTTAAACCAAACAGAGAATACTGCTATTCGAAGTTATTCATTTAGAGATTTTTTAATGTGAGACTTCTCCGGCGAAAAATGTCACATTGAGTGGTAAGAATACTCATATGTTCCTCCTCCTTAAAATGTGAATTACGATATTATAATAGTACGTTAAATTAAATAAGATAAATAAATCGACGTCATGTTTTGCCTAAACCGAAAGCGTTGTCTTTTATACTTCAAAGTTGCTCTTCAGAGAAGAAAATGTAATAGGATTTGAACGTGCTCTCTGTATGTTGGTTTTGGTTGAGCATTTTATTTTGACGTAGATATCTCATACGAGAATTTCAATGGCAACAATTTACACATAATACTGAAAAATTAAATGGGAAGACCCCTACATTAATTCCTACAACAAAGCAACGCGTTGAAGTAATTGAATAAGTTGTCAGTAAGTAAAACCTGACATCCAGTATAGTCAGTACACAGGGATTAACAATACTGATACTTGGCGATAAAGGCTCCAAGACAATATTTTATATATTGTGATATTTGGAGTCGTCTACCTCAATCAAAACACATATGATATTGTGTCAGATTACAAGAGACAGTGCATGTGTGACGCTTTCACAACTCGTCTAGACGGCAAATAATCATATCACACGTCAGACGATACGTCGTTTCCTGAAGTAGCCTAAGCCGAAAATGCAGCAGTGAAACTATCAGTGGCGGCTGGTGCCCCAACAGACTGGACTCCATTGAATGACGGAAACGTAATTTCCAAAATTCAAAATACGAAAATATAATAAATATGTAAGAAATTCAAATTAATTAAAACTAAGTTAAATAAAAGTCTAAATTAAAACATTACTTACACAATTTTATGCGTCGTGTCCGTTCAAGTACATACCTTCTGCGCACGTGGTTCTGGCTTTTATTTCCGCTCGGCACGTAAGTTCGACTTCAGCACTATTGCTTCGACACGTTTCACACAAATAAAATTATTTGATTCCGAAAATTTCACTTACTCTGGTATATTTTGTAATAAAGATCCTTCCACACAGATACACACACATCCTCGTACTCCCACCAGCGCTCTTCATGTGTAACTGCAGCGAAACTGCACGCTTCTGCAAGCGAAATATCATCTACCGAGGAAGGGACTTCCTTACAGAATGGTCAACTTTACACAAAGAATTCATCAAGGGTATATTTTAAATCAATAAATCTAATATCAAATGAAAACAAATTCTCTAAACATCATAAATAATGCGTTAAATGCCGTCAATAATTGACTGAACTTGTGTACTTTCAATAACAAGTGAAAGTCATAAAATGAAGCTGCAGCGAGTCAGACAATGACAGAATATTGGGAGACACTCTCGGTCGCCACGCAGGGCTCGCCCCCCCCCAACCCACCCATCTGGTTGCCCAACAGAAAGCGCCATGCTCGCCGTGTTAAATCGAAGGGCTAAAGAGTAAATGCATTAAACCCAGTAACACATACAAGATACAAGAGCGTGGTGCAATTTGTGGCAAGGCACCAGGCGCCGGAGAGAGCGCCATTTGGACTCTGATTTCAAATGATTTCATATACATTGATATTGCTGCAATATCTGAATATTGAATGTCATTAAAAGGAAAATGGATATTCTTAAGATATTATGAGATCTTATTTGATTTTCTGGAGGTTGTGCAATCATGTAACCTAAGCACGAGCCACCACTGGAAGCTATTATGGTAGCCATAGTTCGATCCGTAACCTTCGAAGAAAAATCTCTGTATGTGTTTATGATAATAGAACTTTGAGTTCTTTCTTTGAAAGACAACAGCGATAACGAGGTTCAACAGAATTTATTGTTATTGATAGGGGGACGATTTTGATGACCTAAAACATCGCCAAAAATTGTCAATTAAATGGTTTTAAAATGCTGTAAAAGCAAAGAAATTACGTAAAAAATTATCAAAACCAGTTCAAATGAACAACTCAAGCAATTGGATATGTTTATGATGTGATCGTGGCTTCTTCCTTTCGTTCTAGTGAACACAGCCTTGCAAAATTTTATTTTGGACTGTTCTTTACCAGAAAATCTCTGACTTTACTTATCCTGAAAACGGTCGAACTGACAATGGCGATGATAGGCGTCACAGGAACCTTAGTTTACATACTGAGTACATATCTGAGTACATACAGTACTCGGTACATACAGTACTGAGTACAATTTCTGAGTGGAGAAATCGAATAGGCTAGTGAGCAATTCTGTGGAGAACGTTTGTTGCATCTCTTAAATATTATTTGTAGCAAGTACCATTAACAAGATATTAAAATCGATTAAATCAGCGAAAAATGCTTTCAAAATGACGGAAAAGGTAAAAAAAATTACTAGTAGAAATCGATGAAAAATGCAAAAACATGCAATTTAAAAATGGATAATTTGGTTTTGTCACAACATAAAATTAATGTCTAATTTCGAAACTTTAGCGAACGCGCGTATGTGCAGAGCGGCTCTATCGCCCAGAAGCCGCATTGCGTATTGTGCTATGCGTTATTTCTGTATGTAGTGCATTGCGCTAAATTTCTGAAATTGTTCGTCAAGCATATAAATTGGGTGATTCCTTCGACGCTCCACGGAAACGTAAGGTTACGTCGCGGGCTATTTCATGTAGTCTTGCTCGCTCTCTACGCACCACTTTGTAGCAAAATTACTATCCACATAACCCCTCTACTGAAGATCTGATTCTGGCAACAAGTATCGAAATCGAGTCTTGGAATATCCCATATCCTATACATTGATGAACTCAAGTTAACCCCTCTGAAATGGAGCTGAGATAGAGTCATTGGCACATTCAGAACAGTAGTTTACGTACATTGCAAACAATTTCGGGGATGACGTTCTGTGTATCTGATTCATATAATCCCTAATCCCTACGAAATCAATCTCAACACAAGACGCCAATAAGCGGTATCTCCGTGTGAAAGTACAATGAATGCCTAGATTTTCCGCATGTCGCAAATATCAGCTGTCATGAACAAATTAATTACAGCGTCCTGTTGCAGTACAAAACATACGACATAAGCTTCTCAGATACAAGCTCATTGATGAATATCTCGGGAGCTTATATGGCTGGGTACCAGTGATCACGTGCATAGCTAGAATAATAGAATGGACTCGAGCAGATCTAGATAATCTAGATTGCTAAACCAGAATTCTGAGTCCATTGCGCTCTTCACCAGTGACGTTGACCAATTATATTTTCTGGACTCGCAATCTAGAATTTGTTAACTTTAACGGGAAAGATTATCCAAACTGAGAAACAAGCACAAATCAAAGATTCAAGGGAGTTGAGCATTGTCGAAATACAAGAGAGAGGGAAACCTCAAACTGTGAAGCGTATGCTTTTCGAAGAGAGAAAGAAGGAACGCCAAGAATAGAAACGCGAAATACCTTGTTTGGCAAGGATAGCCGCTTCCCACCTTATACACCCGGAACATTGAAGGTAAAACTCAATTTAAATATAATAGATCCCAAGTTGATTAAAGACATTTATTAAAGAAACAGTTTATTGTATATTTCACATAAAATCAGTTATTTTTTTGAAGCACATTGCATTCAGGACGTTACGACAACTGTTCCATTCGCATCTTCAGGTGCTTGAGGTTACATAATCTACGAAGGAAAATCCAAAATTTTGAAAATTGATATAAAAAACTAGTTAAGATAACATAAAAACTCACATCGAAAATATGTATAATTTTGAAAATTTTTTAAATTTTTATTTATTTAACAACTCGTATTAGAATAATTTAAAACTAGAAAAGTACACAATACAAGAGTGTTCATTCTTCTTGTATTGTGTTCTTTTCTTTTTCTACCTCTCGATAGTGAACATTTCCACTTTTCAAATTTCTATTTACTAATTTTATTCATAATTTTAACAGGTATTGCATAATAAAAGGAACAAAATCAAGAATCAAGACGTTCGCAAATTACGCTGATCCCCTTATTACGCTCATATCAAATACACTTTTTAGTTTTTTGACGATACGAGATAAATATTAAATTAATTGGATTATGTACAGAAATATCAGATATCATACAATACATAAATTACATAGTAAAAAAAATATAAATCAGCACTAGTTTTGCAAAAGGAAATGATCCTGAAGTTAACATGCAAAGTTTTCAGAGAGTTTATAAGATTCAGAAAGGCCAAAAGAGATATCTTGTCAGCTTACACGAATCAAAACAGTGTCTAATTTAATGCAATGTAATTTTGAGTAACGGAAATAAGCAAATAAGCTACAGGTAAATTCGAGCCAAACTCATGAATATTGTGTGAAACAACTCTCGAATTCTAGTTTATTATTTTATCATTTATCTACCTTATTATTTAAACTCCCTGCGCTTCCTACGAAATCAGAAGGAAAATGTTTAGCAGTTGCTTTCGTTGAGTGGCCTTGAATTCATTCAGTCCGAATCCAGCCAGCTCTCGGAGTAGCACGCCGGCTTGCTTTCGGAAAAACAATTCTCTTTTTGTTGTTTTGTGCTTACGGTTATGCTGAATACGTGTTTTGTTAGTGCTTATATACATACGGTGGTATGAAGAATTGTTAAAAAATGAATGCGTGAACGAGACAGTGATGAAGAGAAGGCAGCTCTATTGTGGCGATGTCGAAGCTGCGTGCTCATATTCTAATGTCTTTAGGTAAGTGATACTCGAGTTTTTTAAAGAGTTTTGCAATTTTAATTTAACTTAATGCTGTGGACATGTAATACTCTTACATAATTTTCATGTACCTATTGTAATGAATTGCAATTTTTATAATTTTGGATGTTATTCGTTTTTCAATTTATAACTTTTTATGTGTTTTAAATTACGGGAATTCTGTAATTATGTTTCAATTATGTTAGTTTAACCATTACGTTTGCCTTTGTAAGAACGCTAAAAATTCAAACTGGATAATTTGTTCCCATCCAAAAGGGAGAAACAACGCTGTAGTAACAATTATTGTTTCGAGCAACAATAATTACAAAATTAAACCTGTCTATTAAGTTATATTAGTATCCATTCCTGTTTTAGGCAGTTTTTAATATATTTCAGAAAAGAGGATCTTGAAAAATTAACAGAACCCTATATTTGCTATATTCATGAATTCATATTAGAGTATTATTTTTTATAATATTGCTGATATCATCAGTACGAATATGACACTCCATATTTGCCTGAGTATATTTTTCACTGAACATTACTACTATTAAAAATAGTTTCTGAACCATCGTATTATTTTTTATTCGACTCAGTTTTGTTTATTGCAATATCAATCAGGCTGCAGAATTGAGTTCAAAAGCGCGAGGCAAAAACGCCTGTCTTGATTCGATTGCAGAATCCATTTTCATCGTCGCGATTTCAGTGAACGTCTATTTTTATGAAATGTCGAATTAACTAAAACGATTGATTTCCTGTTTTCGCTTCCTGGAGTTTCCAACATGATTTACTCTTCACTAGCGCGAAGAACACAAAAAATGAAGAAAAAAATTATTTTATTTTCAAAACAGTCATATATGGATTTCATCCCTTATCGTAACGAACGAGGCAGCACAGACAGAATCGCCTTATTTCCGTGAGAACACGACGAACGACACCACCGCAACGGCGCCAGCCTTGCTTTATATTGTAAAGTTCATAACCTCAAACTTCCACGCTTCGCTACATGTGTCCAACGACAGGGCCAGTTTTCGGCTTTCGCCGTATGCGATTATCAGAAAACACCTTTGAGTCTATAATAAATTACAACGTATTGTATGCCAAAATACATTTATGCTAAACACTTTTAACTTGACATTTTGACGCTAAGCATGTTGGAGGTGGATGATAAGACATTGATAAGCGTGCTTCAGTCTTCGCAATTAATATAAAGAATTCTCAAACCTGTGCAATGCACAATTTCCAGTTATCATTCGAATTACACAAACAAAATGCTATCCTCGTTATTCGTTCTTTGCTTTCGTTCACCAATCTCGCGACGTCGAAGACAACTTGTTAAGAAAAATGTTAAGACCCGAAAATTGGGATTGTGCTTACCAGAAAATGGTAGTAAATTCCTTAGATAATTTTTTGTTGATTTCGGCGCACTACGTTATTGTCAGATAAACTTGCCACGCTATCATTTGTTCGTAAATATTTCGTATAAAGGAAGGGAATGCTCATTAATAGTCAGAATTTCAATGCACAATCATGAAACCATTTTTTACACAATTTTAATTTCATAAAATGTGATTTTTTAGTCACCGGATGTATGATAACGTATGCTTCCCGCGGCCAAAACTATGTGATCTCCATCTCAATAAGGTGGTTTATTAAGGTTTTTTCCGTATTTGGCAACAATAGGAGTAGATACGGGTTATTTTTCAAATAAAATGCCCGTTTTCAGATTCTGGTCTTTAATTTCTGCATACATTTTATTTCGACCTATTGCATTGTTAGATATTTTATCACAATGCCCACTTACCCATTTCAGAAGTAATGTTACGTGCTTGAAACTACTTTCTTAAAGCTTTCATTTTTTAGTCAACTAAGCGCTCTCGTCTGGAAAATCTCCCACGCCTAGCTTATTATAATTATATACTATGTAATGTCTATTGTTCACTACACCTGCCCAACAAAAGTTTTCCCTTAAAAAACCTAACTTCCCCTTATCTTCTCCACTGTGAAATTTCCCCTCATCTAAACGTCCTAAAGTGTCGGTTTAAATGGCTTCCTCAAACATGTTCAGTGTTCTGTATGTCCGGCAAAAACATTAGAAAAACAAATAGAAGAGAAGAATCTTTCGGAGGGCAAGGGTGGTACGCAATTTACGTATCATACCACACAATTACAGTAATTAAAGCGGGAGTGATGTAAATAAATTATAAAACTCAAACTATTGCAATAATTTTAATGCTTGTGATTGGTAATTGCCTTTCATTACGCTATTTCACTTTCTAGAGCACCCTTACTGTTTTTTATTGAATTTTATTTACCCTTACTATTTTTTTATTGTTGCCTAAATGACTGTTTGGCTGTGATTAAGTGAATTCACATTCGTACACGAATGGCCACATTCTTACTACGAATGGCTCCATTCTTACTACAATTGTATTCGATACCATCATACAAATCTTTTCGCTTGGTCAACTTTGCTGGACATTCACTCACAGGGCAAGTGTTTGCAAGAAGAAAAATAAAGCTGAATTTTAGAGCACGGTACAACTTAACGAAGTCGTTTAAACCGGCACTTCGCACAGCTCCGGCGAGGGGGAAATCCATGGTGGAAGGGAGGAGGGGTAATTAGTTGTCCATGTGGGGAATCATTTGGTGGCGAAGGGCAGTGAGCAATGTACGTAATTTAGTACGTATAATGAGCAAAGTGTGGGCGGTTTCGTTGGCTAACTTAAATGAATTTGCTCACGCCGAAGCCGCGCTCTAAATAAATTATAAAAATTACTCTACTTTTATTTAAAATTTACACTGCTACAATATATTTTAATGGTCTGTAATTGGTCTCGATAGTGACGTCATAAGTTAAGGGAGGCAATTTCACCGTAATATCTTGTCGGAGCTCCATTATCAAATAGTTCCGCAATCATGGTAATGTGCCCCTGTGATTTAGTGTGTCGTGGTAGGTGTCGAAGTGGTGAGCTACGTTGCTGTCGTAGTAACACTTCTTGTGCTCTTCTGGTTTTTTGTATTTCTTTTTTTTTTTGCGCGTGGCGCCGAAAGGGATATTTGGTTACAATTGAGTGGGCGCAAGAACGTGATTTTATTGCTGCAGAATTTACTCGTCCTGTGTGTAAATGTTCGATGAGTTGGCCAGAGAAAAGAGTACATATTTCAGTGGAAGCGCGGTAAGAAAGGGGCCTCTTTTCAAAGGCGTGAATGTTCTGTGTGGAAGAGATCAACCGAGACGCTTTTGTCGTTTCTTGAGGACGTCCTCTAAACTTTACGACACGTGAAAGTCGATTATCGGTAAGTTTCATCAGTTTCTTTCAGAGAACCCAGCGTAATTTGAGGAAGGGCTTACGGAGACTCCCCTCCGCCCACCCTGCCATCCTGTCCTCCCCTCTACCCCTCCTCGCCACCACGCTTCTCTAAGGACGTACCACATTCTCTACTTTAACCAAAAATAATTATGAGGGATTCTTGCCTTTCCTTGGGGGCATTTCCAATTTGTAC
The DNA here is from genome assembly GCA_031308135.1 of Acheta domesticus. Lineage (NCBI taxonomy): Eukaryota > Metazoa > Arthropoda > Insecta > Orthoptera > Gryllidae > Acheta > Acheta domesticus. Next base: position 242,083,101 of record JAHLJT010008446.1, on the reverse strand, counting down.
GAAACGTGAATTTCGATAAGATGCATTAATTTATTTCAGACGCTTTCCGCAAGGGAAGGCATAAGGGGAGACCCCTCTCTCACCCTTCAACCTTCCACTTTGTCTTTCTCCCTCCTCTTTGCTCTTCCTCGAATTAGAAGAAAAAACAAATAAGAAGAGAGCAAATTAGAAGAAGAACAAACAAAATTGGTGGTCTGGATGGTGATTTGGGTGTCACATTTCTCTGCAAAAGAGCAGAGTAAAATGTTAAAATCTGCCTCCAAGCCAAATAAGGTAAATTGTTTCAATTAATGATTCCAAAATCGAGCCCCTATATGTGACCACTGCAATATTCCTATTAATATACGTATGTCTCATATCATTGTCCAATGCCCCCTTTACAATCTGTCAGACAAAAACACCTACAGAATCTGAACGAGGAGTCAATCCTTACATCCTTTGACTACCAAGATAGAGTGATCCAATTCTGTAAAGATATAAATATATTTATTAAAATTTAATTGAAAAGTTTGTGGCCTATTGAAGTATGAATGTTTTCTAGTGTGTAGTATATATAAATTGTATCCAATCTGTTTGTATTTATTTATTTATTAAACACAACAATTGTGAAACTAATGTAAAATTTTGAGTCGCTAATGACCTTAGTTGTCGATGCGACTATAAATAAATGAAAAAAAAAAAAGATTCCGAATGAAATATTTTTTCGCAGATGGTTTTCGACTCACTAACTTCACGGTTGGCGCTCGCCGAGCCGTCTTCTAGTTCACGCACTATCGGAATGCTTTTATTGGCTGCGCTTGCAACCGCCCTATTCTTTGCTCCTTTCGTGATGGGGAATGAAATTCGGGTTGCGAAAAGTAGGGCGCGTATTCTATAGCTGCAGAAGAAACCACTAGTTTTCCAGAAAGAATTTCCTTTAAATGTTGACCATGTAAACCCAGGTTAATTTAACGCATCATGAACATGTGCTTTTAAAAAATAGATATCTCGTAAGCTACACATGGTTTACTTTGTACAGAATATATATTGTAATTGTTAAATTATTACTATTTTCATAAGAACAAAATTACAGTACAGTAGAATAAAAATATTTTGGATAAAAAATCATTGTGTACTTTACTTTTTTTGTTATTTAAGGTCACATTAACATCTAGGTCATTAGCGACCACTATTGGGTTTCACGTTATGGTAACTGTGAAGATGTCATGATATGGTGAGGATAGGGGGTGAAAGGACCAACACAAATACAACCTTGCCCGGGGCGGGACTCGAACCCGCGACCTTTCCGTCCGAGATCGCTACGTCACTACTGGCTTAGCGATTTCGGCTACCGGGGATCGGCGTATTTTACTTACTCGCACGCACTTCGTAAGAAGAGAGTTATGCAATCGCGCGGCAAAAAACTATTCGGTCGAAAAATTCCTTTTGCCGGGCGCGGTAACAAAGAAGTGGATAAATCCAGTTGTTATATTTAGTAAATTACTTCCTCCAACACGTGGTACAGCCAGAATCTACATTTTGTGTGAACTTGATAAGGAAAAAATGACTGACCGAAAACGTCTGTTTGTCCATTCGTCTCTGGTCAATACTGTGGGAGGGTGATAAACATGGTGGTTATCTCATTTTCGTTGATCTCTTCGTTTTTTCGAAAATTTCAAAAAGTTAACATTTCAAAACTTCAAAATTGAAGATAAAGATTTTTGCCTTGCCTTAGTCAAAGTCTGTTGTAAAAATTTAGCTCCTTCAGAAAGGTCATGTACAATTTTTTGAAAAATCTAGTGCATTTTGTGTAATTTGTTTGAAATTTATAAAATTTCTTTTTCCCTGAAAAAAAGCTCCAAAATTTGTTCTTCAAACTTTTTACACGGATAGAAGAAGGGTGCGAAAGTCTTATTTTGGTTGAAATCTCTAACTTTCTGATATTTGCAAATTTAGAAATATTGCGAGACTGTATGTGCTGTTTCAGCCCCACTAGTTTTCAATTTGTATCTGCCTCACCAAACAATGAAAATGTGTTTTTTAGATTCTGTTTTTTAACGTACGGTATTTAAGCTTTGTTTTAATGTCAAATCCTTCAATATATTTTAACAAAGTGTTATTCCCAATTTTGTTTCATTTTTTTCTGAAAAACAATTATTTCCAAAATTTCTTGAAGTCATTTTTAAGGACTGGTATTACCTTTACGATTTCTTGAGCATCCTGGAGTGCGCAAGTGTGCTCAAGCCTACTGTTCGGCAGTCCTGCGTTAGCTACTGCAGAAACTTGGTTAAATATATTTAATAATTAGATTTCAAACTTTCCTTAAATTCGAAATCTCGTTAACTTTTCAGAATTGATGCCCAATAATGTATATTTTTCTAAATTAATACCTTAAGTCTCTGAAGAGGTCAAATTTTAGTTTCACAAAACGTCAAAATGAAAATAGAATGAATATCAGTTCATGCTGCGAGTTATAGTCAAGAACCGCTGGTTCTTTGTATTCTATTTGTTTTTAATGGATCAAGTGGTAGCCGCATCAAGTTTCAAACGTCCCATCATAAACGTCAAGACTGCAGTGTTCCATCTTCGTTCTCTATAATGTACTATGTACTCTTAACGTGTTACGTGTTGACATTTGATAGACAATGCAAAGGACTTTTTTAAATAACCTAAATCGATGGTGGAATGGGAAAAGTGAATTTATTCTCTTAGTCTGGTATAAATTCAATGTGACATGGTAGATTATTTACCAATAACTAATGAAAGTGGTGCTTTTAGGTAAAATCGAACCCGACATTGGAGATGAATAGAATTATTGACGAATATACGAACTGATGTGTAGGATATTTTTCTAGTCCACAAGGAAGTATTTGATACTTCACATTAAATTTTTATAAAACTTCATGAACATTAAAAAGTGTGTTTTTTTATTAATTTCTCCATCATTCCCATTAATAACTTTTCCTTTTGAAGTATTCGTAATCTTGATCTTTTAGTGCAATACCCACATATTCAACACTCCTGAAGTTTTAAACGTTATAAAAACTACTGTATGCATGTTTTTGGGCCGTTCACGAATCAAATCCCGATGCCGCGCTATCGAAAGCGTCAAACGATAGACGCGAAACCGCATCTTCGAGAGATTTTCTTATCTGAATGTGCGTGGGGGAACATTCTTAGCGCGCATTTAATTTTGTGACAATGGTGTATTTGAATATCGTGCGCATGTGCCAAATTTCTTTCAGTAGAGAAAGTTAGGGACCATGTAATTACCCCCACAAAACGTGTAGCTCGTGAAACATATTCAAAGACAATTTCGCTAGCACTGCTGTGGGAAAATGAATGTCAACGATGTCCTTCATCCGAGAACTTACAACAGTTCAACTATCATTATTGGAGTTTTGAATTTTGTAACAATGTTTCGGTCGCATCTAAGCGGAACCCAGGGTCTTTCTAAGAAATCGCTATAATCGGTCAGTAATCTCAAAGCGTCAAGGAGTTGCTGCAATCTTACGGTCATGTTCGAAAGAATTTGACAGTTGAAGGTTATTTTCAAAGAGCTTAACTCCCAAAGCACATCGTTGAATGAAATGACTCTGCTCTTTTGTTGGAAATTATCGCGCGGATTTTGGAAAAAATAGTATCGAAGGCGCCACGTTTGAAATGTCTGTTCTGCACTGTTAATTATCGCCAAATATTGTTATGGATAATTGAATTACATCAACGGCGCCAATTTGAATCAGGTTTAGCGCTCATACGGATGCCAACAAGCACGTATCCGTAGCTGGAGCCGCGAGGTTGAGTAAAGGTCAAATGTAAGAATGGATTACTAAAATCACAAGATCTTGAGAGGAAAAGCGAAGTAGAAATTCGGATCCGTCCGAGACCTTAGTTTTCGGGGTAAGAAATTTAGTTAGTAATATTTCCTTTGCTTATTATTTATTACTTAAAACTATTTTTAATTTCATATTTACGGCAGAAATAGGTTGACATAGGGTCAATATTTTGATTTTAAAAAATTACACTGCCTACTGTATTTAAGTTACTACTTCCTGAAGAGTTAAAGTTCAGTAAACATTTAAGTTATAGACATCATGCCATTACGCAAGATTCCGAGTTTTCATTTGCAATAAAATAATAAGGAAATTGAATTGCGACTCGCCATAATGTACTGTAGTATATCTGAGAGTTACCATTTTCTTTTTCCACGGAACTGGTTTATAAACTATTATTGTCGTTGATCATACTTAAGTAAATTATCAATTTCTTTCGCTTGTTCTTACCCTGAAATTTATATCAGAATCCTAATATTTCATGGCAAACCATGTCTGACTCGAAAAGTATTTCTTGGAAATGTCCGGATGTCGTAAAAATATTCAGCGAACAAGAATACTGCAAAATCTGGCAATCCAATCCCCGCCCGGCTAGATCACTCCACCAAGACGTATTTTTTTACCGCGGACAAATATAATGCATGTTCCCTGCTAAGCGAACACTGGCTCTTCAATTAACTAGAACAACGCGCGGGAAATCGAAGTAAGTAAGCATTATCTGCCCTGTCAGCGCCGCAGGCTGTGCCAGCTTTTCCTCCCATATTGTCGGGAACTAGTATCAGATTTCCAATCTGGCTCGTTCCTCGTCCCGGCCCGGGGCACTTCTCACAGGTACCCCACCCCCCCTACGTTTGATGGGTGGTGCAAAGGAGAGCAAACGGCTCGGGACAGAGCAGTCGGTGGCGAACTCCAGCGAAGATGGTTTGGGTGGGGCGGAAGGGGAAAGAAGGGGACACGCCGCGGACGATGTAGGGAGGGAGGGAGGGACTTCGTCTCGGTCGGCGGCGGCTAGGAGCAGTGGCTCGTCTCTTTGGCGCCAATTCTGTGCAAAGGTAAAGACGGAGGGTTGCCGTTCGATTTCTCTGCCCCCAAAAAGGAATAAAAAAACTCTTGGCAAGAAGATAATGTAGGACGAAGAAGAGAGAAAGCTTTGAGAGGGGGGTGAGGGGGTGGAACGAAGTTCTGTGGAGGGTGGTTTCTCCTACTATATATACTACGAGCACTACCAGCTCCTCTGTAGTAAACATGAGAAAAGACTCCCGTTTTCACAAACTTTTAACGCTAATCAGATTTCAGATAGCGTGACCCAGAAAAAGGACGTATGAGAAGCGTAATAAGCAAATAAATCGGATATCCGCGAATAAGCCCTGGAGTGGAGTGCGGGCTCAGCGATTACTTGCGTGCACAACTTGTCGATTTACGGAGAAGCGTAGCTCAGGCGCGTATGCGGAAAGAATATAATTTTCTACATACAGTAGTTTGGTTCACTTACTCATTCGATTGATGCTCGAAGTCGGAAAACACTATGAACTAAATGGAATGAGACACTATACTACCTACTCTTCCTTCCTGCTAATCGTTGAGTTCCTTGACCGTAGTAATGTCTGGTTTTCTCATAAAAAGGAAACAGAATTATATATTTTATTACATGTGAGACATTCCATTTAGTAATGAAAATATCACATACAATATTTTTCAAATTATTTCGAGTTCCAATAAACAGGTGTACAAATCAAATAATGATATAAAAATATTTGCATTAATATAGTGAAGTAACCCTCATTTGTGACAGTATTGTTTATGGGCCTTTACTTACGACCTCACCGAGACGTGTGCGAGGTCTCTGCGCAAGCCTGGCACATATTGGTAATTGATATATCGGCCTGTATTAATTTCCGTATGTTTAAATATTTGGGATTGCTATATCCTTCGTAGTTCTTTGCTCCTGAGATGAACGCATATCCGTACGGGTTTGTTTCAACGCAATCATACAAAACTAATTTTCTTTATCTAAATTAATTTTCTTCCCTAATCCTTCCCAATCATTAGACAAATCATATATAGACAAATAGACAATAGGCAAATCATTTGTGGAGGAGTAGGAACCACAAGAGTACTAATTAAATATTGTAGCTGTAATATAATTTATTTGTGCCAAATTGAATGTTTATTCGCATTGTGTATGGGGGTGCCAGTTTGTTCAACATATTGTGTATACCATACCAAAATTGTTTTAATTGTTTTCACTATCTCAAATTTGAGCTTTCTGCGCATGTCATGCCATATTGATATTTCATTTTATGCTTAGTGGGGTATTATGTTTTAAAAGGTAGCTGTATGGTTTTCTTCTGTTAGTCATTAATCCTAATTTTGCATGCTCTCTTAATGTTGTGTGAATTTGGGCTTGCATTCATTCTGACTGCAGTTAATTTGATAAATATAAGTTACGCGTAATGTGTATGGTAATAGGATCTTCCTTCTTTTTGGTAAGCTGGTTTGGACAGGAAATTTTGAAAAAGGGAATGCGGCGGGGAGATAAAACTTTCCGAAAATTTTGATTTTTCTCCCCCACATTCAAGGATCTTGTACCGGATCAAAGGATATTGTATAGTATCACATTTTTTAGCATGTCTGGAGTTTTTAATTTTTTTGTTTCTTATGTAGATGTTCTATTCAAGAAATGTTTTGTTAGCTTATACTTAAATCATAAGTAATAATACAGTGAAACAAGTTTCTATTTTTCTTCACTTTCTGGAACTTCACGTTACTCGAAATAGAGAATAAAAGCTACATTTATAATAATAACTAAACTCATAGTTACCGAGAAATTAGTTTTTAATAACTGGTAGAAGCAGTTTTCGCTGTGAACCGCAGAAATCAGATTATAATTGCACTATTTTATGTGAAGGATAAGGAAATTCCGAAAGATGAGCTGTATATAAATAGAAATAATAATAATAATAATAATAATAATAATAATAATAATAATAATAATAATAATAATAATGTGCAAATAGTAGTTTATGGAATTAGTTTGTTATGTTAAACTTTATTGCATGAGTACATGTTTTGAAAATGAGCGACGTTTATTTTCAATTTTTTACGAATGCAATAAAGCAAACATTGTAAACGAGTGGCATACGCTAATTTTTTTAATAACAGCGTTATAAAGGGTCCCCCCCGATAAGATGGTAAAAAGTTCCCCTCAACCAAATTACATATGAGTGGTTTACACTATAATTCTAACATAAAAATAATATTTTTGAAAGGTTTCTTAGCCTCCGTCCTACCACCCACACCCATATACAGCCAAAAACGTGTTTTTTTTAATTTCAATTTTTTTCGACAACTGGACACTATTTTATCAGACTGAAAAAAATATGATAAATAAGAACACAACTTGGACTATCAGAAAAATATTTTTCAATATTTTCTCAAGCCCAAATTCGAACACAAAAAATATTTTCGAAAAAAAATATCACGAAATATTTTTTACTGTGTCTTAGAAGCCTGGAACAGGCTCGAAAAAATGTCAAAGGTTTCTCTTTACACACAAATTGTTGTGTATTTTTTTTCAGATTTTTCCGATTACTGGGCTGCAGTTAAAAAAATAAAAACCATTTTCCCGCCTTTAAAGCACCTGGACTTTCAATATACTTTGAAACTGACTGCAACGGTTCTCTGCATTTATTTTAGTGTTTATTATACATTTGTATACATTGCTGTATCACCCCATGAAGTTTTGATTTTGGAATATACTTACGAAGTATCATCTTTCTAATCGTTTGCATAAGTAATCGTATGCTACGGAAAGACGATAGTTTTGGCAATTTATAAGAAACAATCGACACAAGACCTTGTAAGTGTGATACTGGTGGATAAAGAATTACACCCCATCCTACATCAAACACATTTTAGAAGAAAAAATAGAAGTTTGCAGATTATGACATACAAAAAAAGATTATTGCAACACACATTATAATGGTAAATAACTCGGAAGCGATGCTTCCTAGGCCTTTTAAACCAGGTTTGCTTGTCTCATGGGGACACGCCCTTTTTTTGAGAACAAGTAAATTCTAACACACATGTTTTGGGTGACGGGTAGATGACAAATGGGGAAATGATAAAGGACATTTCGTGTGCAGGATAGATGGGGGACAATGGGGAAGTGAAGGGGAATATATTAGGCCCCGATTATGTTGTTGGGATGTATTTTTCAAAATACCACTTTCATGATCATCCCATTTTACAATTTTCCATATTAGTTCTTTTGGGTGCGCCTTTTCCGTAGCACAGATGGACAGAAAAGAGAAGCCAATATCAATGTAAAATTAAATTGAAGGAAAATACTGAAATTATCTTTCACGATAAAATTAACGGGACTATTTTATTTTCTGCGAATTTTTATCTCAACGCTCAGCAATATTGGAATGAATTCTCTCCGGGTCTATAATGCCGTAAACTACTTTTCGGGGGATGAGCGTTTGCAGTTTGGTGCTACATTAAATCAATTTTCAATTTTCGTACAATTATTATTTACAAAGTGCAGAGTTTTCGCACGTGTACAGATTGTACGAGTGTCTCCATATTTATACGTATACAAGAACAAATACTTAGGTAAAGGAAAAGACAACTTTTTCTCTAGTCTGAAACAATCTACAGACGTGAGACCACAGGCTTCCGCAACCAATGCCTTACTATTTATCTGTCCCGGAGGCGCCGCGTTCTAGGCTCAGTTGTCAACGTTTTAGCTGCTATTCTGTGGCCTTCCTCCTCAAGCAAGGTCGCACGTGCTTAGGACGCGGCAACTGCCGAACTGCCAAGTGGTTGACTACAAATGTCTTAGTTTTTTTTAAAAACTATGACCCAGCTATTAAAAAAATAAGAAAAAAATTCACAAGCATTCTGAGATGAAGTTTGAAGATTATTTTCGTGCCAGTGTCTGTGTTCTAAGACAAGTAAAACAGTTCTTGTAAATCTGGTTTTAACCTCTTCCCCTCCATTTTTCCACATGTCCCCCAATTATCCCTCAAATATGACGGAATTATTATTAATTAAACTGCCAAACACTATTATCTTTCCTTAGCGTATGATATTCTCATACAAAGGATTAGAAAGCTTTAAAAATGATACTTCGTAAGTATATTCCAAAATCAAAACTTCATTGGGTGATACAGCAATGTATACAAATGTATAATAAACACTAAAATAAATACAGAGAACCGTTGCAGTCAGTTTCAAAGTATATTGAAAGTCCAGGTGCTTTAAAGGCGGGAAAATGGTTTTTATTTTAACTGCAGCCCAGTAATCGGAAAAATCTGAAAAAAATACACAACAATTTGTGTGTAAAGAGGAACCTTTGACATTTTTTTCGAGCCTGTTCCAGGCTTCTAAGACACAGTAAAAATATTTCTTGATATTTTTTTTGGAAATATTTTTTTGTGTTCGAATTTGGGCCTGAGAAAATATTGAAAAATATTTTTCTGATAGTCCAAGTTGTGTTCTTATTTATCATATTTTTTTCAATCTGATAAAATAGTGTTCAGTTGTCGAAAAAATGAAATTAAAAAAACACGTTTTTGGCTGTATATGGGTGTGGGTGGCAGGACGGAGGCTAAGAAACCTTTCAAAAATATTATTTTTATGTTAGAATTATAGTGTAACCACTCATATGTAATTTGGTTGAGGGGAACTTTTTACTATCTTATCGGGGGGGACCCTTTATAAGAGAATCAAACTGAATTTTGCGGAACAACTTTCTTGTCATGTCTCGGGTATATGACATCTGTGCGAAAAAACGATGATCGGCTGTTCCGTTCACCTTTGTCTCACCTTGATTCTCTCGTCGGGATTTTTTGGCGTAACGTGTGATGGCGCAATCTTTCGTGCCGTAAAATGCTAATTCGTGATCATTTGTGCCGTAAAATGCCCGGTAGCGAATGATTTCTACCACAAATAAGGTCGTTTAAAATGCTGGTATACAAAATATTTATGTATCAAGGTCGAAAAATGAATGATTTTGGACGAGGTATTTAACAACCGAGGGCGGAGCTGAGGTTGGTAAACTAACTGAGTTTAAAATAGTTCAATTTCGGCCGAGATGCATACAACTATTTTTCGTATACTCCCCTCCCAATTTTAGGTTTGCATTTTTAGAGAGATTTCATTTATATCATGCGGTTTCGTCGTATAGATGCAGATGTTATACATCTACATGATCGCATGCCCTTCAAGTCCCTTCAAGGGCACGAGCTGGCAGGAGAGGTGAACAGTTTCATCGAATCGCGAGCGTGGTGAACATTTAAGTCGTAACTTAAATGTTCGGGATTGAAGCTCCCGATTGCAGACAATGGGCCTACTCTATTTTCAGCTTTTGACCATGAAAGGACTTCCGTTTTTAATCGAAATATGATTAAAAAATGTACTCACGGTCATTTCATCGACGATCTTACTAACTTTCTCTTGCACTTCGAAACATTACAATTCACTGTTGTTCCATGACATCGATGTTGGGTAAAGAAAGTTGATTTAAACAATTGATAAACATTATTAAAAGGAGGGGAAATATAAAAGCCATGATATTCCTCAGATTGGAAAGGAAACGTATAATTGGAAAATGTGGAAGAAATAAAAATGAACATTGTAAATAATGAAAAACAATTAGAAATTCATACATATTTTTGTTACTGAGTTAACAGTTAAGTTTTATTTGTCTTCTGTTATTTGATGTGACACACACACACGGCCTAACAGTGTCGTAGTTTCAAATCATTGAGTTACTTTACGAGCATTTGAATTTTGGAAAATTTATTATGTGAACTTTAATACGAAAAACAAATACATTTTCAGCAAAATCTCATCACACTGTGGGATAGGTGGAAACGAAACAGTTGATAACTTAACAAAAAGAAACGCATAGTAAAACACAAATAAAGAATTACGAGAATACAGTATACATTAAATCTTTAGGACAGACTAGAAATGATGCTTTTTTTGCTAACATGAAAGCACAGTATTTCCATCAATCTCGGGGATATCTTAATTTCTTCCGTATCCTGATCAGTCAAGTTAAATGCTCATTTTTTATTGGAAAATTTGTCTTCTAATATGTTCGAAGTGATATGCCGTCATGCGCGAATAGCGATCATTTTCTGCATGTTTAGTAGAACAAATTCATTGATACTTGTCACTGCAACATGCAAAAGTGCAGTAACGTCTTCTAAATTACACACCGGGATTTTGAAGACTTCTTATTTACAGCACCCCATTGAAAAAAATCCACGGGTATTTAATCTGGAGGCTTAGCTTGCCAATAAACGCTCTCCCCCACGCCTAACCCAACGATTTGTAAAATACTAGATGTAATATCTGTTTTCTCCTCGAGATTCATGAGCCTAATTTCATGGATCCACTGATTCCGTTAATAAAAAAAGAATTATGGTTTTAACCAGTTCGCGTCGTAGCTTGACAAACGGTGACCGCTCGCTAAAGCTGGATTTGGAAATCGACTAGCATAGCCCGTCTTGCACCGTAATTCGTTACCGTAGGAGTATCTTCTGTGCGGCATGCATAGGGGAGGAGTGGACTATTGAAGCGTGGGCAGTCAGTGCAAAAAATGTACGTACGCTTAAAATATTAGAAGATAAATAAATATGAATATCAAACATATGATGTAATAAATACAATATTAAGTGTAAACTACGAATGAATATTAAAAGAGAATAGGGTATGGAAAAAAATCCCAAAAGACAAATGAGAAATCTATAAAAATTACGTTTTCTGTATATTTATTTCTTTTGTCTATATGTTTTTCTAACACATCTAACAAAACTCGCAATTTAGTGAATTTTCTTACACATTTTCCGGCCGACCTTGTATATAACTATATTCAGAGAAATGTTGGCAGATTTCCAAAAATGAGCCGTGGAAATGTGACGTAAACGAGTTAACATCTCGTTGCATCCTATTTCTTCTTAACCTACCACAATGTCAACGCTTCTGCGCATTCATTATTACGGTAAATATCGAGACTGCAGTACGTAAACATTCGTGAATGTTTCATTCCGTAGTACCTCTGAGAAAGTATTTGAAGTGTTAGCTACAACATGTGACTTCGCCGCATGCCGTGACAGCACGTAATTCAGAGTTGTTAAACGCATTTAGGAATAAGATCGGAGAACAGGCGAATGAAAATAATCGAGTATGGTACCAAGTATTAATTGTATTTATCGTTGTAACGAGAAACGGAACGCATTTTTTAAAATTTATTTTCGAATATTAATCATGCTTGTATCATTTCATTCAAGTACTCTAAAACGGTGATAGGAAAGCATTATACTTCCGTTTACTATGAATGAAAATCGACAATAAATTTCTGGTCAGTATTTTTTTAAAATTCTGTATTTTAACGTGTGTTATTATAACATTTTATTGTTTTAACTTTCTCCCCCCTCTCTCAGTGCTTTTGTCTTCTTACAAACTATGTAAACGTCAGAGAGCATAAAGATAATAAAAATTAAATCAGTACCTAGCTGTCCTACTTCATAATTGTGCAAATTTGACCATTCCCACGCTTTTCACAGGAAGGGGTTTTTACCTTTCAAAAACTGTTTAGAAACTTCAATAACTTCAAATAAAAAGATGCAGTATGTAACATTCGTGTACATACGCGTTGCTTAAATAGGGAAAAAATGTTCTTTTCTACCCGTAGTATTTCCAAACGTGGCCGATATGTAATAAAATATCTCACTGCAAACAGAAAAGCAGTCATCAAGTTACTTTTGTATTCATTATAAAAACTCATGTTCGCTAACAACTTTTCTATTTGTACATTGGAACTAATTTCTTTTTAAAAAAATTTAAAAAAACAGAAATAGCCGATCTGGATGGCCGAGGTGGCTAAGGGCTTGTACCGACTCAGCGTTTCGGTCCGAAGGGTCGCGGGTTCGAGTCCCGCCTTGGGCTTGATTGTTTGTACCTTGTTTCTTATGTATGTGTTGTAGCGGAGGGCCTCGCGCTCTACTGACCCCAGATCAGAGGAGCCCGCAAGTGTATTGGCGTGTAGTGGGTTGGTCGAATATGCGTCCCATCGGGACGTAAAGGGTAACCGGCAGTATTCTGAAAAAATCCCCAGAAAAGAAAACAGTAATAAAAATCGACAACTTATATACTTTGTTGGATATTTTTACGCCTTAATCGCTGCTTAGGCGTAGTCTCTTTAGGGGTGAACAAAATTCTGGCAAGTTTGGGGGCCTATTTTGTACAATTGTTCTTCCTCTTCACGTTTAACCCCTCTTTTGATTCTGCACTTTTTTTTAAACTTGACGCTTCAAAACTGACCACAAATGAGCAATAGAGTTTAAACTGGGACTTTTCGGTGATGATTGCAGTAACTTAGGTATACAGAGTGATTCAGTCGTCGTTGCTAATATGCCGGAAGCTTATCCCATATGTAATATACTGACTGAATTTGGAAAAATTGGATAATCTTCGTCGTATAGTTTTGTAAATAATTAACGTTAAACTTTGGACTATGCGCTTGTGATCGTGTAACACGGGCTACGAGCAAGTGGCTTTACCTCGCGTTAGGACTCGCCACTTCTGTGGAAAACTCGATTGCAAATACTATCCGAGAAGCCCCGGAAGCGAACACAAGACACACAGCGCGCGAGGTCAGGGCATCACAGTCTTAGTAATATTCTTCATATGATTAACAGTTCATGCGAGAATATTACTATTTTTCCATTTCCAGCGGGTGCAGCATTTGCGCACTAGACACTTATAAAGTCGTTTTCTATTATGTAGGTACTTCCTGCGCAAATGCAAAGAAAAACAGGAATTTCTTCCTTTGGCCAGATGGGTTTTACGAAAACTGGCACATTTATATTCTTCTGGTTTTGCCTTTTTCCGTTACTACGGCATCGGCGCTAATGGGTGTGGGCTCATTTTTTTATTAATTTTCGCACACTCCATTTTTATACAGATTTGTCGAATGTTTTAGTGCCGGATGCCCTCCCTGACGCAAGAACTGGCACAATTAATGTGCACAATTTGCATGTGAGGGACGAGGAAAATCAGTATGCTGTACGTAGCTCATTAAGGGTGATTTTCCGAAATGGCATTGCGGATGAATTTATCCTCGGTCCACGTTTCTTTCCCGTGCATTTAAAAAGAGTTCAGTATCTGAATTTTATAACTCAGGTACTCTCAACACATTTGAAGCTGCGGGTTAAAGAAGGACCGGATTTATAATCCCGAAGTTCAGGATCGTGATGACCTTCTTCCGCGCATCGAAAGCACGGCAGCAGAAATAATGGTACAACCCGACAAAGTTGTGCCCGTCACAGAGGCCAAGTGGCGCAAATGTCTATCTTGTGTTCACGCAAGAGGAGGCCATTTGAAACACTTGAAGAGCCCCTGTTACATAATGTGAAAATGCGAAATTTTTGCTGCATAGCAAATATGATAAACTATCCTTTATAAAACTAAATAAATTATTTAATAAAATTAAATAATTGTTTTTCTATCTTTCATATTAGTTAAAAAGGTAATAAATAGCAACAGGGAACAATTTTAATGTAATATTCGGGTTACAATATTTTTGCAAAATATGATCAACGACAAATTTTTTTCAAAATTTTGAATAGAGTTTACACTATTTCCTTTTGTACTCGTGAATAATTTAGTGTACTCTATCACCGAGTCCCATAGAAGCAACAAGAACCGAATCCAAATCAACCATGATCAATCCCTGTATTCCAAATCAATCACGATGTGTTAAACAGCGCCTTATGTTTGGAACTATTACCCTGGGAAAATATATCAATAAATGTTACGAGTAGCTCCATTTTCTGGGCATTCTTTTACATTATTCTTTAGTATACTGAAACAGACCTTTATATCCATAATTCCATCAATAAAATGGATCTTATCTACATCTATGGTTGACACAGGGCCTTCTTCTTTCTCGATAGATTTTTCGCCAAGGGACGCAATTGAATACTTACGAGGGCTCTCTCACACTAGTTAAATGATCTTCGCTTTCACTCAATCTCTGCTCATATGGATTTCGGCGTAAATTCATTGTTGAATCTTCTTTAGGTTATTTTTCGTTGTTTTTTTTGTGTGTGTTTTGTTTTGGACAATGAACTGCAATGTGGAATACCGTTCATCCAGTTTCTTTGTCGCAAAGAATAGCCTCTTAAATGAGAAGTATAACTTCACACGCTTCTTTTACATCGCTATTCATCTCCTGTGTTTCTAATTTCAATGTCGACTGTTGCTTAAAGAAAGCACCTGTTCGTACTTAACCTCAGAAAAACCGTGACAACGAGCAGTCCGTAAATTACGTAACGCAAATTTGGAGTATTTTCGATACCCACCTCCCCAATGTTACGCATCAGTTACCTGAGGTTTAACCCTAACTAAGGTTAATTATGTAACTCTTGCGTTACCCCCATTTATAAAATGTAAAAAAATATACTTTGAAAACAATTTGTACTTATTTTATTTTGTTTACATATTAACCCGTTTTGCGCCAGTGGTGCGTATACGCACCATTTTATATAAGAATTTTTTATGGTAGGTATTTTTTACATAAATTGACGCAGTTTGTGCCATAGAAATATTGAATATCAGATGAACATATGAGTATTTTTTTGCTTGAATTTATCTTCATGTAATGAAGGAGAAATAAAATAAAATATTTGGTAATTTTCACCTGAAATGAAGATGGGTTTGGATTATTTATTGTAATTTGAAAAAATATAATTCTGAGTTTTATTTATGGGTTGTCGATTATAACGAACAATTGTATTTTCATGTAATATTTATGTAAATTATTTTCATTCTTTCATTTTCGTTAAAATTGTATTTTATTAACCATGGTGCGTCAACGCACCACTGGCCCATACCGTTGTATCTCCAGATACCTCTGCTGCCCGACCCTTCGAGTGTTGCTGCTAGGAATGTTATGAAAACAAATGCTCTGTGAGCGAGGGGAGCGCGAGTCGAAACAAAGTGGGCTCTGTTCATTCCCAGAAAACTATTTCTAATGACGCAACAGAATTTTTTGGATTCTACAGTTGAGAAGTTCAGTTGCTTGGCAGGCGCGAATGGAGTCTCACGTCTACATGTTGCAATTGGATATGTCAGTGGAGATAGAAGGTGGTGGTGGACAGTGTGTCCGATTGTAGAAGAAAATTAGTGTGAAAGTAAATCGATTTTAATTAGCTATAACTATTTATCTGAAATTCATTAACATTTAATTTCATAAATAAATTATTCATCACATCTTACAACTTTCTAATTTCTTCTGGCTATGAGGTAAGTGGTGGTAATGTTCGTATAACAAAAATTCCGAAAATAATTTTTTATAACGAAGCAGATAAGTTACCTTCCAAATTAGCGTATTATATAATTATGTTATTGCAGATGTTCAGTTACTGTGGTTTGACTACTGAAGAAATAACTGCAGAGCTCGAGGCTATTGATGTGGAATGTGCGGATGTTGTGATTCCCCTAGACGTTGATGATTTGCCATGAGCAGAAATAGATTTAGGGCAATCAAAAGAAATATACATTGCGCAGATAACAAGAATTTGAATTTAGATGATAGGTTCAGTATGTTGAGTCCTTTATTCAATCTTCTGGACAAAAACTTTATGCAGTTTGGAGTTTTTCCATATAATTTGTCCATTGACGAACAAATGCCTCCATACTTCGGACGACACTTTGCAAAGATGTTTATCAAGGGTAAGCCTGTCCGTTTTGGCTTCAAAATGTGGTGTCTGGCAGGAAGTACAGGTTATTTTTTTCAGTTTGGGGGTTTCAGTATGGGGGTTCAAAGTCTCAGATAAAGGAAACTACTTTAGGGCTTAGCGCAGATGTCGTCCTTCATTTACTGAAAGTTGTCGATCGTCCAAACCATCACAAAGTTTTCTTTGATAAGTTCTTTACAGCCTTTAAATTATTCACTGTCCTAAGAGAACGAAGCTATTTTGCAACTGGAACAATTCGTGAAGATAGAATTCCAGGCACTCCCTTCAAACCATCAAAAGTTGTAAAGAGGGGAGCAAAAGGATTTTACGATTTTTCTTTCGAAAAAAAAAATGAAGTACTTATCGCAAGATGGAACGATAATTCTGTTGTAACAGCGGCAACAAATAATGGTAAGGTTTTGCCCTTAGGAAATGCTCAAAGATATGACAAGAAAGAAAAAAAAGCAAATACAGGTTCAACAGCCAAATGTGATTTCAGAATACAACAGGTATGTGAGAGAAATTGATTTGCACGGCTTGCGGTCGCGAATTATTGCATCAGTTCTAGGGGAAAGAAATGGTGGTGGCCACTGTTTATCAATGCCATTGATAGCTCCAGTGTAAATACATGCAAAGTTCATTGTTTGGTATCTAGAGAAAATTTCACAAATTGATTTCAGATCATATGTAGCTCGCACTTTACTGCAAAGCTTCTTCTTTCGGAATCAGTCCAAAAACACGGAAAACTGGCAAAAGCAGCATCATTCCAGAAATAAGGTTTGATAACATAGGCCACATCATTAGAAACCATGAACAAAGTACCCGGAGAAGATGCGGTGTGTGTAAAAACCACACAATGTTTTTCTGTATAAAATGTGAAAAGTATCTTCATCCAGAATGTTTTGAATATTTTCCAAAAACTAATTTTTTCTTCTAATATTATGTAAAACTTATATTTTTGTTTAAATTTATACAATAAATAAAAGTTTTTAATCAAGGAGTTTAAAGAATTTTATCATTTTGATGTAAATTGTTCTCTAATTAAGATCGCAGATACCCCACGAAGGGCCAGTGGTGCGTGAACGCACCATGCTGTAAATCATTGTTGGTTTAAGGAAAAAATTTCTGGCAACATATATGTCATATTTGTCAATAACTGACGATACACACAGAAATTCAATACTTTTGTATGATTATTTCTGTCATTGGCCTAAAATGGGTTAAACTTTGAATAAACACAACATTTGATATATAAATTAGAAACAGATGCACTTAAAGCTAGTGTAAATGATCAAGTGATTTCTTTCTTGGGAGCCCGCAACTTTCGATAATACCTTAATAATTTTGCATAAAACTGAGTTAATAAAAATAGAGAGGACAAGAGAGAAACTCATTTTAGCGCCGTCCCCAGTTTTACCATGAAAGACTCAATACAAGACACATACACAAATTAGTTTACGACTAAATAAAACGGATTATTTCTGTAAAAACTGAAGAATTATAAAAATACATACCAGTGTTACGTGACAATACAGTCTCCCCTTCGACCTATATAACTCGGCGTAATTCTGGCTAAATCTCCCCCTGTCAGCGTTAAGTAATTTACGGACCCCCTCTTAAGATAGTTACTCAATGCTGTCCCCCTAAAAGTTCCGAAATCCTTCCGCTGAACGAATACCATAGTTGTAAGAAAATTTTGTTTCAATATTAAACTGACACATTTTCGCAGTATTTCTTTGATTTTATCAGTAATAGGTTAATTAACTATAGGTTTCTAGACAGAAGAAAAATTGCTTTAGAATGTCTGGTGATATTCTGTTGCATGTTCTGAAATTACTAATAGAAATGTTATATACTGAACGAAAATTGATCATATAACTAATGGATGTGAGAGATTCAGATCAACAAGATACGTTAATGCTATTTCTCCTACTAAAACTTAATGGAAATCGTACTTGGTATTCGAAAAAAAAACAGTACTTATATCCATAGATATATTATGAAGCTTCATTCCAGTGTTGCTGTTCTCTTCATTGATTTTTCGAAATATGTCGTAGGGGACTGGAAAGAACACAGTGCATGTAAGTTAAAATTAAGTGTTTTTTCGAGGAATATTTATTAGATTACACATAAATTACATACATTTAAATTGAAGAGCATTACACTTCATACAAAACATATTGAAACATGAATCTCATACATGAATTGTGATCAAAATACCATTTCCTATTTGTATATTGACTGTGCGAACATCTTTTGATCATCAGTTGTAAAATACTTTACAATCAACAAATAGTAACATTACAGTTTGATCACAATTCTATGTATAATCCAGATGTGTGATTGTCCTCTTCTTCAAATTTTCATTCTGATAGTATATCTTGCGATGATAGATTATACAAGGAAACTCTAATAACACTAAATGATAATACTGCTGCGAAAAAGACTATGGTAAAAATTGAATTTGGTAGCAAGAAATGATTCCACAATTCTGTTAACAATTAATATGAAACAATATTATCATTATACTTGGCACCCTTAGAGGGTTTATTGAACAGATATTTAAAAGTATTAGAAGAAGGCCACAACGAGTAAACATTTAAACATTTTCAATTCAATGTTTGTGTGTAATATGGAAAACTATTGAATGTTGGTTTTCCGAAAGTGCGTTTATTATTTCATAATAATCCTTATCTACTGGATGAAAGGATAAGACACTTTCTTGCTCTAAAACATGAAGCACCATTAAATGAAATGTGATAAATAATGACGGAATTGCGAAATATTGGAATAGTATTATTGGAATATATTCCACTCTTTCCTAGAACAATATACTCTTTAAGTAGATTTTGCTTAACATATTAGTAAAATGTGATAGACTGCTTTCAACAGTAACATCACGCCCATACTCTTGTAATTCGGTTTCTATCCATAAAAAGCACAGCTAACTTCAGTGCTGACCAGACTAAACGAATCTACTTGAGGAATAAGTAGTCTTTGTGCATATCACATAATGACATATGTGTAGGCCACACACTTGCATGAATAGTAGCTGTGATTTCGTTTACTTGTTTTCTCTATATATAGAAATAAGCATGAACATTGCTATTCACACGCGATGCTTAATTAATAATTTGTTTCTTTACATTCAGTCTTCACATTCGCCAATCCATTGCAATCCAGCAACAGATCAACACAATCTTCCTTTTCTTACATAAAATCTCAAAATATGGATTTAGGCACTTTGCACATACAATCTTTACAATATAGATACACGACAATGATACAACATAAATACAGTAGAGGTAATCGGTACTACAGAAACTACATGAAAATATTTTTCGGTGAAAGTGTTCAAAGCTCTTTAGCTGTGAACCAAAGAAAACTATGATAAGCAGACACAAAACATTGATTTCTTTACATATGTATATCTGAGTGATGTTAACAATCATCACGTAATAAATCAAACTTTTTATCGACCTCAGAGATATTGGTCAATTTTAACTGCTAAATGTAATTAGAGGAACAGATAATATACACAAATAATAAATATAATGATCTGACATATATACGTTAAAACAATAAATAATACACTACTTGTTCTTATGGGTTACTGAAATCATTTTATAAAAGTTTTATGTAAATAAGTGTTTTTTATTAACAATGTTCCCCTAATTTCGTAGCAGTACATATACCGAAGTTATGATTCTCACGAAGTACAAACATAAATATGAAGATTAAGTATTGGCATCTCACAATGTAATATTAGCACCATATCTTAAAGAAGTTGGTAAGCTTTAATTGCAGGTAGATGCCACACATCTGCATTTCTTTATGCGCATAACGCGCATTTGCTGGGTTTTTTCTAATTCTGCCTGGGCATTTCAGAGTAATTCGTCTCCACATGAACTTGAATGGCTGGCACGACCCACAAGAACTGAAAGATGCCTCCGAAGCGTGCATTCTTTGAAACATAGTGACTTCCAGTGCTTTATTGGAAGTACTTTCGGTGGTGTGCTCTACTGGGACAGGGTCCTGAGGAATGAAGTATGACTTGCATTGCCCAACGCAGTACTTGCTTCTTATAACTTTCGATATGCATCCTGGCGCCTCCACGGTAATATTCATTAGTGTTGAGAAGCACCAGTCACGTTTCCGGTTGCCGATCGCCAGGTCAAACGATGGTGTCGTGTAGTTTCCAGATTCATCAGCTCGAATGGGTAAATTATCTTGCTGAGGTAATCTATTGGAGTAGTTATCTTCTTCATCGAAGTGAAATTCTACGTTGGGTTTCTTGGGCATGTTAGTTTCAATATTGTATCGATGATGCTTCCTTTGTTTGTGGTTGTGTTGCTCACTGGAATGAGCCTTCTGTTCACTCACTGGATCGGCCGCAGAGTTCAGAAAATTGTTGAGAGCAGCTACATTTATTAGTTCTGCTATAGAGGGTCCTTCTTCGGAGTCGTCAACAAAATCAGCAATAATGTCCTCTTCAGGGACAGTAATTTTATGGATACCATCCTTCTCTGTTGTTCTGCGGCTGATTCTGGATTTTCTCTCTGGAGCTTCTTTTTCGACATCAGCTTTTCCTTCAGGGGTGTCTTCATAAACGTCTGAAGTATCTTTATTCACTTGGTTTCTTCGTAGTCGACGCAGAGAAGTTGGAGATTCGGTGGGTGTTTGATCGCAAGGGGCTGTCAAGTCTTCTTCCGAAAAAATGTCAGGATCTTCCTCTAGTTGCAAGTCAAGGGAAAATAGTTTCCGTACTCCAACTCGTTCATCTTCATCCGAGGAATGTTTTGATTTAGTTGGTTTATCATAGTTTGTTGTGCTCTGTTCATTGTCATGAACTTTGGGAGATTGAAGAGTTGTGGATGTATCTATAGTTGATGAATATTCGTCCTTGGTCTTATCATATGGTACATTGGTAAAATCATTCCAAATTTCTGTCGAATGATCAGTTGTTAGTTCCTTGGGAGAACTTGCTGATATTGGAAATGTTTCGTATTGCAGTTCATCAGTGACGGTTGTGTTTATTTTGTCTTCTGAAGTCGCTGTAATGTTATAGTATGCTATTTCCGACACGTTGTTGATAATAGTTTCTTCTTGAACTGAAAAATCATTTGTGGCTGTACGGTTGTCAGTGTCTTGGTAATCCCCAGTATTTGTAGACATATTTTCGTAATTAGTTGACCACGCAGTACCATATACTTCGTGAGGATATGACCGAGACGTTTCTTGATCTTGAGATGCCGAGGTGTCCTGGGTTGTAGTTACCTCGGAAAATTTGGAGTGATGGTGATTCGGATAGGCAGCAATTAGCCTTAGCAGCAAGAATAAAAACGCGACGGGCTCCATGGTTGTGGACATTCACCTGTTCACCTGCCACACCTGCACATAAGAAACGAGATTATTCAGACTATTTTTCTTTCAGAACATTTTCTTAAAAAAACGTCGCGTATTATGACACGAAATACTAATAACGTACGTAAAATAATACGTGTTTTAACCTTAATATTTCAAATTACTCAAATATACATTTTAATATTAAGAGTAAAATTAAAGTTAACAAGAAAATGCAGTGCGCCACGAAAGTTTCACCATGCTTATGAGCAGAGCTCGGATTCTGATGACCTCAAAATTCTTTGAAAATGACCAATAAAAAAGTGTTAAAATAAGGAGAAAATAACCCATTTTTTAAAATACTCAAAAATTTGTATGAAAATGTATATTCTATGAATTTTACAATTTTAAAGAAAATGTATTTCTATAAAATTATATTTGATATAAAGTCTTCATTTTAAGAGGAAGTGTAATCCTAAGCGCGGATCTTCCAATCATCAGTTTTGATAGGTCGATGAAGTTACCGAAGATGCGTGTAATTTTGAGAATTCGAAAAACAGAGTCTACTGCAGTCGTGAATTTCGTATTTTAACAACTCCGTAATGTAATTCAGGATGTAAAGTTGTCTGTATTGTTATAAAATGACAATGAATTCGTATGCCTGTTATAACTGTTCTAATTATCAATATTAATTTTCATTTTCAAACAAAATGTACTCATCAGTACAATGTATCTAAAAGGTGATTATCCAAAGCTTTTGATACTGCTGAGTGATCTAGCTAATGATGGCACTTTCAATCGTTTTGCAAATAGATCAAATTTTCATAATTTGTTTTGATATCGTTGTTTATCAATTTCTACAAGTAACGTCTACTTTAAAAATTAAAATTTCCCATGTTATTGTTTATTTTGTTGTTGAGCAAAATTAAAATCAAAAAATCAGGGAGGGATTTTCGACACTAGGTACGTAACTAGATCAAATTCAGTTGCTCTCTGTAGGAAAATGACAGCGTCCGGCTGCTCGGATTTTCCGTGAGCTGCATAGTTTTCCGTGGTTTCTCCGATCAATACGAGACGAATTGTCAGGCCGTGGATCACGCGTATCTTTTCTTGTTTCTCTCCTTTGTCCCATCCTCTCCCCTTACACATACACACACACACACACACACACACACACACACACACACACACACACACATATACATGAACAACACCACCACTTGTTTCAAGAAACAAGTCGGGAGTTTAGAGGTTTTCCGAATTGGGGTGGTTCCCCATGGGGAAATACCTGGAGAAAGAAACCCCTGCAAGCGTAGTTGTAGGTGTGCACCGGATCTCATCATCGTGTGGCAAGGAACACCGACAAATCCTGGGGAAAACCTTCAGTAGACTAACGGGGTAATGACATTCACTAGACAAACGACAAAGAACTATACAATCTCCCCGCGCTACTCTTTCTTTGGTATAGTATCTGACAGGGATGGCAACAGAAACGAAACTAAACGTTTCGTTTCTGCGCCGCTGTAACAAAATTATTTTCTCGTGAGTTTAGTTTCGTTACAAGTAACGAAACGAAAGTCTGCGCGAATTTAGTTTCGTTGCAAAATGAACAGATCGTTGGAGACAGTTTCGTTTCGTTTCTTTATTGAAACGAAACGAAAGTGAATTTCCTTTTTGTGGGTAAGAAACGTTATTTCTTTATATAGTTTCGTTGTTAATATTTGTAGAAGGACAAGTAACGAAAGTCGGGAGACGGCCATTGAGAAGAGTTGTACCCCCGACTACATTTCTGTACTTAATTTTGTTTCAGAACTATCCAAACACCAGTGATTATCTGTACTTTTTCCTCTATCCTCTATTGAAAATTTAATTGCTCTTAAAATATGTTCTGGCTCTTGTAGTAAATTTTTAAAACTTTAACATTTTTTTAAAACTAAAAGCTTTAAAAATTTAAAACATTAAGTGCACCTAAAGAACATATTACAGTAATATTCAATTGTACTTTAAATACGAGTATATTTTTTCGAAACCAATAATAAAGTTAAAAACTGAACTCTTGGGTCTTCGAACGTATCAAAACAACACTGGGGACACGAATTGATGTTCTTAGAAAGATATGAGTGGCGCGGTGTACTACTGAATTTTCCAAGAGTTAGATAGCAAAAGTCTTGTCTGGTAAACGAAAAATTACTTGCAAATGGCTATTTTATTTATTTCGGTATTATTTAAATTAATCTTCACGTAGGGGTAATACAAAGAATTTTCTTTGGATTTTAAGAATTAGCGAATTTTATTTTAATATTTGAGTCATATTTATTAATATTTTAATCATGTTATTTCCAATACCTTCCAAAATTATCAATAAACAAGACATAATGACATAATCTAAATACTACTTAATCTACCAAAATAAAATATTATGTAACATTACTTTTTGTTCTAGAAATCTTATTTCAAAAATGTAAATAATATAATACAAAACTGATATGTTATACAAAATAACAATAAAAAATAATACAATACAAAACAAAAATTAGTATGTGTTAAATTAACATAGTAAATATATTACCATTCTTCAAAACAACTGTGAAAGGGAAATACAAAAGTTCGGCGTAACAAGGCGCGACGCGTACGTAGTTTCGCAGTCGCACCGGACACAAGATAACCTACAGGTCACTAATCGAAAGATGAGCTTCGCTTCACAAGGCGTGGGCCGGTAGCTTACGAAAGGATGTGCAAATTTTCCGCTTATCACTATTATGACAATAACCAATCACATTTATATTGCCGTTCTTCAATTCCGGAGTCACGTGGTTTCCTTCCTGGAACTCTTTTCAAATTTTCGCTGTGTTTGGAAAACCGTAGTTTCGGCAGCGCGAGGAACATTATACTCGTGCAAGGTCAGTAAATCGGTGTCACATTTCTAGAGCAGTCGTTCTTTCACGACTGGTGGCAAAGGCCACCGGCGTAGGTCTCTTTTGAGTTTGAAGTGCAATGACAAGCGTTCTTAATAATTCTACCGACATAAGTTGTAAGGATATCGTAAACCAATGTCATTATTAAGGAAACTGAGAAAGAAACTTATTCGGTGCACCTGATGACATTGTGTTACATACATTCTATGTTTAAACATTTATTATTAGACCCCACTATTGTGAACATTTGTTTCCAAAATGCAACGTATGTATTTATTTATTTATTTATCGTAAATTAGGCTACATTTTTAAGGGACCCACATCTTTGCAAAAATTGTATTTGGATTATTCTTGCATGTGTTCGACCTCCTCGTCTGTCCGAATCTGTGACGTAAACATGCACGATTTTGCCAGCATGCCTGCCCTCCGAGGCAATCGACACTGCCTAACAGTTGGGCTGATAGCGGCGGCACGGCTAACGAGTAACGGCTGCAGTGAGGTCATGAAAGGTCTCAATATGAATGGTCGCCAAAACACTACTTGCAAGTTGTGTCACTCGGAGCGAAACTAAACCTTTTTTGTGACGTCATGAATTGAAAATAACGAAACTGAATCTTGAATAAATTTCCTGTACAGAAACTAAACTTCCATGATAGTATAGTTTCGTTCCTGTAACGAAACTATATTCCTAGCCGCAGTAAAGTTTCGTTCCAGAGGCACTTTCGTTACTAGTCAATGGATTTCTTCGCCGCGCTTTGGAGTTTAGTTTCGTTATGTACATTAGTTTATGTGCACAAGAAACAGTAACGAAATGCCTAGTTTCGTTTAGTTTCGTTTCTGTTGCCATCCTTGGTATCTGAAACACTTCCCTGAATTGAAAGCCGGCTATCCTGACCACTTTTCTTAACAGTGACCGCTCTGCCATCAATGATTTAGCGCGAGTATCCGTTCTCCTGTAGAACGGATACTCGCGCATTTCAAATTTCACCCATTCGATAGCATATTCTCTGTTGAATAGTTCCTTGAGCTCCAGTCCATGAAATGCATCGAAAAGGTTCAACACGACCAGTAGTTACATGCAGTGTTCACCGAATTGCACTTCAATCACTCATAACTCTGTCTGCCTCGGACCACTTGACAAGAGCGAGCGAAGCACACCTGATTCGTCGTATATTGCCCGGCCACTGTGACCTAGTATAATACGTTATATGGTCCCGGGTCATGCAGGAAATCACAAGCAATGAATTAACTTACCAGGCTGCGACAGCTACTTGAAAGTCGTACAGTGTCATTCCCTCGGTCCCCCCAGGGATTTTAATACTATATTGTGCAAAAAGTTAATAATGTTATGTTTTATTGCAGAAATACATGTTTGGGAAAAAGAGCGACGTTAGGAGCCAATTTTTAAATTTATGCGAATGCAGTA
Organism: Acheta domesticus; assembly: GCA_031308135.1. Lineage (NCBI taxonomy): Eukaryota > Metazoa > Arthropoda > Insecta > Orthoptera > Gryllidae > Acheta > Acheta domesticus. The sequence goes on along the minus strand of JAHLJT010008446.1, from coordinate 242,056,847 downwards.
AAGCAACATAAAAATGAGTTGCATACTACGTTATGTTTTCTATAAAATTGCCGTTTATAATGCTGGACACACATATAAGGCATTTATGAAACTCTCAACACTCAGTGCATGGCAGAGATGCGCAATACCACTTTTAAATCAAGTGCGATTAAAGATTCTGAAATTCCCTGATCTTCTCATCCCGTGCTGTTAGGCGTGAGGAAGTAATTTTAACTCTTCGTATCGGCCACTGCCAGTTTTCATATGGTTTCCTCCTCCGACGTGAACCACCCCATCTGTGACAAATGTAAAACGGACCTCTTCGGTTTTTGACACTAGCTACATTTCCGTGGTTTGTCCGAACAACACCAGGCCAACACCAATGCTGGAGCAATACCCTAACAAATAGGCCACGAACTGCGCGCGATCTTTCCTTCCACTTTCTTCTCCTATCCTCACGTCTTATGCACACTGATACTTACAGGCATTTATAATGAGAGACCAGTCGGAAGCTTAGAGATTTCCCCGGCTAGGGACGGTACTCAGGCTGTACCTGGTTGGGGAAGTACCCCGCATGCCGATGGGTAGGTAGATGCCGGATCTCGCCATCCAGAGGGGAAAGTTCACCGCCACCTCCCGCAATAAATACGTGTACTACACTTACGGGGCTAACGAACTTACCCGTTGACGTGCCTGGGATCATGAATCCATCAATCGAATGTCGGAACCTCTGGTCTACGAGATTCAGTAGTCGACACGCCTCCACGCGCTAATGTAGCCATAGTGTCGTAAAACAAGTCACGCCAATTGCAAGGCCGCTCACCTTTTGCAAGTTGAGTCCTGTTGTGGGCCTCGTAAAAGGGATCGAGAGAGAAAGCATGACATCAGAGGAGACACGCTGCGCGACCGCACGGATATGCAACGCCACCGTAACGAAGTTGCACTGCGTCTCAAGGTCAAAGCGGAGTAGTAGTAGACGTTGCTCGAGAACGGACTGCCTGTCGACTAAACGGCCACCCGTGGTACCGAAGACCACCTCTGCGAAATCAGCCGTAAGCACGGAAGTACAGTCAGTGCCAAAAGTATTCGTACACCTCGCATATCCACTTACAAACTTTGAGAATTGTACCAAATTTTCATAAAAAGTCTGGGAAAACAAGAATTATGATTTTACATCTTGTTTCTGTCCATTCCTAGATAAAGAAACAGAAAAAAAGACCTGCATAATTCTTGCAAAAAAATTCCTCACTAAAGGTTGACACATTTTTGGGCGACAAAAGTATTCGTACACTGAATATATTTTTATTTCTAATGAGACCGAGAGTGCACATTATGCGTGTCTGAACGGGAATCACAATTTGTAATGATTTTTCCGAATCGTGGGAATTACAAAATCTCATTCAGTCGTCTGTAACGGTCACTGGGAAACAGTTCAAGGCTAGGCCGTCGGCGCGATGGGTCGCAAAGGAAAGGAGACTACTGCAGAGGAGCGACGAGTAGTTATTAATATGCACAACCAGTGCAAATCTCTAAGAGACATTGCAAATGCCCTTGGAAAACCCAGGTCGACTGTTCTATCGATAATAGATTCTGTGTGAGAAAATCGTATTTAAATAAGTCGGGATGCGGACGACCTCTGGTGCTGTCTCGTCAAGATCGACGATTAATTGTACGTGAAATTAAAAAAAAAATCCTAGAAGTGCACCAAAGATAGCCGCTGACCTTGGAAGAAGCGGACTGTCTATTTCGGCAGCTACGGTACGTCGCACCTTGAGGAGGGAAGGTTACTATGGTCCACAAGCGCATAAGAAGTTCTGGGTGAGTGAAGCAAATAGAAAGAAACGATTAAATTTCGCTCTTTTGCATCGGAATCAAGACCAGGATTTCTGGAAAAGGTGGTATTCACCGACGAAAGTAAATTTTATATTTTTGGGTGCGATGGAAAGCAACGCGTTTGGCGACAGAAGAACGAGGAACTCAATCCGCGCAACTTGCTGCCCACCATTAAACACGGAGGAGGATCAGTGATGGTGTGGGGCTTCATCAGTGCTTCTGGTGTGGGGAACTTGCACATTATCGAAGGGGTTATAGATCAGTTTGTTTATATAAACATTTTGCAAAACAATCTGCAAGTAACTGTTGATAAGTTGGGACTGGGACGGAATTATATTTTTCAGCAGGACAATGACCCTAAACACCCGGCTCTAAATTCGAGGCTTTGGCTTCTGTACAATACGCCCACACAACTGCATACGTCACCACAATCACAGGATATAAATCCAATAGAACATTTGTGGAGGTATCTTGATAAAAAAAGTTAGATAAAGAGACTTCAAGAGTATACGTGAATCTAAGAGAGTTTTGAAAGTTGAATTGGAGAAAATTTCACCTTCCTTGACTGCTAATTTAGTAGAATCCATGCCTAGAAGACTACAGGCAGTAATTGATGCGAAAGGGAACCCCACGAAATATTAGGGATTTATTTAGAGTACACTGAAAAAAAGGATTGCTTGCCGCACATTAAAATTCGGTTCTCCCAACCAAATTTAATAGTAAAATATGGCCCAGCTATTTGTGTGGTTGACGCAACGTCGGCGCCATGTGTGAACCTCCGTGGTGCTCTCAACCACCGCTGGGTCTTGTGATTCCCTTGCCGACATAGGGTCTTGAACCACAAAATGTTTGCAGTGCGTGGTTGACTGTCTCGGAACTTCGGTGGGTGGTTGAACAAACCAAAATTTAGTGCTAGTTCCTAGATAAATGTTTACACCAAAAATGGAAAATTTTGCATCAACCGTTGTTTGCATGTATGCTTACCTTCTTTTATACTCGTACCTGTAGCATTAAATTGTTGGTTATGTAGTTAAGAAATTATAAAATTTTTCAGAATTGCATAAACTTGTGCGTATGCAAGACCACAAGTAGAGACAATGTCAAAATTCAAATTTTCAATTAAATTCAGTGTAAATTAATTGGATACATGAATTAAATTTTGTATAATTTTGTAAAATTATGTAACAATGTCTGGAATCAAATTTTATATACACATGATTCTAGGAATTGTTACATTTTAAAAATTCAACTGAAAAACAGGTAAGAAGTCAATTTGAAGAATTTTTGAATAAAGACATTTTTGCAAACTTGACACAAAAGTACTTGCTGAATAGAATTAGATATATAAAAATTAATTCTGAAATAATTTCATTCATAATAATTTGCCAAATATTTTCACTCTTAACATTTAATAGCAACAAGTAAACACTCTTAAGACCTCTAACCAGCACAAAAAAAATTAAGCAAAACTCAATACAGTATTTGTAAATTCAATTAACCAACTCAAAAATATAGAGTATTTCTTAGTTCATTTCTTCAGTCCTTTGTTTCACCAAGTCATTTGCAACTTGTGGCACACAACCATCACTAAATAAAATTTTTAATTTCTTACATTCCATGAAACTAATTTATTAGTTTTAACCGTCACATAATCTCTCTTAAGACCCAGTTGCAAATGACTCCACTGAAACAAGGGTCAGAATAAATTAACACACAAACTCAATCACATTAAACTGATAACAGTTTTGCAGGCATAAAAATCACAAATAGGAATATGAACAAATGTGAAAGCAATTGAAATAGTTATATTTGGGAAATTGATATGAGAAAAACACTTGATGGATACTTATAAATGCTTCCTTATATTTTAAATAATTATTTACATTATCTTTTTATACATTTAAAATGAACATTTTACAGCAACAAGTTTTAGCTAGTAAGTGCCCTAGGCGCCACAAAAAATAAAACATTACAATGAAGCCAAATACTGAAAAGTACAATACCAGTTTTGCATCTGAGAACGATGCAAGTTTTCTTATGTAGTAAAAACCACACAAGAACATTTTGGAAACAGCTCATAGCCTTGTATAACACAAAAATTGCATGCAGTGCTTTTTAGAATAAGAAATATGATAAAGAGATGAAAGTCCATTGTATTTATGCACATTATTAATGTTATTTTATTGAACTTCTCATTATTACTTGCAGGCCTCTCAGTGTTTAATGAGGTTCAAATTAGTCTAATCTATTTCAAGTTTCTGAGAGATATTGGCATCAAAAAATGTGCAATTACATGAGCGTTCATAGCTTTACAAATAACAAGTATGTACAGAATGTAGAGATACAATTCTAAACCTGAGATATTCTAAGCCTGTTCGTTGTCATTTTGTTTAAAAATTGACTAATTTTGTCTAGGAATGTAAGGTTTGAGAAATTATGCTTTTTAACATGGATTTGTTTAACACTTTTGCTGGGTTTTTTTCATTAGCACAATGATACAATGACTTTCAACAATATTCTTAAAATTTTTATACTGAAATTGAAAATAAGTTAATTAATTATTTTGGGCGTCAGGTTATACACCTGAAGTATTTAAATTATTAATAATTTAAAAATGATGGGGAACAGATATGACTAAATGTAATTGAATAATTTTTGCCTTGCCACGTGGAACAACTTTTAGATATAGTAATTATAAGATCATCACAATTGGTATGTTGCAGCCTGTGTTCAAATTTTAAAATATATACCTTACTGATATTCAATGAGAAATGAAGCGATTATCAAATATCTGATATTACTGATTTGATGCAAGTATGAAAAGAGCAAAAATAAATCCCACAACATTTGAAAACTAGAAATGAACCCTTCCTATAAAGAAGGACTTGAGTAATTGATTCTTTTAATATACTATTGTACACTGAAATCACTTCCCTCTATTCGCAGAGGACGCTATTAATTTATATTTAAAGATGAAAATAAACAAATAAAATTAAAATCAATAAGTTAATTGATTAATTCTGATACAAAGAGATGATATGAATTAACGAATTTTTTAAAGAGACAATTACCAACAATGCATGCAATCTTCAGAATCACAAGAATATTTTTAACAAATGCCAAACCCCAAAAACAATTCATTCGGTTTACTGACGTACCTGCCATCTCGTATACAGAGGCTGGTAGTCAAGCTTCACTTTGTATAATCTTTAAGATTCATAGATACCATTTGAAACTAACAATAAAAAAGCATGGACATGGGCAGAATATTAGTTTAGATTTTACTTACATATATTTGAATCCTGAAAGATATCATTTTCTCATTTGACAAATATAAATTGAAGCAATAAAATAATACGGAACTCATCTGATTACTCAAAACACTACATTAATTTATTAAAGGAAACAGAGAAGGGACAATGGAATTTAATATCTCTGAAGAACATTAGATTGCTTGCAGTTCCACAATTTTCTTCAGTTATAGAATAAAATGGTAGCAATTTTCTTAATTAAATTGCTGAACCAAAGCAAAGATAAATATTTGATGAACTACAAATGCATCAAAACATTCCAGTACATGACAGCGCAAATAAATCAGTTGTCAACTTTTTTCACTTATGTATACTACATTTCAATGTGAATGCTGGTATGTAACACAGCACGAAACAAAAGAACACTGCAAGAATTCAAAAGCACAGCACCACAGGATGTCATCAAAAGCTGACATCAAATAGGGCCTATTGAGGTTTTCATGTCTGTGATGTCAATTCAAATCACATGTATCTTAACTTGATTGTTTAAAAACTGCCTTTATTTACTCATCCTTCAAGAAACACACATTCAATGACATCAAGTTGCACATCATTTTGCAGTGCCCATTATATAAACGTTCTGCATGTGTAGTTTTCTGGTCTTAATCAACAACTTCTCTGACACATTTCAACACTTTTTATAAACATATATACTGCGTATTTTCATCAACAACGTAATACCATGATCAACCTAACCAAGTTTCAACAGAATTTTAGAGATTCGAAAATTTTCTTCTTATAAAGATTCGGCATAATTGCTAAGTACTCTCACAACAGAACACACTCATTTTCCAAATTAAGTACTGGATTCCCCTCCACATACACACACACATCTTCGTGTACCGCCAAACGATAAACCTGCAATGAATCATAAATTATACGTTAAAAATACTTGTTACTCGATTAGAGTAATGTGGCCGTAACCTCACATGAAGAATGTTTCGCTTACCAATGAGTGACAATGAGCATTCTCTTGGAACCGATTCAGCAGATATTCATCTTAATATTTCGTCTTTTGGAAACTTAAATTATGTGAACACTCTCTCCAGAGTCCTTATTAATCACACTCTGAAACTCGTCCGTATTTCCAGCGGTCAAATTCATCCTCAGACCGCGCTGGTCCAGCACCCTCTGGTGCTGGCTGGTCTCCCGCCAAAGGTTGGTCAACTCAACCATCTCCGAATCGTTGAGGAGGCGTTGAGAACCCCGTGGTTGCGGGAACCAATTAGAACGTTATATGAAGTCAACTGATGGTTATAAGAATCGCGTATTTCCCAACCTTCGTCGGTTGGTTAGCTTGACAATCAACTACCAGCACGTCATCTATGGCGATTATTGCCATATACTCTCTGATTATTGCCACAATGTATAAATCGATCGTCACAACTGGAAGACACTTAACCATGGGTTTGTGGTTGAGAGTCAATGGCCCTTTTTTTTCAGTGTAGATATTACAGGAAATATGTGTAGTGTACGAATACTTTTGTCGCGAGGGAAAAGTGCTTTATTTTTATTTTTGTCTAGTTTTTGGAAGTGAAATATTTTTACTGTAATTTTTGTGTGTGTTTTTGCAATAAAAGTGATTTGGGAAGAACATTAAGTTCCTACAATTTATTTTTCTTGTTTATCGACCAAATTACTGGCGTTTTCTTGAAACACGACTGGGTGTACGAATACTTTTGACACTGACTGTAGGTACTTTCAGAGAGATTTTATTTCCTGTGGCGTACATTCCTTCAATACTTTCCTCGAAAAAACAATTTGATTCGACGAAGGGGATGCAGTTAAGATTATTTCTAGTTTCATGTTGTGTTTCACAATGTATTTCCTGTATCTTCAGAAAAGTGACATGTAAATTATTGTCATTTTGCGAGGGATCGATTTTCAAGGCACTATGAGCGATGCAGTTTATTTAGCGTTATTAGTCAGTGTTTTTCATTGCATACCGACTGTTGTGAACTATCCTGATGAATTTTTCAGTAGTAAAATTGAATAGGTGACAAACACGACAATATAAATGTCATTTTATGCATTTTGAGAAAAGCGTTTGTATGTTTCAATGCCACGTTAAAGGCGTGTTTCTAATAAAACAACAAAATAAAAATATACAAGGTTTGACACTTCAGAGAAGAAACTGGTGTGCAAGAGAATGTCCTAAGTGCAAGGAAATATAATAAACTATAGTGATGCATATACTTTCTCGCATTATATTTATTTGTCATTTTCGAAAATTCAGAAGAGTGAAGAAAAATGGAACCCAAGCCAATTTTATAAGCTTGTTTAAGCTATTAAAGAACAAAAATTAAATAAATACATTTCCTTTGATTTAATGCAAACATTTCGTCAAATTTACACGTAATTTAAACAAATTGTACACAAACTTTTCCATGACGAAAAAACCAATCATTAACATTGTAATTTTCCACTGTTAATATTTAACTGTTCGAAAATACAGAAAGTTCCACGAAAATGGGACGTGAGCCATTTTTACCAGCGAACTTATATTCGAGATAAAAATTAAAGAAAAACTTTGAAACCGTTTTGAAACAAATATTTGTTTAAAAATTGCCTTTTTAAACAAAATGACGCAAAAAACTATTTCTTAAAATTGTACATAATTTTTTAAGACCTCTTTGAAGAACAGATTTCATTAAGGAAACGATCTGTATTATCAATAGTATAGTTGTAAGAAGATAGAAAAAATGGAACTTTTACAAGTTTCGAAAATTCATTGTTTCAACGAAAATGAGATCTTGCTTTATAAGCGTCCTTATTTTGAAGTGCTCGCCATTTGGGTGCTTGGCAAATTGTGGACCTATTTTTGAGGAAATTTTAAAAATGTTAAGGCTTCATGTAAATGATCCCCCAAAACCAAAATACCCTTTTCAAATTCGGTTGGCCTTGAATTCGCCGAGATTATTTAGGTAATGTCAGTACTCGAGATCATCGTCGAAATGGTGTAGGCGCAAGCGTTGACCATGGACGGCCAGACCAACAAACGTATTGCCTTATACCAATTTTTCGGTATCAGGGACAGACAAACGTGGATTCTGACCTCACTATACGTGTTAGAGGAAATAATTTACTACTCATAGGAACCAGATTTGTCCATGGTTTTGCCTTAGGACTCCAGAATAAAAATACTCCAGAGTTTTTCTGAATAAAAATAGAAAATGAATAAAAAAGCCGTTTTTTGTCGCAGCATCCCAAATACTTTCTCGCACATTACTTACATACTACAGAGAATTAAAAAATTTATTATTTCGCTTTCATTACTATGACTCTAAAATATTTTCAACGTGCAATTCATATTTACTTGATGTTAGAAATTATTTTCTTCGTTTAAAATTTTGCCGTAACGCTATACCATGTCGACGTACAACGTACACCGCGACCAGTAAAATTGAAATTATTTCCATTCATTCTTCTTCTACTTCTTTCCTTTCTTCTTTTTCTTCTACCCTTACTTTTCTTTCTTTTTTTCCTTCATTTTTTCTTTGTGTACATTCTTCCTCTTGGTTCTTTTTCCTTCCTCTTTTTCTGGATTTGATTCTCTTCTCTCTTCTTTTCCTTGTTTCTCCTTGATATCCCAGCCAAAATTGATAAGGTATGATGGTTGCAGGCGTTGCTGTCATACGTAAGTGAGGTATAAATGTCACGCGGGTGCGTTCATATCAATTGGCAAACGAAACAAATGAAAACAATTGACTAACGATTGTGATACTAGGTGCTAAGCCAGTAATATTAAATATTTGTTGTTTTCGTTATATGTGGAAGAGTAGTGTATGGGATAATGTTATTAAAACTGGTTGAAACTGTTAAGCCACATTCATTTCCAGGCCATGAGTCTAAAATAGAACAATAACATCACTACAAAATTATTTGCTGGTAATTATTTGAACTGGACGAATTTTATCATGTGGGTTTAAAATTTATGATTTGGGGATAAATTCTGAATATGTTTAAAAGTAAGTTTTTCAAATGGTATATTTGATTCTACTGTATTTCACATCCACAACATAATTTAAAAATTTTAATGTCATAGTGGCATTTGTGACAGTATCTGTCTACACGAAAATTTCATGAGTAATGCAATTTTTATTAGGTCGTGCGAAAGTGGTTTTATCTTAAATGAACGTGTTGATCACCTAAAAATTACCACCTGTGATTACGTTGCTTTAGAGATTTGAACATTTTGAAAAAGCCCAACAAGTGTAAATTAGCTTCTTAATTACGCACGTATGTTAGGATCATAATCTGTATATAAGACAGAATCATCATCTGATTTACCTTCATCGGTCATTTAAGAACTGTGCTGAAAACGTTTACAGGAAATATAGCTGACATTTGGAACAGTTTCCATTATTAAACACGAGCCCAAAACAGGGTCATCAAGACTGTCAAGCATTTTGTCACTCATACCGTTATTATGTTGCTTCCACATTTTTCAGGGTCTTCTACAACTAAAGTATTGAAGAGATTTTTGTCTTGAATGAATGTGTTCTTTAAGGACAGATCAAGTAAGGTCATGTACAATTTTTCAAAACTAAGAGCGATAATTACTCTCGTGAAAACTGTTCAAAGGATTTGGTGTCTCGGTAGCCTAGTAGTTAGAGCAGGTTAAACCAGAAAACTCGGGTTCCAGAGCCAGTCGGGGCGACCGATTCTTTGAACAAATTTAAAAAGAGTAGTTTTGGCGTAATTTGCGAGAAATAAAAATATTTTTAAAAAATTACCCTTTTCTCAAAAACGGCTTTAATTTTTGCCAACATTTTCTCGTTGTATATGTGAAAGGACGGTAAAAAAAGGTAGTGCTAGTCTTATTTCCGGCGAACTCTGTATTTTCGAAAACGAACTTTATAACATTTAAAAATTACAAAATCGAAGATAAAGATTTTTGCTTTAAACAAAATCTGTTCTAAAAAGTCCGCTCTTCAAAAAAGGCCATGGACAATTTTTTGAAAACATGGTAGTTTTCGCGTAATTTGTGTTAAAAATTTATGAAATTTATAAAAAATCAAAAACCGCTCCATATTTTTCATTTTTTCCCCTCGCATAGAAGAAAGAACACTTAAAAGATTGGCAGACTCATTTTTGTTGAACGCTCTTTATTTTCGACAACTGCAAACCCTTAAAAGGGGCATGTAGTAGGTGTGCCGTAGTGACTGTATGTGTTCTTAAAAGATTTTTTTTATTTTCACTCAATTTAAAATGTATTTTAATTTTTTGATTTATTGTCATTAATGTATTTTTAAATTCAATTATTATTCCCAAACCCCTTTTGGCGTTGGAACGCGTAATTCTTGATCATGAATTTACAGTCACACGTATGTCAAGTCAAGTCAGTGTCATTACCTTTTATCCCTATTGGTCAGGGGCTCAGCGCCTTTAGTGTCCGAGGTTCCTAGACAGTCACCCGACCGAGGAACCCGCGGTGACTCGAACTTCCTAACTTCCAGGACTTCAGGGAGTTTGGTCAAGAATTTCCACTACCGGCGCCGGCGTATCGAATTCAGATATTGAATGACATTCATTATTATAGAAATTTAGTAATTATGTTTGTGAATATGTGTCATCAGCTTCTGGGGAAGGGGGGTGGAAACCTTATCAGTCCCCCTCTGTGGGATGCCCCTGTGAAAATAGAACCAGTCAGAACGCATCATGACCTCTTTGTTCTCATGTACACCCAAGCGTCGAGCTCTCGATATTTCGCTTTGAAGTAACATATTATTCATTTCCAATGAACGCAGAAACTGAAAGAAAACTATGCAGCCTCCGGCCACGTGAAAGTTGTGTATGATTTTGTTAGATACCCAGGAAATCGAGAAAAATCCAAAACCTATTAAATAGTATCAATTTATACTGAAAGACGCAAATATTTTATTGTATTATTCCACCCATTCTCATCCTATGCCTACCGACAGAATTCTCAATCTCAGTTCTTCACTATTAATACTTACGACACACCTTATGTCATGCACCTTATGTCATGCAAGACTTCATTAAAGAGGCTTCCCGCCGTTAATATTTGCTAGACAGTTCCTGAAATTCTTTGGAAACCTTCCTCCCCAACTCCTTATGGGAAAATAGACTCTAAAGTCGGATAAAGAAACTCCACCAAGAACAAATGTAAATCATGTCCCCACCAAAGCAAAAGATTTCGTTGTTCAAGCATAATAGCCTTGCAAGAACTATTTACGACTTAATTTGTTCAGTGTCCTACGAATAACAGACGATTGTAATAAATTCAGAGCTTTTCCCAGAGTACTGTTTTCTTTAAGAAAACTATTTGTGAAAGGTGTATTTCAAAACGCACTCATTCAGGGAAAGCTTTTCTTTTCAGAAGAATCTGTTTTTATACCATTGGATAAATGACTAATCACAATCTGACAAAAAATCAGTTTCGGCTTAAGAACTCATCTACCAAGTACTTTTTGGAAAGCATTTCTATCTGATTCGATGCACGTGTGACTTATGATAACCAAAAATGAAAAATCGACCTCACAGTTGCTATCAACTGCCTCGTGCTTGTTTTATTGAAAACTATGCGGAAGTGGCTAGGAATGAGCTTGTTTCATTACTGCTAGGTTGTACGCACATTTTCAACGTATAACATGGCCTAACACCTCAGTGGAGCACGAAACACACAACTCGCACCATAGCCGATGGTGGCCGGCGCCAACGCTCCGTTTGACGCTTTGCCAACCGCTTGCCCTCCCTCCTCGCCCGCCCCTCATCCTCCCACCCCCGCCCGCTCCTCTCCCTCCCTTCCCCTCCCCGGCCCGCTCCCCGGCGTAACGAAGAGGCTCGACCGGAACCGGCGCCGAAGCCGCCTCCATCGCCGCCGCCGCGGCCGAAAGGTTGCAGGTTCGATCTTTCGCCCGTTTGCCGCAGCCGCGGTCTACGCTACCGTCCCGGCAAAGGTCAGCGAAGGTGTGCAAGGCGACCGGAATCTGGCGGTGTCTAGCGTCTGACGTTCGGCGTCTGGCGGGCGCCGATGCGATATGCTAAGGGTTCCAACGTTGCCTCGCTGGCCTGGGGAATGAGGGCGGAGCATTCCTTGTAAATGGCTCATTAATGATCTTGCGGGCGCCACCATGAGTCAGCGGTTCTATTGAAAGGAGCAGACGAATTGGAAGGCGAGAGAGAAATGACATTTAAGCGTCATTCTACACTGGCGTTTATTTTAACAAAAACCCATATTCTCCAGTTGAAATAGCCCCAAATAGGTTATCACAGTAATGCCAAGTCTGCTTGCTAGTGGACGAAGCACGCCTCGTGCAACGTGGCGATTCTTCAGTTAATTGATCCACAACGAAATGTTTACTCTAGTAAAAGTTCATTAGTATAAATGTCCACTTTATTAGAGGCCCAATATCGTTTCAAAGTTATTTATACGCCAATTGCAAAACGGTCCACGTACGTAAATGTCAATAAAATGCAGTGCTTCAGTAAAGTCTCTCCGCAGTCGCACCGTGCTGGTAAGTGTGCTAGCAACAGAAAATATACTGGCAGCACAAACTGTAGCTTGTAACAAAGGAAACCGTAAGTTGCATACTCATCATCAATCATAAGAGATGCTGTATGTGTTGTCCCCTTCACTTTTTTCCCAGTAATCGGGTTGCTACTAACTAATTACCAGGATTAAAAAAGAAACCCAAAATCAGTGTTGTGAAATTCGGAGAAGAATTGGGAAATCGTGAGGTTGAAGTGGACGTTGTTATGCATCAACCGGCTAGGCGCCATTTTTGAAAAAATGAGATATGGGCGCCATCAGTTGTATTGGACCATGCTCTAAGTGTACGCAAAATTTTGGCACCAAATCTGAAAAAATAGCCTTATAATTAATGAAAAATGTAAACGCCATCAGTCACATCAGGGATTTTATGTTTTGCAACAACCGGCTATAAACCTAGATCTTCGAATCTGTTGTTCTTATTTTCACATTATGCAGGTAAGCGCCAGATATTCCACTCATGTTTATGTAGTTTGGTGCTTCAATTAATGAATTAATTAAATTACAGTTTTTAGAGCTGAAAATGTAATAAAACCTTTGAACACGATTATCTCAAAACTTGTATGATGTCGCTTAGCCGGTTGATGCGTAACACCGTCGTATCATCTCGTAGTGCTGAATATTGGTTGAAAATTTGTAATCTACCAGACTTATGTAGACATTTTTAACAAATACAGTGGTATTTAAAAAAAATTGAACTCGACTTTTTGGAGAAATTAAAAAAGTAAAAATTTAAGAGGTCAAAAAATGATTTTAAAAATTTAATGATTTCAATACATACATCAAATGAAAGAGAATCTTTTCTTATTTAGTGTCGCAAAATACTAAATTTCTGTCACAATTACAACACAAGTAAAAATTATTAACTTAGCGCTGCGAGCATTTTTTGAAAATTTTGAAAATGAATATAATCTCGAAAAAAATAATTTAGGATAAATAAAAATTACGTGTTTCATATTTTTTCTTATACTCCTCACAGAAGAAAAGTTAAAAAAAGCAAGGGTTGATGGGCCAGAAAGAAATCTTCAGAAGAAAGAAAAATCCCGTAAAGCAATTAAGCGATTTGTAAAGCTCTCAAGGAATTGTGTGATGTAATCTCTATTTAATTTACAAACTTCTCGGCAATCACAGAACATAATCGTATATCTTGTCGAGAAATTTCATCTCTCATAGAGTTATTTAATTATAGTACACTTTTCAATTTTCCCAATCACTATAAATAGCAACAGGTTGATGAGAAACAGGGTAGCAGCTTAATTCATGTGCGAATTATTTGCAAATGGTGACGGAAACCCACGTACGAGTAAATACTTTTTTCAGTATAATGTTTGAAAAATGTAAGCGTCGACGCCTCAAAATACTCCCGCGGCTAATTTGTCCTAATTATAGATTTTTGAATTTTCGACAAAAAACAATAAAAACCGTATATTACGTAGTAGATATCCTCTTTCTGGATATGTATACTTGGGGCACGTTTTATATCAGTTTACTTTGCAATATAGAGACGAAATATTAAATTCCTGGGAAATACGGACTTTCTTAAAGTGATTTTTCTTATATTCAAAGTCGTTATTAAAATAAAGATTAATAACCTGTACCCTGAAACCTCTATATAAAAACCCGTACCCTGAAAAACCAGGAACCTACCAGTTTCGTTCGTGCAACTTTTACCCCGCACTGTGGCCACAGACACTCCGTGATCGCGAAGTCGACACACAAATTGCATTATCGCCATCTACGAATACAAAAATTTTACTCAGAGAAATAGCACACGAACAATTAAAAATGTTGAACGTGAGTGTAATAATATTTCTTTTTTGTTATCTGAATCAATAAAAGATTGATGCACTTCCTTCCGCAGGAAGGAGGAGAATACGCTTGTTCCCCGTTTTATTTTCTCTCTTTTTTTTTCATTATTACTTTCACGCTACGGAGTAGAGAGAAATTTCGAAAAAATCTCCTGTAACACGTGGTGTAGCCAGAATCCATGTTTTGTGGGTCCTTGATAGCAAAAAATCGAATGACGGCAAAAGTCTGTCCGTCTGTGAACAACGCTAGCGGCTAAACCGCTCAGCCGATTTTTTCCCCAAATTGATATTCCCCAATCGATCTTACTGATGTCGCAGCCCCTTGAACTTGAACTTGATATTTTAATTTTGGAGGGCCCTTTACTTGAAGCTCGTGGGACATTTTCAAATTTTCAAAAAAATGGCTCCATCGTGTTTGATTAAATTTTGTGGTTTGTTACGGTGAAGAACGTTTAGGAGAATGTTGTAGGTCTCATATTCGTAAAAACCTGAATTTTACGAAAATTGCAAACTTTCACAATTTTTTCAGTCTTCCTACATCTAAAATATCAGAGGTATTCTTTCCCTTAAAGAAATCTGTTCCTTAGAGATAGATTTTAAAATAGGTCTTGTAAAATTTTTAAAAAATTTGAGTAAATACGGGCGAGAAAGTACGTGCTGTTTTAGTCCCACTAGTTTCATATTATTCATCTTTTTCGTGAAAGCTTTAATCTCCATTTACTGAAGAGCTTCACTAATTTTTCACCATGTTTTATTAATGCAGAAAGGTTTTTTTATTCGACGGAATTTCTCGAGAATTTCTGGATGTACTCGAACACTTTCGGCAAAGAAAGCCAATGATATGAAACATCTTTACTATACCTTTCTGCTCACTTTCTTTCTTAGACAGTTTAAATTTATCTTTACTTTTAAGTAACCAAAACTATATACTACAAAAACAAATCAGTAGATGGCATCTCTATCCTGTAATAATGAACTACAGCTTGCAATGAATACACTTATTAATTGCCCAGTTTTGTATTTGCTAGCGAGGAAAAGGTAAAAATTATGAAAACGAATGAGAGTAAACCTTATACTTTCACCTTTTACATATTGCTGTTCACTTTTACTTCTGCCTTTCACTGCGAAGTAAACGGTTCTTTCAAGAACATACTATTTTGTGTTGCACACCGCCGCTCCGCCGCCATTGCGCATCGCATCGCATCGCATCGCATGGCTCTCCGCGCCCGGCGGTTGGTCAAGTCACTCCGTTCCGCTCTGCCCAGCCACTCCCCCACCCCGTTTCATCTCGTCCGGCCTCGATCCGCTCCGCTCCGATTCGCCCCGCCTCTTTCCGTTATGCTCCTCCCCGCCCCTCCTCACTCTGCCTCGCTCCGCCCCGCCTCGTACCGCTCCTCCCAACCTCTTACAGCTCCGGTCCGCCTCGCCCCGCTCCGCTCCGCCTCGCCCCGCTCCGCCTCGCCCCGCTCCGCCTCGCCTCGCCCCGCTCCGCCTCGTCCCGCTCCGCCTCGCCCCGCTCCGCCTCGCCCCACTCCGCCTCGCCCCGCTCCGCTTCGCTTCGCTTCGCCCCACTCCGCTTCGCTTCGCTTCCCACCGCTCCGCTTCGCACCTCTCCGCCCTGCTCGCTCCGTCCCGCCCTTCCTCGCCCAGCTCCGTTCTGCCTCTTTCCACTCGTTCCGTTGTCTCAGTCTCGTCCCGACCCGTTTGGTTCCATTCCATTCCATTACGGTCTGTTCCGTTCCGTCCTGTCCCGTTCCTCTCCGTCCCGTCTGGCCCACCCATCCAGCACAACTCCGCACCGTTCCGCTTCACTTGTCCTGCCCCACTTCACTTGTCCCACCCCGCTTCACTTGTCCTACCCCGCTTCACTTGTCCCGCCCCACTTCACTTGTCCCACCCCGCTTCACTTGTCCCGCCCCGCTCCGCTTCGCCCCGCTCCATCTGCCCCCCTCCGCCTCGCCTACTTCATCATCCCATCCGCCCCGCCCGCCTAGCCACGCCCCGCCCCATCCCATCCCGCCACGCCACGCCCCGCCATGTTACGCCATGCCACACCACTCAACGCCACGCCACGCCACGCCACGCCTCCCCTCCCCCTGTCCGCCTCGGCTCCAGCCCACTCTGCACCGTCACGTGTCAGCACCTCTCGTGGCGGTCACCGGCGCTGCCCGTCTCGGTGACTCCACTTTCGCTCTTCGCTCACCGCCCTGTGGCGCCTGCAGTCCCAAAGGCCCGCCGAACCCGCCTCTCCTGCCCGCAAGCAATGCTCGCCGCCCGCAACCACAAACGCCGCCGCCGCCTCCCACTTCCCGGTCCCCGGTGCCTCTCGCATCCGCCTTCTTGATTTCCATCGCCTACTGTCTAGAACAGTCGTCGTCATCGTCAACACACTAAAAAATGTTGCAACTATTCCTCGCGACCCTGAAGTTAACCACTACTCCGCTGTAGTGTCCAGCTGAGCTGTTGTGATAGTTCACAGTTTGGGGATCTCTCAGATCTGGTGAATAAAGTAGTGTGAATAAATTGTTTCATTTTATTCGCAACAAACGATATCCTCTCATCGATTACGGAAGTGAAAATTATTTAATAAACCTTCAGTGGTTTCAAAAAAAGCCTCATTAGTATTCTTCTTACAAGGGAATCGTATACTTTGTGGTGTGGAAAGCGCACTTGATATTTTTTTCACATGAAGTAAATATTATTTAAAGTCTGTTCGTACTTCAGCTGCCAAAGTTGTCTGGAAGCATTAAAAAAAATACAAAAATGATTTTTAGTTTGGCATACCAGTCAAAATACTGGGCAACCCTTTGCACGGATTCGTCAGCGCCATGTGAAACTCGGGCTCCGCGCCGCGCCTCGCCTCGCCTCGTCTCGGCTCACCACCGAAGGCCGAGGGTCGGGGGTCGGGGTCGCCTTCCCCCTTGCGGACGACTGAAATGCGATCCTCAGTAGAGCGCGAAATATCCAATGTACAAGCGATGGGAGAATTTTCTTAGGCACAACCGCAGGGTGTATGTCACCAACTTCCGACAATGGAAATCTCTTTATCGCAAAATTACAGAGAAAATAATAGATTGGCGGCGAGCAAATTTTCGTGTATTACAATAATTCATTAATTACCAATTTTCATCCCTAAGATTTAGAAACCTTATCAGATATGCATGGTACGCCGCTCAGTATGACGATACAAGACCTGTATCCTTTATGGCACCTACACAATACGGCT
This sequence comes from Acheta domesticus, assembly GCA_031308135.1. Taxonomy (NCBI): domain Eukaryota; kingdom Metazoa; phylum Arthropoda; class Insecta; order Orthoptera; family Gryllidae; genus Acheta; species Acheta domesticus. The sequence goes on along the minus strand of JAHLJT010008446.1, from coordinate 242,039,174 downwards.
GCCATAACACAACATAACCATTATGTGTAATTGATTTATGCGACTCATCTTTTTTAATGAATGTTCGTGGTGCAAGAAAAATATATGATTCAATCACTCCATTATTCACTCACATTTTTGTAGAACATACAATGAAAGAAGTTTTAATTTTGAAATGAATTGGATGAGGACATTATTGTCATGCTTAGGGTGATTTCCATGATTATGCATATTTTTGTCCGTTGGTTCAGGGCATAGCTAAGTAAACATTTTCGACGTTTGGTTAGAATATGATGCTATATAGTAGATTGATAAGTTAATGCATATTTGTGCATATTTGGCCCATTTTTTCCCGTTGGTGCATATTCGTGTAATTATAGGCGCATACTTAGCATATAAAAAGAGACTAATCTATGAAACGTTTCATCTTTTCAAAGAATCTTAAGTAGTTGTGAGCGTTCATTGATTCGAAAGAGCCAGTCACAATTTGCGTTTTTGTTTTCTGTAGATGATAAAATACTTATGCAAATGTGGGATATTTCTTGAGAACGTATTTCTTAAACCAGTCAGAAGAAATTCAACAAGACATACAACGTACTTCACTAAGGTGAATATTTACTTCGATTATTTCCTTCGCGAAGTAGTGTAGATTATATTAAGTTTGCACAAGAAATATGTCTTTTCATTCCAAGAAAATTTTAATTTCATTCCAATAATTTTATAAAGACAGGTTTGCAGAAGAAATGAAATATTGTTAATTTTAAGCGCATATTAAAGTGCATTTTTGAGAATTTTTAGGTCATAAATGCATATTTTTAAAAGCATATTTCAAGATTTTTTAGGGCATAAAAATCCGCTCCCTGGTCATGCTTATTCGCGACATCACTGAAAGCATTTGCAAACATTCGGCCTGAGGCGTCGAAAGCACTCGTTTCTTGCCCTCGGAGCGATTCACGTGGCAGGGGTGAGGCGCTTGGATACTGACTGACGCGAGGCTAACCTTGAGACATTTTGTCGCGCGGCCGACTTCGAGACGTTCAGGGATGTACATTCACCAATTTGGAAAGGAAAAACAGCCGAAAACACGTAAGTTTATTATTTTTTAAATGCTTCCAGGAAACTTTAGCAGCTAAAATCTTGCATCCAGCCTTGTTTTGGCACTAACATTAAGTAGGAAAAAATGAGTTAGGGTTTCGACATGACAAAGTTAAGCATTCCTTTGTTAGATAGCTAATCACTCTTAAAGAACCGCCTACTCTTTACTTTCTCGTTACGGAGTAGAAAGAAAGTTATGTAATGCTGCACGACAATAAGGCGAATTTTCACCAGAAAAACTCTTATTCTAGGGCCCTGCTAACGAAATATTGGATAAATCCAGTTGCTAAATTTAGGAAAAAATTCTCTAACACGTGGTACAGCCAGAATCCATATTTGTGAGTCCTTGATACCGAAAAATCTAGTGACCTCAAAACGTCTGTCCATCCATCTGTCTCTCCGTTCGTCTGTGAACAACGCTAGTGGCTAAAGCACAATCGATCTGGCTGTTGTCGCTGCCCCTTGAATTTGAAACCGATATTTTAATTTTGGGGGACACTTTACCCCAGGAAGACCTTGGGACATTTTCCAAATTTTCAAAAAAGGGCTTTATCGTTTTTGATTAAATTGTGTTGCTGGATAGTGTGAAGGACGTTTAAGAGAATGTACAGGTCTCATGTTCACTGAAAACCCTAGTTTTTCGAAAATGCAAAAGTTCAAAATGTTTTCGGAACAACTAAAATATTAAACATAGATGTTTTTTCACGTACTGAAATATGTTCCTTAAAGGTAGATTTTGAAATATTCAATTACAATTTTTCGAAAATTTGAGTACATTTCGCGTAATTTTGCGTGATACGGGCGAGAGAGTACGTGCTATTTTAGCTCTGTTTTAGCACCAGTAGTTGAAATGGAATATCAGATTTCTTTTCACTATTAAATAAGCAGCAAATCCAACTAGCATACCAAAACACTTGAATTATTTTTTGTGCTACGAGGTTAAGTTCCAATGGCACTCGGCAGGATGTCTGACGTCACGTGCAGACATGCAAATGTGTTCGTTATGTACTTCTCACCGCAAATATCTTCTGGCGAAGTGGCCACATGATATCAATTCGGCCTCTCAGCCAACGACGGCGGCGTCTCCCGGACAGCCAAGAAGTCATGGACTCGAGCCGCGGAAGCTTACGTGCACATCTTGTGGCGAAGTCGATTTGAAGTTGGCAACACGAAAAACATTGTGCGGCGCGTCGTATGTCCGTGCTCAGTGTGTTCGTCGCGTCGCTGTGTAGTCTGTCTATGTAGACTGCGTCAATAGTATTAGTGTATTAATCTTTGGTACATTTTTGTAGTAATTTTTTTCTTCAGTTGTAACCAGTTTTGCATGACAAAATGTGCATTAAGATGAATTTTTCGCAATAATATTCTTCGTTATGGTGGACATTTCGTGAGGTTACGTTACCTCGAGTAAAAAAAAGGGGCACTCAGAAGGGGGGAGGGGGCAACTACCCCAGGCCTTAGACTTCGATATTTCTTTTTTAATTCAAAACTCATAAAATACATCTAATTCAAATCAACCTCTGTGAGTTATTTCTGTTGTATGGATAAATGAATTCTCTTTACGTATTGAAAGCGAAACTTTCCTTTGAAATACGGGGCCCCCCGTGAATTTACTGCCCTCGGCCTCATGTTTTCTGTGGGCTACTGTGGTAAACAGTAAACACAAACGCGTCTCGCCCACACTGCAACTGATTTGCGCCGCAAATGCCTTTGATGCGCCTGGAAATACCGACAAAGCGCGGCTGGCGCGCGCGCTGTGTGGCGTAAATTTTTGCGTGCGTTCCCGTTCGGCGAACCCGTCCACGCTGCAGGAATTCAGTTCGCTTCCGCAAAATGTTAAGCTGGGCGCGGCGTTCTTCGTAAGGGTTTGCAAGTCTGAACGTGGCTGCACACTGCGATTTCTGTACTTTGCCGCTGAAGGACAGTCAAGGCCCATCTTCCCGATGGAATATCACACGGCATTTCGCGTCTTTCTCGGTCTTGCCGGTAGAAGTCGCATGTTCGAAAGCACTGCTTGATACGGTCGCAATCACGCCAAATCTAGCGGACCGACTGAGAAAGATGCGAAATACCGTGACATATTCCATCGCGAAGATGAAATTTGAGTGGCCTTGTGGGGCAAAGTTAGAAAAATCGCAGTATAAACGTAATCATCACGTAGCTGTAAATGAATCACGGCTATAATCTATGATTGATTGATTGTTAATGATTCCGAGGCGCGTCAACATCTCAGGTCATTAGTCCCGTAAATGTAGTGCATGTCTTAGTCGGGAGGTGGCGATGATCTTCCCCCCTCTGGATGGCGAGATGCCGTCGACTAGCGGGGATTTTACCCAACCAGGTATTGCTCACCAGTGGGCCACTGCCCAGTCGGGAAAGTCCAAAGCCCCGACCGGTCTCCTCGCATGTAAGGTACTGCAGTGCATGTTAGTGTGTGTGTGTGTGTGTGTGTGTAAGGGGTGAGGATAGAACAAGAAAGAGAAAGGAAAGATCACGCGCTGTCCGTGGTCCGTTTGTTAGGACTCTCCGGCGCTTGGTGTTGATCGGATAAACCACGGAAAACTACCGATCAGAGCAGGCAGCCACTAGATTTCTCCTCCAGACAGCAGCTGAATTCGACATAGCTGACAAGATAGTTAATTAGTTAATGCACTGGAGTCACGTCTCCTGGCGCTGTAGGCTAGAAACAACAAGGCGCGAGGCGGTGCGGCAGGACCACTAAGCGGCAGTGGCGCGTACAAGACGCGCGAGGTGAAGCGGCGCAAAGTTGGGACAGTGATGAGTAAACTGCGGATTTTTGCCTTTTTGCCTATTTTTCCCTTTAATGAAAAGCGCAATCTTTTGTGTTACTAATTCATTTCGAGGCATTAGATGCATTATACGCGAATTTTATTGTGCCTATAAATGCCTGTTTACTAATAAATGCCTGTTTACTAATAAATGCCTGTTTACTAATAAATGCCTATTTGCTAATAAATGCCTATTTGCTAATAAATGCCTATTTGCTAATAAATGCCTGTTTACTAAAAAATGCCCGTTTACTAATAAATGCCCGTTTGCTAAGAAATGCCCATTTGCTAATAAATGCCCATTTGCTAATAAATGCCCATTTGCTAATAAATGCCCATTTGCTAATAAATGCCCATTTGCTAATAAATGCCCATTTGCTAATAAATGCCCATTTGCTAATAAATGCCCATTTGCTAATAAATGCCCATTTGCTAATAAATGCCCATTTGCTAATAAATGCCCATTTGCTAATAAATGCCCATTTACTCATAAATGCCTATTTTGTGTTTAAATGCCTAAATAGAGCCTATTCTCTTATTTATTGACCAAAATGCAATCATCTTTAAGCAAAATGCAAAATATTGTACGTTTTTTCGTTTTATCCTGTAGAGCACAGAGATATCGAACAACTTTCGATAAATCAATGTTCCGTTTTACTGCCACCATAGCACAGGTATTTCGAATCACGAAAACACGTGCAAAATCACTGGTGGTAGAATTATTTTTTACTTCAAATTATTATTTTTTTATTTTATTATTATTATTATTATTATTATTATTATTATTTCACTATATGGGCTTCAAGACGTTTTCTTGAAATTTTCTCCTAGTATGAATCGGCAGTATAAAAATTGGTGCCGGTCCTTTTCTTGTGCAAACTCTATGTATATTCGAAAATTTAAAAATGTTAACACTACAGAAGTACAATATTGAATACATAGATTTTTGTCTTAAATGAAATCTGTTCTAAAAAATCAAATCTTTAAAAAGATTATGTATAATTTTAAAAGAACGAGTGTTTCTTGCGTTATTTCTGTTTGAAAGTAATGCAAATTATAAAAAATCTCAAAAACCGCTACAGTATTCTTCAATTTTTCCCTCACGAAGAGAACAAGGATCGCTTAAAAGAATGGTGCAGGTCTCATTTTCGTTGACGTCTCCGATATTTTGAAAATTAGAAATTTTGAAACATTTAAGAAATAATGCTAGAAAATATGTACTGTTGTAGACTACGTTACATTTGTGTTATGCATGGTGATATAAAAAAATAGTACAATATTTCAATCATGTTTAAATTAACGGTGAGAAAAAATATGTGTAGCATCAGCATACTATTTAATGACAAGCTAAAAGATAGCTATTGTGATTTACACTTTTTTGTCCAAATTTCCGTGACAAAACGAATTTCTACAAGGAATTGCCAGAATAATGATGAAAGCAAATATTCCATGAAGATATAACGTGTTACATTTCCTTCAGAAACTTTACACAAGAACATAAGGATAAGAAAAAAATAGTTAATATTTAAATGCCTATTTTACATTTTTAAATGCCTATTTTGCCTGCCTATTTCTACAGTTTTTCGTGTCTATAAATCCGCAGCTTAGTGATGAGGTTGAAACCACGTGTCTTCGTCAGAATTCGCTTGGAATGGAAAACTTCAAGATGTAAGCAGAAAGAGTAGCTAAATAAATGTTCAGGAAGACACGAATGAATGGATGGTCAGATTAATTTTTCCGGATACATCAATTGCTATGGTCATTTGTCTCGTTAGTGTTGTGAATGGATTGTCTCGGGAAGTGGCGACCTTCCCCCCCCACTGGATGGTGAGATCCGCCGCTGACCTCCACGTCGACTTGCTGGGGATTTACCACTCTAGGTATCTCCACTCATCGGTGCATATCCCCAGGGATAGACTATACGCCACCGGCCGGTCTCCTGACGTGTGTGTTTGCGGGGAAAAAAAGGAAATTTCGCGAGTGGTCCGTAGCCCGTTTTTTGTTTTCTTTTGAAGAAATTGTTTATGTTGCATCCATAACTTTCACTAAATAAGTAGTTAATATGTCTCGTGGATTAATTTAGAAAATTACTTAGGTAACCAAAGTCATAAGGGCAACATAAATTTAGTTGCCCCAAACAATGAGTTCAAGAATGAATAATATGCAATGAAATATGCTAATTTAGAATTACATTGTAAATTAGGAATGCAATTCTCGGAATACAGCCAAGCAGCTACCCTTTCAGCGACCGGAGTCTATTATTAACAACAAAACTAACACTCAACGTATGTATTTGCATTCTTGATGAACAATCTTTCGTAAGTTTCCTCAGTCTGGTCAAAACTATTTCACTATCGTATTTTAAATCAAGAAATTTTGTGTTATGCTTTAAATCAATCGAGTTTTATTCCCAAGACAGTTAATGCGTATGATGGTGGCTCGGCAATAATTTTCAACAATAAGTCAATACACAATTTTCACTATTATAGAAGAAATTTTGCAAACGTAATGCACGAATCACAAGCGCTTGGATCATACATATTATAAAGATATTGATGTCACTTGATTGTATGAAAATAGGACAATTGTTAGTTGAACAAGAAACATCCATTGATATATTCTACTTCGGACTTAGATGCAATTTAGCGAGCGTAACAAATTCTTCCAATTTCTAGTTGAAACGCAAGTCCCCTTGTAGATTATTTCTTTACATGGACTGTGGCTCTTTATCTCTTGACCGTTGGTTAACTCAAGACAAAGAAATAAACGTTGCCAACTCAAAACCTCACTAGCCCATAACTCTAGAATTCCTATATTGGGGTCACGTCATGTTATATTAGCATACCTGGTTAATTTCCATGAGTGCTTCGTACAAAAACTGAAGGAGATCCTCATAAATCATACATTATCTGAGCAAAAATCAATATTTTTTAAAAGGCTAATAGCAGTGCCCACTCTGCATTGTCCACCGAACGCGAATTCACGGGACACGAAGACGGAAACCCCGCTTTGTGGGAAAGAGGCTCCAAAAAGAAATTATTTTTTAGTCCGCAATATTAAAGTTTTGCTTTGTCGGTTAAATATCGTGACTTCATGGTAGTCAAAATAGTTAAATTGTGTGAAGCAAAGTTCTTGAAGGAGAGATTTTGAGCTCTAATCTTCTCTAAATTAAAAGTATTTTGGATGCAAATTTACGGAGCTATGGCCAATTGAAACGTGTCTCTATCGTTTTAACGTAAAATTGTCCATATTCGGACTAATGTGACCCACTGTTTGAGTCAAATAAGTAATGTTTGATGAACATTATGTTGTTATGGAATAACATGTGCATCATCTCAACAAAAATACGTTGATAAAAATACCATATAATTATATTTATTCGTTATTGTTTAGAAGTGGCGAAAAAGACCGAAAATGGCGTATTTATGGGGTTTGTGGCACCCCTGAGCGCTTTTTAAAAACGGTTTCATTGGTTGCCGATGTTATTTTTGCATCGAAAACTAACTTTATTCGTCAAGCCTCTACAAATATCTTCAATGCAGCCTAATAGTGAATAAAGAAATCATATACAGCAGCACGGCACAAATGTGGGTGATAAATAGTGATGGCGCCGGAGCAATTGTAGCCGATTGCAGTGAAATAGTTAAATTGTGCGAAGAAAAGTTCTTAAAGTAGAGAGATTGGGCTCTAATCTTATCTAAATTAAAAAGTATTTGGATAAAAATTTATGGAGATATGATCAATTGAAGTGTCTATTTCTATGATTTTAACGTGAATTTGGCCATATTCGAGCTAATGTGGCACACTGTATGAGACATAAGTATCGTTTGATAATCATAAAATTGTTGCGCTGAAACATGGGCACCACCTCAGCAAAAAATCCATAGATTAAAATCACATTAAATAATATTTACTGGTTATTTTCTGAAAAGTGGCGAAAAAAGACGGAAAAGTGCGGTGTGTATGGAGTTTGTGGCACCCCTAAACCATTCTAAAAACTGTTTACTGTGCCGATGTTCTCGCATCGAAAACTAACTTTTTTTAACTAAGCCATTGAATTCTATTTTTTTTGATTCAGCCTAATATATATATAATGATACCAATACTTGAAAACCAGGCTCGCATATCTGGTTTCTGCATCGCTCGCTGAACCCTGGCGCTCGTGATGCCGCGTGATCTGTGAAGGGCAACCCTGTTGGCAGAGGGAAAGGGCGCCTTCTGATAATCGGCGCGCACTACAAAAGGCCTGAATGGTCGCGGCGCCGCGACATTGTTACCGCCCCCTCGCGCCGTCTCCGTTTCATTCTCCGGCCGCCCGGCAGGCAGCCGCTGTCAAAAGTGCCACGCGCTGCCTTTCCAGATCCCGCCGCCCTCTCTCCGCGCTGGGCCCACGGTGCGGCTCACGCATTCAGCCAGCCAGCCCGCCCTCGCTCGCGCCCCTGACCTCGTCCCCTCTGATCCCCCTCGCTTCCGACTCACCCCCGCGCCCCTAGTGGAAACGCCCTGCCCCTGCCGACATACACGCTCCACGCTAGGACTAGTGGCGCTCACCGTCGCGGCTCCTCCGACACCTCGTCTACGCATACGCCTATCCTCCCGTTCACTCGCCACTCCGATCCCACCCAGCCTCACCTCGTCCCACACGTATCGCCCGCCCTGCCGAACCTTGCCTCGTCCTGCGCCTCGTCTTCTCCTGCCTCTTCCCGTCGCTTCCTGTTCTTCTTCGACTCGTCCTGCCCCGTCCCCGCCTCGTTCTGACCCTCCTCGTCTCGTCCTGCTCTCTCCTCATCTCATCTCATCTAGCCCCTCCTCGTCTCGTCCTGCTTTCTCCTCATCTCATCCACCCTTCTCCTCGTCTCGTCCTGCCCCCTCCTCGTCTCGTCCAGCCCCCCCCCCTTCGCCTCGTCCTGCCTCCTTCCCATCTCATCCAGTCCTCCCTTGTCTTGTCCAGTCCCCTCCTCCTCCTTGGCTCGCTCTGCCTCATCTGTTAGCTCACAACGCCTCGTCTCTTTCTTTTCAGTCCCATTCTTCCCCATCCCGCCTTTCCTTTCCACTTGCCTTCACCCCCCCCCGACTATGCAATTGTAGTTTATCGCCAATTTCCGTCGCCATTTGGCGATCCTAATTTGCCCCTGTTACTTCCGATGCCGTTGCCGCCGCAGCCACCCCCGGAGATTATGTCTACTTCCTCTTGCCCTCGAATGCCTCCCTCTTCCATACTCCGACTCATGCTGAGGACCTTGTTCCCTTGTCTTGCTCGGATGTCGTTTCCGATAAATGTGCACCAAACGAGGATATGACGACAGATACACTTTTCCTTCTGCTTGTAGTTCCTACTTGAGTATATTTTATAATAGAAAAAGTGCAGTAGATTAGCACGTATGTTCGAATTTTAGGAATTGGATATTACACACTGCCTAATCTTTGTACTGACTTACTTGTTCATGGAGATTTTCTGAGAAATTAGAAACTGAAGGAATGGGTGTTGGATGAAACAAAATCAATGAATGGGTTGCAATTATTTTGCCTGAAACGTACGTACGATTGCATGCAGAGCGGTTGTATAGAATCAATCTCGATAGGCCATTGCGTTGTTTCCTTTGCTGTTTTCAATATGCACTAGGTTCATACTATATGCGCCAAATTTAGTTTTGACTCCGTCAATAGAGTGAATGCAAGAAAGAATGGATAAAATCTACTGACTGAGAGACAAATGTAATCCTAGATTACTTTTACCTGCCTAATACTTTAAAAATTAAGTAGGCATATGAATATTTAAAGAATGTTCGTGGCGTAAGATATCTAAAAGTTATCATCACGCTTCTTCGCGGATTATGTTGAGAAGAGGAGTGCTACGTTATTTTGACCGAAGATATTCGGCTGAAAGAAAGCAGGTGAATTAAGATAGCTTCCGCAATATAACTGAAACAGTATCACTGGTGTTTCACTTCTTATAGTTCCATATTAATTTTATTCTGCCCCCTTAAAAATTAATGGTTAGTAAATCAGGTGAAGTTCAATGGTAGTATCAACTTACGTAGTAAAATCCTTGTTCATTAAACTTTTCTTGTAAAAATGCAGTATTGTACATGAATAAATTACATAGAAGGGAGGAACTTCCAGTGAAGTGAAAGAAAATAAGCATTGCGACAAGGAGATCGTCGTGAAATGAAAGCGACTTCGTGAAGGGAGAGGCATGACGAGTGCTGGGGGCTTTACGTCCCTGCCATGTTGTGCGATTATTCGTATTTCCTAATAAATGAATTTTCCTCAGTTGGTTATTAGGGGATGCGTATATACAACTATGGTCTCTACCCAACAAACAAAAAAGAATTTTGGTGAAACGTAAAAGGAAAACTGTACTCTCAAAGTTGTTCATGAAACAATATTAAGATCCGCCATCCGAATGTTTATCGTTTTTGGCTGGCCATGTTCTGAACACTGGAAGCTAGTGTAAATATTTTGTATAATAATAACAATAATATCTTAGGTAATAGAAATTGATTTTATTATATAAATAATCGTTTATATTCGGTATTTTCACATTAATTATTACTATATTTACGATTTTACTACATTGTTAAGTTCGAATATCAAGTTCTAGTTTGCTGTTTTATTTTTACATTGAAATTGCAGACTAAAGGAATTCGCTTCAATATATGTTTAGACGCTTACTTTTGTTATACTCGGGTTAGCCCAGGTACACATGGCCTGTTTCAGGCCTTGTTAAAGTATAAGGGTCCAAACGTACCATGTTGAATCGGGCTGCGATCAAGAAAATGTGCGCGACTAGCGGTGTCGCTTTTCAGTAGCATGGACTCGGCGATAATTTTCGAATTGTATACCTCAAATAGCAGGTACACTGTACACCGTATTCACGTTGTGGCAACATTCGCCAGTTGTATATCCTTTCGTTTTACGTGAATTCTGAACATTCTCGACTAAATTAACTGAACTTCTTTTCCTATTATTTTCATACTTATCCAAATAAACGATTCAGGAAAGGCATGTCCTTTACACAAAATGGTCCTTTCCAAACGAAAAATCATGCTTTCCGGAAACTGAAAAATTTTGGAGTGGGTTGAGCTGATGAGGCAACACGTGTTTCTGGTAACGTGGCGTGCAAGCGGCGGTAATCATGACCTTGAATGAACTAGTTCTAAGCTGGTTTTTGAAAGGCACATTTATTTAAACATACTTGATACAGAATGCAAGTACAAGTTCAGTTTTCGAATCAACAAGACCAAATTCGAAGAATATATTTTGACCAAAGACAGAGAAAACTGAATTAATAAAAATGTGATAGAATATTTTGATCGTTGGCCACCAATTTTGCATGGCGAAACACGTAGCATAAAACGAAGTGTATTACTGGCTTCTTTGACAAAGCTCTCCGATTCCAGCGAGGCAGACAAACAAATCCTACATAAGATTCGGCTACTTATTTTTGAAGACCTTTTTAAATAACTCACAAGAATAATAGCGCAGCAAGTGACAGATTTATGCATACGACCAAGAAAAGATAAATGAACCCTTTTTCAAACACGTTTCATTAAAGGTATTGGACCATTTCTTGCCGGAAAGAGGAAATAAAAAGGGTCGAACGATTATTCACCAGAGCAGCCAAAAGCAGGATTTGAACTGGCTTCCAAGTTTGTTTGATTCTTAACCATCCATGCAGTTTGTTCGATAATAACCTGTCATTAATCAACATTTTTGAAAAGAACCCCGTTATGTGTATAGAAGTAGTAGCTCTTCCCGAAAGAAAGAAATCTGGCTGTGTGCCTGCTCCTCCCTCACCCTCCACCCCATTATATGGCCGCCGCTACCGTCCGTATGGGGGCGAGCCCTGTTTGCCGGTGACACCTGCTCTCGGCGCCCCGCCGTCGCCGCTGCCACTGCCGCCTCCCTGTCGCCACCCTGCCGCCTCCGCCTCCTTCATCCGCCTTGTTAGGCCCGTCTCCGCCGACGCCAGACAGACGAAGATGTCGGCATCGCAACCCTCAGCCAGGCGCTGGCGCCAGTGATATGTTCACCGCTGGTGTCGTTTTTCGCCGCCCGATATGTCTCATTCGCCGCCGTCGCAGCCAGGGTTGTGAGGAGGGTGGAGGGGGAGTAGGTTACGAACACCTCGCTACCACCGCCGCTGCTGCTGCTGGTGCTCCTGTTGCAGCAGGTTTTCAGGAGGGGAGGGGGTTACCAACACTGCTTAACGTCATAACACCAAAACAAAAAAGATTGCATTTGCCGTCATCCCTGGCACTAAAAGAGACAGGAAAGCTACCACTTCGTGCGCAATCATCAGTATACCTATTACCTTCGCCGGTTAAGCCCTCCGACAATCACTACGTACTACTCCACTGCGGTTACCCTTGTTGCATTTGCTCTCTTCTATAGTTGTTTAATAATTTCCCACTTCGTTTTCACCTACCCTCGTCGAATTTCATCCAATTTTCTCCTCGTGATGAAGAAACATCGCATCAGCCAGTGCTATCCCCTCCATTTGAACCCCCCACTTGCATCCCGAAGGCTCTGGCCAAGGTGTAGCTGGATCGCCCCGCCTGCCCTAGGGTAGGGAGGTGATGATGCGTTGGCGTGTCCGCCGGGCCGCGGTGTATTTCTCAGCGTTCCCTTCCCACCCTCGCACCCCACTAGCCGGCCGGCCGGCGGGTCGCCACGCTCAGCTTTCAAAGGAGCGCGCCGTGCCGTGCCGCTCCTCGCCGCGCATCGCCCCGGTCCGCGCGCCCTCTGACACCGGGCGCGTTTACGACCCTCGGCGACGTGTCACGGGGGGCAGGGGGCGCCCCCCTTCGCCTCGGGCGCCGCCGTGCCGCACCGCGCCCCTCCGGCCACCATTCTGGTCTGCGCCCCTCCCCCTCTGCTATCCCACCACGCACCACCCCTCCCAGTTCCACACCACATCGCACCACCCCATCCCGCGGCCCCCGCCCTACCCCTCCAGGCCAGGCGCTCCACGCCTACACCACGCCACGACCCCCACGCGGACGTGACCTTTCGGGCGCCTGCATCCGCCGCCGCCGCCGCAGCAGGCAACAACAGCCTACCCCACCCCCACCTCCACCCCCCAGTCATTCCACCCCCTGCGCTCTCCCCTCACACACCCGACACCGCTCCCCCCCATAACCCGATGTAACTACTCTCCCTCGTACCTTTGTCGGGGACTGTCGACAAACCATTGGGCACATGGGAGGGTTGTGAATGCAATAGCTGTCTTAATGTTACGTTCATTGCGATGGCAAAAAAGTGAAATTATGTGTTTATTCGTAAGTGCTGGGTGGTTCGTTATCTCTAGAGTTTGATGGGAGTATTTTTATAGTACTGTAAATTGGCACCAAAGCAATATAATCTCTAAATATAATGGCTTCTAGAGTATTTCTAGAGAATGTGTCGCTTGATTCGGGTATAAATAAAAATTTGGTTTTCTATACACGTACACTAGTGTATAGATTTTATCATCCCTAATTGATATCGTTTTATACGTTTTGCATTTCAAATGTAATTTTGCTTCCTCTCCCGAATTTATCGTACATAAATATGGGAAATTGAATTAAAGGTTATCTTCTGATATATTATCTCGTTACTTGATGATAGATACTCTTATATCTTCGCAGAGAACTTGGCATTCGGAAAGAAAAGTTTTAATTCACCGACCACATGGAAAACATTGCCAACGTGTGTCGATAAAATCCGTACTTAACCAGTTTTCAAAATGTTACAAAATTCGGTGTGAATATTCGATACTTTTCTAAAAAACTTCAAAGCTACGTAAACTCTACCTGTCACGATACATACTGCATATCTCTTTTTCTGTTTGGTCGAGCAGTTAACAAAGAGTTAATTATTTTACACTATTAACATATAAGTTGGGGCATCCTGCGGTGCGACTTGAGATTTATTCTTATATCGACATTGCTTTGTGTGTTCAGAAATTTGAATTCTGTATTAGGGATTTAAAAGTGAATGAATAGTTGAATACAATTAAGACTTTTTATTTTCTGAAAACGACTAAGATTACTCCGGTTCTAAATAAATTTCAAATCATCTCCAAGTATTAAGGATTCGCAATGGACTTACATTGAATCGCCAACGTGTAAGCAACAAGACTGGCGACAATCGAGCAATTGATGTCCTGCATTCACTAACCCTCGCTTCCCCGCCAATTCTTTTTACTTTACATCACTGTTGAAAGTGCAGAGCAGTGATTGATATTCGGTATGCAGCAAGGCGTACAATGATGCGTTCTCACTGCATTTCTTGTCTCATCGTTTTGTTTTGTTACAACGCTTGCAAAAGTAATGTAAGTTAGAATAATTTTAAGTGAAAATACTGGCAAAAAATTTTCCCTTTCACACACCATGGCAGATCTAATATTAAATGAATCAGTACGTTCTACTCCAGCTTGCACAAATAGCATTCAATAGAATAATTGCATCATTTCATTTGTCATCGGAATAGTTTTATCATGTAACTAGATAAATATCCAAACTAACTCAATATTTAAGAGAATGCATGGCATTTGAAAAGTGATTTTCCTCTGTGGCCAGAATACAGGGTCAAATATTGCTGCATTTTCTCTCCATTTTAGAGCAGCATGTATCACTAGAACTGGGGCATCTCAAATATATACGTTTCTGTACTTTAATATTGCCTTGGATCTAAACGACTTTGGCTCGGGTTTCTGATGTGATACTGCATATTTTTATCTGTAGTCAGCGCCACTAAGTCCTTATTTCCGTCATGATTTAATATTTTTTTTTTTTTTTTTTTAAATTCGAATTTGACAACTTGCTCGTGTAATGGTCGGATCTACCTTTTTCAGTCTGAAAAGAGATCCGAGATTTCGGGAATTTGTGCATGTGTCGGAAAATATATCTCCTATTAGCATAGCGGGAAGTAGATAAATAGTTAAAGGGCCTAAGTTTTTCAACGGTTAAAATAAACATTCAACTAAATTGAAGATTTATTGATCGAATTCATCGATCAAATGTATTTCTGTCAAATAAAGGATAATTACAGCATTCTCAAAACTAAGAGCTAACTAATAGTTGCAACTATTTTAAGATGCTATCCTGAATATACTTTGCAAAATTGTACTAACTGTGAACATGTACTGAAGCTCTAACACGAATGCCGATTAGAAGAAGTGGTACCCTGCTCCCTGACACGTACTTCCTGGCATTAATTGTAACGGTTACATAATATATAATATTGCGATTTTTATTCTACGAATACTTCTGTCAACGCTTGGAAACTTCACAAAACAAAGTGTGCGAGATTCGATATTGAAAATTAAGATCTAATTCTGTAACATTGGAAAGTTTGTCACGCATGAGATTTGAAGTCGAGCGCTTAGGTTTACAAAACTTGATGCTTTCTCAGTGTAATGTGACTGACTTTGTGATATCTTCGTTCATACAATTAATTCTTCACTAGGCGGGTGATCTCACCCCCATGTGCAAATTTGTGATATGACCCAAAATGACTGGAAGACATTTTTTTTTCATTTCAGAGGTATTAATAAAAGTCGATCTAGTACCATATATACAACATTTCTCTATTCGAGCAAAAAATATAAAGAAAATAATTTGATACATTTTAAAGAAAAATTGGAAAAGGTTAGAGTATCTCCAAAAATTAAACACCTCTTTTCGCAGGGAGAGCGTGTTTGCCACGTCAATCGAACTGTTTACACACTAGCATTGTTCAGATATAAGGTCGTTTAAAAAAACGTTTTTTATCAGATAAAATAATATTTTCGTCAAAAGCGTATGTTTATGTATGAACTTCCTGTTAACTACTACACGAAAAATTAAAAAAAACAAATACAAAGAAGATTAAGCGAAGAAAATAGAAAAAAAATTTCACTCTCCTACTTTGTGAGAGATCACGTTTATATTGTTATGTTGCTTGTACTGCGTTGTGTATCGCTATGCGCGGATATTTGCGTTGACAAAACGTCGAAAGAACATTATTGCTGAAAAATAATGTGTTGTTGAAATGTTCACGCAACGTAACATCATTAACCAAGTAACATTTCGACAACAGGAAATAATTGACACGATGTTTATTAATATTTAAAAGCACTTTTCCTAAAATATCTGAATGTAAAACAATGCTGTTTATTAATTACCATTAACATTGCTGTTTATTAATTTACCATTCTCAAAACTTAACACGCGATTTGTAATTCCTAAAAGCGTCACGCTCAATTTTAAGAATTTTACTATTGCAGACGCACACTTCAAAACACAACTGAGAACAATTACAGTAGCTAACTTCAGCGCGCAGAATGTAGTAAAAATATATGGCAACAAATAAGAAAATCATCTTACCGTTTAAAATTAAAAAGTAGTGAAGACTGTGTGAGCTGCCCAATAACAATCAGTGATGACTATCCAACGCCGAGGTCCACTCGCGCTTCGTCAGGAAAGCTGAGTCCGCAACCGCTGTCGCCAGAAGCTGAGCGCGTCGGGGCGCGGGGCACGGGTCGCCGGGGAGACGCGCCTGGCCTCGGGTCGCGTGGGCTCCGAGTCGCCACCTGACCGGAGCGCGCTGGGAGAGGGCGGCGACTGTCACCCTGCCGCCGATCCCCGGCTTCTTGAATGCTCGAGCCGCCGGTCGACGGGCGAGAGGGCGGGCGGGCGGGGCCGGCGAATCGAGAGCGGACCGCGATCGATGTATCGTTGTAGCTGCTGCATCTCGACCGCGCTCTGCCGAACGCAGCGCCCCGCGGTGGCTGCAGTTGGCGGTGCCAGGAGGTAGGGAGCGGGTGGAGGGCCGGGCGGACAGGGTGGCGACGGTGGGCGGTTTGGGCGGTGGAGGAAGGCACGTTCCGTTCGGCAGTGGGAGGGGGAAACGGACCTCCTGCACGGGGCGACCGATGCGTATCAGGAGCGCAAGGGAGGCGAGAGATTCATAGCCAGTGGATGAATAAAGAACATGGGTGAACCAAGGAAACGGAAATGGCGATAAGGATTGGGAGAATGAACGACAAATTGTTCAACACAGTTGCCCGGTCAAACGGAGCGATGAATCAACAAGCAGTCGAAGAAGATGCTGATGGTGGTTGATGAACAGATGGATGGGTGAAAGTAGGAGAACAACGGAGAGAAGGAAGGATGAAAAGGAAAGGCGGAGGGGCAGATGGGCGGGCGGACGGGCGGGCGGGGCGGTGGCCGCGGCTGGCGGACGGACGGACGGACGACGGACAGGTGGGCGGCAGGCGGACGGGCGGAGGAACGGACGAACGGACTAAGGACGGGCGGGCGGGCGGGCGGGCGGTTGGTCGGCGGCAGACGGTTGAACAGACGGAAGTGTCGAGCTCTAACCGACGGGAAGTAGATGGATTCAGGATGGTAGTAGATATGGTGTGGAACGAACGGGGATCCAGGCAGTTGAACGGAAGAATAAGCGTGCGATCAACCGAACAAGAAGGGAAGCGAATCAACGAGAACGGTGCCGACGAGAACGTTGCAAGCGAGAACAAGTGAGCGGGGTTCGAAGCGGGCGTGCTGGGTCGGGAGGCGGCAGAACGAGAGGAAAGGGCGAGGTGGGTAGGAACGGGAGCGGGCGGCATACAAGAGATATAGGCGGTCGGGAACGGGCTAGCGGAAAAGAAAGAGCAGGAACGGGAGAGAGCAAGCGCGAATGGGAAAGCGAGCGGGCGCGCGGAATCGGAACGAGAATGATAGCGGAAGCGAAGCTGGAGCGGGAGCATGTCAGATGAGCAAGAAGAGCGGCGGGCGAGCGGGGCTGAGTGGTGAACGGGAGCTTGAGTGGAGGAGTGATCACGGGGCCGCGGCGCGGCGCCGCGAGAGGAGTACGCGGGGGGGGGAGGGGAGGCGGCGCGGGCGCCGCAGCCTTGGCCCAGGAATGGCGTCCGCCGCCGGAAGAGGTCCCGGCCGACCTTTGATTTACGCCTCGCGCGCTGCTGAGCAAGCAATGCTGGCAGGTGAGTGTAAGTCATCCGGAGCACCTGACCTCAGTACCTGTCGCATGTAACATAGGGCATAGTGATGGAAATGATTTATTATTGGTTGTTTAGGTATTGTCACATAGAGCAGGAACTCAAGAAAGCTTGAAATATGATCCGCCCATCAGGACCTTATCCTTCATTCGTCCTCCAGTTAATGTTTTATATGTTATACGTGTCTAATATTCGTAGATTGTGTGTATGGAATGTAATGATTTAATAATTCGGCCGTGGCAATGAAGTGAGAGGTACAACATTGAATACGAATTATAAAAATATTTGCAAAAATAGAAAAATAAATCAATTGGTGTTCTAGCTGTACATTCTCTGTTTTTTGTAGCTTTCGCAATTTTAAAAAAAATCAGAGAGCATACATTGCTCTTATCTGAAAAAAAAAAACTCAAGAAAATTTTGAAAAATTGCTCATATATCACGCGAAATTACGCTAAAATGTCTATATTTTCTTGGGGGAAATATCCAGTTTCAATATTGTTGTTGTAGGAAGGCGCCGAAAAAATGTTCAACTCTAGCAATTTTCGATCATTCAAAGATCAACGAAAGTGGTCTCACGCCATTTTAAATGTCCTGTTTTCTACCGGAGGAAACATTTAATCAAAACATTTAGAGTCATTTTCGACGACATTTTCAAAATGTTGAGGCTTCATGTGAAAAACCTCCAAAAATTTATCCATTTCAAATTCGCAGGGCCTTGAGTTTGGTTACTTGGACGGACAGGATAGAGGGAGAGAGGGACAGAAAGACAGAGGGACAGACTAAGGCATATTCGGACGGTTATTCGGACGGTCGACGTACAAACGGACAAC
>JAHLJT010008446.1:241899643-242019494 GCA_031308135.1 Acheta domesticus | reverse complement strand
ACGGACGGACGATTGGACGGACGGACGATTGGACGGACGGACGATTGGACGGACGGACGATTGGACGGACGGACGATTGGACGGACGGACGATTGGACGGACGGACGATTGGACGAGACGGACGATTGGACGGACGGACGATTGGACGGACGGACGATTTTGGACGGACGGACGATTGGACGGACGGACGATTGGACGGACGGACGATTGGACGGACGGACGATTGGACGGACGGACGATTGGACGGACGGACGATTGGACGGACGGACGATTGGACGGACGGACGATTGGACACCCATTTTTATTTTGTTCAGAGCCATTGATTTCCTAATCGGGCCAGAAAAATTGATTCCTAAAACCGTGTTGTGAGTATGGAAACGCTTCGATTTTCCGAGAAAAGTTTCCATTCGCGTAAAGAAAAATCGCGTAAAGAGATATTCGCGTAAAGAAGAAATATTTTGAGAAAACTAACAAAAAAGAAATGGTTGGTAATTTTGAATTTTATTTTTGTTCCCTTTTTTAAAAAGTGGCTTAAGTTTTGTTCTTTTGAAAATGTTGGAAATATTCCTGCCACATAAAGAAGCATTGAAAATGTGAGTTAACGAATGTATAAAGGCAGGTGCACAAGTTTTAATAAACAAGTCTGGAAATTCGTCCAAACCAGATTAATCTTTCTTTTTAGTTTACTGACTTCTGAGGATTTCGTTGGAAGAAGTTAGGAAATAAACATTTCGTTGATAATTTAATGACACTGAATTTATCTCTGACTCTATCGAAAAATGGTATTAACCTTGAACGATCAAAAAATGATGCCATATGTTTAAATATTATATATATTTTTACTAAAGAATGTTCTGGATAGAATCTTAATGTTACGTTAATGACAAAAATACACTCGTAAAAAATGTTAAGGATTCGATTCCATACCTTCAGACGGAAAATATAGTTTTTATTTCATGCTGACTCTGCCTATATTCCTATATTGGTCACACCCAGAGAAAACTGTAACAAAGGGTAAAACAGCGCCAGAATAATATAAAAGAAACTGTATTTCGTGTCAATTGGATTTCTCCCCATCGGTTACATATTTGTACATCTCAAATTTTAATTTTCGAAAACCCTTGATCTTGGATAGGGAGCCTAGGAAATGCTCTCGTCTCATTTCTGAAGATTAAAATGCATGATACCGTCAGTACCAATTTAGGGTCAAATATTTTTACATCTCTATATGATAATGTTTTAATGAAAATTAAAAATATGAAATATACTTTGATTTATTTAGTGCCGCCTGAAGGTCACGTGCTGGAAGGAGAGGGGCATTATCATCCAATCAGTAGCTCCAATATCAAAAATTTAAATCGTAACGAAGCTCCCTATTGGATGACAGTGTCCCCCTCTCCGTTCAGCTCGTGATCTTGAGATACCACTATGTTTATATAGGAGTATACCTTTCCTCAATTTAGAATTATTTTGTATTTTTGTACACATTTTTCTCGGTTCCATTTTTCTTCGTACACTTTTGTATTTATTCTTCATTCCTGCCCTGGCCTCCTCACTACTGTCCCCCTCCCCTCCTACCCCGTCCTTCCCCCTCTCCTTCCCTTTCTTACCCCGTCTCCTTCCCTTTTCCCTCCTTTTTTTCTCATATATACTCCGATTTAAACATCATAGCACTTCAAGGCCAGGAGCTGAAAGAAGGGACATTTTAATATAATCGGGAGCTCTAATACCAAAAATTTAAGTCGTTACGAAACTCTCGATTGGGTGAATGTCCCCCTCTCCGTACAGCTCGTGATCGTGAAGTGCCACTATGTTTAAATCGGGGTATAACTTACTCCAGTCATTTCCCCACTGGCTTCATGATGCTGAAGTACTCTAGGATGTCTTCATTACCATTAAAGTATGCCCAGTAATGAAAAATAATTGTTTCTAACTTCGGCGTTGTTCTTGAGGAGCGGTAAATTCGTTTTGCGTTCCCCTGTGGGGTAAATGCAATAATACATACTTAATCTTTCATTAATGTATCGGGAGTGGTGTATACATTAGAATGCAGTGGATCTCTGATCTAAATTAGTAATTGCTCTTTGAATCGATTGTTATGTCTGGAGATTTCAACACTGAGCCCTTCGTCAATTGAAATCAATCTTTAAATTTAAGTATAACAGTGAATGTACCTCTATGAAATACGGTTAAATAAATAACTAGTGCTACAACATGGCACCGACTTTCCCTTATTAGTTTTCTATTTCCTTTGGTCTCGACTAGTTATTCGGACTTGGTATATACTCGTGCCAGCTGCCATCTGTCGCCGCCCAAAGTACACTTTTTGGCAGTTTCTTAGTAGTAGAACGGAACGATTATTTTAAGAATATTAAAGAAGAGGACAACCTCGTCCTAAATAGCAATTTTCTTTGAAAAATTTTGGAACCGTTTTTAAGAAAATGGCGTTTAGGCGCTACTATAAATTCGAAATTTGAAGCTTATTTTCACAGAAAATTTTTGAGTTTTCGAAAATTTCATTTGAAGTCATTTGAAGCGTTTTAACTCACAAATACAATAGTATTTACAAATTGCTGGAAATGTGCATATTAAAGGTGTGAGAGATCTTTCAAAAATTACATTTGTGTAATTTTTGGATAAACGAACGTATAAAGCAAAATTAACTTTACGTCATATTAAAGAGTGTAATTAGCACTATCCGTTAGAAAAGTTTCAAGAAAAAATTGGAGCCATTTATGAGAAAATGGCGTTTGAGCAGTTTCTGAAAATGCGAAATTTTGAGCTAGTTTTCACAGAAAACAATGAATTTTCGAGAAACTTTACTTGACATTATTTAAAGCACATGTACTCGTTAATATAATAATGTGAACAAATCGCCGATAATGTAAATATTAACGACGTGAGAGGCATGTCAAAAAATATTTTTGTAATTTTTGAAAAAAAAAAAGGAATAGAGCAATATGGCGTTTATGTCATTCATAGAGTACATTTAGGCACTATCCCTACCAAAAGTTTAAAGAAAAAATTTGGAGCCGTTTTTGAGAAAATCTTGTTTTTGTATTTTTTTAAAATTGCACATATTGCACGCAATATTGCGACGAAAACTACTAAAATTTTCGAAAAAATATACATGACCTTAAAGAAAGAACTCACTATGGAGAACAAATTTTATTTGAAGGAAAAATCTCTATCTTCAATTTTGTAGTTGTAGGAAAACGCCGAAAAAATCAAACTTTTGCAATTTTCGAAAATTCAGAGTTAACCGTGAAAATCGGACCTATGCCAATTTGTAAGTGTGTTTTACTCTATTCTTACAAGAAATTTAAAGAAAACATTTGGAGCCGTTTTTGAGAAAATTCTGAAAATGTCCGGGGGGCTTCATGTAAAGTATTCCCAAATTTTGAAGACATTTTTTCAAAATTGAGCCAAATCGACTGGGGAATATCGATTTGGAAAAATCCTATGTATATTTTAGGCGGTAATCGTGTTCACAGACGGTCAGAGACATATAGACGGACGGACGTTTAAAAAAAACACTTTTTCGGTATCAGGGGACCCCAAAACATGTATTTTCCGTTGAAATCTCGAAATCGATTTTCCGCAGCATTACATAACTTTCCCTATACAACGTATATTACTCCATATATACGTATGTGTACGGGAAAGTAAAAGCAATAGATCAATTCTAATCAAAATTTCCTAGACATTTAGATTCCAGAAAGAAGGTAAGAATGTTAAATAAATTATTCCTGCTATCATTTCTTCTTCTTCTTTGAGCTTGGAATCTTTCTAATACCTGGCCTATTTATTTACGGATCTTTAGTTTTTGTCAAACTTGGCTTACTTAGGTGTGGGAACATATTTTTCTGCAATACAGATATTTATAATGGGAACACACGTCGTAGAAATCATATTCAATGTCATATCAGCAGCACATTGCAAGAAATCTACATACATGTAACCTACATCCATAATATTGTACATGTAGCTATAATACACGTAATCTATAGCCCGACCAAGCGAAGTGTAGTACTGAAGAGGGAACGACGCAACAGAGAACTAACAAAGGCGACAGTTCACATCGCTGTATCGTACGCGACTCGCTAGTTGTGAAAACTCGTAACAAACTGTGTCACGAGGTGTAAACTGTGTTAATTTCAGTGCGATATAGAATTATTAACTTCATATCAGTAATATTAAGCAGTGTCTACCAGGCAGCCGTAGATACGGCTTGCTCTTCTGTGCCATGGCATTCTCCGAAAGTGTCAACATAACCCAAGTTTCATCAAACGTCCAACCAAATGTGGAAGTCAAGAAATCCTACGTCAGCGCTGCATCGACCGAAATGTTCCCGACTAAAGACCAGGCCATTGTAATTGACTCTCAAGAAGGAATCACTATAAAAGACTACATTAGTAAGTTAGCCTCTATTGTTAATGCCAGTGACATACGATTTGTATCCCGTATATCCAATAGTAGAATATGTGTCTTTCTCAGTACTAAGCAATTGCAGATTACATAACTGATAATTTTAAGTACATTACGGTATGTAACAAAGAAACTGAGCATCAGACCTCTCATCAGTAAACAAAAGAGAGTAATCATTTCGAATGTATGTCCCATTATTCCCATGCTGTAATTGAAAATGAATTTGTCAAAAGAAATATTCAATGCTCATCTAAAATCAGTTTTCTCAAAGCTGGTATCTCAGATCCAGGATTTTCACAATATCATGAGCTTTAGGAGACAGGTATAAATAGACTGATAATGTAAACAAACTACCAGAATCCACAACTATATTCTATGATAGTACTACATATAGAATATACTTTTCAACCGATACAATGACTTGTTTCAATTGCAAACAAACCGGCCACTTTGCCAACTTATGCCCAAACAAAACAATTGCTACTGAAGTTATGGAAACTAATGTAATGAATGAATCCCTTGTTGAACATGATGACAACCCGGTATCAACCACAACTGTTCAAAACCAAGTAATAGAAACTAATGTAGCTAAAGAATCTTTTATACATAATCAGAATTACAACCTTGCCATTAGAAGCCCCCGAAAACAAGCAGAAGAGCCTAGGTTAATCCAAGTGAATTCCCTGACATTCAGAAAAGAACGCTTCCCTCGGAAAACATCCTCACAAGAGCCAAATGACAACAAATCTAAATTGCTGAGTAATGATTCTGCAATCCAAAGCACAATTGAAGTTCCTGAACTAGTTAATAATGGCAACTTGCCTCTCCTCCAAAAAAGAGCCCTATCTGATAATTCATCAAAAGTTGAATCCAAAAGAATTCAATCTGAAAATGGAAAAAAATGAAATAACCAAACAACCAAAGAAAAGAAAAAATCAGACAAGAGTGAAAGTAACTCTTCAGCTTGGTGACACCCAGACCAAATCAATTGAACTCATTGAACCCATTAAGGAATTCAAAGAATCCAACACTGAAAGATTTCCACTGAATTATGTGGAAATGAAATATTTTCTAGAAAATTCACTTGGTTCTAGCAACCCTGTCTCCACAGCACAAGAATTTACTGATGACATCCTAGCCATTATACAGATGCTGAATGTCACATACCCAATGTTGACTGAAACAGCCATCAAAAATAGTTTACTAGAATAATTAACAAACTTAAATTAGAAATTCATAAAGCTGAGAACCATGAAACCGAGTCTTCTGACTAATATCATAATATCCTCATTGCTGAGTCTGAATTTGATGACATTCATATTTAACAACTAGGAATCATGAATATATTGCAATGGAATATTAATGGTTTTCACCGCAGGAAAAGAAAGACTAGAACTAATGAACGATGAGCTTCATCTGGGGCATAATGTGCTTGCAGGAAACTTACTTCAAGTCTAATAAATTTGCCAAATTTAGTAAATTTAAGTGCTTCTTTAAAAATAGAAACAGCACCAATTTTGCTTGCGGAGGAGTGGCAACATATATTAGAGATCAGTTTCCTGTTTTGGAGCTTCATATTAACATTCATGTAGAAGTTGTTGCTATTCAGATTCAGGCTCCAATCATTCTCACCATATGTAACATTTATCTTCCCAACAGCTATTCTTTTGAAGCTTATGAAATTCAAGATATTATCAACCAACTCCCTAAACCATTTATCATACTTGGAGATTTTAACAGCCACAACACATTATGGGGTTCTAACAAAACTGATCCAAGAGGCAAAACAATTGAAAATGTCATCGATGGAAATAATTTGATAATCTTAAATACTGGACAACCCACACACTTCAATATTAGCACTGGAACCTTCAGCTCAATTGACCTTACTTGTAGCTCTACAACCTTTGCCCAAAAATGCAATTGGACCGTATTAGATAACTTAAATGACAGTGATCACTTTCCAATAATCACTACTGTAAATGAACCAGCGAAAATACCAACCAATATGGTCTACACCCAATCAAACATCAAAATATGGAATTTCAAGAAAGCAAATTGGGAACTTTACCAACAAAGAATAAACGAATACATCAATCAATCTGAAACAACTCACACTGAAAATGATACTGAGTCATTTTTGACTACATTCATTAATATTATAAACAAAGCTGCTAATGAAGCAATTGAATTATGTAAACCATATAAACCTAACCCAATTCCTTGGTGGAATGATACATGCAAAGAAGCCATCAAAAAGTACAAACATGCTTTCAACTGCCTCAAAAACCACTGCACCTCAGAAAACAAAATTGATACAAAAAGGCAAGAGCTATTGCTAGAAGAACTATCAAAGAAAGTAAATCGGAAACCTGGTCTAAATTTATAGCGCGCATCAACTCCTACAGCAATATCCAGGGTTCATGGAGAAAAATACAAACTATACAAGGAAACAAGAAAACTAACAAGATTCATTTTCTCAAAATGGATAACAATTCAATCTTAACTGAACCTCAAGATATTGCTAACAACTTAGCCGACACCTTCGCCAGAAACTCTAGTTCTAACAATTACCCTGATGCCTTCAAACCGTACAAAGAAGAACAAGAAAGTATGGAACCATTTATGACTGAAGAAACACCGTCAAATGATCATATCAACACTCTTATATCTATGGATGAACTCACAAAATCAATTGAATCTACTAATAACTCTTGCCCAGGACCTGATAATATTTCAAATGTAATGATAAAAAATCTACCAATTCTTGGAAAAAAATACTTCTAAAATTATTTAACTTAATCTGGACAACAAACATTTTCCCAAAAAGTTGGAAAAGTGGCTACGGTTATTCCTATCCCGAAACCAGGAAAAGATACCACCAAAGCTGAGAATTATCGACCAATATCACTAATTTGCAACATGTGCAAAATAATGGAAAAGGATTATTGATGCTAGGTTAAGATGGTTTCTTGATACTCATAATTGTATCCATGACAATCAATTCGGATTTAGACCTGGGCATTCAACCACTTTCCCACCTAGTTAGTATCTGTAAATACATCAAGAAGCTTTTATCAACAATCAACATGTAATAGCCATCAGCCTCGACATTGAAAAAGCATACGATATGGTTTGGAGTCATCGCATATTGCTTCTTCTCCAAGAAATTGGAATACATGGAAATATGTATAAGTTCATCAATAACTTTCTTCAAGAAAGACACATCCAAGTGAGAGTCAATGGACAACTATCAGTAATGAAAAAGTTAGACAACGGGGTTCCTCAAGGCTTCTTCCCCAAACTTCATCATCTACAACGACATTTTTCCATCTCAGAGTATTATCAAGAATATTAATCCCAGATATAAACCTCTACATTACAGGACAAGAGAACTTCTCTCAAACCTTGAGGTGAACATTACTAGAATGGAAAAACATAGAAATTTCTTAATTCCGCCATGGATTATACCACCGCTCATTTCTGATTTGTCCCTCTTAGAATTACAAAACAGTAACCTCACTCAGACTAACGCACAGATGAACACCAACTCATCCAAAGAAGAATAGAATAAACAACTTAAAGAAATAACCATCAGATATAAAGATTACTGCCCAGTTTACATTGAATGCCAGAAAAATGAACAAGGAACTGAATCGCAGTGCACACCCCTGACACTACCTACAAATACCTTCTACCCCAAAGCATCGGTCCCAATTCAGGAGAACTCTATGCCTTTCTGACTGCATTAAAAGTCACTGAAAAGTTATTGTCCTTTAAAACCATTCTTTTCACAAAATCCTTGAAAGTCATACAACAATCTTGAAAAAAAAATTCCAATACTGAAATGGCTAAAATGATTCAAGAACAATACTACCACATTAAATCTGCTGGAATAAGTATTATTGTTGCTTGGCTTCCACCTCAAGTTAAAATTCCAGAGGACATAACAGTGAAAAATTCTGTAACATTAATAGACCTACGGAAGGAGAATAATATTCATAACATCATGCACACCACCTATGATAAATTGAAAACAATAGCAAAATGCATGGCCCAGAAATGGAATAACACATGGAAGGAATGTAAAGCAAGTCAACTCCACAGCCAAATTAAATAACTTTTTTAATATTACAACTTCTAAAAAGCTCAACCGAAGAGGACAAGTCGCACTGTCCAGAATAAGATCAGGCCACACAAAATTAACACATCTCCACTTAATTTCCAGAACACCCCCTCCACTTTGTGACACTTGTAACACTACTTTAACAATTTACCACATAATAGAAAACTTGCTCTAAATTCAATAATGAAAGAAAATTTACTAATCTAAATAAACCTTTAGATACCTTACTGTATTCGACCAAATATCAGAACCAACTGATCAAGTTTTGTGAAATTTGTAACATCTTTAATGACATATGATATTATACAATTAAGTTATATATTACATAAAATATATGTTGCTATACAATGTTAATTATTTATAAGTTATGACATTTTTGTTAATGTAATTATGGATAAAATTATAATTGTATAATTGTAGTCGCTAATAACCTTAGCAGTTGATGCGACTAAAAATAAAGAAATTAAAAAAAAAAAGAAAAAGCGACAGTTGCATCGCGCTTTTGCATCCGGGCGGTATGGTCTGTGCATTCACGGTCTGTTCCAAAGTAATGAAGCATTTTCGCATAATGTAATGCGTAATGTTAATTAATCAGCCCAATTAGGTTTTTCAGATAATTTTCCATAGAAACGTTACTTTAACCATATAGAAAGTATTGAATATTTTGATCATTCATTAACGATTTGAAACACATGTCCATTACGTTGTATTTTATGGGAATCTAGAAGTTAAACAGAAAATTCCTGAATGTTTTTCATTAAGTCGAATAATGTAACCTACTCATGTTGTAGAAATTGTTTTGTAGCATGGCTGAAATATGTGATTTCTTTTAGGGACTCAAAATACTTCCTTTCTTTATATAGTTATCAGTATTTATTAATATAGTTATCGAACGCAACGGCATTTTTCCCTGGTTTTATATGAACTGTCTCGGTATTGTTGAACCTAAGATGACATTACAAGAGGGCCGTGTATACTTCTTCGGAGCTTGGCGTAGATCAGTGCTTCAGTTTGCAGTTACACTGAGTATACCAATAGCTGTGTCTCTTTCTCTCCGAAGCAAAACAAAGGGCAGTGTTGCCCTCAACGTCAGTCCTACACTCCGCTCGGTCGAATTATGCGTTACTTTACAATACATTGGTGGATGACATTAAACAATTAAAATCGATACTCTAGTTTATGTGCAAAGGAAAATCTTTTCTACAGGCAGTCTGTTTGTATACAATTGCATGCTATGCTAACCATGAAAAAAAGTATTTAAGCAGTGATGTAATACTTTAGTTAACATTTGGACTGTAAAATTTTACGAAGGAGAAAATATGCCCGTAACAAGTAATGTACGTCAACTTTTGGGTCAATGACCCCCATCTCGATCAGATTTTTGTCCAGTTTCCATGATCCATTGAGCAAATGCTGACATTGAGATGACCCTTCTTTCGCCTCTTGACTTAAGTGTAGCTTCACTTTGCTCACGTTTTGTTGACCTTTTCTTTTGCTAGTAATGGTAGTTGTGGAAGTAGATTCCTATTTTGTTAGCAATTCGAAGAAACTATAAATTACTCGGGAGCAAGTTTTCTATTACTCGGGAGCAAAAATATCTAAGTTTTCGAATGTTGCTATTGCACTTTGTTTGGATTGTTATTCATCATTCAATTGTGTATAGTATTAGGTCGAGGAAGATATTTTGAAACTCAAGAATTCGTGCGCCGATTATACTACTCTTCACATGACCCATGTTGTGTCCGGTTGTTCTTTGACGAAAACAAATAAAATCAGTTATACGAGATCTTGTCTCCCGCTTTCGTAAAAATGTGCGTGAGAAAGGAAGTTGGCTAATTTCGCTAGGGTTTCAATATATCCCGCGTTTTAATATTTATGCAGCTTATTGAACTTTCGACGCTCCTTTTATAATTTATAACAAATACGTCTTTATTTATCATAGGGAAACGAAAATTTGAAATTAAAATTACTCTGCACCTACCTGTGGAGCTCTTCAGTGGGCCCATATAAATGCGGTGGGCATGATGATACAGAAAACTATGTCTGTGTCTTCAGTTTGAGCAATCAGTTGCCCAAGGCCTAACAATTGAAAATACACGAGAGTTGGAGCACAAGTCGTGGTAACTATTTGTTTTATGAGAATAAGAGCGCGGATGGAAAATGTGAAATATACACGTGAATGGTCAAGATATGAAAACAATTGGATTGACATTTAACTACACACCAAAATTGTGTTTGTTTATTTATTAAAGTACTTGAAATTACACTACTGATTTCATGTTCCAAAGCATTTTAGCATATACGAGTTCACAAACATTTCGAAAGCATTACATACCCGTTCGGCCCGTTTCGGCAGATGTCTGATTACCGCGCGCACCTCATCGGCCAGCACGCTAACAGGTTGTCACGTGCGTTTGCTGATCTCTGGTCGCTACTCGTCCTCACGGAAACTCTCCTGCCCTTCTCGGGATTGTCCGGTATGGAAGGAAAATTATCCCAAGAGTTTCTACCAATTCCCTGTGACGTTCTCGGGCTTACCTCCCACGGAGAACGGCTATCATGTATGAGCGTTGCCTGAAACGAGTTATATTCATTTCGCACGGCGGCAGACAACTGATTTCACGTTGCTTCTGTGCTATTAGACACACTCATAAATTCATGTTGTTTTGAACACACATTAGTACAGCATTTTTTTCATGCGAAAAATAAAATTGTGTGATCCGATGACATTTTATTTAGAAAGCAAATAGTTTGCTATGACTTCTGTTCTTACCCTCGTATATTGTTTTTCTTAGTATTTGTTTCGTTTCTTCTTCGGCGGTATTGTCGTAGTACGGTGGCCAAAGATTCCTAGAGAGCGGAATAATATCGCAATATACAGGTGTCTAGGAAGGAAACGTCGAAACTTCGAAAATGAGCTATTAAGTCAGTTTTAAGCATATTTTGTCTAATAAACTACTTGGATATTCCGAATGTTTGAACCTCAATAAGCACAGAAAAGTTGGCTTGCAAAATACTTTCTTTGCAAAAATTTACATTGCAGAAACACATAAACACTCCTCAAAAAACACGTAAATTCTTTATTATTTAGGAAAGAAATTAATATATTTGTTCAGGAAGAAAAAATTATACAGATATAAAAAAGCACTCAATCTACAAAATTCTACTGCTTTTTTATTTCTATGCGTTACAATAAAACAATAGTTTGCAAGAAATGCAGTAATCTTTATTCTGACAATTTCATCTCCTTTGTCTACAAAAAATGACATTTCCTTTAGGTGATGTCGTTCCCCGATCTTCCTCGAAAATGCAATTTTATTTGGTAATGGTGAAGTATCCATTTTAGGCATTATGAAAGTTGTTCCTTAATATCATATAGGCATAAAATGCATTATAATTTCTTTTAAGTGCTTTCTTCAAAAGAGAATAGAATTTAATAAAAAACGTCCGGAGTCTATTTATGGGGAGAAGGATGTTTGTAAATGTTGCTTTCAACTTTGACAGAAATATTGTTGTCCAGTCTAAAGTTTCAAATCCTGTACGGATATGGTTGTCTTCTTCCGAACTGGAGAGTGTACGATGACTATTGCAGATGCTAGTCATGAGAATCTTCTAGCTGATTGTCTTCTACCCATGAGGGTGAGGCGGTTTACGGTAGTGTAACCTAGCTCTTCTGACGTTAAAACGAGAAGAAACAGATTAAACCAATTTCAATGAAATGTGCTATCCGCTGCGTAATTAGTAACAAGCATTATCATTCAAATATATATAATTTATCTTGTACATTTATAGGATAAAAAGACTTAACATCGTAAGATATGTATGTAATTGATTCTTTCTTTAGTTTCGTTTCAAAACACGTGTTTTTCGTTTCAAAACGTAATAAAAATGCTACAGGCCTAATTTTTTTTATGAACTCTTTGTATTTGTCAAAAATTGAGAAAGTTTAATTTTTTCGGCGTCTTCTTATTACTACAATATTGAATATAGAAATGTTTAGTTAATGAAATCTGTTTTTTTAAACTAGATCTTGAAGTACTAATGTCAATGAAGATCTAATTTTTTAAAATGCAAATAAATGCTCAGCTTTGGTTTTAAAGTTTCGGGTCGGGAAGGTTGTGTTTACCTGTGAGGCTGGTGGTGTAGGGATAAAATGCAGGGCGTACTAAATCTAAGAAACTGAGTTCCAATTCCAGCGTGGAAAACATTACCAGCATAATTATAAGATAAGTTAATATTCCTTTATAATATTGATTAGCCGATATAAATAGTGCAACAAAATGTGTTTGTAGCACCGGCGTTAGTTTCCATTAGCTAGGTCGAATTTGACCACGGTCTGGGGGAGACCGGTGTCTCTGATCTATTATTGTTTGTAGTTTTTTCCAATCAGTACCAGGCGAATGTCAGATCAGTGTCCTATATTGCGGCCCACGGAACGCGCGCAATGTTTCTTCCTCATACTTGCCTCTTTTTCTTACACCTACACACGCACACGCACTTACTCTAGCGAGCATTGCACTACCACACAAGTCAATAGATAGGATAATATCGCACACGTCAGTAGATAAGTCAGGCGCCTAAAGTTAGCCGCGGCTGGCGCAGGTCCCCGCTAGGGGACATACCTGGAGGAGGAAAAACTCCGCAATTTGAGCAATACGCCGGGTTGCCAGATGTGTTTCCAAGCTCTTTCCCCACCACTTCTTCGAAATTTCCTCAAAAATACTCTACAATGAAACAAAATTTCCAACTTTAAAACGAAAAGTATTGTACAAATTATGGCAAACGACCTGAGTTTTCTCTGGCAATTTTTGCATTTAAATAATTCAAACCAACTAATCATCAATATGCTCGAAGCCCTATACTGCCTTCGTTTTTCTTTCTCTCGACCTGTTGTTTATTATTCTCTTTTTCATACATAACATTGAGAGAGAATGGCGTCTATTGTTTCTTTTTTATTAATAATAATAATAATTGTGAGAATATTTTTATCTCGACTCCGGATGAAAATAATTTCCCCCAAAAGTCCTAAGTTTTTGGGGACTAAACTCGCCCATCTGGCGATCCTGATACGACGTGTAGATCGGTGCCGGATAACACGTTCCAGCAGGGGAACACTGTCACCTCTCTTTATATAACAAACACTACTATAATTAAGGGATCACTGACGTTAGTAGAAGGAGCATCTGCAATTTATATTTACTCATTATCTTTCTCCATTATACCAGCACCCATCAGCGTGGAAAACAATATGTGTATTAATGAAAATTATGTAGTGTTAGGCACAATTATGATTGTTTTATACAATTGTTTGCTCTTAACGTACCGAAAAAACTCGTTCTATATTCCATGAGATATAGAGGACTCGAAGAAAATTATAGTGTTTTTGTTTCTACCTAAAAAAAATCCAAAAATAAAATGGACACGAGCATGTGAAACATGTTTGACTCGAGAAGAAACTCAAAATTATTTGAATTAAGTTTTTATTGGATGGATTTTATTGGATGGATGATAGCAAGTTTTTTTTGTTTAGAAAAACGACTGCGTTAAGATAGAAATGTTGCTTTTCGCTTGTTTTTAAAACTTTAAAATGTTGAAATTGAAGCCGGTATAAAAGTAGGACTCGAATAAATTCATTAAAGCACTAGCGTTCTAATAAATCTTCTTAAAGCAACCTTATGAGTAATTAAACATTACCACTTCCCTATATAAAAATGTATTAACAACATTTTATTTGGAAGATTTTGAACTTTTCTCTTTGTCATTCCCGTGTTGAAGATGATCATAAATAGTTTATCCGGAAGAGACATGTTACAGCACGGCCTGGGAGCAACTTGAGAAGTGGGGTTGTCTGCACAAGTGTGATAAAACTTTATGCCGAGTGGTGTTGATGTAACGGGCGCCGTTCCACTTGCGTAGCGCGAGAGTCCGTTTGATGCTTAAGCATATATTCTTTGTAGTTTGTCGTTCCGGTGCGGAGACGGCAATAGAAGCGTACATGCTCTAGATTATGCAATGCCGTTCTGATTTAAGACATGTTTAGCGGTTAAAAATGACTTCCTTATTGATGCACTTCCATCACCGCATTAAACGTTTTCCCATTGGGAAACCTACGATGTTTCGCGTTATTTACCCACGTCCACATTTCTTAATATCCGAAAAAAGAAACGAGAGTTGTAAAACCGTACCACATTATGTGCCTTATTAGTGACACTGTGAGATTAATAACTGCCTTAAAATGGAACGTGTCTCATAAATATTTGAGAAAACATGTTAATTGTATTTACTCCAAAGAAATCTAACCCATTACCTCTAAAGAATCAGAAATTGTTAAGTTTATTGGAAATAAACTACCGAAAAATTAAGGGATACATTTGTGGAAACGATAACGTATTTGGTTGTAAAGCATCACCTCTTAATAATACAGTAATCCCTCATCATTCGCGAATTCGCTATTAGCGAGTTCCGGACATTCGCGATTAGAGAAATGCTACAGGTTTTAACATTCGCGACTTCAATATTCGCGAGTGCATTTTTTGGTCATACTATATTTTCCTTAAAGCGAGCAGATTTCATTTCCTTTATCAGCGTCATCTGGGAAACGAACTCGGCAGATGTCGGGGTTCAAGTATGACTTTCTGCACACATTTCAAAGAAGAAATATCAATTCACATTTATAGAATAACACAATTGTAAAATAATTCAATTCATTTGTTTCAAATTGGAGATAAGGGTTTTGGACAAAAGAAGGAGAAGCCATTCAATATCTGTGCAACTCTCATCCTATTGAGCTCTTTGTAGAGGAGCTTCGGGAAATCAGTGAACAAAACCTCCTGGAGAGTAATGTTGAAGTAACGGTAGGGAAACTGCGCCATGGAGCAACTTGCATTCGAAGATGATTCGAACATGGAAATAATTTCGAAATTTAAGAAAGAATAGAAGCAGCAACTCTTCCATATTTGGGTATTAAAACAACGAGGAGGCTGATGAAACAAAAAAAAAATATCAAATGCTATAGCCAATCATTTTCAACTTTGAAATCAGTTTCAAACATTATTTTCTTTCTTCATTTTGGGATGTTAATTGAGAATTTTGTTTGTAGTAGCGCTTACTTGGTTCTACTGTAATTGACTATCAGATTTTTTATTTCATATTTAAACAGTTTTTCTATATCCCGGAACCTAACCCACCTTTCTTCTTTAGAAGATAGACTCAATATTCGCGGATTTAACATTCGCGATGTTTTTTGGGAACCTAACTCTCGCGAATGTTGAGGGAATACTGTACATCAATGAAAAATGTCGGTTTGGAAACAACTAAGGAAAAACATCGAGCCAAAACTCCGTTAGTGTATTATTGTTGGAGAGGAAGTAACCAAAGTCTCCATCAAATGGATCTAAGACGAAATAGAAATTAACGTCGTAAAGGAGGAAGCTGTTGCATTACGAGTGAGATATTTCTATGAGGTGATGGAATGATGGAATCTAATGATGGGATTTCTAATGAGTAATATAACATTTCCATCCGTGTGTCGTAACACGTTTTATTTCATACTATGTCGCATTCCTTACTTTTTTAAATTTAATTTTGCAATATTTCACGATTACGATTGCCAATAAAATTACCCTTGGCACTGGTGCCTCCTGGAATCTTGATGTGGGTGAAAGAATTGCAGGGCTTTGAACCTTTTAAAATGGAATTAAAAGATAAAGAACGATTATAACTTCAGAAATCGGAAGAAAGATATAAAAAAGAATACGAAAAATTGTGTTACTGAATAAACATAAATAATATTAACATGGTAAATCAGGATGTTATTTTGACTTATCACACTTTGTTCTCTTTGTCATCGTATAGTACTGTTATCATTTTTCATGAATGAGTGTAAGATTCCTTTTTATTATGATCAACTACATCGTTGGTGCTGGTCATGTATTTGTAAAACAAATCAGAAACGTTGGTTCAAAATTTTTAAGTTCATAAGTTGGTATGAGCTTTCATTATGGTACACTATACCCTAAAGTTCCACTTTCCGGCCTTCTTATCTAAGTTCATAAGTTGGTATGAGCTTTCATTATGGTACACTATACCCTAAAGTTCCACTTTCCGGCCTTCTTTATTGCACGTAAACAACCAAAATGCGACATAGTATGAAATTAAAAAAATGTTTGAAGATTCTGACAGAGGAAGAAAATAAACGCACACGCAACCCGCAATGTACATTGCACTGCAGCACGTGTGTAACGATGTATCCTAGGCCCTCCAAATCCGATTCTCGTGGGTCTAAAGGAAAACATCGTTTTTGTTGTGTCGTAATCTACAAAATGAGCCCAATTTTGTGTGTTCTTTTTCAGTTGTAGTGGGTACCCCTACTTCGTAATACGGGTTGTCATATGTGTTCGAAGTTATATGTTTCGATTGCTATGCTATCGAATTTGCTATGCTATCACTTTTAAAACAACCAAGCACCGAGCCGAATCAGGGCCTTTGATTAAAAATTGCATGTATGTTGATAGAAACCAGATAACTCGGAAACAAGTGCAGGGTGCACTCATTCCAGCACGTATTGTGGTTGTGGCGGGTACGCAATTTACATTTTCTTTTGTTACAAGCTGCAGCTCGTGCTACCAACATTTTTTTGCAAGCACTTTCACTAGCAAGGTGACACTGCGCAAAGACATTCCTGACGCACAATATAATTAAGCAATTAATTTAAACAATATAGTTTTTTTGTTATTTAAGGTCGCATCAACTACTAGGTCATTAGCGACTACTATTGGATTTAACGTTATGGTATGAAGATGAAACGATATGTTGATGACAGGGGGTGAAAGAACGAACACATACAACCATGCCCGAGGCGGGACTTGAACTCGCGACCCCTCGGTCCGAGATCACTATGGCACTACTGTCTTAGCGATCTCGACCACGAGGCCGACAACAATATAGTTTGAAACCATTTTTTTCTTTCATTATTATTCGTGAGGGTATAGTACCGTCTGATATGTGTGCTTTTCATTAGTTTTGCGTCGTATTTGTAAATTAATAAAAATGAACTTCTATTATTACGTAAATATAATGAGAAATAATTAGGATACAGCAGCAACAATATGCCTAAGTAGACGAATTATACTAATATATTGTATAATTGATTCATATTCGTTATATTTTCTATACAATATTTAAACGTATTTGCAATATTTAAACGTATTCTATTAAAACGAATTTGCATCCCGAACGTAGAAACAATTTTCTAATAATTTTAAAACTCCTTTAAAACAAACATCTATTTGACCATGGCATGCGTACAGAAGAGCCAATTATATAGAAATTGTTCCAGTTAATAAACTGTGTTTTGACGTGTTAAAAATGTTCATAATTTATCTGAAAATGTCAGTTTATTTGTTTATTATATTGTAATATGTATGTTTTTGTCGTATGTTTATATTGCCAGAGGGAATGCATAGTCCTTTCCAAAAATTGCACACAAGCTCGACCCGCCATCTCACAAGAAGGTAATTCCGCCAGATTTTCATTTCCATGCTGATGGCGGGCGTCGGTCGTACGCGCCGCACTCGTGCGAACGAGATGGCGAGGAGGAGAAAGGGACTCCGCACTCTACTGCCAAATTGCTGATGAATAAAAAAAATCACTGACTCGCGTTGAAGTGGCACCATGACAAGTAGTTATGGCAAGCCTCCAGACTGCTACCGACGCCGAAGCAGACGCCCGCCGACGCCAACCCCGTCTGTGGCAGCTCAGTGGCAACTCACTTGCCTGTGCAGCATCATTGGCGAGGAGATCCATGGGATCGAGTTCCGTCATGTTGGTAGCGGATATTTCAGCCTGACGACATAGCGAGGTCGAATTCAAACACTGTTTACAGGAGAATCGTAGCATTCTGGTGACCGGCTGCTCTGTACCGTGATTTTCTCTTGTTTCTCCGCCGAATACCAAGCGAATGTCGGACAGAATTCTAAAGAGTGGGCGCAGATGGCGCGCGAACTTCCCCACATCGCACCTACACTTACATTTACATGCACTACACTACCACACATGACGGGAGACCAGTCGGGAGCTTAGAGCTTTTTCCGACTGGGGCGGTGCTTTGCTGCGGAAGATACATGGAGAAGGATGCCCCAGCCGACGTGTAGGTTCCAGGAGAAGGAAAACCGCAATCTCCCGGTATGCACTTAGGACTAATGACTTCAGTATTTGACGCGCCCGGAATCGATCGGAATCCATAAACACTTACCCGGCTATCGGTTCCCACCTAAAGATTCTGGCTACACCACGTGTTAGAGGAACTTTTTCTATATTTAGCAACTGGATTTATACACTTTTCATTGCCAGAGCCCGCATATAAGAATTTTTCTGGCGAAAATTCGCCGTTTTATATGGCACTATTACACAACTTTCTCTTAAGAAGTTCCTCCTTAAGAGCGAGAAATAGCATCGATGTGATTTTGTGTTATGCAGATGAGTCACGTCAGTTGCAAAAGACATACCACCATTTGATCCTCAATTGATTGGGTGAAAATCAGAACGATATATGTGGCATTGAATATTTTGAGATAAACGTGTTTATATATTTCAATGTCAATTTAAAGTAATGTTTTTTATGCAAAATTTAAATGTGGTTTTACTGAAACAATGAAACAAAGAAATACAACTCAGTTTTTATTTATTTATTTATTTGTTTATTTATTTACGTCAAAAACAGTTTAAAACTGTGTGTGACGAGCTAAGGGGAGAAGTGAACTTTGTGTACGTTTTCATAATTCTATGATCTCTATCCTAAACCATATTCTAGTCGAAGTTTGAATACAGAAAAAAGAGCGGTTTTTAGCAAGTTTTGTTGGCAAAAATATTCGCTTCTATATAATAAAATATATTTTCAAAGGTAAATTAGCTGTAAATTTGTGCCCTTAACCCTCATCATGTTCTTCATGAAAAAATAACACTTTTTGCCGCGACAATATGGAAAACAATAATTTCAATAACTATATTTCCCACTGAAATTCAGAAGACGTGCACAAATAATGAAGTTACATTTATGTCCAGAAGCAAAAGTTTTTGTATTGAGTTAAATGTATTTGTAAAAAGGTTGTCTCACATTATACAAAATGCCACATACACCGTTCTCGTGTTCTTTTCTGTTACACCCGTTCGATTAGAACGAAAATCTTATGTAATTCTACTCAGAATTGGCTACTTTATACACAACAAGGAATCTATGCGACCCGGCGCCGCTTCCGCTCGTGCCCTCTTCCGCCCTTTTGCCTCCTCCCAAGGGTCGCACAGGAGACTCCAATTTGCTAACTTTCACGGGTACATTTGTTTATGTCCACATTTACATTCATCGATGTGATAATTTCCATTAAATAACATGGCACTAATTTTCGTTTTAAGTTACGTTTACTTCGTAAATATCGTGGTGAAAGATCATTTACCCTTCGGATGCCGTTTTTCAGTTAGTGGAATACGTGTTCGTGTGGTTGACTGAGAATATCACTTCATAAATTCATATTATAGGAAATGTAGGGCAAGTCATTTTAGGCGGTAAGAAAAATTGCAATATATTCCTCATAATTTTAGCGATAAATATTCTTCTTATCTAGTATTAGATGCTTCAACCTGTTCCAACCACCTCCCTTACCCACTCTTTAATTTTGTGGTACTCCACTCTAAAACATAGCGTAGTTACCCACATATTTTGATCCTGTTAATTTCTTTTTAGTTTCTGTAATTACAGCTACATTTATATTAACATTTTCCAAAATTTTACCTAGTTGCAAATCTTTATTAGTAATTCCTCTCACATCGCAGGTGGCCAGTTTTAAGTAGTTCCAGGTCCATTTGCATTTTCCAGGTATTTGCAAAGTGTTCGTCAACGTTGAGGTAATTCCGAGACTAATAAATAATTCCTGTACCGATTTTTCGACATAGATTCCCGTAGAAAGGTTTTTTGTAATTTTCCAACTTAGTCGCAGCCTTTAGGTCACCGGAACTTCCAAGGCCCCATTCCCTTCCATATCCAAGATCCCAAGCGCTGTTGTAGACTCGGAGCTCATTAGCGTCATTTCCGAATTGCAAGTGCGCTTTAATTCAGAAGACATGCTGGCGTGCTAAGTTTCTGACATCCTAAATCCGGGCGCAATCGCAGGGACGGATTGTGTGCGCGATACTGGACTGTTGTAAATTCCATTCCAATTTCATCCACATTCATTTGCATTTTTCTTCCTTTGTACTTGTAAAAATTAGATTTTTTTGGCGATGCTTCGAACTGTCCTCAAAGCTTTGATTCGCCATATGCACTACCTTCTGGACGTTGTAGAAGAAGAGAAATCATCAAGAAACTATTGTGTATAAAAGAACCAATTCTGAGTATAATGACATAAGATATTCGTTCTAATAGAATGAGTGTAAACGCAAAGAACACAAGAAGAAATGCCACTAGAAACACTAGTGGCATTTTGTATAATCTGAGAAAACCTTTTTACGAATACGTTTAACTCAATGTGAATACAGAGTTGTATTTCTTTGTTTCATTGTTTCAGTAAAACCACATTTAAATTTTTCATAAAAAACATTACTTTAAATTGACATTGAAATATCTAAACACGTTTTCCTCAAAACATTCAATGCCACATATACCGTTCTGATTTTCACCCGTCAATTGACGATCAAATGGTGGTGTGTACTTTAGCAACTGACGTGACTCATCTGTATGTCGCAAAATCACATCGAAGCTATTACTCGACGTTTTTACTTTCTCGCCCTTAAGAAGAAACTTCTTAAAAAAAGAAATTTATATAATAGTGCCACAGAAAACTTTCGACTTTTTGCTAGAAAAACTCTTATATGCGGCCCTGGTAAAGAAAAAGTGGATAAATCCTTTTGCTAAATGTAGAAAAAATTCCTCTAACGTGTGGTGTAGCCAGAATCCGTGTTTTCTTGGTTTTGATACCGAAAAATCGATTGATGGCAAAACGTCCCGCCTGTGGTCAACGCTAGCGCCTAATCCGTTCAGCCGATATTCTCCAAAATTGATATTCCGCAATCGTTCTGGCTGATGTCACGGCCCTGAAATCGATATTTTAATTTTGCGGGTACTTTTCATGAAGCCCTTCGGACATTTTGAAAATTTTCAAAAAATGGCTCCAAATTGTTTGATTAAATTTTATTGTTGAATAGGACGAAGGACGTTTAAGTGAATGACGCAGGTCTCATGTTCATTAAAATCTCCGAATTTTGGAAAATTGAAAAAACAACAACATAAAATTACAAAATTGAACATAGAGATTTTTGCCTCAAAGTCTATTGTTTAAAACTAGCTAATTAAAAAAAATTCTCAAAAACTGCTCAAAATTTTTTCTTCAAATTTTCTCCAAGTATGTGTCAAGGAGCGGTAATAAATATGGCGAAATTTCGGCAGAAACAAATTCATTGCTGGGCGCTGATAACGAAAAAGTGGATAAAACCAGTTGCTAAATTAAGAAAAAAATCCCCTAACATGTGGTCTAGCCAGAATCCCTCTTTTTGTGGGTACTTGATACCGAAAAACCAATTGAAAGGAAAAACGTCCGTCCGTCCGTCCGTCTGTCTGTCCGTCCGTCCGTCCGTCCGTCCGTGAACATTACTAGCTATATATAGTTTTAAGCTATATTCTGCAATTGGGCAGATGTTGTCCGGTGGCAGAATGCAGAAACACGAAAGTACATTTACATTTACAATTACAATCACAATTACAAATAAAAACAATATATGAAAAATCAATATAATACGATTTTCAACAGTGGCAGTACAGTTGGTGGGAGATACCTGGCTGAGGAAAATCCCGCTAGCCGATGTGTATTTCACCGCCAGATCTCACTATCTAGCAATGATCTTCACTGCTGGATAGTGAGGAGAGAATATCACCACCACTTCCCGAGAAAAAAAACCTGCACTACACTCACAGGGCTAATGACGCTCCCGGAAACACGAAATAATCAAGATGCCATCGTTCACTTTCCTTATATTTCTGCGTTATTACTCATTACCATTCGGTTGAGTTGTTGTGATGTCAATCCCTCTACAAAATCTTCCGATGGCACCAAAACAAAAGTCTTTCGTTATCCGCTTTTGTGATCTGAATATGAACCAAAACTTGAAATCCTTAGAAGACTTCCAGCACAATGCGTATTGAATAGTTTCCCTTGGCGAAGTGTTTACCAGTGTTATTGAACCATTCGAAAACAGTGAAACACGCAGGATGAGAAAAGAGCAAGGTGGCCATCCGCCTCCAGTACTGATCCCAATATTCAGCTAGTTCCTACCTTGATTCTAATAACCGATGAATAACCATTGAAGTGGTAAGCCATATACACGTTTTTCCGATTCTGCATATGAGAACTCAGAGATGGATTGTCGAAGAACATTCTTTTGTTGTAAAACAACTCGCATCCACATACCGTTGCCCAAGTTCTTTAGAATCTATATTTCGAGGTGTCAGAGCATTGCAGATATAGTTTCGATATTCTTACGTCTAATTAACATGTTTGGTCCACTTAATGATGCTTTAAGAGGCCTAACATTTGCCTACGACGTACAGGCGAGGAAGCAGTGTATGGTGCTGCTCAATCGAAAATACCTTTCTCGTGAAGCTAGCGCTACGGTGGGCGAAGTACATGGAAGTGTATGATACCTTTGTTGAAAAATGGTCTCATTGTAAATTTTGTACTGTTGACGTTATAAATTACTAACATTTAGCGCATATATTAATTGATTTACCCTGATATTTGCAAACCCGGACCCGAATCTCTTTCTTGGTTTATTGGTGAAAGCTGTGTGTTAATGAATTTCACTATCAAAGCGTGTACCTCATTCTACATTTGCTACCACCGTCCCAATTGAAAATCACAAAACTTCCGAGGATTTGGGTTTATTATTTTAAGGTAAACTTGACACGCCTCGAGTGTGTTACTTTCAAAACTATCTTTCCTGGAAAGTAGGTCCTCCAAAGTCAATCCTTTTTCTCGTCGCCCGTTATTAT
The DNA here is from genome assembly GCA_031308135.1 of Acheta domesticus. NCBI lineage: Eukaryota > Metazoa > Arthropoda > Insecta > Orthoptera > Gryllidae > Acheta > Acheta domesticus. The sequence goes on along the minus strand of JAHLJT010008446.1, from coordinate 241,995,906 downwards.
ATTACCTTATATAGTAATCCCGCGAATTCGCTTTTCTCGAGTTCCGAACATTCGCAATTAAAAAAATGCTACCAGTTTTGACATTCGCGACTTCAACTTTCGCGAGGGCGTCTTAGGTCGTACTCCTGTTGTTGTTGGAAATTGAGCACATTTCATTCCTTTATCAGCGTCATCTGGAAAATGAACTCGGCAAATACCGGAGATCGAAGTACCACGTTCTGCAAAAATGGCAGTGTTGGAATATCAACTCACATTAATAGAATAAAACAATTGTAAATAATTCAATTCAGTTCCTTCAAATTGGAGGTAAGAGTATTGGCTACATGAACAGAAAAAGCATCCAAGATCTGTGGAACTCTCATTATAATGACCTCACTAAAGAGGAGCTTTGGAAAATCTTCGCAGAAAACCTCGAACGTAATAAACTAACGGAAGCAAAACTGCGTCGTGGAGAAACTTCAATGCCAAAATTTTTTAATGGCATTCTAAAACTTCAACAAGCACTGGTGGTCGGCCCCGTGGCCGAGATCGCTAAGCTAGTAGTGATGTAGTGATCTTGGACCGTGGGGTCGCGCGTTCGAGTCCCGCCTCGGACATGGTTGTATGTGTTCGTCCTTTCACCCCCTATCATCACCACATCGTTTCATCCTCATTCCCTAACATTACATCCAATAGTGGTCGCGAATGATCTAGTAGTTGATGCGACCATAAAAAGAATCCTCTGGTGGGAAGGGCATTCGAATGTGATACGAATATGGAAATAACTTCGAAATTTGAGAGAGAAATAGAAAATGCAACTCTTCCGTATTTGGATATTAGAACGAGGAGAGTAATGAAAAAAAGAAAAAAAAAAACTAAATCCATCATCCAATCACTTTCAACTTTGAATTAAGTTTCAAACGTTGTTTTATTTCTTCTCTTTGCGATGTTAATTGTGAATTCTATTTGTACTAGCGCTTACTCAATACTAATGCAACTGTTTCTCAATTTTTTTCTTTCTTTTTTTAACACTTTTTCGATATCCAAGAACCTAATCCACCTTTCTTCAATAAAAGATGGACTCAACATTCGCAGATTTGACATTCACGAATCGCGATGCTTTTTGGGAACTCTCGCGAATGTTCAGGGATTACTATAATTATTTTCCTCCAGCGTGTCGCAAATTCTTTAGGTGTACATTACTTTTAATTTTCCTAGTTACACATAATACGTTCGGCACAAAATCTTAGTAATATTTACTCTGTGCCTGATTCGCTAAGACGTCGTGCTGTTAGTCCCGAGAAAAAAAAATAGATGCGATATTCGTGGCGAATGAAATCGTCTCCCTAATGGAATTTAGAAACGATAATATCCGACTGTAAAATAAGGTCTAGTTATTGAAATTAATTATTTAAAGTGAAGCGATAGTGAAAGAAAAACTTAATGTTCGTATTCAGAGATCCTTTTACTGATTTAAGTATCAGTTAAGTGCTGTGAAATTTCAGTTAGGTACAGTGGATGTTAATAATAATCATAATAATGATAATAATAATAATAATAATAATAATGCAATGGAAATGGATGTAATGGAATAATAATAATAATAATAATAATAATAATAATAATAATAATAATAATAAAAGCGAAGGAGGTTGCCTTCAGCAGTCAGTGAAAATCCCGTAGGGTTTAGTAATGCCGACTGGCGATCGGAGGGACCCCTTGCTGGGCCCTGCGGGGGGATGCCCCGAGGCCACTGTGGGTCGCAGTAACGGATGGCAAGAAACAACCCGAGGGTTAAGTGTGATTTGTGAACTCGAACTTGCGTCCTGCGAATCTTCAATTAAAACCAATAAGCAAAATGGATAGAACAAGCAATGTAATGAATCTTAACGTGCCTTGTTTTACCAATGTCCCATACCTGCTCAGAAACCGAGCTAATGTCACCTTGTCGACGTCTGGCCATCCCACGGATGTTAGTCCCAGGGACCCAGTGCCGGCAGTAGCTCGAAGTCATCGTCAGAGATGGACCCGGGATGAATTAAAGGAGGTGATGTGGTGCTTTTACTATGCAAAAGCGAAAAATGGGGGCTCAGAAATAGAAGTTTTCAAGGTATGGAGAGAGCGGAACCCAGATATGAGACCTACCCTTGACTCAAAGAAGCTTGCCAGTCAATGACGATACATACTCAGCAGTGGAAAATTCACAGCAGAACAACTTGCTGACATTGAGAGAAATGCGTAGTATGTACTTCGCTCGAACAATCCACATGACGAACATGTAGAACTTGAAAACGAGGATCCCGTGGAAGGTTCATCTCTTTCCAGTGAAACACACGTCAGCGGTGAAATTCATCTGGCAATGAATTACACGATAAGGACATAATGCGAAATCTCCTTCGGCGCGAGATAGAAAGAGTTAGTCAACTTCCGTTTGAATCTCGCGAACCGTTGAGGAGAATATACGAAAATGCCAAAGCTAAAAGAGTGATAGAAACAGTGAATTCTGTCTTAAATGAGGTGGTCGAGACCCCAGGCAGAGATCTAGATATTACTGAAATCAATCACATCATATATGCAACTGGATATCTAGTATCTCAGATAATTTTGGGGCCAGCCAAGAACACCGACGGCCGACAGCAAACAGAGTAAACAGCTCTGTACCCCCATGGATGAAAAGAATTATGAAACGGATAGCCGACACCCGGCGCGAAGTATCACTCTTAGCTGAGGCATCTTCTAAATCAACGCACACCTCTAAAGTTCAACGAAAAATATTCAATGTTGAACAAAAATACGAAATTGAAAATGACACCAGCAGGCTAATGGTAGTTGAAAAGCTAAAAGAGAAAATTCAAGCATGGGCTCAACGAATTAGACGTTACAAACGTAGAATAGATTTCCGTGTACAGAACCGGTTGTTTGAAACACGCGAAGAGATTCCATCGCAATCTGACTCAAAAACCGAATGGCAAAGCTGTTACTCCTTCTAAAGATGACGTCGAAGCATTTTGGGCAGGAATCTGGGAGGAGAGCAGATCCTACAACATAGACGCATCTTGGCTTCAATCTGAAGTTGATGCTGCCGATGAACTTGTAGAAACAGTGGAAGATGTTCACCAATTCCCGGAAGAGGACCTCTTCCAAGCAATTAAGAACATGGGAAACTAGAAGTCCCCCGGGATTGATAAGATCCAGATTTATTGGATTAAGAAATTAACAGCAATACATTCTCATCTAGCAAAGGCTGTTAATAAAATTTTAGAAAACCCAAAGGAACTCCCGGAATGGCTCACACTGGGCATCACGTATTTGCTACCCAAAGCGGGAGACAGCTCTTTGGCGAAGAACTACAGGCCAATTACTTGTCTGCCAGTACTGTACAAAGTTATAACTGCAGCCATAGCTGACAAAATGTACAGACATCTAGATAAGAATCATCTAATGCCAGCTGAACAAAAAGGATGTCGTAAAGGCTCTGATGGCTGTAAGAATATCTTGCTACTGAATAAAGTCATTTTGAATGATGTAAAGAAACGCAAACGTAATTTGTGCATGGCTTGGATTGACTACCAAAAGGCCTTTGATAGTGTACCACACGATTGGATTTTGAAAACCCTGGAGATCTATCGATTTCATCCTAGACTTGTTGAGTTTTGGAAGGCTAGTATGAAGTCGTGGAGTACCAGCTTACTAATACACAGCGGAAAGAAAGCAGTAGAAATCAGAAGTATTCAAATTAACAGGGGTATTTTTCAAGGAGATTCACTATTCCCTCTGCTGTTTTGCATTAGATTGATCCCACTATTGGGACAGTTGTCGCAACCAGACTTTGGTTTTAAGCTCCATGGTGATGAAAGGCCAGTATCACATTTGTTTTACATGGATGATCTGAAAGTGTTTGCTAAGAATGAAGCGATTCTCTCCCAAATGCTGTCTGTCGTGAATGACTAGCAATGACATCCTCATGAAGTTTGGTCTTGACAAGTGTGCAAAAATCAATTTAAAAAGAGGGAAACTCACAACGTCTGAGAACATTGAAATTGATACGCACATTGTGATTCAAGATCTTGAGCCAAGTAAAACTTACAAATATCTGGGCATTGAAGAATGTGAAATCATCTCGAACGACAGAATGAAAGAGAGAATTCGTAGGTAGTATTATAGGAGAGTGAGACTTGTCCTGCAGTCCGCTCTGAACTCCAGGAATAAAATATCTGCAGTAGGTAGTTCGGCGGTACCTGTAGCCGAATACAGTTTTGGACTAGTGGACTGGACTGAGCAAGAAATTCGCACCATGGATCGAAAAACCAGAAAACTGCTAACAATGCATCATGTTTCCCACCCTCGAGCTGATATACATAGACTATGTGTCACGTAAGGAAGGAGGAAGAGGCCTCAGACAAATTGAGGCCTCCTGGCACAACGCAATAGTCGGGTTGGGGAAGTATGTAGTCAGCCATCAAGATGACCCTCTAATGAGGCAGGTCATGAAATCTGACCGAAAGAATGGGAAACAGAGGCATTGTTAGTGTAGCAAGAAGCATTGCGAAGAAAACTAGGCAAGACACGTCGAATAACACAGACACTGAACTTCTGATGCTGCTAAACATGAAGTGTGAGAAAAAAAAATGTTAAAAAAATCGTGGAGAGACAAACCACTCCACGGACAATACCTAAAAAGAATGGACAAGGTGCAGATCAATAAAGATCAATGATTTATGTGGCTTAAAAGGGGAAGAATGAAGCCAGAATCGGAAGCACTTGTAATAGCTGCCCAAGATCAGGCGTTGAGAACACGACATTATGATAAAGCGGTTCTCAAAATTTCCCAAGATGATAAATGCCGCATTTGCCAGGAGCAAGTAGAAACTATTGATCATATTGTCTCAGCTTGTCCAATCCTAGCAAAGACCGAATACCTGAAAAGACATGACAGGGTGTGTAGCTACCTCCACTGGCAGATCTGTACCGCCCTCGAAGTTCCTAACACATGCCCCAAGTGGTACGAACACTCACCAAAACCGGTGACGTCTGTTGGATTGTGTACGATATTGTACGACCAACAAATTCAAACTGATCGCACGATAGCGGCAAACAAACCGGATATAGTTATCCGGGATTTGGCGGAAAAATCGTGTTTACTTGTCGATGTTGCTGTACCTTGCGATCAAAACGTCGTTACCAAGGAGGCAGAAAAACGTCTTAAATAGAAGAGTTTGGAAATCGAGATCAGCCGAATGTGGGGCGTAAAAGCACAGGTCGTCCCGATAGTTATCGGAGCTCTGGGATTTGTTCCGCAAAATTTGAGTAAGAACTTGTCTAAACACCCTGGTAATTCAAAAGACTGGGAAGTGCAAAAAAATCGTTTATTTGGAACAGTCCATATTTTGCGCAAAGTATTGCAAAGGCACCGAGTGTCCCTAGATCTACTCCTTAGGTAGCTGGTTGCAACCTGGAGTAGATTTTATGTTCAGCCGAATCATAAGATCTTTAGAGTCGTGTTGTAATGGAATAATAATAATAATAATAATAATATTTATTGAGTCACATATACTAATTTTAATTGTGTATGACGAATCAGATGCACATGTCTTCTTGAGCATATATGCAGGTGCACATGTCTTCTTGAGCTCCAGGTTCCCCCCTGTTTTTTCCTTTTCTCTTACTACACACTATTATGAAGGTAAATGCAAGCGTTTTAATTTAAGAAATAAGAAAATGTGCTCGTAATAATAGTGCTCATAATTACCAAGAATCTCCAGTTCTTGTATACTACCATCGGCAGATGGATGAATATCACAGTCCTAGTGTAATAAACGCATTTCTAACGTCTGAGACTATAAATTTACAGGAATCCAATGGTCTCATTTAAACATTTTATGGCGTAATATCTAATGAAAAAATGTGTTAATATAAATAAGAGTTTACTAAATTTTAAAATATTAAAATATTCAATACTTTTTGAATTCTAAAATTGACTGCTGATAAGATACATTTATATAAAACGTGGCATATAATAATAATAATAATAATAATAATAATAGTGACTTTATTTATGTGGCGAGACTCGGGCCATCAGGCCCGCTCTTCCGCCTAACCACGTAATACATAAATATATAGATAAACATTGAACAGTACATTTAGTAAATTAAATAAAATACAACTTAGATATGTCTTGCCCTTGGGCTCACAAAGTGAAAGTAAAAAACAAAACGCCCCATCATTTACCTTAAGCGGCCGGGGAAACCAGGGAAAACAAAGGAAGTGTGCATGCTCTTCAACATTGAGCAACAAAATAAAATATTTAAAATAATTTATAAAGCATTTACTGACACAAGAGTAATGTGAGCAATGATCGAAAACGCCTTTTCGTGAATTATAACAAATGTTGCCATCCCTTGTTTACATATCAAATTGCCATTGCTACGAGATTCTAAGCTAGAGTATCACCGATTTGTGAACATAGAGGATTTCGTCCATGCTGCAAGTTAGGTCCATGAATTAAATTCTACAAAGACCATGTAAGAAGTATGTAGTGAGAGTAAAGAGGTGAAGTTTAAAGTAAGTAGAGTTTTCAACTTTTAGTCAAGTACTTCAAAAAGATGGTCTGGCCATAAACTCCTTTTTCATGCTAATGAGAATTGGCTACTATCAGAAAACAGTTGAAGTTATTCAAGAACGAAGAATACTCTGAAGTTCTAGCAGTTGGAAGCGAGAGAAAACAACAGAGAAAAGGTATTATAGTAAATCATTATAACACTAAAATGAACAAAAACAACTTGAAAGCCAAACACACAAAAAATGGAAATTTTAAGAGAACGTAGGGGAAATATTTGTAATTTTGTTGGAAAGAAGAAAGGCATTCAAATACAATGATGGAAAAGAAAATTGTTGTTATTAACATGGCATAGAAATAAATGACTCTGACGATGATAACTCTGATAATACGCTTGAAGAGAAGAAAATGACTTACCTGAATATCAATCGTTCTCTATCGACGTGCAATTGTTCTCCAGTTATCCAATCTCCAATTCTCCAATTATCGACTCAGATGATCAAGGTGAGGTTTGTTTCTCATTCACTTTTGTACGACATACTGTAAAGTCCAAATACACTTCGGTAATTATGATTTCATCGCAAAAAATTATTAACTTTCTAAAAGATAGTTGACAATTCAATAAATTAAAAAGAATGGCAAGTAAATTGTTAAGCGTGCGATATAATTAATTGTGTGTGGTCTCGGGGAATATAGTTTAATTCATATATTCGTTCATTGACAATGCGTCTACGTTTCAGAACGATAAGGACGAAGAAAAAGAAAACACAAGCAAGGAGAAGAATAGAGGAAAAGAAAGGAACGGTAAGTAAAACATAAACAAGAGAAATAGAATGCGAGAAGCGCGTATTTTCTGAAGGAAAACGGGCACAAGAAATGCGTATTTTTCTGAACGAGGAGCCTTACTTGTTTCTTTCTTTGCCACTATTACATTTCGAGCGCCGTAGGCGAGAGCAGATTTTATCTATAAATCTATAGATAAAGTGATCAGATATTTGTATTGATCTCTTTCAATCATGGTTGATGGTCAGTTCCTTCACAGAGATATCACGACTTTTGGAAAACCAATTTATTTTAATTAAAATTATGAACTGAAATAAATGACATGATTAATTCACATTCATCTAAGTGCAATAAAGCAATATTGTTCGGTTAGAATAAATATAATAATGTTCAATATTATTTATTTATATGGGTCATATTGAATATCATGGACCATCTATGTAGTTCACAGCAAATATCTTAAAAAACGGTTCAAGGTATCGAGATGCTATTTGCGCCATTTGTTGCAGATGTCGGGGCAAATAACATATTTCGTTTTCTTGTTTGTAACGTATGTAACTTAAGAGATGTTGACACAACTTTGTTTTTTTTAAATGGAAGTATATATTTTTTCTGCATCATTCTAAAGATCTTTCAAAGTGCAATGTAATGACATAAATAGTGTATTCGAAAAGTATTTGTTGCAAAAATTGTGCAATTAGAACTTGGTAAATGTCATGCTGCATCGCGCAAGGACAGCTGGTCTTGCTGATATCGTATACGCCAGTCGACGCACTTTGTCGGAAAACGAGAATGTTCGTCGATTACGAGACTTCCTATGCTCTTACTGGTAATGCTAATGACCTTTATTATTCTCTTTATTTCTTAATTTCTCATCTTGTTTTGTTTTGTTCGTTATGAATACCTTCATTAATGATTTCTCCTGTTTTGAACTATTTGAACTTGCAACTTTGCCACAGAATTGTTACAAAATGGTTAAATAAAAGGAAATAAATGTACTGTGATTTCTTCTCAGTGTACACGTGTTTTTTCTTTTTCCCTGGAATACGATAAGCTCCCCAAATTTAAATTTAATCCAGGTATTTAGATAAACATGCCCACTGAAATCAATGTGATTTCGATCATCCCTCTGTCTTGCGTATGTAGAACTTGTGAAAATCCCAAACTGTGGTCATTAGCATTACCAGTAAGAGCATAGAAAGTGCATTACCAGGGAGAGCATGGCATTTGTCAAGGCCGTGCGAGGGTATCAGAAAATCACAGTGGCGGATCGTTCCTTTTAGTCAGCAAGCGGTCCGACTGTAGTAACTACTACGCAGTGAGGTGTTGTGTACTTTTACGAGTTTCACAACAAGTTTGACAGAGGTTGAAAAAACAACATAAAACTAACTTTAAAAAGGTCAAACGTATAAAAGCAGGAGAAATCAGGTGTCGATGAATAGTTAATGATTAAGCAAGAGAAATCAGGTGTTGTTTATTGGTGACTTCTTTCATAAATACTTTTTATGGGCTTTTTTTAAATTAATTATAATAAAGTTATGCAATTTACTAATTTCAGGACGGAAATACCAATATTACATGTGTCATAAAATGGCAACTCTACATAAAACGGAGACTTCCCTAAACCGGATGTTTTTTTTCCCAATCTATTCCGGCTTAGATTTTACTGTACTTTATGAATACATGACATTGAACCAACATTACCCTCCAAGTGAATAATTTTAATTATATTCCTTCTTTTAAAAAATAATATTTCTTTCAATGGTCTAATTGAAATCACTTCAGAAAAATGCAACAGTGCCTAAAGATCTCTCTACAAATAAATATTCCGTGCAAACAGATTGCATAGACAACACAAAAATTGTAATATTTTACTCAAGTGCAGACCTATATTAATAAAAAAATTACCAGGCAAAGAAACAGAAAATGCATGAAATATGTAGGCAGGTCAAATTTTCATAAGCTCCGGAATTCTTGCTCTAACACATACAGTTCAGTATCGTAAATAAAGGTAGCTACGACTGTTTGACGGCAACAGTTGATAACAAAAATGATCGCTCCTGTGTAATAGACACAATTTATTTCGGCAATTGAAATACAGATTGGATTTGGAGATATTGCTGATGAAATAAGTTTACTCACACTCCTATCACATTTACCAAATCTGGACTTCAAGGAAAAGAGCGCAAATAGAAAGGTACATTTACAATCCAGAAGCAAAGCAAAATATCACCTTAGCAGTTGCTCAATGGTTCATTGGAAACTAAAATAAACCTCTGATCGAAGGGGGACATTGACCGAAAAGATGATTACGAAACTAATGATAAACATGCACAGTAAATTGGTCCTTTTATTATGCATCAAAATTTTCAATTCACGTCTTCTTTGTATTATTTCACTTTTAAAACAAAATGTACCTACTGTGGTTGTTCTACTGAGATAAAATAGTGTGTATTGGCATACAAACGTTTACAGCAGAAAATATATTACCTATTTTTTGAAAGGCAATTTTCTTTATACTCTTAATGTTGACTGGTAAATCACTGTAGAAACCAGTACATTTTGTCTTTTTACGAAATGCACAATTCCGCTGTGATTAAAATAGTTCACCTGCACAATAGCAAGGGCGTATCTAGGAACAAATTTTGGGAAGGAAATACAAATGATTTGGTCGAATGTGTCATTACGGGTCTTGTAAAATGCCGAAGGGTACACTCAGCTCATGCTGAGATCTGATTTTATTCGTTTTAATGATGATCCGAAAATATTTTTCCTAGCCTAGTGCCAAGTTAAAATTAATAGTTACAGAAAAATGTTAGGGAGGAGGGAAATTTCTCTAATTTTCCTCCGGGGGGAGGGAAATTTCTCTAATTTTCCTGCCCGTAGATCCGTACCTGACAATAGCAATTTTTGAAATGCCACTTTTCATGTGCGTCAACGATTTATGGGCAAAATAAACGTATTCGTTTATCTATAAAGGGCCCCAATAACCGCTGCTCATTTCAAAGTAATTTAACTGAGGAAGTCTTTCCGCTCATTTCGTTCACAATAACTTTCGACGATCGTGTTGAAGGTTAATAATGAGAACGAATCTCTCTCCCCAGGCTCGAACTCGCGCTTTCGTCTCCGTTTCTCGGAACGTGATGTGATAACCACCCCACCACGCCACCCCTCTTCTCACCAAGGCGATGGCAGTGGAAGGGGTGGGTTTCGCGTTCGCTTCTGCCTTCTATGAACTCGCCTTCTAGGAATTACGCCACAGGCTGGACCTTCTTCTCCAAGCCAGCGACTTTATAGGTCTCAGAATATTATTGCCGACTTGGGAAGTGAAACGGGGTTGTTTGCCAACATTTCAGCGTACGTCCAGAGACCAGTCGTTGCCTCGTGTCCTGTATTGCTAGCCCTGATGTGCTCGTGTTGCAGGAAATGGAGGGTAATAAGTTGTCTTTTGAACCGAAAATTATATCTTGTTTCCTAGAAGGCTCTAGGAGGCAGAATTGCTTATATATTTATTCAGTGATTTCGATACGGCGATTCGTACTTACGCGAGTGAAATAGAGGTTCTGAATGCAATAGCTGGTTATAAAAACCTTTTTTATACATCCTCCACTTAAAAGAAAATTATGAAAATTCTGAGTCTTTTCATTAGTAGTCAGCAATAAATTGGGTGTCAATCAAAAATTGTAATGCTCTTCCATGAATATAAAATGACGATGAAAAAAATGTTCTTGTTCATTTCTCACTATCCGATAGTAAGGTAAAGTCCAAATAGAAATGTATAGGTCAGTGATATCAAGGTCTCGTACCGGTGATCATGGCACGCATTGTGGCACCGTGGCATGCTACGAGTTTCTCTGCGCACCTAGCATCTGGAAAGGAAACTATCAGTAGTAACCCTGTTCTCAGAAGGAAGTGTAATAGAATTTTACATGTTACTCGATAAATCACAACTCCCAAACTTAATAGATAATTTTGCTCGAATAATGGTTGTACATATGTCTGTGATCAAGCATTTTAAATAATGAAATTGCTCAAAAATAAGCACGGGGTTCCAGTAAGTATTGACAATTTGAGAAATAGTTTACGAATTTGCGTCTCGGGATCTGTAGAACCTGACTTTACCAACGTGGAATCGAATGTAAATAAGAAGATAGGCACAGAAAAATCAAAATAATAACAACAAACGTTCTTAAATTTATTTATCTAAATCTAATCGTATTTCATGTGTAAAGCGTAAAAGCGTTTAGAGCGACTTGAACTACATACTGCTCTCTTGTGGCGAGGTGATCAACTGCGTGAAGAGATGATTTCGTCGTGCTTCCCTTCCGTGCCACGGACGCGTGTCTAGGGTATGGCAGACATGCCACGTGCCACGAGCGCCAATAACAAGAAGTGCTATTTAACTTCTGACATTTACAAAAACAAGTTCAATGAATTATTTTTCAATTATGAAATTAAACTTTACACAAAAGACGAAAACAAATATTTTTTCTTTAAACATTTAAGGGCCGTGGAGCGTTCAACCTGCCAAAAAATACGCTTACTTTTGCATTATTAAATGTAAAAAACATTTCTTCAAATTAAAAACAAAATAGTTGTCAACAACAAAATTAAATGTTATATGCTCTAATTGTATAAAACACCTACAAAATAAAACAAATATTATCGAAAAAATAATTAACTTTACGTGAAGTAGTAGTCTACGACACGATGTCTAAAAGGGACTTTAAAACTATTTATTTTGCCACTTAATGAAAAACCAGACGTATTATCGCTAAGGAAATACTTTCGTGTTCTTAACGTCAAGATAATTAAAATTAGGATGTTTGAGATCGTGGCATGTTTCAATGACAGTCGGTGTTGTTAGTCACGTAGCCCTTGAACGCTTTGGCAAATTGTATTAAACCTCTCAAACGCTCTAATTATAATTAGAATGATAATAATTATTATCACTCGTTCCTCTTCTAGCTGCTAGGAATACAATGCTAGCCTGTTGTAGCTGCTAGCTGCTTGTAACAGCTAGGAATACAATGCCATTTGAAAGAGAGCAGTTAATTAATAGGTAAACAGTAGTACAATAACGTAACTTCAAAGTGCATACGTATGCTTCAAGCGCTACTACGTAATACGACACAAGGGGACTTTAATAAAACTTTTATCGTTGGGAGCCAAAAGCAAGTAATGAATACATAAAAAATATAGCCACTGATCATATTTTATGTTTAACGCCCCCTCTGTTGGTTGCCAGGAAAGCTATAGCTACAACAAATTGTGTTTACAGCACCTTTAGGGTATTCCTTGGAGAAACATTCTCTATGAATCTCTGGGCGAGTATATTGCATGTTATTAATTGAATACTGAAGGATACATCAGGAGAGAATAAAAACTAGTTCAAAGTTGATATAAATTCATTCACGTACAAGTTTTTCTGCTCCAGACTTTTAAGAATTTCCGATTCAAAAGAACGTCACATTTATTTTTGCTTCAATTAACGAATGTCATTGCATCATATTTCGGGTGAAGAAAGAAATAACATATTTTGCTATTTTGTTCAGAAAGTTGTAGATAACGTTTTGCCCAGGCCGTCCTCCCTCTGTTGTGTAGAGCAATGTATTGAGGATTTTCCTCCTTTCTAAAATCCACCGCCCAGATTTGAACCCGCAAACTTGCATCATTGTGCCCTGTTCTACCCTGTACCAGCCGGTACCAGCCAGTACCAGCCAGTGTCAGTCAATCCCTCTCTACACTTCATTACATTCATCTACACTACTCCACTCTCCTGTACACCACTCAACACTACTAAGAGGGAGTACCGCGTGTATAAAACGGCATCTACAGCTCAGATTTACGACATGCAAAAGTACCTCCGGGTCATTCCATATTAAATCAACACATTTTTAATTAAACCTTTACCTCACCATTTTAGATTCAGATGAAATTTGACACATAGGTAGTATGAATGAAGAATAAGAAAACTACAAATTTTGAGTAAAATATTTCCAACCGTTTGTGAAATACAGCCTTGTAAAATTTTACAAAATTGGGTTCCCCAAAATGTTAAATTGATGTAGAAACCTCTCCAAATCAAGATAGAGAGCTGGAAAAGGTGTCATTTTGCAGATTTCTTTATGGCCATTTATATGATATACAACTCAAATTCGATTAATTCCATCTTAAAAAATTTGACATTATTATATGCTTAATTCAATTCAGTATTATATTTAAATTGGCGTTGCAAGTAGTGTTGTTATCAGTGTTTTGTATCCAAGTTTCAGGGAGCTGGATAATTTTCAACGAATCAGCAAAAAATCTAAATGTTTTGCTCGTACGTGGAATTGTACTTTTATTTTGTTTTCAGAATATCTTTTAAAGTTTCAGGAATGCAACTAACACGAGAAATATTTCATACTTTCTTCTACTACAAATACAACTAAAATATCTGCCAATGACCATATTTGCATTATATCGTAAAACTATTTCGAGAGAGAAACGTTTTTCATAAATAATGCTTTTCGTTGTTTTTGTATGTTGGATTAAGGAACACGTCAATTCAGATTCATTTTGGTTTAAATCTAAAACTCCAAGTTTCTATAGTTGTATTTATATTTATGTAGTATGTGAAGGAAAAAATAAAATGTAATGAACACAACTGGTCTCATAAAACAGAACGGTTAACAATAGTCTAAATATTTAAGCTTATATATTTTTAATGTTTGCAAAGCTGAATTCGAGTTCATCCGTTGACTCAAGTGACTATTCTGTTAAAAGAGAACTCTGTGCATTTCTTACAGGCGGAGTGAGAATCAACATTGCCAATTAAGTCAAGCCTGTAATAAAGCAGATAAACACAAATGGCTGCTGTTGATGCCCAGGCAACTAGAAATCGAATCGATGTTTGATAAAAAACGTAATGTGTTTACAAGGGCGTTTGAAATTGAATAATTGTCTTAAACGTCACAGCGCCTAACTCTATAACAGGGATCACAATGTTCTTTACTACAAAAACATGAAAAAAAATATTTTGAGTAAACTTGAACACTTTGACAAGAGTGATTACGACATTAACATATCTCAAACTACGAAGAGTACAGAAATTTTGAGTTTCCTAAAACACGTATTATCGTTTATCAACCTATGTATTGTTCATGTCCTTTATTTTAAAGACAGAGCATTAAAAATAGTTAGGGTACAATTTTCTTATTTATCAACCGAACAGAAAACAGAACGGTTAACGTAAACTATTCAGTGCCATGAACTATTCAACTATAAACTATTCAACTATAAACTATTCAATGCCATGTATTGAATGTCAATGTGAGTGGAACTGAAATCAAAATTAGAAATTTGACAGAACATTAAACTTAGTGTTTTACATTTTTAATATTTTAGTGCATCATCTTGGTGAGAAAATACATTGAAATTAATGTTATCAATCCATTCACGATGAGAAATTGTGAGTACTGTGAAGGAAACACAATGTTTTTCTCCTTAAAAAGTTCGAAAACAAAGTTCGAGATTTTGTTGCAAATGTTATCGCTGTGAAATCTTTTTATTATGATCTGATATCTTGGTTCCTACTCTCTCCGTTTTTATCTCAATAAAAATTAATAACTATGATAATCTGAGAATATTATTTGCTGTTAGACCATTGTCAAAATCAAAGTTTTGTATGTAGTATATTTTAATTTCGCGCCCGTACACGAGGATGGTTACTGAAGGCGAACATAAACGTTGAAGCAATTTGGTAAAGTTGTTGAAACACAAACATCAGAGGTATCATTTCTTAGAACTCCGGGAAACTTCGAAGAGATCGGCAAAGAGGAACAGAGAAAGGGAGAAGAGAAAATGAATTACTGTTACTAATTTTACGTAGTCCAAATTTCTCTTGCAGAATGAATCGTGTTCTTGGAGTCGGAATATCACAAATTTTCTAAGAACCGACAGAGCTAATATATAAACTATTGAACAAGAATGAAGGTATGTACCGTAACTTGCAAAGCAGCCACTTCTTTGTTCACTAGAAGCTCGCTGTTCCTCGTGCTGTTTTGAAAGATCTTGGTTTTCGTGGTGCATTCCCAAAGATTTTCTGCTATTTGCTCCCCTTCTTTTACTTTATATTGGTCTTATACTTTACGACAGCAAACAAGTTTTAACATTGTTGTTTGGAAAGATACTCAATCGAACTTTGACATAAAGAAAGGTCCTGTACAGAGATTCCTCGGAGACGTCCCCTTCTGTCCGCTAAAACACGATGTATGGGCTCGTGTAAAATATTTGCGCTGTTTCCCCGAATATTACTATTTTGTGTTATAAACACAATTGAAAATAGGCTATTTCTCGACACGTTATTATCCTAGCCTTTCATATCGCAGTCGCAAATCACGTCACCACAAGGGAAGGGGAAATAATTAAGAGCATTGTTTTTCTTGACTGAAAACAAATTTCTGTAAAGGAATCCCAATGTCA
The DNA here is from genome assembly GCA_031308135.1 of Acheta domesticus. NCBI lineage: Eukaryota > Metazoa > Arthropoda > Insecta > Orthoptera > Gryllidae > Acheta > Acheta domesticus. Next base: position 241,980,122 of record JAHLJT010008446.1, on the reverse strand, counting down.
ACCAAATTGATAATGAAGAGAGCTCACGTAAAATCGATATTGATGTGTATATTTCAGTAATGTGATGTATGTTTTGGGCCTCAATAAACAAAAATCCACTACCTTTTGAAGCCTTTAAAAAATCCACTATCTTTTGAAGTCTTTAAAAAAATATTTTAATTAAAAATCTGTTTTCAGTTTTGATCACAAAAATACGAAAATAAATGACAATACCAACTAAACTTCGTGTGTGGAGAGTAAGTGAGGGTTGAACTACGATCTACTCAAAACTCCACAAAAGAAACTTCATTAATATTCTGTATTTTTTACTATTTTGCAAAATATCGCTGTCTCACTACTAATTTAATATCATTTACGTCAGTTAAGTAATTCATGCACAATATTGCCTTTTACAAGAAGTAAGATTAACTTTTTTCTCTCCTTGTGGAAAGAAGATACGACCCCGATTTGCTGTAATAAATCGAAAGTTGTACTACGACTATTGAAAAACATTTGTAATAAAGTACAGTATTAAGCTGTTCTACTATAATAGTTGAAAATTGTTTCTAAAATAATTACGGAAGTATAATAAAATACTTTCCTTCATTTTTGGGAAACCCACATTTCACATGTTACATTCATAATGCAATATCTTTAATTATGTTTTGGAACAAATAACAAATTTCTTTATAATTATTGAAACCATCATTTACTATTGAAAAAATATTTATGCACTAAATAATAAGAGTAGATTGGATTCGTAGACGAAAAATGTAAAACCAAATATAAAAATAAATACACTATTAGTGGCCAATGCCTCAGAGGTAAACACTTCAAGAACAACATTTGAAAAATAAACTTGGAGACTTCTCTCATGTTTCAAACTCACAGAACTTGGATCATATTGCCCAGTAGTGGTGAGGTGCAGGACGATGATTATTTATTTATTTATTTATTTGCTTGCTTTATTTATTTATTTATTTATTTATTTATTTATTTATTTATTTGCTTGCTTTATTTATTTATTTATTTATTTATTCTTTTCTTTAAAAAAAACAAAAGTAAAAATCATATTATTAATATTAGTATTGCAATAAAGGAACACGAATTGATACCTTTTTGCACATAGTGTCTTCAACACTTTCAGGAGGTTGAATATTATGAGGCCATTACTGAGCGAAGTAAAAAGAACAGATTACAAACATTTTGCAATTTTCCTGGCCATTGCTACATCAAAATCGAGGGCTGTAAATAAATTAATGAAAAATAACAAATTGAAAGTTGGTCGTTTTTAGGCTAGGGATTTATTTAGAAAGAGGTATGCTAATCGCCCATATGAGTTTAATATAACGAAGTACTGAAGCCGAAGAAGTTTAGGAAAATATTTTTAACCCACCGTAGGTCGAGGGGTGAGCGCAGCGCTCACTTTCAAATTTCTCGAGCCAGAATTTTGCTTGTATATCTTCTAACGGTCTGTGGCGGCATCTAGCTGTTGTTTGGAATACTGAGAATGAAAGGAAAGTGATAAAACGGCTGCTGGAAACACTCAGTCCGAGATAGAGTGTCGAATGTGTCAGTCTGCATAAGAAGTGAGCGGCGCGCTCACCCTCGACCTACCGCGTAAGTCTTTTTTATTACAACATTTTATAATTAGATTATTTATTAAACGTATAGTTTATCACTGCAGTTTTTAAAATTACTTTTGACTTATGTTCTAATTTTAATTTTAGAAAAATGAATCGCTCCGAGGCACAAATTGCACAGTGGTTGCTAGATGAAACTGATGAAGTGAATATTGGATTACCTGATGAATTCGAATATTCAGAGGATTCGGACGTAGATAAGCCGAATAACAGTGATCATGAAAGTGATAGTGAACAATCTGCGGGTGAAGATGAAATAGTTACCGAACATCGTGTGCAATAGGCGGAAGGCGAAGCGATAAATAAGTAAAATAATATTAATTTTATTATTTTTTTATTGCTTACAGAATGTCCTGAATGCAAATATCTCTCGTACAGTGAGGCCAATTTATCACAGAAGATTGCATCTACGTGAGAAAGGTATGTTTCTCGAGTAGACAAAGTATCATTATCGGTCTGTATAATATTTTATTTTGCTCTACTTGGTTTGGGGAAATATACATTTTTTAAAAGTTATTAATTTAGATGTGGTTAAATAGATTCAGGTGCCGCCTCAAGGAGCGCCAACGAACTAGTTTGCTGTCCGGAGCTCCCACAATAGTTATTAAAATTGCTACAATTCATAGGCGATAAAGAATTACATGAGGCAGATACGTGGAATAGGAGGAGAAATACGTAGAGTGGGAGAAACATGAAGGACTTGTATGCAGGGTCGTTTTAACAGCTTCGGGGGCCCTTGGGCCTACGTTGATTTGGGGGGCCCCCCATTCTAACTTTCGCCGATCTCCCCCCTCCCAAGTTTAAAGACAAGTTTTGTAAAAAAAACTAAGCTTCTCACCATCGAGTTACATTCTCGCATCAACTAGCAACATACTATATAACAAATATTATCCAATGATGCGCGACACTTCACTCCCTTATGCCAATTTTTTGCGTATAGTTTAATCATTCATTATTTTTATAGGTTTTTTATTTTATTTTTTGAAAAAAAGTGTTAAATATTTTTTTAAGAATGATCCGGGATCCTTGAACTTTCGGGGCCCTCGGCCCGAGCGCATCAGACTCGTGCGTTAACACGGCCGTGCTTGTAGGATGGCGCAGTATCTCGCGTTTCAACTGCAAAAAAACACCATCTCACGGGATATAACGTACACTTCGCTGGCGGGAATAACTAGTATGAATATACTTCGATTTATTTCGTGTCCTTTGACCGATCATCAGCTGTTACGGCATGATCCAATCGGGAGCATAAACGTCATTACAGTGACGTTACTGTGGTTCAAGTTTCCGATTGGATGACGCTGTAACAGCTGATGATCTGCCAAAGGACGCTGTAAATTAATCGAAGTATAGTTGACGCACCCGGAATCATATTCACTCACTCGCTCACTCACTCCACTTTCGAATAATTTCTTCTCTCAGTAATACATCACTGACCTTACCCACTCTGCGTTCCCGTTTGCATTTTCCACGGGACGCCGACGAGCGAAGGCCGTTCCTACTTCCGCAGCCGGGTTCTCGGAACACTCATATTTGCGCTGATTACCATTATTGTGCAGAAAAAAAGCCGTATGCGGACGTGAAAGTAAGTAGCCAGGAAACCTTTTGGAAAATGACCTTTAATGCGTCTAAATCTGAAGCCTGCATTTTAGTAATTGTTTCTAGTCCGTTCCAGAGATCTCAATGTAGGCAATAATTATTTTTTTATGTAATCACCAAATGTTTAATGGTTATTCCTCTCATCAAGTACAGAAGTAAAAATCGCTACTCTTTTGAAACTGGAAATAGATTTTCTCGGTCGCCACGTTTTGCCATCAGTATTTACCACCTCGATCAACGTACGACTCTGTACGCTAAGTAAATCACGGTATGTGCGTTTTCCCGATACAGCAATCTTTAAAAGTGCTGCAAGATCTTGGGCGTTGGGGTGGGTGCACTTTAGTCCTGACGGCGCGACGCCGCTTCCCCGCCCCGGCCGCCTCCACCGTCCCGTCCCGTCGCGACGCGGCGGCGGTGGAAGGGGAGCGTGAAGGAGAGCCTGTTGCGAAAGCGCTGCCTCGTACGATCTCTGCTCGGGGATGATTTGTTCCTCTCCGATTTCCCCCTCCACCCCACAACGTTGCCATCTTCACCTCCCTACCGAGGCGCGCTGTCACAGGAACTAGCCCAAGCGATCCACCGTCTCGCTCGCCCTCTCCCGCCACCTCCTCTCGCCCCATGCCTTCCTCCCTCCATCGCCCCCAATGCTACTTGCTACCTTGCTCTCGTGCCCCATCATGTGTACATTTTATCATTTGTCCCGTATTTCCTCCCGCATTCTTACCCCTTTTCCATTGCTCGGTTTTCACTGCATTAATACGGTTTTCCCTCTTTCTGCTTACTGTTCTTCGCCTTTCTTTCTGGGGTCTTAGCCCACTTATCATCTTACTTCCTTGTCAAACCCCGTCGCTCGAAACCCCGTCGCTCGAAACCCCGTCGCTCGAAACCCCGTCGCTCGAAACCCCGTCGCTCGAAACCCCGTCGCTCGAAACCCCGTCGCTCGAAACCCCGTCGCTCGAAACCCCGTCGCTCGAAACCCCGTCGCTCGAAACCCCGTCGCTCGAAACTCCGTCGCTCGAAACTCCGTCGCTCGAAACTCCGCCGCTCGAAACTCCGTCGCTCGAAACTCCGTCGCTCGAAACTCCGTCGCTCGAAACTCCGTCGCTCGAAACTCCGTCGCTCGAAACTCCGTCGCTCGAAACTCCGTCGCTCGAAACTCCGTCGCTCGAAACTCCGTCGCTCGAAATACCCCTCGCTGGAAACTGGCTCGCTCGTAACCTCCTCGACCAATAAGCTTCTTAACCTATATCTAACGCTACCTCCCCTATCCTCTAACTGCCCAGCTTTTCGGTTCTCTTCCTCCATCCTCCCCAATTTTTTCTACACTATTCTCCCGCCTCCACTGCTCTCTTCCTATCTCCAGCCACTCCCCGCTCTCAGTTTCTTCTCCAACTCTTCCCGTTCTTCCGCCTCTTTGCATGGTAAATTTTAGTGTTCCCCGTCTTCCCATCTCCCTTCCCATGAGCATCCTCCGTTTCCAGCTTCTTCATTCCTCTCCTTGTTCCACCATTCGATGGCTTCATTGGTCGCCTCGACGTTTCGCAATCTCTTCTCGGTTGTACTGCTCTCCCCCCCTACGTTTTTTTCGAGTCTTGTACCTCCTCCTCTATACTTCAGGGTGTGCTCTCCATATTTTGTCAACCTACCTTTCCACCCCTCTGCTTTTCCGCTCGATTCATCATAATGAATATCCTCGGCCGCGTTGACTTCACATTTGCATGAGTCACCTCGTGCGCTAATCATTCCGTTTCTGACACTGCCCGCGCTGCCGCGTTCATCATGGTCGTTTTTCAATCCCTTCCCCGTCGCCGACTGGTCGCTGTTGCCCTTCACGCCGCCGCCATGGCCATCGCTCTTCTCCCCTTCTCCTTCCTCCCGCGTAGAACCTAGCTCCCGCCCCGCTGCCATCCCACCCCCGCCCCCGCTCTCACCATCCCCCCAGCGCCACCCCATGCTTCCCTCACCTCACCCCCTGTTCCCTCTCCCAACCTCTCATCCCTGCGCCCGCGCCTTCGCCTCGGCCCCCCATGCCCCATCCCCACTCCGGCGGCGGTCGTCGATCTTTGACCTGCGGGTCGGCGGGCTTAGCGAAGCGGAGGATGGCGTATCGCCGTGTCGAGGGATGACACCGCCAGCGAATGCGCTTTGCAGCTCGCTGAAAAGGATGAGGGCATTCGTCTTCATTTATCTGTTTCCCCACTAGGTAATAGGAATATTCAATTTCGGCATCGCCGGTCGTGTGTTTCATGAATTTTGCATACCTCTTCAATATCTCAAACCTTTTCCTGTATTAGCTGACGGAAGAAAAGCGATTTGGAAGCCCTCATGCAGGAGATTGTGAAATCGAATATGGGGAGGAGAATCCAATTCTCATTTGGTCGGTGAACTGAATATTCAAACATATGGTTTCACGAATTTTTCAAACGGACTGCTCAGCTCAAATTGTTTTCGTGACATTTGGATTGTTCCATTTTTCTAATAAATCAAATCATCCACAAAGTATATGAGGACACAGACGTTTCTGTCAACACTGACATGCTACGAAGTTATATTTTCTAATATGTTTTGTAATGGTTGCAAATCGTAGGAATAGCCATAATGGTCTAAGAAAAAAAATTTGCCTTCTCGTGCTGTGTATAACGGTTTGGTTTCATTACTGCCTTCCTGTAGATCACAGCAAGAACAGCACCTTGCATATTCTGTTGCGAACAGGTAGTTGGACCTAATGTTTAAATGCTACGTACTTGACGCACCAATCAATACCAGGATGTCATTTTCAATTTCAACGATAAACTTTACAAAGTAACTCATTCATTTTTAGCATATTGTCAAGAGCGACTTCTAGAGTGATCTTGATGCGCCCGTGGTCTAAAAAATAATTTCAAAAATAGATTCGAAATTATCCAAAACTGTGTATTGTGAGGCTTTCAATCACATTTACATTATTTGACAGATTCTGACTAATGGTTTTGTTGCTGTTTTCTGCTGTTGATGATTCCTACACTTATCACTGAGCGTAGGCAGGCAAGGAAAGACACACGTTTATGACCTGTCACTTCTGGCAGGTCGACCACTGTTGGCTTGCCGTTGTTTTCACTCGATGGATGATAATCGGGAAGATCATGTGGGTGAAAAATGAGAGATAGCGATGGGCGAATACGATGATTCAGACGGGATACCTTGTGGTAAGAGAAATCAATGAAGCCAAAATAAAATGGTTAAAACGCCTATTAAAAGTACTTATTCAAAGTGCTATTCAGAAGACCCAGACTTAGGAGATTTAGTTCCTTCATTTTAATTTCACCGAATTTCACGGATATTGGTGATATAAATCATGGATTACGCATTTTACTTTCTCGCTACCGTTAACGGAGTAGAGAGAAAGTTATATAATTCTGCGCGTCTGCCCATCTGTGTGTGTGCCCGTCTGTCTGTGTGTGTGCCCGTCTTTTACAACTGGCTTTTCTGAATGAAATCTGTTCCTAAAAAATAGATTTTGAAATAAGTTAATGTACAATTTTTCGAAAATTTTAGTACTTTTCCTCTAATTTTGTGTGAAAGTACGGGCGAGAAAGTTCGTGCTGTTTTAGCACCGTAATGATAGCGGTAGATATATAAATATTCATTTAATATTAATTTTTGATCATAAGGGGGTATTACAACGACAACAAAAGTTCATAATTCTGGAATTTATTTTTAGAATCAAGAGAATGGCCGAGAATCAATAAACTTACTTCCAATACAATATTTGAACAACTGAATAAAAACTCAGCGGTCTCCCCTTTTCTTTCATATTCTTCAGAGAGGTTTTTTTTACCATCCTTCTTATTGGTTCGATAAGTTGACCGGATATATAGACTACAGAAATAACATTTCTTACTATCCAATACAGCATATTTTACATGCATAAATGCTTTGACCAGAAATTGACCGTCTCATAAATTACTTAAAGGTGTTTTTTGCCCACATGTGTATTGTGTTGATGTGGCTCTATGGAGCCAAACTGCATACAAAATATGGAACATTAATTATAACTGAACAGAATTGTCCATTCAAATAACGTATTGTTACAAGTTAAAGGATTATTTTTCAATTATTTTAATTGTGAAACGAAACGTCTTGGTCGGTTTCAGATTATGTAATTCATTAAATGATCTGCACTTATTGTAGTTATCTGCAGATCTTACTTCGGTTTACACTACATAGCATTCTAAGTGTCATTTTGACGATCAGGTCATCGACTTGGCTTGGCACAGAGAAGCCAACGCAAGTTTTCTTTACTAGTTCGCAAACATCCGTCAAGGAAATGGCTCTAGGAAGAAGAAATACGGATCTTTGAATGTACTAACTTGTTACATCAAAATTCCACTGGATGTAAATGTGACTTAGAGAACGGTTTCTTTCAGAGATATTACTTATGTGACTTCAAGTATTACAAGCATGACTGAAAGTGTGTCAGAAGAAAAAACGAGAACCCAGCATTGTTTTATGCGACGTATCATAAGCCGTAGAGAAACATTATGTGTATGTACTGTTTGATTTGCGTGCAATTTAATATTGGAACATCACTCTTGCCCTGATGCATTTTTGTAGTTTTCCCAGTTAACACATTCGGGAGTTATTATAAGCTAGGGCACTTGCTGCAGTAGAATTGCGTTTCCGTTAATTGAGGGTGAAGTTATAATTGTATATTGCAGTGTTCGGTTATGTTTAATATATCGGTCTAGAAATATTGAAATGTGTTGCTTTCAGCCTGCTTCACTTCTAGTGCGAAGTTATGTTGAGCGCAGTTTCGTAATGCAGACATGGAAGTAAATAATTTGATAGAAGTTACCGATTGCAAAAGACATTCCCTTGAATTCTTCTTCCATAAATTTGGCATGTTTTTCTAAAAAAAATCTTATTTGAGTATTAATCGTTACATTCTGAGAAATGCTTAAAATAAAATACACATATGGATTGTCCTTTTACTTTACATTCATGACGCGAACACTACATGTGACATCTATCGTCTATCTGTGCCAATACACACATAAAAATTAGAAGGCAGCTTTACAACTTTCATGAAACCAATGGAAGTGACAACCTTTAGGCATAATGTAGTCAGTTTATATGGAATCCCAAAAGACTGTTTGCCATAGGACATAAAATAAAAGTTAGAGATTCAACGAAGAGAAAAAGAAGGAAGAAAATACTTCTCTTGTAGAAATCTTAGGAAAGAGTATCATAAGATGGGGCTTCACGGAAATCATTCCAAAACAAAAACAGGCAAGGCACGCTCCCCAGTGACTGAACTGTGAAGAGAGGTCAGCAGAAAATGGTCCTTGCCGTCGACCTCTGCTAACGCAGCACCGCTCGAGCGCAAAATTCACATTTGAGAGCATCGGAGCCACTTCCGCTGGGTTGAAGCGTCTCTAGGTTCAGACACTCCCTTTCTCTCCCTCTTTCCTTTCTTCCCTTTGTCCCACTTCCTTTCTCCGACCACTGTCTTCGAACTGTTTTATCTCGTGGCTTGGTTCCTCTGTGGGTTTTTTCCGACCCGTCTTTGTGACTCTTCAGTTTCACCTCCTTTCTTTCTCATCTTTGTTCTTCTCTTCTTTTCTGGAAGGAAAAGCAAACGGCTGGTGCGCAGACGTTCCACACTGAGGACCGCGGTTCGACTTGTACTCGATCCAAGTGCCATTTGAGGGAAGGGGGAAATAGCTTCAGGCAGTTTTCACCAAATCCTTATTTATTTACCTTCGAATTTTCTCTTTCCTTTTAATCTTTCGATTCTCTCTCGACTTGAGGCCCAAGATGCACCTTTCTCTTACCCCGATCTCTCTCAATCCACCCCTTTCTTATCTCCTTCTAACCTTCGTTTGGTGATAATTTCTATCTATTTCGGCGTCTTTTCAAATCTCAGCTCGTCTACTTTTTTCTGAGTTTGTATCTGACTAATTAGACGTTTTTTATAACCCTGGAACATAATTGGGCCGCAATACTTTCTCTGCTCACAGTACATTATATTCCTATCGTTCAACTTCTTTTCGTTTTTTCCCAATTTTTCTCCATTTCTTCAGTTTCCTCAATATTTCTCCTTCCTCAATATTTCTCCTTCCACCACACTGCTAACTATTCTCTCTTCATTCTTCTACCATTTCGAAGCTTTTCACCCGTAAGGGGTCGGCTATAAATTACGTCACGCTAAAGAGGGGGAAGGAGTTTGAGGCAGCGTTACGCTGCGTTACATGGGGGTAGAGGGGTGTTAGTGTTATGTAACATTGATTTATTTTTAATTTCTCCACAGCTGGTGAAAAAATTATTTTTTTCCATCTTATACCAAAACATTAAAATAATTACTTTTTAAAAAAACAAATAATTTAAAGTTGTGTAATTTGTTACAATAAATGGAAGTATTTTTTCATACTTTTTATAGAATCTGTAAGATTACGAAGAAAATATTCAAAACTAATCTATCGTATTTTCTAGGATCCAATTAAATCGGTGCAGTAGCTAGTCGTTCATGCGTCATCCACAATATGCACGATTTGCCATATCCCAACATTTTGTTCATCTCTCCCATTCTGTCCGTCGCACCTTCTTCGCCCATCTCATGTCCACTTTGTCTTCACCTCTTTTCCCCATCACCTTCATTAAAGCGTGTATGCGCTTTCAGGGATGCTGACAAATGACAGCGTTAGCTTCCGCAGCCGGAATCAGTATATACTGTCCGATTCACAGATGCCAATGTTTCGGTTGTCATGCTGCGACTTTCCTCAGGGCATCCCGCTCTAAGATACGGATAATAACACTTTTACTTCCGAGGCATCGTTGCACTGCTCATCTCCTTTGGCAAATCCTTTTCTCGTTTATATCTTCCCTGTAGAGAATTGCACAGGAAAAGAGTTCTACTCAAATTGACGGCCCAACTTGGCAAGGCCTGGCACAGCGCTTATCTGCTGGATACCGGTGACACCCTGTTGAGTCACCCCGACGGAAGCGGAGGGGCTGCCCACATTGCCGAAAGAAGGGAGACTAAGTAACGGCGCTCCAAATTACATTTCTTGATTTCATTGAGCATTTATTCACAAATAGGTCATTGCGCACCACACAAGAGATCGAAATAAACAAACTAATTCTAATTTTGAATTAAATAAACGGGCTAATTCTGACGATTTTCGTTAATCGATTCACTTCTCAGAAGCAATTCACCACAAAAATCGCTGAAAGCAACACAGGTTACAATCACACCCAAAGGTGACAACAAAGGATCAAATACGAATCAGAAGCAGCGTGATAATGAGAAGCAGATGGAAACAGAAGAATTGTAAATAACACTGGCCGCGATAGGCTCTAGTCTAGTGAAATGCGTGTGCTACTGGTACTGTGACCACTAGTCTTGAACGTAAGCAGCGCCCGAGTAGAACGGTTACAGTCGTTCTGAGCAGGCAACCACGAAGAAGTATCGTGAGAGAAAAACTGTTGTGTTCTGTTTCAATGGTTCAATAGCAACACAGTTGCCTCTCCAGCACCATCGATCCAAGGTCCCCGTCTTCGAGCCCCGGCGATGGTGGAATTTCAACTCAAGTTACATACCCGAGTAGAATTCTTTCGCGGAGGTGAATTCTAGCAGCCGGCTGCTATGATCGGTTAGAATCCCATAGTTTCTTCGATCAATATCAGGTAAATGGCCGAAGCAGTGCCCTAGCAAATGGGCCACGGACCGCGCGCGATCTTTCTTTCGTCAACCTTGTCACTTCCTCTCCCCTCATACACTTACACTTACGTGGATTACATTACCAGACCCATCGATATTCGGGAGCTTACAGCATATCCCGTCTGAGACAGCGCATCGCTGAGAGGAGTTAACTGGAAGGGGAAACCCAGGAAGCCGGCGACGTGTAGGTCGGAGCTGGATCTCACGTTCCTGTGGGGATGAACACCGCCACACCAGGATATAACTACACTTAAGGACTAATGATAATATTGTCGCGGTCGCGGGCTGGTGGCAACAGACGTATTACGTATTGGTCTGGACGGGTGAAAAGGAACAGGTAAATATGTCGCGTATTCCGAACTTCTACGGACCCCATCCTTCGTCAAACGCTCTTGGATACACATCGTCGTAACATCTCATCCTTTCTCCTACTCTCTGTGTGGTGCTTTGTTCGTGTGGCGCGCCGTTCCGCGGGTCGTGAAACTGGGCCAGAGGCTGAGCGCCACCGCGGCGGAGACGGTGATGGTGGCGGAAGGGGGAGGCGCCCTCCACGAGGCGAGCAGACGGGCGGGCGCCCCGCGAGTACCACGCGCGTTTCCTCGAACTGCGCCGCGTTCAGAGAAAGCTACGCTGCATCGTTTGTCTGGCGGCTTGCCTCGGCCCCGCGGCGGCGCCGAGGTGGCGCTTGGCGCGGCGAGGCGCCCGGGCCGCCACACAAACACGCGCCGTTGTTCCACGTGTGAACTGTTCGTGTTGGTGTGGGTTTATGTTTGTGTTTGAGTGTATTTGTTTGCATTTGTGTTTGCATATGATTGTGTATATTTGCGTTGGGTATGTTTGCGTTTGTGTGTCTGTTTGTGTCTGTGTTTGTGTCTGTTTGTGCTTGTATCTGTTTGTGTTTGTGTCTGTCTGGGATTGTGTCTGTCTGGGATTGTGTCTGTCTGGGATTGTGTCTGTCTGGATTGTGTCTGTCTGGGATTGTGTCTGTCTGGGATTGTGTCTGTCTGGGATTGTGTCTGTCTGGGATTGTGTCTGTCTGGGATTGTGTCTGTCTGGGATTGTGTCTGTCTGTGATTGTGTCTGTCTGTGATTGTGTGTGTCTGTGTTTGTGTCTGTCTGTGTTTGTGTGTGTCTGTGTTTGTGTCTGTCTGTGTTTGTGTCTGTCTGTGTTTGTGTCTGTCTGTGTTTGTGTCTGTCTGTGTTTGTGTCTGTCTGTGTTTGTGTGTGTCTGTGTTTGTGTGTGTCTGTGTTTGTGTCTGTCTGTGTTTGTGTCTGTCTGTGTTTGTGTCTGTCTGTGTTCGTGTCTATGTTCGTGTTTGTTCGTGCTTGTGTCTGTGTGTGTTGTGTATGTTTGTGTTGTCCTTCATTCCCCCGGAAAATGCCATGACTTACACTTGCAATATCCGAGTGTTTCGTTAACGACTTTTAGGGGAGGGGAATTTTAATGTTTCAAGTTCGAGCCAAGATCTTATAGATAACGAAATATTATCGTCTGTTTCTTGCTTTGCGTTTTCTAAATATGCAATCTGGCGAAATATTGCGGCATTACCTATTTAAAAAAATATAATGAATTTACGTATACGTTTTGTTTATTTATATATTTTGTTGATGTAACAAGGTGTCTTGTTCTTCGCTGAATATAATACAGTTGACTCAGTATTGTCAATATTCACTATGATGCAAATGAAACATTTATATGCGGATTTTTCGGGACGCATCAACAGCTTGTATGTATGTCGATCTCGTTTATTGTGTACGAAATGATTTCTCTTAAAAGAGCGTAGGGTATTAAGAAAGCAATGTTGGAAATTTAAAGGGCATCGAGCCAGCATTCGCATGTTACAGATGAAAAACTACTGGTTGGAATCTCACGTAAAGATTCTGGCTAGCTGTTTGGCAATTTATATTGAGGTCGAGAATCTGGGAGATCTCTTTCATTTCTAAGTACTTTCATTTTAAAGCATATTCCTGATACACTTCTGTATTCTTAAGGAAACTGATCTTCAAAAGTCGTTGAGAGTAAAATGTAAAATTATTCATGTTTTAATAATGTTCTTACCGCTGTCATTACAAGCGTTTTTATTTATTGCATATCCTACTTTCTATGACTTAGACATCATCAGTTATAAATAAACATGTCGGTAATGATAGCACCTTTTATTCAAGTATTGTATTAACTACCACTCATCACAAATAAATCAATATTCATACCGCGTTAAATATATCTTAAGAACGAGGCGAGCATTCTATAAATAACGCAAATCTCAGTGCATTGCATATCTTGTCAGACAATAACTGTAAATGGATTTTCTTCGGATATTGACGAATCGTCAGTATCGACAGTTCGAGAGGGGATCGCATATCAACAACGGTCATACATATTATAAATATACATTATAGTACACATAACAATCTCCTTCGAAGAGAGCAAAACCGTCTTCAGAAGAGAAACTTCTATATATGTAATGGACTGTCATCAAACCATTCTCTTGCCATATTACAACGTACTTTCCTAGATTATGAAGTAGTCATAATCTTTCAACGTACCCAGTGGTGGGTTGAACCGAATTCATAATGAATTCAAATATTGTAAACTCCAAATATCTGAAAACATGCACAACTAAATGTGTGTACAATTGAATTTTGTGATACTATAAATTGTTTAAAAGTGAAACGGCTCCAGAAAATATTAACTCAACTCAATTCAGTTGCATTATATTATACTACCTGCATTTATTCAGGTAGTGTAATATAATACAATGGAGCTTTTACAATCATATAAGCACTAATCCCAGAGTCATAGGTCTGTGTGCAAACGATTTTTTAAAGAATATTTTAAGGCAGGGGTTTTGGATGAAAATTGTAAAATGGTATTAAATTTGCTAGTAAGGTGGTAAATTTGATCTTAAACTGGCAACAACTTCCATGTCAAAAAATTCCTCTGTACGGGGGTCCAATTGAATAAGATTTGGAGTTCTGTTGATTTTGTAAAAAATTATTTGGTTCGAAATAGTCTCCCCAAAACATTTGCTTATTTTCTCTAAGGAACACTTTAACATCTTACTCAGCTGGAAAGTTTAAAGTCTGAAAGTTCTGAGAAAGCTTCCCTACATCAATTATATCGCTTTTCACACTGAAGCGGGGGTGACCCATATCGATCGAGATGTTTCGGACAGTTTCCTTTGGTCTTCATTGTATATGCTAGGACGTTTTGTATTTGCTTTGCTTTTGGGCAATAAAGGTAGATTTTCTCCATCCAACCAACATCACTCACAATTATTTCTGAATTTAACTCATAAATAAAACAAAGGAATACTACGACTTGTATTTTCTCATTATATCCTCAAATATATACTCTGTGTCTACCCTAACATAATATTTTAATGCTTTTAACACGCACAGTACAAAGAAAATCGCAGAAAAGCGCGTGAAAATAAGGCAATCATCTGGCAGGTGTCAGTTGCATTCAGGTACACTACAAGCCATCTGGCAACCCTGTAAATGGTTGAACAAAAATGAACACTATTAATGGTGTCAGTTAAATTCTAATTTAATTGTCCTTATTTTCTTATTTAATAGTAAAATATGTCAAATGTAAATAACGTTTGGGGGGGGGCAAAACTGTGGCTGGCCACCCCTCTTGATTTAGGCTGCGCATTGTGTCCCGCGTGCCACACATCACTAGGCTAGAGCCGATGGAAATTATAGATGCACGCAGTTTTTGTTTCCGCATGTTTTTTCTTGCAATAGGCTTCGCAAAAGTTCATCTGTGGTTTCGTTATCTTTTCTTTCCTCGTCTATTTTCGTCGGATTTGGTGGTGGTTGTAATCTGCGTTGCTTTCAGCGAAAGTTTTTGGAGAAATGGCCTCTGAGTAGTCGAGTACAAATAAAACTATTTGTGGTAAATAATTTCACATACTTTCTGGTATTCTTTACAACTATTGCAATTTTTTAAAATTCAGATGTTCAAACAAAATTCGGAACTCCGTCATTCCAATAAGCGTACTTTTTCACTCTCTAAGGGAAAGAAATAAAGAACAAAATTGAGACGTTTTTGAGAAATTGCTGAGAACGTTGAGACTCCATGTAATGTACCACCAAAAATCAAAATCTCAGTTTCAAATTCCAAAGGCCGTGATATGACCCAGATAGATTGTGGAACAGCAACTTTGAAAATCCTGCCTGCGGTTAGCTTCCAGCGTTGTTCGCAGATAGATAGACAGAATTAGATTGATCGGGGAATGCCAGTTGGGGAGTATATCGTATGAACAGTTTGGGCGCTAGTGTTGACTGTAAACAGAAAGGCAGACATACTTTTACCCGTCAACCAATTTATTGGTATGGTTGCCCCTACAATCATGGATTCTGACTTCACAACTTATTAGAAGAAGTTGTATTCAATATTAGGAATAAGAATTATACACTTTTTCAGTATCAGGAGCCAACGATTTTTTCTATCAAATGACTGCCGGTTCTAGCTACCGTAACTTTTTCAATATTTTCTAAAAAATTGTTCAGTTTCTTTTGACATTTTTCTTAAATAGAAGAAAGGACGATATATAAACTTCCTTAGGTTTCATTTTTGTCAAAGTCTCTAAATTTTTTAAAATAGCAAAAGTTTCAATTTTTTCGAAAAATGTGAATTTTTGCGTAATTTTGTGTTAAATACAGGAATTTAAAAATTATTTTCTCAAAATAGGCTTCAAATTCGTCCTTTATTTTATTCTCGAGTAGAGCAAAGTACTCATACCGTGATAAAACCGGCACAGATCTCATTTTCGGTGTGTTCCAAAATTGCAAAAACTTAACATTGTTAAAAGAACTAGTGGTACTACAACAGCACATACTTTCCCGCGTTATTGGAAACAGCTACGTAGTATTGAAATATTGCACGTTCATTATTAAATATTTCACTATTATTTGAAAACGTCCTATTCAACCAAGAAGCAAACAACTCACTGTTTCCATCGCAGTGTTGTCAAAACTATATGAATTCTACAACTGGATAAAAATATAATACAAAAGTTTTGTAAACTTGTATTGGAAAAAGAAGCCTGATATCCCGGACAATATAGAAATGTATTTCATAGGGCCCTTATTCGAGAGGAGTATTCTAAAACCGTGCAAAAATACTCTACTCACAACAAATGGTAGATCAGTCCTGTGCAAAAACTAATATTTTCATGCAAATATAAACATAAATTTGACTATTATAACTCCTTTTCATACAGCACATACTTTTATAACTCCTTTAAATCTATTGTTGTATGTGGAGATTTCAATATCGATTCTCTGAGCGAATCCCACGGAAAAAAAGCAGTTTCTCAATTTACTTCATTCTTTTAATTTAGACATTACAGTGAATGTACCTACATGGAATACATTTAAATAAAAAAAAGCATTAGATTAAATTATAATTAACAAAACCACAACTATATACGAAATAATAACGAATAATTTAGGTTACAGTGACCACGATGCACAAATTCTTATAATTACTAAGAACATAAACACTGACACGATAAATAATACACGCATGTGCAGAGCATTCACTAAAGTTAATATAAAATTATTTACGGACTACTTGGTGAAGGAATCATGGACGCAGTTTATAATGCTGTTGACACAAATGAAAAATATAATTTATTTTTTCTCCAAGCTTTCAATTCATTTTAACGCGTGCTTTCCTCTTAAACATTTCAAGCAAAAGTAATACTTGGATCACACAAGGAATTAGAACATCGTGTAAAAACAAACGTACGTTTTACTTTATTTCTAAACATCATAACGTAAAAACCGGTTTCCATGTATACTTCCGAGAATACAAAAGAACTTTAAGAAAAGTATTAGTTAAGGCAAAAATAATGAAAAATAGTCAGGACATTTTGAGCGCTAGAAACAAAACTAAAGCAATGTGAGATATCGTAAAAAATGCAACCACATCATCTCGATATCTTATAGAGAATGTTATTGTAAAGGATAATGAAAGAGAAACGAGTAATCCGGTAAAAGTTGCCAATCTCTTCAACAAGCACTTTTCTATAATTGCGTTTGATCTCACGAAGGGAGTAAAACCACAAAATTCAATATCTTACGCTTCCCAAAAAATTTCCGATACGATGTTTATTTCCGAAACTTCTCCCAACAAAATCCTCAAATAGTCAGTAAATTAAAAAATAAATATTCATCTGGTTTAGATGAATTTCCGGATTGTTTATTAAAAAACTTGTGCACCTGCCTTTATACATCCGTTAACTAACATTTTCAATGCTTCTTTACGTACAGGAATATTTCCAGTTATTTTCAAAACAGCAAAAATTAAGCCACTTTTCAAAAATGGGAACAAAAATGATATTCAAAATTACCGGCCAATTTCCCTTTTGTCAGTTTTCTCAAAAACATTAGAAAGGCTTTTCTACTCCCGAATGGAAACTTTTCTCAGGAAAAACAAAGCGTTTTCAGACTCACAACACTGATTTAGAAAATCAAAATCTACGGAAACTGCCATTTTTTTCTTTTCTCAAAGATGTTGCTTCATCAATAGACCAAAATGAAGTACCCATTGGAATATTCTTAGATCTTTCGAAAACCTTTGACGTTATTGACCATAACATCTTGCTCTCAAAATTACCTTCGTATGGAATTCGTAGTATTGCCCTAGATGGGATAAATTCGTACCTTAAACATCGGACTCAAAGAGTAGAAATACCATACTGGCACGAAAGGACATTACATACTTATGTTTCCAATTCTTTGCCAATTGAGCATGGGGTCCCGCAAGGTTCGATTTTAGGGCCTATCCTCTGTCTGTTATATGTAAACGATATGCCCTCGTCTATTAAAAATTGAAGAACGATTCTGTTTGCCGATGAAACGAATGTTCTTTGCAAAATAGAAGCAGTAAATACCACGATTTCAGAAGTTTCAAATTGGTTTAATAATAACAAATTAATTGTTCACGAAAGAAAAACTGTTTCAATGCATTTTTGTATTTCAAATCGGAAATCGCATGTTCCATTGAAAATGAACAATATGCAATTAGCTGATGTTGAGGTAACAAATTTTTTAGGTCTCTCAATTCAATCAAACCTCAAATGGAATGTACATATAACAGAATTAAACACTAAACTTACGGTTGACGCGCCAGGGGCCCAACTAGTGGGTTGCAGGGTGAACCGACAACCAGGAGTTTATCTTATGGTCTACTCACTGCCTACACCTTTAGGCTAACGACGTGAGTGCCGCAGTGAAACTCAGGATCCGGGTGCTCGTGTGCATCTCTTCACCAGAGATTGTGCCCTCCTACGCAGTCACGATCCCCTCCTGCGGGGGCCCGATCGGACAGTTGGGATTTCGTTAACTCTGCCCAACATCTGGCGGAGAACGTGAGAATCACTTCGGGTGTATCAGGGGTGGCCCACGGAGCGCGTGTGCTCAAAAAAGATTCCCTCATGCCGTGTCGGGGTGCCTTCAAAGGGAACTTACGTCAAAAATACTGCTCCGCAAATTACATAGTTTGGATAAAAAGTATGGGTCATTCCATATTAAATCAGTAAAATCTAGAGTAAGTAAATATTGTGCATTTTAAATAAAGATTACCATATGAACCCATTGCAGTCCCATTTTTAAACTTGCACCATCTGTTTGGAAACATATAAGGATTATTATAGAATTTTTTCAATTTTTTTGAAGATGAGCATTTTGAAAAAAACTCAAAATCAAAATTTTAAATTCAAATTTGAAAAAGTTTTTGAACGCAACCTCTATTGAGTTGTATATCATATAAAAGGCCATAAAGAAAGCTGCAAAATGACACCTGTTCCAGCTCTCTATCTTAATTTGGTGAGGTTGTACATCAATTTAAAAATTTTCGGGAAGCCAATTTTGCAAAATTTTACACGGCTGTATTTCAGAAACGGGTGGAAATATTTTACTCAAAATTTGTAGTTTTCTTATTCTCCATTCATACTACCTATGTGTCAAATTTCATTTGAATCTGAGATGGTGATGTAAAATGACTGTGTTGATTTAATATGGAATGACCCGTATGGAGAAAATTGCTGTAACTTAAAGCCGATGAGCCATCTGTGCTGAAAAAAGGAAGGACTATTAGACGAGTGTGTGCAGCGAGTGGGATCAGTTCTCTGTCGTGTGTAAATCGTTGAACTTCATAGCAATAGTGCAAGCCCCCTTGCGTCATGTTTAGAAAGGTTGAGCAACGTTTGTCTCCAAATTGAAGTGGCACGAGGTCGGAGTAAGCAAGAATGTTTTCAGGGACTGCGTGAAGTATGTGGTGATGCTGCGTTGCCATACCCCACAGACGCACGATGGCTTAAAGCGTTCAGATTAGGCAGAGGTGATGTGAAAGATACAGGACGACCCCCATGTGGAGAACTCTTGCGCCCTTGGCAATGGGAGATTCTGGAACATCCACCTTACTCACCCGTTAGAATCCCTGTGATTATGATCTCTTCAGCAAAATAAAAGAACCACTGCGAAGAACCGGGTACAATACAAGAGAAGAAATTATTCATTCTATAGGCCGGTTAATATGGAACATCAACATAAACAGACGCGCAAATGGTCTACGAGGCCTTCCTAACATTTGGCAAAAGGGCATTAATAACGGAGGCGATTACATTGAAAGTGTGTACATGTAAATACTTCTGTCAATGAAGTCATTTCAGAGAAAAAATGTCTCATTACTTTTTTCCAACCCTTGTAATTAGTAAACTTTTCTTATTGTAAACTTCATCAGAAAACTTTGACAGAACAAACAAATCTTCGTTGATGATGGACAACATTTTATGTGACGGAATTGGTGATTTTACATTTTGGTATCAATGATTCAGAATTTGCTTATTTTGTAGTTTCATAAGGAAATGTCTAAAGATAACTAGAAATTGTGGTCTTAAAATAGAAAATCAAAAACATCCTATATGACCTTTACAATTTATTGATAGAACATCTCATATATGACAAGAGCCACTTCGTAGGTTTTCGTAAGATGCTTTGAAAAAAATACAATAAATAAATATTTAATACTATCATATAGAAAGTGTAAAATGCCTAAACTTAGCCAACTGTACATTATGAACATCAGAAAGTATATTACCTTCCTCCTGTATAATTTTGTTTTATTCACATAGGAGGCTGTCTATCATCGACGAAATGTTATTATCTAACCCTACACAGTAAGTGAGAAAGCATTTACTGTATGAATAAATTTTCTGTTCGATTTATAATAGATGTCTAACATCTAGAACGATGGATCTCTAAATTTTAAACGATCATATTTTTGCGGTTATAATATACTTATGGCAAAACCCATTGACCGGTGTTTAGAGAGAGTATACAATTTAAAATTGTAAGAATGTGTAAGGAGCGTGTTTGTTTACATCACTTCCGTCAGCGAGATCGTGGTCGTGGAATAAAGACCGGGCAAATAACTACTCATAACTACTCACGTACTGGACTTCGAACTAGTAAGAGCTTTTCTTTGAACATTTTTTTCTACTCACGCACAGTCGTCGAGTCTGAACTGTGAGTTTCAGAAACTCGGTACCGTTTGAAGGAAAGTTCTTCTCTGAACCTGTACGCAAGATTGATCATATAAAAGTTTGTGGAACTAAAGAGATTCAGTGGTTACATTCGCAATCGGTAAGAAAGTTTCGTCTCCTGAAGTGAACCAATTTCGAACTCACTTTCTCTCTAGTTACGCGCAAAGTACGTTCGATATAAAATATCTAGCAAGCATTGTTTACATCCAAAAAAGTGACTCCTGGTGATTTACATTGAGGACAGTACGTAAAAGCGAATATTTATCATATACTTTTATTTATAACATGCTGTCGACGAGTGTAGATTGATCACCTTTAATCTTTGAAAGCTCTATAGGAACCACTATACATGCCAGCAGCTGTGAGTAATAACTGGAACGTTTACGATTAAAACTATTTTGAAAAATAACATTGAATAAAAGTTCCAGCGCTTTTAATAGAGCCTAATCTCTGCAATCTTAGTGCATTCAGGTGGACATTTCTTTCAAGAAAAACAAAATTACTTTTACTAGTCTTACAAAAGATTTAAAATCAATCTTTGCAGATCAAAAAATATGAATCAGTGGAGCTTTGTTAATATATACACGAACTTTTTTGTTTAGTTTCAAGACATGGAAATTTCACGTCTGTATCATCCAAAGATACTATATCTGATGGCTTGTAGTTTTTTTTCATACAATCAGAATAGAATACCTCACTTGTGAAAAGATTTTCTTATTAATTAAAAACCAATCGATGATTTGCTATACGATATAGTGTATTTACGTTATCAATTAGTGTATGATGACAATAAAAGTAATTTTGTTTTAAAATATGCGAGTGATTTGAGTGTTTTTAAATATCTGCAGTGTGGCAGGTATTTAAAGAACTCTGTACTTCAAGAAAGATTTTCTTAATTGAGAACTTAATTCTCTTGTTTCTTTTCC
Source organism: Acheta domesticus (assembly GCA_031308135.1). Classification (NCBI taxonomy): domain Eukaryota; kingdom Metazoa; phylum Arthropoda; class Insecta; order Orthoptera; family Gryllidae; genus Acheta; species Acheta domesticus. The sequence goes on along the minus strand of JAHLJT010008446.1, from coordinate 241,958,716 downwards.
AGTAACTTTTCAGAACAGGTTTCTTAAATATTTTGAATTAAATGGTTTTCTATTCCAATGGCACTTTGTGTCAACTTGTCCATTACTTACCATTTATAATGTTTTCAACACCTAATTACACACCTTTTATATAAACCGGAGCATAAATTCATAACATTTATACGTTAATGCTGAGCATTAGAACTATATATGTATGGATATTTTTAAACCAACAGATCCACGTCCACTTTTTTCTATTTTTAATTTAATATTATACTTTAGACTGAAAACCGAACAAATTAATTTTCTTTTTTACGTCTCTCATTTCATGTTAAAAGGGAGGCCAAAAATGATTATGTATTTAATATTATTACATACAGTGATATCGTCTTGCATTGGAGGCAATCCAACAATCCATATTTAAATTAATTATATTTTATGTGAATCGTGCATAAAATACATCATTTCCTTGTCCCCAATTTTACTTACAAAATTCCGGAACCATGAATACACAATAAAAGAAAACCTAAGAAATCGTTCTATTCGCTTCGTTATTCTCATTTCCCTCCGAAGATCTTTTCCGCGCCGTCAATCCTGAGCAAATGTCCACTTCCTCTTTCCAAAGTCCCTACGCTTCAAACTGCAGGGCGAGCGGTCGCTCCACTCATTCCCCGGAGATGATTGGAGGCATTCCCCGAGGGCGCGCGTCTGCTGTCGGCAACTACCTGCAAACAAGCAATTCCGCAGATGGCGCCGCGCCGCTCCTGGGATGAGGACGCCGGGCGCCGTCTAATTCTGATCTACATGTTTACCCTGCCGGCGGACGACGGTAGTGGCAGTGGGACCTGCACAGGCTGTGGTGGAGGCAGTACCAAAGGCAGGGGCAGCGATAGTGGCGGCAGCGGTTTTGGTAGAATGAGGAGTGGGGGCTGAGGTGCGGGCGCGGGCGGAGGAGGCGCGGGCGGAGGAGGCGCGGGCGGAGGAGGCGCGGGCGGAGGAGGCGCGGGCGGAGGAGGCGCGGGCGGAGGAGGCGCGGGCGGAGGAGGCGCGGGCGGAGGAGGCGCGGGCGGAGGAGGCGCGGGCGGAGGAGGCGCGGGCGGAGGAGGCGCGGGCGGGGGCGAAGGCGCGGGCGGTGGCGCGGGCGGAGGCGAGGGCGGAGGCGAGGGCGGAGGCGAGGGCGGAGGCGAGGGCGGAGGCGAGGGCGGAGGCGAGGGCGGAGGCGAGGGCGGAGGCGAGGGCGGAGGCGAGGGCGGAGGCGAGGGCGGAGGCGAGGGCGGAGGCGAGGGCGGAGGCGAGGGCGGAGGCGAGGGCGGAGGCGAGGGCGGAGGCGAGGGCGGAGGCGAGGGCGGAGGCGAGGGCGGAGGCGAGGGCGGAGGCGAGGGCGGAGGCGAGGGCGGAGGCGAGGGCGGAGGCGAGGGCGGAGGCGAGGGCGGAGGCGAGGGCGGAGGCGAGGGCGGAGGCGAGGGCGGAGGCGAGGGCGGAGGCGAGGGCGGAGGCGCGATGAAGTACGGCGATAATAGGGAGGAAGAGGACGATGAAAAGGCAAGGGGGAAGAGGAGGAAGAGAGTCCGGGGTAGGAATAGTGAAGGGGCGGTTGTGGGAATGGAAGCGATAGCCGAAAATGAAGACAGGGTCGGGGAAAAGGCGGAGTTAGCGGGATAGCTGTATAAGGAGCGGCGGTGGCGCCAGCAGCACGGATGGCGGCGGAGTTTGCCGCTACGCACATTACGTCCAGGACCGGCGCTGTCGCCTTGCCATCCCGAACTAGTCTCCTGGACGCCTGCCCGTCGCCACTCGCTACTCTTCAAATGCCGAGCCTCAGCTCATCGCGTATGATGTTACTTTCGCTGCTGTGATGTCTCTGCTCCCACCGTTCCTGGGTTTCTATCGCTAACGTTTTGCTGCCCTAACAGGACAAATACAACCGTTTCTAGTTACCGAATTCCGTTTTGTATCTTTCTTTTTCGGTTTCATTTTCGAAAAAAGGAATCTCTCTCTGCTCTGGTGTATTCTAGGGGTGTATAATTCTCTGATAATAAGGAGACCCGCATCATGTCGTACACCATTCAGAACTATTCGATATATCTTTAAGCATGCTGAGAGGCAGTGTGTACTTCATTTGTTACGAGTGGATTGAATTATAGTTTATGAACTACGAAATAAAAAATACCTGGAATCCAGCGTTACTAGTTCAGTAAACTTTTATTGTGGGTAACTCTGGCAATGTATCCATACTCATATATTACCTTCCTATTTAAAAGAGAGGAAAATGAAGGGGAACATTCGTGCCGACATGTTTCGCTGTCAAAATTCGTCTGGCCACAAGACATCTCTGTGTGTGACAAGTTGCATCCTGGGCAGTTTCTCTCGCTGTAAATTAACGACCCGAAACAAAGGAATTTCATCTTAAGTGAAACCCCTCCCATCACAGTTCCAGGAAAGTGACTGAAAATTGAATTAAGATTTGGTGCTGCTAAAAGATGCATCCTAGCCTATCTAATAAATGTGGTGTAAATTGTATTCCGGATAAAAGCCAAATTTAGCGAAAATTGCTACCAATAAACATGAAGTAACTCAAGGAGGGAATACGTGAGATATAGTTTCCTTGACGACTGCTAAACCTCCGAGTGACGAACTAGACGCGCGGGTTTTTTTTCTCGATATTCCACAGCGAGGAGAGAGGAGGGCTCTGGCTACATCACAACTTAAAAGGGCGTACTAAATGATGTGAACATATCGCGCCAAAGTGTGAAACGAAAAATACTACGATTATTTTGAAGGTACGATGTTGATGTTGGCAGCATTGTAAAATGGTACTACGTGCAGTTCCAAGTCTCATCGAAGTATCTCTCCTGGGCCGTGCTATTCAGCTCAGGTCAAGGACTAGGGAGCTCGTCTATCAAGAAAACATGCTCGAGCTATAGTTTTAGCGAGTAATAAGCTGAAAATACGAAGACTTGTAGGCAAACAAGCTCCAGCTGTTTGTGCGTTTCTCTTCATTGTATTGTTTTCATTTTTAATTTGACCTTGCTCTCTTTTTTGTGTTTTTTTCGAGTAATTGGCGAGCTATTTTCTTTCGTGAATTTTTAGGTGATTCGTTTGTTTTTGTTTTCTTGGATTTTGGCATTGGAAACTTCGAAATCATATTGTTGGCGTTTCATTACAAAAATGGAAGTGTAAAACAATATTGCAAAATATAAGAACACTTATTCATATTTTATTTTTTCCCTTCGCTGTTCCAAAAAATAATAACATTAATTAATTCAAGCATTGCATTGATCTTGTGAAAACAAATTCCTAACTGGCAGGGCCATGAGCTTATTTGCATTAGTTAACAAACACATGGTACAGGAAGCAGAGCATTGATTATAGTAGTCTATTAGCATCCTTACTAGAAAGGAAAAACAGGCATTCATGAACATGGAGCCAGATAGTGGGGGTATTTTTGTACAGGTGCCCCTGTTACCATGTGCTTGGAGGTTTGGGTGACTGTCATTATAGTTTTTAATATTAAACCGTAGCAAGGTGGATTTATGATTTATATTCATTATCAAGTGTATGTTAATTATAATTAATCAGTGATTTTATTGGTGTATGTTTAATATCTCAGGGTAGATGTTATTTACTTTCTATGTTATGTATCCAACTTGGAAGAGTAACGTTGTAAATATGTGTCCCACAGCCCTGATGAGGGAACAATAAAGTTCCGAAACTTTGGCGAACTAAAAGGAAAATTTTTAATTGTGGACCAAAAACCATGAAACGTTCCTAGAATTAATAGTGTGGTTGAGAATTAAAGAATTACAAAAAACGTGTGTGTACCACGGGCGTTCACTGATTCTAATGAGCTTTGGTGACTAAAGGTCCTCGGGCATTTTGTTTTTGCTCGATCATTAGAACCTTTATAACTCTCTTGGTGCATAAATTACTACTTTCGTTTATGAAATCTGTTCGGCGGCCGCTATCTTTGTTGTAAAGCTTGTATTTGCCCGACCCGCTGCTGCCGCTTCCGGGAGTCGCCCTAAACTCGCACCTCTGCCGCCGCCGCCACGACGACGACGACGACGACGACGACAACGACGACGATGACGAAGCCCTGACCTTCGCGTTCGACGCTCGGTCGCGGTCGTTAGGAGGGCGCCACCGCTGGCCTGGCGACGCGCGCCGCTCCCGTGGGGATGTAGTATGTCGTCGCCGGTAGGTCACTTTGGAGAGGGCAATTAAAATTGAATCCAAAGTGAATACTCAAATCGAGAACATTCTTAATGATATACAGCAGTCGTTTCGTTATTCGGACTAATCCACTCTTGAAGTTAAAACCAATAGTGTTGAACTATACAAATAAAATTCCCCAATGAGGGCGGTGTATCTCAAATAATTATAGCTTTTTCTAACCGATTTTCGTTACCTACTGGCCAATAATGAGCTGCGACTGTTCAATCTTAGATCGCTGTGTCGATGTGCAATAAATTGCGTACACAACGTCTTTGATTTTAACATGTTTTCAGTTATTTTCTATATTTGGCGCATTTTGGAACTCTGTTGGATGTAATTTCATTCGATAAATAGTCCTATTAAATACCACTTGTGCTTTGAAAATTCTCAGATTAATCCTCTCCTCGCTTCGCGATTTATTGACAGGTTCCAAAGCACTCTTGGTATTACCCTTGATAGTCTTATTGAAGTACAGGCATAAGTTTTTTAATCACAAATTTAAGTTTAAATTAAGAAGGATTTTTAATTCGACATCAATGTTACACATGTCTGCCTCTATTAGAAACTGATAAATTGTTGTATTTTATGAAGATATTCATTGATAGTGAAATACAAGAATGCCGAAAAAATGCAGTACTAAAAATGCAGTACTTATTTTCGCTGAAGGGTCTAGCACTTCGCCGACTGGGCCATTTTCGGCCGTCATACTTCACGTAATGTGGTATTTCTATCTTCCACCGATTCTCGTGCTATTTTTTTCGTCAATGATTCCTAGTTTTAGTCAAATAACTGTTCGGTGTTTTAGTGCGCCAAATAATAGATCCACGCTTTCGATTCTCGTGCTATTTTTTTAGTCAAATGATTCCTCGTTTTAGTCAAATAACTGTTCGGTGTTTTAGTGCGCCAAATAATAGCTCCGCGCTTTCTATCATCCTTTCTTTCACTTCTTCTTTCTCGGTCTCTCGCATGTCTTTGATGTAAGTCTTCGCTCGTTCTTGAGTCGCTCCAAGGATAATGTGCTGTAGATGCGGAGAAGGCGGCGCTATTACCTTAGTACTTCATTCCCTGTGTTTGAAGAACACAATATAATTTGTTTTATTTTACACAGCTGTCTTATCGGTGATTTACATTCTTTTCCTGCCATGCTGAGTTGATGTTGGATTTGGTGTTTTTTCATGACATTCCAAATTGTTTACCCAGTGCCTCAAGCGAACCAGTATTACTTGTTTTTGCATTGTGCGTTTCTGTCGCAAACAGATTCTTCCTTTTGGTCATCGCATTGTTTACGCATATAGTTTCATTACGTTTCGTTTTAATTTTGTTTCTCAAATTCGAAAAGAACAGACAAATAGTTTCAAGTTCCTTTAATGAAGAGAAACGATATTTTCAGAATGGTAAACAGATTTTATTTCTATTGAAGATAATTGAAAACTTTTTATGAGACTATTTTTTCCGTATTCGACCACCGATACTTTCTTTTGTTTCTTGGCTGTATTAAGTTGAAACTGAACTGTCATTTTTGGAAGTTCAGAAGCCTACTACAGATGTATGGAAAAACGAAGAGACAAAATGCTTTGGAAATAGACGTAAAAGAAAGAATGAAAGATGAATGGAAAGAAAGAAGAAAGGAAGAAACACTTAGTACTGGAGGAAAAAGGATGAGGCAGAAATGAGGAAGGAAGAAAAAGGCAGAAGAGAGGGAGGGAAGGAGGAAATGAATAATGAAAAGAGGGGAAAATGAATAATGAAAAGAGGAAGCGAGGAAAAGGAGGAGAGGGGGAGTTAAGGGAAAAGAAAGGGGAAATAATAAGGAGAGGAGGAAAGATTAGATATTGGATTGGAGGTGTTTTGGTTGCGTATTTGATGCAACATACAGCTTCCAGTCATCCATGTATGAAAGATGGTTTAATCGATATACTTCTTGAGTCCCGTTCTTGACGGTACAGCCGTATCCAATAGAATTCAGGAAATTCGATAGCGGATTCATTGCCAAGACAAACCATAGCGGACTCAGCGGGTCACCTTGAAATATACCTCGCTGAATAGCAATCTCATCCTTTTCAATAGTTTCCTTCGGAGTATTCAGAATCATTCAGGTGCACCACGTTGACGTAACATGAGACAGAAAGTTGACGATTTTTATGTCTATTTTGTATATTTTGAGGATCTGCAGTAGCCAGCTGTGTGGTACCGAGTCAAACGCCCTCTTAAAATCAATTTAAGCCATACATATATTTCGATGATTCGCATTTGCTTGGCCATAACACAACTGAGTCAATTATTAACTGTTTTTACAACCATTTGATCCTCTGCTGCAGCCTTTTTGCTGAGGGGCAATGATGTTATTTTGTTCGCAATGATTACGTTTTGTTAGCTAAACACAATGTTCTAATTTTGTATAGTGTAGGCAGACAAGTTATTGGTCGATATTTTGTCGGATCGTGGATGTTCAATGTGTCTTTAGGGAATAAGTAAGTGATACCATGAGTGAGAAAACCAGGCATTTTTATTGGATCATCTAAGGCATCGTTAATGAGTTGTCTTAATTTTTCATGTGTGCATATGAATCTCGTATACCAAATGTTCTGAATCCTATCTGGTACTGGTGACTTCCAATTCATTAGTTTTCCAGCAGCATCCTTAACATCAATAGCTGTGAATAACACATTTTCCATTTGCGGTAGTTGTTTTGACTTTTGTTGCTCTCCTTCCAGCCAGCTTGTCTTTGAATTGTAGTTTTTGGCATCTGCGAGTTGTCCCTCTCAAAAGTCTTGAACACTGTAAAATTGGATACTTGGGGCTAGTTGAGCTTTTTGTCTGTCTCATTGTTCGGTAAAAGGGGTTTTCAGACTTATTAATCAAGCAATTATCGGTTTTACGCTTGTTACTCAGTTTGTATCGTCTCAGGCGAGACGAAAATACCGATAGGTTCTGTTTCATTGTATCGAGACATTCACAAGGGGAGATATTGGGTTCTTCTCATTGCATGTGGGTACCTCTGCATTATCTACACTTGTTTTGTAAATTTTCTAGATCTTAGCCTTTTGCATATTATTATTATTGTTATTATTATTTGCGAATCGGCCATTTCTGACAACACTACACGTTCTCGTCTGAGGCCCAGTCATATTCTATTCCGGAGAGAGATCAACGTGTCATTATGGGGATCAACATTTCGGGTGTATCCGTTGGAAAGACGAGGTTGTTAAGCCTTGAATTATGAATTATGAGGTGGTAGGACGACAATGAGAGGTGATCGTGGTCCTTTTGAACTATCCCAGCATTCGCCTGTATGACTGAGGGGAATCACGAAAACCCCGGTCGGGATAGGAATCGAACCCGGGTCTCCCGACTGCAAGGTCAGCGCGCAACGCGTTGAGCCACTTCGCTTGGTTTATTATTATTATTGTTGTTGTTGTTATTGTTATTATTATTATTATTAATCCTACACCAAGCGTATATTATTCGTACGATCCAATCGCAGAGACCCGATTCCGACTACACATGGAAAGCGTGATGAAAAGGTGTAAGCAAGAGACGGAGCAGCGCCAACGAAGACACGGGAACCGAGAGACGCCCTGGGGATGTGTGGTAGATGTCGAGGGGGGAAGGGGACGCGAGGGCTGCGGCGATGGCGGCTCAGGTGTGTCGGCAGCCAGCGGCGGCGACAGCGAGGCGGCGGCAGCGGCTCTGGCACTGGGCTCAATCCTTAGTCTCATAGGACACAACTGGCGACCTTATTCCCGAGTGGTGTCTCCACGAAATTCACTTATTCAGGAAAGGGAATGTTTCCAACTCAGCCTTATCATTCAAGATAGGATTTGATTCGATTAGATTTATGTTATCAAAGAAGAGTAAAATCTGTATGTGATGTGTGAGGGAAAAGTGCAAACTGGCGCACGTTGTCCTGTGCTCCATAATATATTCCCCACCTTTTAACCATAAATAGTTGAATGATGTCTAAAAGTTCCAATAAACCGAGGTTAGAACATTTGAAAACTAGAAATTTTAGCTCCCCGAATTGTAGAAAATTTATTTCCTTCGGTAAACGAACTACACATTTGATTTTTTTAATATTGCTAACAAAATAGTGACCCATATCCCAGGCTCCTCTTCTATCACAAGAAAAGGTGAGCTCCACAAGACGTGCTCATAGGAAAGCTACATTTATGTCCAGAAACAAAGCAAGGGAGCTCAGCTTTTGTTTAAAGAATCGAGAAACTAGACGAAAATCCGGTGGAGATGGATTCAACGGGACAATTCAGTGAGAAGGTTTTCATGGTTTTCGATATCGTCTAACATATTAGAACGCAAGTGACAGATTTCCAGTAATGACTGGAATACGACATATAAGAGCAATATGGAGAAGCGTCTTAATAGATCTGTGTTGCAATATCATTGTATTGATGCGCAAAATTGGAAAACAAAAGTATTTAGAGATACATTTTGGAAGCGAGTTCTTCAATTTTCCCAAGAACTTAGACGGAGATGAATGACACGATTAGATTGAAAAGAAACTAATTTTAGAAAAAGTGGAAACTAAGAGGCTCTCTTGTTTTTCTAAGAGGCACTATTTTTTTCTGGGGCTTTTAATCCAGCCGACAGCTGAATAATAACCTTCACGCCCCGATGGAACGAATATTAGACCACACGCTAGACACTAACACACTTGCGGGCTCTTCTGATCTGGGTTCAGCAGAAAGCGAGACCCTCCGGGACAACACATACCTGAGAGACAAGGTAGATAAAACCATGCCCAAGGCGGAACTCGAACTCGGACTCGGACAGAAGCGCTGAGTCGGTACCTCGGAAATACAGGTCGGGTGTATTTTATTTTACGCTTCCAAAATTCGCGAATTATCTGGTGAATGCTCACGTTATCGAAAATGAGTGGATAAAGTCCGAAGTACGAACAGCTTCGAAGCATTCTTCGGATTTTAGCCGGATGAAATGCGGATTATCCAATACGAGGTGACTAAGGTAAGTTAAGTACATTACGGTGACGAGGAATAGCTGATATTATGTGATTAATAGAAATCAGACATCTGATAGGAAGTTTCCAAGGAAGAGAGACAAAGTGTGTACTTTCAAATTCCTGTTTGTAAATTCGTTAAATTTCGGTAAATTTATATTTATTCGGTAAATTCAAATTTACACGATACCATTAAACCTAATCTCAACTTACTGTGTACCTTAGTTGACGCATTGTTATGATTTTCGAAGTTGGAGTGACTAGATTACGGCCTTCGGCCTCAATTATTTTTTTTTTAAACAACGTGATTTACTTAGAACAAAGATTTACATAAAACAAATTAACGGAGTTTGACTGAATATATCAATGCAAATTGCTGATCTGATTTTTCTCCACTTCTCAAATGAGTTTTAAATCGTCAGTGGAGCACTGTTTAATAGCATTCGATTTTTCCAGAGACAGTTTTTGAGTCTATTGGATATTTGTACAACCAATGCACTTATTTCTTAAATTATCGATCTAATTGATAGGTTGGTAATGAGTAGATGTGATGTATTACGTTTTTTATTATTAGAGCTATGATTGGTTTAAAGTTTTCCCGCTCCTTCATTCCCATCGGCCAGTCTTGCAGTTGTGTCTACAAACTGGACTGCCATTTTTCGCGCATGTTCTTCTTCTGTGTCAGCCGACCTGGATGGCCGAAATGACTAGAGCGTGTGCTACCTCAGCGCCTCGGTCTGAAGGGGCATGGGTTCGACAACCCGCCGTGGGCATGGTTCTTTGTCCCTTGTCTTTCATGTATGTGTGTTATCGCGGAAGACCTTATGAATCGGCTGACCACAGACCTGGCAGCCCACAAGTGTGTCTAGTGTAAAAGGTGAATATGTGACTCCATGAGGGACATAGTGGGTACCCAGTGCGGATCGTCTAAATCGACATCCCCTGAGGCTGTAAAAAGTCCTAGGAAGAAAAACAAAATCTGTGTCAGTGTGTTGAGATGCGCTGAGGTATAGGAATAACGCGGTGCGCATAAACGAGAAGGCAATGAGTAAATCATGCGCGTGCAGATACTGTTTTCTTTCTGCTGTTACGGCGGCTGCTCCTGCTATCGTCGTCTATACTGTGGTTAATTTGCCACCATGAATTGAAGACTTACTGATGATTAAATATAAAAATGAATGAACGTACATTCATTCATGCATTCATACGTCTTGGTGTTCATTGCCTTTTTTTAAAGATTTCCCTTATTTTACACATTCCCAACAAATTGTACAATGAACCTGAATGGCCTCTGAGACTTTCCTTCGTCTCATTTCTATTTTCGTCCCTAAGGCCTCCGATTAGCAATCTATTCCCATATGTTCTTGCTTCTTAATATAAGGAAAATGACTTCTATGACACTGAAATTATACGGATAACTTCCTAAGACAAGTAGTGCGATCCGAAGCCATGGGATCAGAATTGAGACACCGCACGAAATGCAAAATTTCAACATGATTAAATAATTAGGGAAGAAAAAGTAGCCATTTCTTTCTGACTGACGCTCGTATTATAGGCCCGGCTGTACTTCAAAAAGGGAAATACTGCGGAGCCTTAGTTGCAAGGCCAAGCAGTTTGAGGTAGTTCTATCCAGGCCATGTGGTTGGTTTAACGTGTGTAAGAGCGGTTGCTCTGTTTTCTATAGTCCCATACCAGTCAGCGGTCGGAAGTAAATGTTTATTAATTGACGATGTAACCCAAATAAAATGTTAGCCAAACAAAATGTTACCCAAATAAAATGTTATCTAAATAAAATGTTATCTAAATAAAATGTTATCTAAATAAAATGTTATCTAAATAAAATGTTATCTAAATAAAATGTTATCTAAATAAAATGTTATCTAAATAAAATGTTATCTAAATAAAATGTTTCCCAAATAAAATGTTTCCCAAATAAAATGTTTCCCAAAGAAAAATGTTTCCCAAAGAAAATGTTTCCCAAAGAAAATGTTTCCCAAAGAAAATGTTTCCCAAAGAAAATGTTTCCCAAAGAAAATGTTTCCCAAAGAAAATGTTTCCCAAAGAAAATGTTTCCCAAAGAAAATGTTTCCCAAAGAAAATGTTTCCCAAAGAAAATGTTTCCCAAAGAAAATGTTTCCCAAAGAAAATGTTTCCCAAGAAAATGTTTCCCAAAGAAAATGTTTCCCAAAGAAAATGTTTCCCAAAGAAATGTTTCCCAAAGAAAATGTTTCCCAAAGAAAATGTTTCCCAAAGAAATGTTTCCCAAATAATTGGTAGAAAGTGTTCGTATGTACGAATACTTCGTATGCACTGTCCTCAAGAAATATATGGACGTGATACCTATTAAGGGGAGCCAGTTGATCATGGGTTTGTAATCAAGGGTTTACGCAATTTTGGCTGTAGAGTTTAATGTGTAATTAATGATTTATTCCCTCGATCTCTAATGAAGTCTTGCACCTTGATTTCGAATGAAGTTTTTTTATTTTACTTTTTTGCACAAAAACAATATTTCTTAAAATTATAAAATACATATCAGGCGAAAGTGAACGAGTTCTCAGAGGAGTAAAGATATGGTTAATTATGAAAGACTATCCTAGAGAATATTGACACTTCCGCATCTGAAGTATCTGAAATGTTTAAATGTAATTAAAATAAACAGCGAAGTTAATTAACGTTGAATGTGGGTAAACATTGAGGGATTAAAAATAGAAATTGAGACGCAATGGTGTTATTTAAAAAACAACAACAAAAAACATTTATTTGCTATATATTCATACGGTGAACAATAATTAAAATTTTGCCGACGCACATAACTACGATTGGAGACCATATACATGAGTAAATCGTCGTTTAAACGATACACAATGATACATACCCATGTAAGAACAGTAGCATTTCAAAATCTGTAAAGGAGCAAGCAAGTGAGTTCAAAATTGATACATTATAATCGTAATTTAAAGGCATTAGCAATACGTTAATTATCATCATTAAATACTGAGAATAAAAATTTAACGTTTTACATTAAAGGAGACAAGTCCTAATATTTTTGTAATGCTTGCCTCCCCTTCCGGAAATAGAAAAAACATGGGCTTAAATTTAGAGTTCACTGAGTGTTTCTGCATCTTGTGACAGATCGGCTGACCCTCGAAAAACAGTCGTGCTCGCAATGATCATCTTAGTAAAGAAGTTCATTGTCTCTATCTGTGATCGAAGACTACGGGGTAGGTTCAGTAGTACCGCGTCCCCGCCTCTCTTCATCCCCCGGCATCTTCGATCCCGTCGAAGCTTTTTTGACGTTTGTCCAGCTGGAATCGATATTCAGCCCGGGGCGCGGCGGCGGCGGCTGCGGCGGAGGGGCGAGGAGGACGGGGCGGCGCGACGGCGGCCGGTCGGTGGTGCCAGGGCTCGTGCGGCGGGGGTGAGGGCGGGGAGTGCGGGGCCGGGATGGCGGCGCCGGTGCTGGCGCCAGCGTCGGCTACGGGACAGGTCGGACAGCAGCGCCGGCGCCGCGGAGCCTTGCAGTCTGGGCAGCGCAAAAAGCGAGCGGGGTCGAGAGCGGGCCGGGCCGGGCCGGGCCGGCGGCCGAGCCCGGGGGCGGGACGGGGCCGGACCGGGTCGGGCCGGGATGGGCGCGTCGCCGCGGAGACAGAGGATGAGGGCGGCGCCGGGCAGTGGGACGCGGGGTGGTCGGGGAAGGGCACAGAGGTTGACGAGGGCGCCGGCGAAGCGCGCGCCGGGAGCGGGTGGGGCGGGGAAACGAGGCGGGTGGGGGCTCGGGGGGTGGCCCGGGGCGGGACGGAGGGGGGTGGAAGGTGGGAGACGCCGGCGATTCCTCGAAGCCGAGGGGTGAGGTCGCTGATTGTCATCGCCGGCAGAGGAGCGCTTAATCTTGTGGGGCTGCTTGTTTGGTCGCGCGCGATGTATCTGAACAGCGTGTTGTTATGGCCGGCTAAGGCTACCACAACAACCGCGACATGAGGGGACTTCGGTCATTACCCCTCCTGTGAACGTGTTCTGGTAGTAAATTAGAAATGCGGCAGTAACCTACACGCTATGTTTAATACTTGCCTCTGTTGAAACCGGTCGAAACCTGAGGACCAAAATTTAATTCAAATTGTGAATCGTAACTACATTAAAGTTACTTTGTGTAAGACAAATATTATATTTCACCAGCATATTTACTTCTAAAAATCATGTTACTGATACAAGTTTTCTGTGAAGTTACTCTAGCTATATACTTTTGTTAGCTTATGTGGGCCATAATAATAATAATAATAAATAATATTGAATTAAAATTATATTATAATAATAATAAATTGAATTAAAAACATTTGGAAGTTGCACGAAGTCTTCCATTTCCCCATGGTTATATCAGCTGAAGGAGTTGTCACCAGGAACTTAAAAAAAATCTGGAGAAATTAGATATCAAAAATATCTTTGACGAAGCCCAGAAAGCCACCCTCCTCAAACATGTCATATTGTCAGAAAATGTTTAAATGAGTGACATATAGGTCAGGATGAATTTCCTTCCTGCGCAGTCCGAGCCTAGTCCTATAACATCAATTGGACTGGTGAAAGTTTTCCATGCTAAAGCAGAGAAAGTGTGAAAAATCGGAAATAATAAATAATATTAATAATCTTTATTGTTATTCAGATAATTAAAATAATTTAATTTACATTTCTTCAGCAAGCCCAAAGAACCATTAATCTGCTCATAGGACTTAAGACGGGCAAGCGCAGCTGGTCTCGAGGAAAGAGGAGAAGAAATTCATCCTTATCCGCCGTTCGGTTTACGAATTTTCCATATGTCAAGTAGGTACGATTAAAGCTTTCTGGATTGGTATGTTAATACCCATTGATAATTCTATTTCAACATAATTTTAACCGTACAGTTTTAAACGTGTAATTTCAACCTCGCCCAATGGTCATACAAGTTCAAATTCTGCCGCCAAATTCTGATTCTGAGATAATGTTTACTGATTTTGTCTTTTTAAGTAGTTCATTAATGGTCAGGTTTTGTCAATTATTTTATATGAATTGTTTTATATTACTGACAAGCACTATATCCGGACAATTATAATCCACTTCCACAGATTTATCACTGTCGATGGAGCTATTCCAGTAGAGTTCTATTTCATTTTTTCTACAACGGGTGAAGAGAGTATTTATATTCAGAATAATACCTATAAGAAAAAATTTTTGTTTACATAAACGTCTCTTACATAGCCTTAATGTGTGTGCCCATTATCTGCCTATCTGTCTGTGAATAACATTAGCGCCTATATCGTATACAGGAATATTGTAATGTATTAGCGAGCGAATCTCGTGGTAGCTATTTGGGAACGGGCGGAAAGGGATTAGCAATAGTAAATCGCCTCGCCACAGGAGGGAGAGAAAGGCTTACAGCAAGTATGTGGCAAAGGTGAACATAACATCAGGGCCGTGTGCGAGCAGAAGCGAGCGGGGAAGGTTGCATGACGTAGGAGGTCACGTGAGCCACAGATATATAAAGGAGTGTACAAAGCCAGTGGGTGGGCTCTGAAGAAAGGGTGAAAACCTCGTGGTGAAGCACAAATTTGCGCCAGGGCGGTGCAGCGGCGAGCAGGGCTCGCGAGGCAAGTCACATGTTGACGCGCCTGTGGGGAGTTTGTGTCCCAGGTTTGACTGTGGTCACATGGGAGTGACGCTGTGTGCGTGCTCCGAGTGAGGTGTGGTTGAGATCCACGACACACACCAATTCTCAATCGGTTAAGATCGCTCCTGCGATCAAGGCGCATCATTGATTGATGCGCCTGTAAGGACTTTGTGTCCGAGTGTGACATCCGGTCACGGAAGCTTGGCTTTGTGGGCGCTTCGAATTTAGGAGTGGCGAGTGCCACAAATTAAACCGATTCTCAATCGGATTTGGATTGCTCCCGCGATCAGGAAACAGTAAGTCTATCAGAGCTATTGTGTAAAGTGTAAATATTTCGATGTTCATATTTGTTTTATAAATATAACTGTATATATAAAAGTTGGTGTCTGTGTTCGCTGTGAGTACCCATGACATCACTATATCCTAAAAATGGATATTCCATCGATCTGGCCGTACTCGAGAATCTGTGAATGCCAAATGATCTTTTAAATTTTGTGGGTACTTCGTGAAAGGTCCGACATTATCAAAATTTTCACAAAAGTGGCTTCATTTTTTTTTCAAAACAGTATTTTTCCTGTAATTTTGAGTCAGATTGTGAAAATTTCTTCAAAATACGTAAATAAGGTTTTCACAAAAACTAGTACAATTAAACCTTTAATGAGTAGACTAAATATCATGAAGTAAATATCAGTTTGATTCAAACATTTCAAAAGTCATTGATGAAAACTTTTCAAACATTAAACATTTTTTTCTGGCTTTCTGTTATTTACAGCACTGGTCATTTTATAATTTAATGCATTTGTGGATACAAACATTTGAAATGATCTATGATGTTTTCAAAATCTCAAAAGTTTTTAAGTGTCTGAATTTCCTTTCTTCTTTGAGTACAAAATAATAGTACTCATTGTAGTGTAGGTATTGATTGTGGTAACGTGTTGGTCTACTACGACGTGCGTCATTGAAAGTACCAGGACGGACAACTTTTTTTAAGTTAATATTTAACATAACATGGAATTACTTTTGTTACAACAGCATGTAGTTTCTCGGCTTACTTGTAATGTCTCGGTAATATAACACTATTTGAATATAAAATATTCGCCTGTTTGAACTCGACTGCTTGTTTTCGCGGCCAATGCCTGGCTACATCACTTGGGGATCGCCTCATTGATTCAAATCAATCAGCGTGTCAGCATTCAGCGTTCATTCAATCAGCGTGTCACCATTTTTGAATCTGTATCGTTAAATAACTCCCAAACAAAGCGTTCTAGGGCCCTAAAAACTAAAAACTAAACTAACTAATACATCCCTCTTGAGTGGTTCTTTCCAGCAAACATTTTTGTTGTGGCTGGAAGTAAAACTCCCCATCTCGATCAGGTTTTTGTCCAGTTTCCCTGATCCATTGAGCAAATGCTGAGATGGCCCCTTGTTTTGCTTCTGGACGTAAATGTAGCTTCACTGTGCGCACGTTTTGTTGAGCACTCCTTTTGCTTGTAGTTCATTTACAGTTGAAATTGATTTTCTATAACTCGGGAAAAAACATTTTTCAAATATCTTTATTTTTCCAAAATAATTATTTTCTAAATTCATTTTTTAATAAAATTCTGGCCCTCAAGAAAATGTGCGCAGATAAATTTCTTTCCCCACACGTCATATACAGTTTTTATTGTTTTTTTGACAAATAAATAAATAAACTCTAACGCATAGTTTCAGCGTTTAAAAGGCTAAATTCCAGAAAAACCGCGATCGGGGGGAGAATAATCACATGCATGACTATCAAAATCTTTAAAACTATATTTTTAATTTCTGAAATTTTAAAATTGGCAGTGATGCCCTATAATTCAGGGTATTGTGTCCGTCCCGTCTTCACAATTTTTTTTCTTAAAGAAAACATGTGCAGCAGTTTTTAAGAAAATCATGTTCGTTAGTTTGTTGAATTTGATTTAACCCAAGGTTATGCGAAAACTAATGTTTCGATAAAGCGTACATTTTATTATTCAAAGTTCTAATGTTGTAAATACGATTGCACTAAAAGTGAAAAATCTATTATCGATCATGAATGCATTGGATAGGTCAGAAAAAATTGATAATTAGCAAAATTCGAAAATTTAGAAGTTATTACTAAAATTAAACCTAAACTATATTTATCAGCGTGAAATATTGAATTCGATAAAAATATTTTAGTTACAAAAATTGATCAATTAAAAAAAAAAGTTCTAGGATTGTCATGTGAAGTATTTAGCGGCGGAATGCTCTGATCGGTAGGTTTCCGTGGGTTCTCCGATCAACATCCGGCGAATGCCGAAATACCCTACCAAACGGTCATGGGCCGCGCGTGATCTTTCCTTCCTCATCCCTCACACACATGTCGGGGGCTTAGAGCTGTCTCGGCTGGGGCGGTGCCCCGCTGATGGGAGATGCCTGGTTGTGGAAACCCCCGCAAGCTGGATGTCGCCATCCAGCGGGAGATCACTGCCCCATCCCGCAATAAAACAAGCACAACACTTATGGAACTAATGACCGTAGCAGTTGATGCGCCCGGAATCACCAACCAACAAATGAATGAATCAATCATTTAAAGCAGGCCTGCACGACATTTTGCACTTTGACGGACCTCGAGAGCCGCGCGCGAGCAACTTCTGTGCAAACCCGAACCGCTTGGATTGGTGGGGTAAGACTCATTCTAGAAGTGGGGACCGCCAATGAGAATGCGCAATTCGATCCGTAAGGGTAAAGTGAAAGACCAATTGCGAGAATGACGGACCATTACATACAGTTCAAATATCATTACTTTTTATTTTGGAAATATTTGTTGTCGATGTATGACAACAATATGGAGTATCAACCTAAAAGGAATTAGACATACATATTTATTTTGGATACCTATATTATAATTGTTTGTAGGGCTGATAATATAATTTGCTTTACTACGACGTAATCGCAAATTTTGCGTACTACTAAATATAAAATAGTAATATTGAATATTTTTTGTTTGATGACAGCAATAATTTTTTCATTAATTATGTTTAATGAAGACGGTTCTATCATAGCTAGAAAAATCTTATTCCTAAAAAATTATGACTACTTTCTTCTCTAATTTACGACAAGAATACATTATATGTTTCTAATTTCAAATCAACGAACACTATTTATTCGTAATCGTTCACGACATCGTATGAAAATATTAATCCATTTGCGTCCTTTTTAATAAGATGCAAAATAATGTTATGATTGACCGTAAAATATCTTAAAGAGGGTTTGCTCACTGGTATCTTTAATTCAACTTCATAATGAGGAACAATGATCACAGATATATGTGATGCCAAACATTAACGTAATTGGAATTGCCTGTATTTCATTTTTATATCAATATCGATGTGAGAGACTGCTCTCAATTTCCTACGTTTTGCTATCATTTGGAGATTATAACATTCGTGGTGAAAAATCAATTATTAAATTGTAAATTTTTGTTAGTTAAAATTACATAATACATTTTTAAAAGATGCCACAGCTTCTCCTGAATATTGTTGGAGTTACAATGAGTATAAAGTAAAAACAAAATCTGTTGATACATAACAGTGCACAGTAGAATATAAACAGTGAAATATGGCCCTAGAAGCTAGAAATTCGGTATAATAAATTCGGTACACTTGATTACAATTATGAGTACATCTAAGTTGAAAGCATTTGAATGATTGCAATAGCTGTAGGTATTCAGAGTTGAAGTATGATTCAATTGATTCTAGTTAACATAGAAAGATTGTAATAGCCGTAAGCATTTACAGTGGAAGACTGACTCAATTAATTGTAGTTAACATTGAAAAATTGCAATAGCCGTAAGCATTTACAGTTGAAAACTGTGTTGGTTGCAGTTGGCACTTAACATGAGTTTGAATATGCAACAGCATAATGTAGCAGTGCTGAAATAAAAAACATGACACATTGAATACAAACAGTCGTGGTGATACAGCGTAGACTTGAAGACTGCACCCCTACGCAGGGCACATGCTGTGATACGCCGGGAGAGGGGATGAAGGCGACGGTTGGCAAGCACGCTGGCGACTGAAGGTCTAGGTATGCCGCGAATTATGACTGATGATCGTAGAGTTTATATTGGATGCACCTTGGAATAATAACTGTTCATACCGGCGTCACACTCACAGTTGAATGTCGGCATAAGCTCAAGATATGTTTCTTAGTACATCATGACAGAAAGTTTACCATTATCACGTATTAGTTGAAAATGGCAGGTTGCGAGGCAACGTATTTAGGATGCATGGTTCACTGTAGCACTAACACGCCACTGGTGAATTTAAACGCACTTTCAGTTTATGCCGAAACGACTGATTACGTATTATCACGTGTTAGCTGATGGTGGCAGTCCATGGAGCAACGTAACTAAGACGCGTGGCTCACAAGTTCATGCTGGAAAAAATGGTTACACAGAAAGTATAAAACTTACATACTTGTAGTAAAATCTGTTCAGCTTGAAGTAATTCACAGTAAATTGCAGTACAGTTCACGGTAAATCGCCAAGAGTTAATCATTTCCGCATTATAGCTGATGCATTCGCAGAGCTTATGCACATGTCGTTTTAAACACCAGCTAACCCAACAAATTCTTTCTCATAACCTAGAAAACAAGATATGCTATGGCTCCCTGTGAACTTTCTCCTGCGAAAAGTTAATCCGGTGACATCAGGGAGAGTTTACAATGTGTCAGTGGAAGAAACACCACTATCTGCTGAAGCTATTAAAAACTGTAAACGAACTAATGTAACTTCATCTTGGTTTATAAATAAAGTAAGTCATAACCAGAAACGCTATTGTATGGTTTATTATGTATGTGGATGTTAATTTGAACTTATTGACGTCTCATGTTTAAACTTGCACTATCTGTTTGGAAACATACGCAGATTGTTTTAGAATTTGTATAATTGAATTATAAAAATTTGTTGAACAACTTACAAAGTTGTTTAAGTTGGATGCAAGTGACAACATGTTAGCTTGCCATTTGCCACTGACAGTGAGTGTGCTTGAACATGTGACTGATTCTTTTATGTAGGCACGGGTAGTTTTGATTCAAACCAAACCTAGAAAATATCCCTTCTGCTTACTCGATAACAAAATAAATTTAATTTTTATGTCAATTGTGTCAGAGACCTTCTATTGTGAAGTTTTTTAAATTGATAATTGACAATAAAATAATGTTTAATAATAATAATAACCCACCTTGGGAATAAGTGAAATACTGATATAAATAAAGATACATTTATTTTGCTATTGGGTGGTAGCCCGGTGGCAGCTAATTACAAAAACAAAACGACCTTGTAGTAGTGGTGGAGCTTGAGTACCCCCATGAGCCTGAGAGCTATGTCAATGGTAACATAGCTAATGGTAGGGCCTCCCTTGCTGAATAGGACGAAGATGAGGGGTCACAGGAAGAACTACTCCATTCTGAGGAGAGTGTGAAGTAAATAGAGAGGGAAGGGTCACGAACCTTTGGACTTCCTGTTATCGGACCATAGAGGGTACAGGAAAGAAACTGGGTTGGCACACCTGGCCGATTAGAGTGGAAGCCCGAACCTTGCATTAGCCAGCGAAGGAGGCTGCCTTCAGCAGTCAGTGAAAATCCCGTAGGGTTTAGCAATGCCTACTGGCGATCGGAGTGACCCCTTGCTGGGCCCTGCGGGGGAATGTTCCGAGGCCACTGAGGGTCGCAGTAACGGATGACTGGAAATAACCCATGGGTTAAGTGTGATCTGTGAACGCGAACGTGCTAACTGCAAATCTTCACTGCAAACCAATGAGCAAAATGGATAGAACAAGCAATGTAATGAATCTTAATGTGCCTTGATTCACCAATGTCCCATACCTGCTCAGAAACCGAAGGTCACCTTGTCGACATCTGACTATCCAACGGATGTTAGTCCTAGGGACCCAAAGCCGTCAGTAGCTCGAAGCCATCATCAGAGATGGATTCGGAATGAATTAAAGGAGGTGGTGTGGTGCTTTTACTGCGCAAAAGCGAAAAATGGGGGCTCAGAAATAGAAGATTTTAAGATATGGAGAGAGCAGAACCCACATATGAGACCTACCCTAGACTCAAAGAAGCTTGCCAATCAACGACGATACATACTCAGCAGTGGAAAATTCATAGCAGAACAACTTGCAGACATCCAGAGAAACGCAGAGTATGTTCTTCGATCGAACTATCCACATGCCGAACATTTAGTACCACGTATAATCCCTGAAGACGATGGTCCTCTTGAAGGTTTAACACTTCCAAGTGAAATCCATCAAAATTCATCTGGCTATGAAACACACGATAAAGGCATAATGCTGAACCTCCTCCGACGCGAGAAAGAACGAGTTCGTCTACTTCCATTCGAATCTCGTGCACCGTTGAGGAGAATTTACGAAAATGCTGAAGCTAAGAGAGTGATAGAGACAGTGAACTCTGTCTTAAATGAGAATGTACAGACCTCAAGAAGAGATCTAGATATTACTGATATCAATCACATCGTGTATGCAACTGGATATCTAGTATCTCAGATAACTTTGGGGCTAGCCAAGAACACCGACGGCCGGCAGTCAGACAGAGAAACAGCTCCGTACTCCCATGGACGAAAATAATTATGAAACGGATAGGCGACACATGGCGTGAAATATCACTCTTAGCCGAGTTATCTTCTAAATCAAATCACACTTCTAAAGTTCAACAAAAAATACTCGATGTTGAACGAAAATACCAAATTAAAGATGACACCACAAGGTTACTGGTAGCTGAGAAGCTAAAAGAGAAAATCCAAGCATATGCTCAACGAATTAGACGTTGCAAACGTAGAGATTTCCGGGTACAGAACCGGTTGTTTGAAACAGACAGAAAGAGATTCTATCGCTATCTGACTCAAAAACTGAATGGCAATGCTGTCACTCCTTTAAAAGATGACGTCGAAACATTTTGGGGCAGGAGCCTGGAAAGGAAGCAGATTCTACAACAAAGACGCATCGTGGCTGCAATCTAAAATTAATGCGGCCGATGGACTCGTGAAAACAGTGGAAGATGTTCACGAATTCTCGGAAGAGGACCTCTTTTCAGGAAATTAAGAACATGGGGAACTGGAAATCCCCCGGTATTGATAAGATTCAGATTTATTAAATTAAGAAATTAACAGCGATACGTTTTCATCTGGCAAAGGCTGTTAATAAAATTTTAGAAAACCCAAAGGAACTTCCGGAATGGCTCACACGCGGCATCACCTGTGTGCTACCTAAAGCGGGAGACAGTTCTTTGACGAAGAACTACAGGCCAATTACTTGTCTGCCAGTACTGTACAAAGTTATAACTGCAGCCATAGATAACAAAATTTACGAACATCTAGAGAAGAACTACCTACTGCCAGTTGAACAGAAAGGATGTCGTAAAGGTTCCTATGGCTGCAAGGAAATCCTGCTACTAAATAAAGTAATCTTGAATGATGTAAGAAAACGAAAACGTAATTTAAGCATGGCTCTGATTGACTACCAGAAGGCCTTTGACAGTATACCACACGATTGGATTTTGAAGACCCTGGAGATCTATCGATATCATCCCAGACTTGATTAGTTTTGTGAGGCTAGTATGAAGTCGTGGACTTCCAGGTTACTAATACAGAGCGGAAAGGATATAGTAGAAACCAGAAATATTCATATAAATAGGGGAATTTTCCAAGGAGATTCGCTAGCCCCTCTGCTGTTTGCATTAGTTTGATCCCACTATCTAGACAGTTGTCGCACACCGACTTTGGTTACAGGCTCCATGGTGATGAAAGACTAGATTCACATTTGTTTTACATGGATGATCTTAAAGTGTTCGCTAAGAATGAAGCGATTCTCTCCAAAGTGCTGTCGTGAACGACTTCAGGAATGAAATCTGCATGAAGTTTGATCTTGACAAGTGTGCAAAAATTAACTTAAAGAGAGGCAATGTGGCAACTTCAGAGAACATTGAAGTTGATACGCACACTGTGATTCGAGATCTTAAGCCAGGTAAAACTTACAAATATCTGGGCATTGAAGAATGTGAGACAACCTCGAACGACACAATGAAAGAGATACTTCGCAGGGAGTATTACAGAAGAGTGAGACTTGTCCTGCAGTCCGCTCTGAACTCCAGGAATAAAATATCAACAATAGGTAGTTTGGCGGTGCCTGTAGCTGAATACAGTTTCGGTCTGGTGGACTGGACTGAGCTAGAAATTCGAATCACGGATCGAAAAACTAGAAAACTGCTTACAATATATCATGTCGCTCACCCTCGAGCTGATGTACTTAGACTTTGTGTGTCACGTAAGGAAGGAGGAAGAGGCCTCAGATAAATTGAAGCCTCCTGGCACAATGCACTAGTCGGGATGGTAAAGTATGTAGTCAACCATGAAGATGACCCTCTAATGAGGCTGGTCATTAAATCTGACCGAAGAATGGGAAACAGAAGCATTGTATGGGTAGCAAAAAGCATTGCGAACAAGACTATGCAAGACACGCTGAATAACACAGACACTGAACTGATGCTTCTTAACATGAAATATGAGACACAAAAATGTTAAAGAAATTATGGAGAGACAAAGCAGTTCATGGACAATGTCTAAAAAGAATGGACAAGGTGCAGATTAATAAATGTCAATCATTTATGCGGCACAAAAGGGGAATAATGAAGCCAGATTCGGAAGCATTTGTAAAATAGGAAGCACTTTTAATAGCTGCCCAAGATCGGGCATTGAGAACACGACATTATCATAAAACGATTCTCAAAATTTCCCATGATGATAAATGCCGCATTTGCCAGGAACAAATAGAAACCATTGATCATATTGTCTCAACTTGTCCAATTCTAGCAGAAGACAGAATACTTGAAAAGACACGACAGGATATGTAGTTACCTCCACTGGCAGATCTGTACCTCCCTCGAAGTTCCAAACACATGCCAAATCAAAGTAATGGTGTTTAAGAAGTTGGTACAAAAGATAGAATTCAAAATTATGCAAAAAACACTTATAATTTGAAAAAAAATCTTTATATGATGTTTTGAATTAATATTGAGAAATAAGTTGCAATAGGAAGGAAATCTCTAGCACAAATGTAGTAGGTGTAAAAATGTTTTAAAACAAATGAACTTTGCCACCATATAACTAAAAAATTAAATTGAAGTACTCATATTAAAAAGAAGAGAGTGCATGGAATTAGTTACATATCTAATGTTGAGAAATATATTTCATTTATAAAAGTATCCACCTTCAATATTCAAGGTCTTCACAAGTTCGCAAAATATCAAACTTTTGCTATTTTCAAAATTCCAGAGATTTCAGTAAAAATGGAACCTCTGCCTTATAATAGTTGAACTTTACTCTATTTGAACTAAAAATATAATGAAACATCTTCAGTGAAGGTGTGGAAGAAGATGGGGTGGGGAAGGGGGAGAGGAGGAGGTGGAGGTGGAGGGTGGATTAAGACATGCATGAGTCCATTTGGCTTGAACACCTCCATTAAGGCGCGCGTCCACACGATGCGTCTTTTCTGTGCGTCACAGGAATAAAATGGCATGCGCAAAGTTGAAAGACGAACGTTCAACACAGGGCGCGTGCGTTACCTTGTCCACACGGTGCAACACTGTACGGTGCTAGTTCTATTCTGTACAATGGATCCAGCCATTTGCACGGCAATTTTGGCAGCTTATATTATAATCAGTCGAAAGAAGAGAAGAGAAAAACTTCCTTCTCTCTATAATCTTGAATGAACTGAAGAGTGAGTTCTTTGTTTTCAAGAGACATTCTGAAAATACATAATCTTAAATGAAAGCTACTGCATTTAATTGTTTCAGCTATACAACTTATTACGTAAATTTCGAAAATTGGCATTACCATAAAAATAAAATAAGAATTAGGGAGAACTAAATATTCTTCTCTGGTCACTGCAACACACCTAAAAGAAATGGAAATAATCACACGTTCATTTTTACTATTTTCCATTATTTATCTTAATAAATGTGTGTATTGAAAATTGATATTATCATAAATATATAATAAAAGAATAATCTGCAACAAATTCGCAATAAAACACGGACGGGCGGTACAAAATAACTCAGAAGACTACCAAACAATTCTTCCGGCTCGGTATTCCGGATGACTTCGCTATGAAATACACGTTCTTTGATGGAAGCGCACGAGAAAGCGATGGAGAAGCGATGGAAGCGAACGAGATTCCCGTCAGCTCTGGGAAGCTTGCGCTATTGCATGCGTCCATCGTTTTGACGAAAGGACGCATGCCCCAAACGCATGCGCTACGTGCGCTAGACGCATGCGTTGGACGCATGCGCAGAATTGAACGAAAAGACGCATCGTGTGGACGCGCCATTAGGGAGCACAGCTTTGGGATAAATAATTCACTATTCATTAATAAAAATCTGTGAAGAAATTTGAGTGTCAATAGAAGAAATCAAACTTGTGGTTTCACAAATCTGCGAGGAAGTTAGAACCCTCCCCTCTGAGAAACATAGTTTAATCTGTTTAGAGTTTTTGTTGAATACATTAAGATCTTATTATTCACATCATCCCTAAATTTTCTGACCATAACGCAGCTGAAACTTCCTGAATAAAACACTGGTTTTATTGATGTTTAAAAAGATTGAAATTCTTTGGGAACTTTATTTACTCTATTATTAGTGCAAACTTTGTTGTTTCTGTTGAGAACTTTAAACATCAGGATAAATACAGAAAACTTTGTATGGTTCTTAATTCACTTTGAAAAAGCACATTAACCACCTACAATTTGCAGTGAGAATACAGTACAATAGATCAATTGGAAAATGCTTTTCGAGTTCATTTTCTTAAAGTTATAATGGATCTGACCAAACTTTAAAAATTTTTAGTAATTTTGCAAGTTTTCTTATGTATGCATTTGTATATTTATGTGTATGTGCTTATGTATTTGTTATTGTACTGTAAGGAATTTAAAAATACTTTGATATAATGTTCTCCAATCTGAAAATATAACACACACTTCAAATTATATGGGGGGGAAGGGGGGGGGGATTGTCCAAGAAACAAATAGGCTACTACTTACTTTCATCACTGCAACCTTATCTGGGGTAATGTTTTTTAAAATTCATTATACATGAAAATAATTTGTGTAAGTTGGAAGTGTGAAAAGGAATAGTAAAGTTGAATAATCTTCTGAGTCAGTATGAATAGAATGTTCTGCATCAAGAAAAACTAAATTAAATCATTCCTATTAATAATGTCAATTAAAATGATGATGACAATGACCTTGATTTTTACTAGAGTTCAGTGGGTTGAAACTAAAAGAATACTAGATTGATTCTCCAACAATGGAGAATTTACTAATTAAACACATTTACTAATTAAACACATCTTTACAAGTTGGAGTAAAGAAACTGAATGAATATTCATTTCACCATCGCTTTGCAACTTTATTGTAACTATTTATCCAGATGTTACTTTGTCACACAGCTCCATATACCAAACAATTTTTTTTTATCAGATTACCTGTGCAATTTAAATTATATTAATAAATTCAGTAATAAGTAAAATCTTGGGTCAATTATGAAAATATCAACGTGAGACAAGATAAGTGAAGAGATCCAAAAAAATTCTAAGCGAAAAATATATGTTTCAGAAATTAAGAGGAACAAAAGAAATGTCAAAAACATTCAAAATTAATGAAGTTATATAATTCCCTTAGACAGAAATTTTGGGAAGACCAGGAACACTTTGGAAGTAACTTAAGGAAATATATTTGCCTTAAAGTATCTCCTCCTCTGGGCAGATGATTCTCAGAAGTGTTCTTGTTTATCATCCAGCACATAAATAGTCACTTGTCATCCCATCTTTGCATTTTAATTGACTTTGTCTCTTAGTTTCCCTAAGCACATTATTTATGTCCAATTATGTATATAACCCTACCCTTGTACTTCTTTTAATATTTGAAATATTGTGTCGCTATTTTATCACCATCTTAGTTGCGTATACAATGTTTCTTTGTTTTATTCATAACAACACTTTTATGTTTTATCTGTTGCTCATTTGTTGTTCATTTGTCATATGTGAATTGGCATTTCATGTAGATCCATTGAGACTCTTGCAGTGACATGGTTGTCATTCATTTTCTTTATCTCTTGCAATGAATGACATCATCTTCTTGCCAACAAAAAGTATAATTATTTGTATACAAATTTTCATTTACCTTTTGATATTTTGATTTTATAAGAATTCCCTGCCGGTCCCGTGGCTAAGACAGCTAAAGCAGTAGTGGCGTAGCAATCTCGGACTGAAGGGTTGTGGGTTTGAGTCCTGTCTCGGCATAGTTGTAGGTGTTCGTCCTTTCACCTCCTATCATCATCATCTTATCATTTCATCCTCACTGATACCATAACGTTAAATCCAATTGTGGTCACTAATGGCCTAGAAGTTGAAGAAGAAGTAGAAAGTTACCTGCCTGACTAGCAGAACAGAAGTACTAAATTGAATTCAGAAGATTTTAGTATATACTTAGAAAAAAAGAATGTGTACAAACCATTTGGTCTCTAATTTATTCGTGACCCACTTTTAAAATTTTTTGTAGTGGGTCTTGTAAAAAAATAGCTGTAGTTCCCTTTTGCTATATTTTGCAATGTCAGGTGAATACAGAATATAATATTTATTTCTAATTTTTTATTTGTATTTTGGTTGCAAGCAATTACCAAATCTAATTCTTCTACAAAATATTTTGTATTTTTTTTCCCACATTGCTACCTGTAAACAATTAAAAAAAATACCTGAAAATTGGTAAAAATGCATCAAAAGATTTCCAAAAGTGGCTAGGAGACTCTAGACCTGTGGGCCTACACTTTGACAAAATAGACACAACAGGACTCTTAACAATCAGCCACTTAACAAGTAGCAAAATATATATGAGATAAGAATAAATAAAATTCAACAGAATTGCCATTTTCATAATTAGGTCATGCTAGATTATTGAAATAAGATTCCTGACTAGTAGTATAACAATAATAAATGGCACAAAATATTATAATAACAAATGTTAGGAGAATTACATGTTGCAGAAACAATCCTTATTTACAGATGTTAAAATAATCATTCTTTTCTAGAACATTCCTCTAATGTCATGGGCTATGGATAATGTTTTAGAAATTACAAGAAAGTGATCTTTATGAATTACAATTTGCTGTAGAGAAGTTGTTCAGTTCTTTTAAAAATGTGACATTTGGTATATATTCTGTTCCCTAATAAAAACAAACCGTATACCACATCAAACCTACCGCACCCACAACACACAACTTGTAAGTTAGAAAAATTTCATCAATATATGGTTTTCAAAAACAAATGTGTTACACTAATTGCTAATATAAATTCTCTTAATTTGTATTTACTTATCAATGTTAACTGTTTAAAAATTCCATTATTCAATGTTGACAATCTTATAAAATCAATTGTAAAAAAGTTCCCTCTAAACATTTTTTATGTTTTTTGTGCAGTATAGGATTATAAATCTTAAGAAAGATCAAATATATATTTAACCCTCAATCGGTACACTGGGGTGTAGAACACCCTTCTCAATGTTTATATTGTTTTACTGGAACATATATTGGCAACTCTAACCGCTTAACTTTATGTAATTTTGTTTAATCAGTTCATTTATTGTAGTTATTAATTTTCTTGTTGATAATATGTTACGTTAGTCAGTTTTTATTATTTTGAAGTGAATTTACACACCCCTCTGAACCAATTATGTAAGTATTTTTAATTTGATGCACTTGCATTCTGAGAATTTAATTCATTTCTAATGAGGTATAAATTCAGATAAATGTTTTGAAATAGTAATATACTGTTTAATACATAATATTGGTTTTGTTTTGTTAGGAAAATGAAGTTTACAATGAGCACAGATCGCGCAGATGTGTGGAGTGCACTGAACCTATATGAACAAGAGTTAATAATAGATAGGGGTAAAAAATATATTGTGAAATAAAAATCTGTATGTTTGTGAATTAAACTATTTCTTAGGTTTGTAATATACAAATATTTAAGTCATAAAGAACCTCTAATCTTGTATTTTTTATGGAGTGTGTGAGATCCCAGTGTCCCATTTGTGTAACAAAATATAATTTGGCCGGCTGAGGGTTAAGAACTTGAACATGTAGGGAAAAAATGATTCTTGGTGTAAATGAGTTAATGTAACAAAATAAAATATACTAAAGGCAGGTGCAAATTGAGATGCTGCTGAAATAAATCATCTTGAAAACATACGATTGAGGCTGATAAAGCAAAATAAACATAATAAACACAATTAGGTGGTATTTATTTATCTATGTGCAAATTCTGTATGGAATCTGATGTGTTAACAAATCTGTAAGGTCAGAGCTTGAAACTGAACTTGAAACTGAACTAGCTTGAAACTGATCTACTGTGATTCATCAAATATTCATTTGCATCTCACCGAGTCATTTTGGAGAATGCAAATCTAATAGAAATTTAACGTGTGCTTTCCACAATGTCTTAGAAAGGTCTATTATATTCAATTGTTACCTAAATTAATATTTTGTGTGTAAAAATAAACCCTCCCACAAGGATATCCTCATAGTTACTGCTTATGCCCTTTCACAATAATAAAAAATAGAAAATAATAACAGTGTCTAACAAATATCTCAGGATCTGCAAATAATGTAAAAAATAGGGAGAGGAGGGGGATTGATGGAGGGATAACTGTTGTAAAGATGTATTCTGAAATTTATCTCATAATGGCATCTTCAAAGGTATTTTAAATAAACAACCAAAGAAGAAAATAAGAAGTAATGAGGAGATGCATTTAAAACAGTGAGCAGTTAATAAAAGAAAAAAAAAAGGGACAAAATTATTTTTATGAATAATTGGAAGACATGTTGAGGAATGAATGTTAAAGTGAAACCAGGATTGATGTTATATTGATATTTAAATTTATTAGAACAATGTTTTGCAAAACTTAGCATTTTGCCTCTTCAGGTTCACTAAAGAACGTTTACCAGAAAAGTTTTTTCTAAATGTTCATTAATACACAAAAATTTCAAATTTATCAAACATAAAAAAAAATCAGTTTAAACGTAAGTTTCATAATGCAGAATTGTAGCTGTTAAACTGAATTTTTTTTATGTTTGATAAATTTGAAATTTTGGTGCTTTTACAGATATTTAGAAAAAAATTACTTGTGACCATTCTGTAATGAACCTGAAGATGCAAATTTAGAAAATGTTGTAATAAATTTAAAATCAAAATAACATCAATCCTGGTTTCACTTTAATGTGAGTTGACGCAATAGGTTCAGTATTCCAATTATACAGAATATATCAGGAATTTTTCAGGAATATGTCTTTTTTAAAAATTATTTTTTGTACATTGTATTCTTAAAAAAAACAACTTACATACCCTTTAGGTTTTGAATGAATATGACAAATTTTTCAACTGTACTTATGTAACAAATGTATTAAAATTCATGCCAATTTCTTGGAATTTAATAAACCATGATTATTTAAATGAGTATTCTAATTAAAGAGAGATTAGAAGATAAAGCAATAAATAATTGATGTGCGGTAAAAGCTCCTTTAACTGTATTCCTATAGATTTTCTAGTTTTATTTTTATGCTTCATCTATACTAACAAAAATGAATTCAAGGACATATACCGACCTCAATATTATAAAAAGTAGTGTATGAACAGATACGACATTCTTACAGGCTCTTCTTCAGGAATTTTGCAGTGTCCTTGCAAAGTTTGGTAAAGAATACAATGCATGTTAATACAATGCAGAAGTGAAAAATAAATAATTTAAATATGTTTGTGGATGCACCATGATGATTATTTTTTCGCCTCTCCCTAAAAACACATGGTTCCCTAATGTATGTCACCCCATGCCAATAGCAATAAGGCAGAACTGGTTTCTAATTGATTGGCTCCTGATATATTCCACCAGAAGCCAATAGTGGTGCAGCAAAACTGATACCTAATAGTTTTGCTAGAGGCCAGTAGCAGTGCATAAGAAAAAAAAAATTATTCTAATTGCAAGGTACCATAAAATAATATGAAAGAAAATTGTACTATTTTATTAAAATTTGAACAAATTGCATTACAGTTAATAATTTTAAAACACTGTGGTTTATATAAAAATTTTTCTTTTTCCTCTTTCACAAGGATGGAATGTGAAGAAAACTCAAGCAACTGGCTGGGTATTTTGCTAGTAATTTCTACGCTTCAAGTAATGTTTAGATATGTGGTTGCTATAGGATAAATAGACTGGCTCATTGCCAAAATATGAATTTGTGTCAATGTATGCTGCTTACACTGTCAAGCCGTTTACAATTACATTCGTTAAAAAGTTATTACCAGAGTACTCAGCAATGTAGTTTCTGTACAAAAATATTATAATTTTAGAAGTCCTGAGGCTATAGATATAAGGGAGGCATAATTATTACATTAAAAGTCAGCATTTTTCATACAAAGAATCCTTATCAAAATTATGTAATTCTCTATGCAACAAACTCAAAGAAGATTATTGCAAGTATGTTTTTAACAACTGAATTTTTTGTTAGGATTTGAATATAAGCATATAATACGTTACACATCAGGAAAGCTTGTGCCACTAATATTTTCTTCTGGAGTGAAAAGTATTAGGTATTTTCCAGACATACTGTGTAAGCAATTTTAATATTTCATTTTCTTTCATTTATTTTTTCAGAAAGAATTCTTAAAACTGTGAGAAAGCAACAATCCATAATGCCTTTCAGCATGAGCAGTTTGCGTGCATTGTAGCTGATAACTGACTGTTCATTGTGATGGTGTTGTTCAATTTCTTGAAAATTATTTAATTTTTAGGGAACTCTATGTATGTGCCAAACCATTAAAAGAATTAGAAAATATTTATAGCCAAGAAAAATTCTGATTTAAAATATTAAAGCTTTAATCGAGAACTATGACACATTTGTAAGAGTAACTTGGTTTATAACTAGTCATGATAAGAGTTTTAGTCAAGATTTTAGTCATGTTAAGAGAGGTAAAAAGAATGAGAGCCATTGTATTCTTGCTGTTACAACAATTTATTTTAGACGGGTGCATCACCTGTGGCTGATAGCAGTATTGTTGCTATGGCAATACTATGCTCACAAGGCATTGGCAGATAATACACACATAAGACATGTAATATATATAGACAACAAACATAAATACAGTCAACATATAAGAATCAATAATACAGACAATGAATAGATAATCATACAGACAAAAATATTGAACTACATTCACTATGCTTTTACATACATTTGTTTCAATAATTGCCATGATAAATCACCATTAAAAAAGAGAACATTGGAAAGCAATATCACATGAACATTAATATTTTCAGTCACTGGTGTGCATATATCTGGACAAATAACAGAAGATACATTTGCATTTCACTTCAAGTAAATAATTTTTGTGTGAGAGAGCAAGTTTATTTTATTGAAGTTAGAATAAGACCAATAAGTTAGAAAAGAAATGCTATCTCTTAGCAGGAAATATAAAACAATTTTATAAAACTTTTATGTATTCTATTCTATGTATCAAGTTACAATTTTTTTCGGAGTGGGCAAAAAAATTAATTGTAAATAAAATTATTAACTATCTAATTCAGTTACAAAAATTAACTTAAGTTTAGAACAAACTTATTTTTATACAAACAGCCTGCCATAAAAAATATATTTTAAATGCTTTGCTTCCTTATAGCTTAAAAATTAGTCCTGAGCATCATAAAAAGCCTAGTTTTTCATGATAATTCTTTCTCAAAAACTATCTTTCAATAATACCATATCCCAATTCATTTAGTTAAAAAGCTATATTACACTTCTTAATTTCCATCACTTTCTAAAATATGTCCAGAAAAAGTGCCAATATTCATTTACATGCCACAATAAATCTTAGTGCTAGGACAGTTATGAAAAAATATTTTTCCAGCATCACAGTAACTGATATATTCTACAAAATTATTACCTAATATACACATTAATTGCTACCAACTTTCCTAATTCACAAATGTGAATAGTTCAATTGGCCAAGGATGTAGAGTCCATTTCTTCTCAATGACAACATAAATCACAATAACATGATACATTCTAAAATTTTTAGTGGCATTTTAAGGATTTCTTATTAACAACACTGTAAAGTTACATTTAAAGTACTTGTGCAATTCTGGAAGAAGAAAAAATGACTTACAAAAGAAGACAATCATTTAAACTACTGAAGGTTTGTTTTTTACATTTTGAGATATACAACATTGTGAAAAGGTAGCACGTAATGCAGATAATAATCAGAATGGTGTATACTTGTGTATAATAGTCCTTAAATAAAGCACAACAAATTACATATTACATCAAAGTTTAAAATCACTAAAAAGATGGACTCCAGTTACCTATTTATTATATGGCACATCGATAGTTTACAGATTAAGAGAGTTGAAAAACAAGAATTTATGACAGTCAGTGACATGATATGTTATATATTACATACTACTATCTTGCTTCTTTCTGTCTGTGAAAGCAAGTCAAGATTTTTCTACATTTCTTGGATCTGATCATAGTTGATGTATACCTCAATAGCGTATACCATCATTAAAATGGAAACTGAATTAGGCAATCATTCCCTTAAAGACACACTTACATTTTTGTGGCCTGCTTTTGCCTCCATAAATATCTATTCTACTTTATAAGTATTTTACAGCATCAGATACATACATTTAAGCAATGGAAATGGGTAATGGCCATTTGAATGCTGATCCTATCATTATATCTAATAAAGAACTATCAAATATTTATCACAACTTCAGACATTAAAAATGACTTTCTTTTTGCTTATTTGCACAGATCTTAATTATATATCACACATTTATTGTTCAGAAGCTTACAAAAGTTTATATATTTAAATAAGTGCCAATGTTTCATTCGTATCATTCAACCATAGAATTCACAACAACACATGAATAAAAATATTACTTTACATTTAAAATAAATTAGCTAATGTACATTAATTTTTTTCTTTTTCTACACAATAATGAGAGATGAAATGTTACATATATTTAAAATATTATTTACACCATAAAATCTCCAATTAACATTGTAATTACAACAATACATACATACATACATACAGTACTAAACAACAAGGCAAAAAATAGTCATTAATATTTCAGCAATCACTGGATTTAAATAGTCTTAAAATCAGTTTCATTACAATATAAATTTTACTACACATAAATAATTCATGTTTCTATTCTTTGCAATGATAATATGTGGAATATATTTCTAGAAGTTTAAAGAATATATGTACAGAAACTGAAATTCATGATTGTTTTTCATTGAATCCAGAATTTACTCAGTAACAGGATCATAAGTTCATAAATATTTAATAGAAGGATCTAAAAAAAATAAATGTTCTATCATTAATTTCTATGAATATTAATGAATAACCTGGAATTTAATTGCAATTTTCAGATTTCCAGGAGGAGGAAAATGGCTTCAATACATTTATACAAAATAGTTTTCTTTAACTTTACAATTACACAGGTAGAGGTAACTAAAAACCTTAAAAATATTTTACACACTTGGTTTAAATGCAGTGACTAGATTTTTAAAACCAACTGTGGATACATACTTAAAATATATATAAATTGGTTTTGATGATCATGCAGCAGTATTACTAATAAGCAGCACCAGGGTATTGGAATACTGAGGATATCATTCTAAAACAATGAACACACATTCTATCTTTTGCTTTAATTCTTTGTTGGTGTCGTCAAAAATGAAGAATTAAGCACAGAAAATTAACTGAAAGTACTATTGCACATTAGCCCTTAGGACAGGATAAGATTATCAAGATGAATAAATACATACCTGGATCACAGTTAATACCCATGTTAGCAACATCCCAACAATATTATTACAGGTATTACTTTTAACCATCTAGCCTATGATTATTTCACGTTGTCATGTTCAATAGACATTAAACAAGAAAATATTGTGTATAATTGGGTCTCTGTATCAATATTTAAAGCAAATCTACAGATATGTAATGTAAGAACACTCCATTTCTAATATAAACACCATTTTAGAGACTCAGAATTCAGTTGGTAATCATTCTGAATCAAGTCTCTCACTACTGAATTCGTAATGTATTTGTGGCAGATCACAGTCAATGAACGACGGATTCCAAAAGTATTAATGAAGTATACAGGTACACAATAATAAGAATTATACAATCATTAATGGTCTATTGAATATTCATACATGGATATATATTAGAGAATAATGAACATTCACTGCATTTTGTTTGCAATACAATTAGTGATTTATCTAACATACAAGTTCAAATATGAATCTCAAAACTATATTCATATATAGTTTTGTTTTATGATGGCCTATATTTATTTATGCACATGTAACCAACCTTATCACCATATTGCTGTGACTAGCAATATGTAATTACTATTAAGTAGACATTTTCAGAAGAAAATCTTGTGACACTCTCCCAGGAATTTAAATTACTACTTACTTCTTATTTCTTACTATTAACATTATACACTCATATCTCAGTAAGTATTTACTGTCATTTATAAATTTATATCTAGATATTCACTAAATACTAATAAAGCTAAAGGGGTAGTCTAAAGGGAAACAGTACTACAGAATATATTACTGGTCAGTAAGAAATGTCTTGTATTTCCTCAAGAAATGTTATATTTCTCTCTCTGAAACAGAATTCTTTACCATTCTTAAAATTTTGTTTAATGGGTTTTTAATTTTTAGAGTGATATTTAGGTAAATGGTATAAGAGGAGGATTATACAAGTTTAATACATTTGTTTTTTTGGCAGAGAAATTAAAATATAAACAATAAAAGATAAATTATTTCTTCATTAAAAAAATGAATGAACACTGAAAAAACAATGAATGAACCTATTAATATTTTGTCAATCCATACGAGAACATCAAGCGGAAACAAAAAAACAATTCGAGCTCCATTGGCAATCCCGACTGAGAGACAGTTGAATTTTAAATTGGAATCCAATGAACAATGAGAGGGGAAGGAGAGAATTTTAAATAAAAAAGAAAAAGGTATATGATGAACTCCTCAAGCTGTATATGTGTATATGTAAATTGTACATTTGTCACAACCTTGTAAATTTGTCTTTCTAAAGTTAGTATAGTGTAGTACAGTATGTATAGATATTTGAGGATGGGAATGTGTCAATCTCTTGAAATATCATATTGTATAAATATACAATTATAATAAAGATGTCGTGCCTAATCAAAGAAAAAATTATTATTAGTAATTAACAACAAAATTGAGTGTAAAATTTAATTTTTCAATTTTGATTTCATGCACTGTCAAAGATATGTCATCAGACAGCATTTCAAGATTGAGCAAGAACATAAAAGATAAAATAAATGAAGATGATAAATAAAAGAAAACACACACACACAAATATTCAAAGAATTGTTACATTATAGGAGAGATTGGCATTTAAGTTGTTATTTTAGATTCTAAACGAAATACATGAAGAAGTTGACAGATGATTTTAAATGTGAATGCATAAAAGCTGCAATGAGTTGAAGAGGGATGGGAAAAAATGCAAGACAAAACAAAGCAAAATGATTTATAAACAGTGTTATTGGGCTGATGATGTACATATTAATAAAATGTATTACACATTTAATTTATCATAAACTTTTTAGTTTTAAATTTACTAAACCTTGTAATTATAACTATTAAAAAAAATCGATGCATTTCAAGATAATTAATTAAAATAAAAAAAGGTTTTCTCTATTAACTTTTTTCAGTTTAATATTGTGAAGGGTGATAAAAGAGGATTCTTTATATAGAGCAATCAATAAAATAATGACTAAAAGTATTTCTTGAATACAGCTGCTGCAATCATATTCATGTGATTAAGATTCTACATTATTGACACAAGTGATTGATGTGGGTAAAGAAATTATCAAAAGTTTAAATTGATTTTATTCTCGTGAAATAAAAAGCATTAACTAAACAAAACATATTTTACCAGATGCGAATAGTAATTAAATGTGTGAATAAGAATTCTTCATAAATTAATTTTCTGGAGTTAGTGTTCAAAGTGAAAATTCCTGAACTTTCACTTTCTATGTGATGATTCATTTGAAGTTGTTTCTGACTTCCCAGTAATAGAAAACTGCATTCTGTGTTGTAAGTAAGGAATGCTACTTTCTTGATGTCAGTTGTATGTCAATGATGATTTCACAGAGAAAACCATTGCTATACATATTAAATTAATATTCAATACAATACAAGCTGTACAATTTAAAACTGATAGACAGTTAGGAGTTCTACAGCTAAAACAGTAATAACCCAATAGGAGCGCATTAATACAGATATATTATAAAAGAGCACCTTTTGCTCTTCATCCTACTTCATTTCATTAAACTTATAACAAAAAAAATTATAAACCAAACTCAAAATTAAGTAGAAATTACGACATTAATTTACTTCCATAAGCATTGGCATAAGCAGCAAAGATAACTGAACATTTTATGTTGTAGATTTTGAACTGCCATCAAATTATATTTTCTATGCAATCATTGCATGTTCACAAGAATGGATGAAAATATTACTAATTTTG
This sequence comes from Acheta domesticus, assembly GCA_031308135.1. NCBI lineage: Eukaryota > Metazoa > Arthropoda > Insecta > Orthoptera > Gryllidae > Acheta > Acheta domesticus. The sequence goes on along the minus strand of JAHLJT010008446.1, from coordinate 241,921,213 downwards.
AAGATGTGTAGGCCTAGACATTTTGGCAATGACAGCAAATCATAGGTGCTCTCTTTCTCAATATCTACATTTGTATTACTTAATATAGTACCAATGTACTTCTATGTAGCACAGTGAACAACAAATCTACCAGGACAGTTATAATACATACTATGTAAGCAATGACAACTTCTGAATTATCTGAACACAAATGTTACAGTTGCTGCTAAACTTACTGTAACTGGCCCACGTATGTTCTCCAGTTTTCTTTTGCTTTTTTTAAAATTACCACACAATGAAATCTAAAAGAAGTTTTTGGTCAAATCTTCCTGCTTCCTTTCTTCCGAAGGAAACATTTTCTGATATTGTAAAGTTATACACATGACATGTTAATCCATGAACAATAACAATAGTTAGCAAATAGTTTTAATGTTTAAAAGATTTTTAAGAATAGCATATGCTATAGGAAAATAAATTAAAGAGGAATATGAACTGGTGAATAATTGTGAACTTTTTTTTTTATATTGTCCTTCTCCAAATATGCAGTCTTTATCACTTCAGATTTTCTGTACTATAAAAAAAATATAGTATACTTTGCAGAATGTGGTAACACTTGATTTGTTAAGTCAGAAGTAGGTAAGAAAGAAAAAAACATTAACCGATCTCTCTTATAATTTAAATATATCAAAATATTTCACAATTAGATCTCATTCTTTATTTTTGTTTGTGAAAAAATTCTCAAAAGTATCCTTAGATACACAGCCAAAAAAAACCTCTAGAACTGATAAGCAGTTTAAATGTGAAAATATAATATTTATTAGTGTACATTCTCAAAATATTTTCTGACAGTTTTACAATTTGCAAATGAATACTCGTACAAATAAAACTGCTTGTATAAGGGTGACTAGATTCAAGACAACAGAATCACAGATCAGTTGCTCACTGTCTCGTATGTTTTTGAAAGTGCATTGGATTTAAAATTATGTTAAGGCTGGAAGAAAAATTCAAGTTATCAACATTTAAATTAATTTATGAAAATAAAATTATTTGTGGAGAGGGGATTGCTATTTTTAATTAGAATATTATTACGAAGAGCATAATGTGCGGTACATGTACAGTACATGTTAAAATGTATTAATTCAGAATTCGTCATGTAGTTGCCTGATTTTTGGAGAAACTTCGTTGTTGTTCAATGAAGAAAAGCAGACAAAAATTCTACTGAATTACAGGTTAGCGTCTGAGATTTGGGGATTCGAGTATTTAAAAAAATTGTTCAACAGAACAAAATACTCTACAATCAATAAAAATATAATACAAATAATATACACTAATGGGGCCGACATCATGTTGAACAATGCGACGTTCTGTAAAAGAACGTTCACGATCGACTCGACACTCAAGCACGCGTTTCGAATACCAGCTTATAGAGCTTAAGCATGGAATTTCTTAGCAGTCAGTAGTAAATTGCCATTTAGGACAACTTTTTTCTTTTCTTTTGAGCAGTTGCCATGTCTGAAAAGTCGGCTGACAGACGGCGATAGCTAGTGACAGACAGCCGTCCGTCCCTGCCGTCAAAACGAAGTGTCTGGCAGCAGTTCGCTCATGCGTCCGGCCCGCGACGCTGATGTACTTGCGTTCCTTCGCAGGTCGATGCGTTGTTCCTCGATGTCTTCGGAACGCGCGCCAGCGACGGCGTGTGTCGCTCCCTTCGCCGGCGAGTGGCTTACATGTCCGCAGCCGTCTCCTCGGCGGTCTCGCCCTCGTCCGCCATTTCGCGCATCGACCCCGCCAATGCTGATCTGGCAGTGCGCAAAAGCCTTGGGACCCGTTCCGCCCCCTTTATTGCCAACATCACGAAAACAAAATAGCGCCTCTGAACGCATGAAATTCCCCGATTGACATGTAGGATTTCTTATTTTCACCCCAATAAAAAATGTGATCGTTTCGATAACGTTATTTTTCTTTGTATACATGAACGAATTTCCAACTTTCTTTATTCTCGTTAAGGATTTTAAGCCAGGCAAACAGAACTGCGTTGTTCATTTGCAGGTTTGCAGTTTTCGGTTCCCAAGAATTGTCACAGTTTATCGATTTATCTCACAGGCTGACCGTCAATGAAAGGGATTCAGGGGATTGCGCTATTCACATATCAGCATTCAAATGGAGTGGATATGACATATGAAACATAATTTGCTTCCTCGCAATCGAATATTTTATTCCTTTTTTACGTTAATACCTCACTATCGTTATCCCCATCATCACAATCATAAGTCACTCATACATTTCACTCGCCAGATAAGGTATTCTGTGTAAGCGTTAAACAACAGGGATATGAATTGTATCAAAGGTAATATAAGGAGTGCTTTGAAAGTCTATTAATAAATAATTTAGTCGAGCACCGCGAATCGCTGTTGTAATAAATAATTTAGTCGAGCACCACGAATCGCTGTTGAAACGGTTTAGGCACCCGCTTCACGTTTGGTGTTCCACACTTCGTATGGCAGTGACCCCTGCAATTGTAAGGCGACATTAATATAATTGGGACACAGGAGAAGAAAGTGGATAAGAAGTATAAGAGAAAGGGGGAGAGGAAGAAGAGAGGAGAGAGGATGTGAGAGAAGGAAGAAGAAGAAGAAGAAAAGATGAGAGGGGAGTGGAGAGGAAGAAGGGAGGAGAGAGGATGGAAGAAGAAGAAGAAGAAGAAGAAGAAGAAGAAGAAGAAGAAGAAGAAGAAAAGGAGAGAGAAAACCAGGGGTTTTGACTTATCTCAATAATGTGTTCTGTATTTACTTACGGAATCCTGTGCTTTGAATATCCTTATTTATTGCTTACGAAGAGCGGACCTTGGCAACTACTTAAAAAAAACAACACGAACCGCAGGGAGAGCAATGGGTTTATCTCTTTGGGAATTTTCCAGAGCAGAGTGGTACTATTTATTGAAAAAAACTGGTGATAAACGTGATAAGCTACAATAAACGCGGTAAAATACAATACTCTTAATTCATAGTCCATATTACAAAAATATCAATGTAAAGGAAATAATGACCGCCTGAGAAAAGAAACAAATGGGTAAAATCATAGCAATAAAACTAAATAATTTCTCTCTGATTTGCGAACGGAAGATTTGAAAATCTTACTTGTTTATGTTTCATAAGATAAATATTCAATTGATTATACTCTGCAGATGAATCACAAATATGTCGCTCAATTAACTTCAATTAATGACATTTTTTGAGAAAATATGAATCAGTTATTTTTAAAATTCCGTAAGTCACTTTCTCTTGCGTTTTCGATTTTTATGAGAAAATAGAAGCTGCAGGATAGATGCATCGTCCCATTGTAAATCCCGGAAATCAGACGAATAAAATGGCCGTGAGGACAGTGCAAAGTTTGGTTTGGTTTTGAAACTGTAAGTCATTGACTTGCAGGGTATGTACGAGGGTGAGCCAAATGAAAACCGTATTTATTTTTTAAAATACTATTATTGTACTGTGATATACCAATTATTCAGGAAAAGAGTAGACGATTGCATGTGGTTGCTAGGGAGCCGAAAAAAACAGGAGGAGGTAGAAAGTTTTGTTTGTTTGGACGAGTGATAGTTGAAACCAAAATGTTATGCGAAGTTGTAGTCGTTTACGGAAATAAAAATAGAATTGCTGAGCGTAGTGCAACCTGAAAGTAATTTAATTTATTTAGGTGCAGCGCCCGCCAAGATCGGTCAAGGAATACTTAAGTTTATGGAGAAAACCAGTGAAGAGAGAAGTTGAATTGTGATCCAGAAGTGACAAAACGCCTGCAAACAACGAGCAACTCCACAGCAATCAATAGCCAAAAACTTTCAGATGTTTCTCGTCCCCCGTACGGCGGGCGGATCGGGTTGCCCAGGCAGATGAAATGGCAAGCAAATGGTAGATTTGACATTCAGTAGAGAAGGAGATTTTGTTACAGTACACTCATGGTACAAAACTGGATCACTTTTCGCGACATAGTCTCCCCGACGTGCAATGCATGTCAGCCGGCGCTTCCAAAGTGCCTGAATTCCTGCAGAAAAATATGTTTCTGGAGACGGCGCAACCACTCGTGCACCACGTGGCGTACCTCATCATCCGAATGGAACTTCTTCCTGCCCATTGTTTCTTTAAGGTGCCCAAACATGTGGAAATCGTTCAAGGAGAGATCGGGCGAGTAAGGTGGATGTGGGAGCATTTAAATCTCAGGTCAGACCCAGGTTTCGTCCCCGGTGACGATTCGTCCAAGGAAGGCATTACTGTCACGTTCAACGCGCCGCAAAAGTTCTTCACACGCATCAACACGTGGCTGTTTCAATTCCGAGGTCAGTGTTGTCGGACCACCCATCTTGCAGACACCTTATGAAACTGGAGCACATCATGCACAGTGTGATGTGCTGAACTATGACGAATGTGTACAGCTTTTGCAATGTCGTCTAGTCACTCGGGCGGTTGTCCATCAAGATTGCTTCAACGGCTGCAATGGTCTCTGGAATCACAAGGCGATGTGCCTGGCCTGGGCGCGGAGCGTTGGCCACGGATGTCTCACCCATTTGCTAACTTCCAACACTATTCGTACACTTGCTGTCTTGCATCTGGTACACTATTGCAAACATACCTATCAACTTACAGGACACTAGCGCTATATTTGGATTTTTTATCATACACTTTCACGGTTTTCAGTTGACTCACCCTCGTTTGGGTGTGTGTGTGTGTATATATATATTGTGTGTGTGTGTGTTTCTGTGCGTGTGTATACAGTGTGTGTGACTGGGATATTACTGACATATTGTTAAAAAGGATATTCCATACGGAAATATTCCTATGTACTATCGTAGAAACGCATATTTCAAGAAACTGCGTCTGTCATATGAATCATGTTTGATGTAGATGCACATTGTCATTTCACATAATATTGTAATACATGTTCAAATTACAAACTGAACTTGTAATATGTATTTATTTACAAGTTTAGGTAAGTTACATAGTTTAGGTTACTGATTAGTTGTTGAAAAACATCTCATAAACTTTTAAATTAGTCCAGCGACTATTGCACCATTGATACAAGTAAATTACACGTCTCCATGGTATTCCCAATCCAGATTTATGTATCAGAAATTAACTGGTGGGTCCTAAAACAGCACATACCTTCTCGCAATATTACAATATTATCGTTATGTACGACGGGAACGCCCATTTTTTTCCATTAATTTCCAACAGAAATTACGCGAAAACTACTATTAAAAAAATTGTACATAACCTTTTCTAAAGAGATAATTTTGTACAATAGACTTTGAGGCAAAAATCTCAATCTTCAATTTTGTAGTTTTGAAATTCTTTTTTTCGAATTTTCGAAACATCGGGATTTCAACGAAGATGATTCCTGCATCATTCTATCAAACCCCCTTCGCACTATTCAAAAACAAAATTTAATGAAAAAATTGGGAGCATTTTTTTTATTTTAAAAATGTCCGAGGGGCTTCACGTCATGTTCCCCCCTAAAATTAAAATACCGGTTTCAATTCCAAGGTCAATGACATCAGTCAGAACGATTGGGAAATATCAATTTTTGAGAAAATCGGCTGAACGGTTTATGCCCTAGCGTTGTGCACAGGTGGAGAGGCAGACGTATTTAAAAAAACACTTTTTTGGTATCAGGGGACCCCAAAAAGGGGGAGTCCTTTGAAATCTGGAAATCGATTTTCCGCAGCATTACATAAATTTCTCTGTCGGTATGTCTATAGATCTGTCTGTCTATCGGTCCTGTCTGTCTGTCTGTCTATCGGTCTGTCTGTCTGTCTGTTCTCACTTCTCCCCATAGTCTGTCACTTCTCCCCATAGCTCGTCACAAGCAGTTTTTTAACTGTTTTTGACGTAAATAAATAAATAAATCGGTCTGTCTGTCTATCGGTCTGTCTGTCTGTCTATCGGTCTGTCTGTCTATCGGTCTGTCCTGTCTATCGGTCTGTCTGTCTGTCTATCGGTCTGTCTGTCTGTCTATCGGTCTGTCTGTCTGTCTATCGGTCTGTCTGTCTGTCTATCGGTTCTGTCTGTCTGTCTATCGGTCTGTCTGTCTGTCTATCGGTCTGTCTGTCTGTCTATCGGTCTGTCTGTCTGTCTATCGGTCTGTCTGTCTGTCTATCGGTCGGTCTGTCTGTCTATCGGTCCTGTCTGTCTGTCTATCGGTCTGTCTGTCTGTCTATCGGTCTGTCTGTCTGTCTATCGGTCTGTCTGTCTGTCTATCGGTCTGTCTGTCTGTCTATCGGTCTGTCTGTCCTGTCTAATCGGTCTGTCCTGTATGTCTATCGGTCTGTCTGTCTGTCTATCGGTCTGTCTGTCTGTCTATCGGTCTGTCTGTCCTGTCTATCGGTCTGTCTGTCTGTCTATCGGTCTGTCTGTCCTGTCTATCGGTCCTGTCTGTCTATCGTCTGTCTGTCTGTCTATCGGTCTGCCTGTCTGTCTATCGGTCCTGCCTGTCTGTCTATCGGTCTGTCTGTCTGTCTATCGGTCTGGTCTGTCTATCGGTCTGTCTGTCTGTCTATCGGTCCTGTCGTCTGTCTATCGGTCTGTCGTCTGTCTATCGGTCTGTCGTCTGTCTATCGGTCTGTCGTCTGTCTATCGGTCTGTCGTCTGTCTATCGGTCTGTCGTGTGTCTATCGGGTCTGTCGTCTGTCTATCGTCTGTCGTCTGTCTATCGGTCTGTCGTCTGTCTATCGGTCTGTCGTCTGTCTATCGGTCTGTCGTCTGTCTATCGGTCTGTCGTGTGTCTATCGGTCTGTCGTGTGTCCTATCGGTCTGTCGTGTGTCTATCGGTCTGTCGTGTGTCTATCGGTCTGTCTGTCTATCGGTCTGTGTGTCTATCGGTCTGTCGTCTGTCTATCGGTCTGTCTGTCTATCGGTCTGTCTATCGCTCTGTCCTGTCTATCGGTCTGTCTGTCTATCGGTCTGTCTGTCTATCGGTCTGTCTGTCTATCGGTCTGTCGGTCTGGTCGGTCTGTCCGTCCGTCCGACAGACAGACAGACAGACCGACACACAGACCGACACGACAGACCGACAGACAGACCGACAGACAGACCGACAGACAGACCGTCTGTCTGTCGGTCGGTCGGGTTGTCTGCCTGTCTGTCCTATCTGTCTGACTCGGTCGGTCGGTCGGTCGGTTGGTCGGTCGGTCGGTCGGTCGTCGGTCGGTTCGGTCGGTCGGTCGGTCGGTCGATCGATCGGTCGGTCGGTCGGTCGGTCGATCGGTCTGTCTGTCTATCTCGGTGGGTCGGTTTCTCAAAAATGGTTCCAAGTTTTTCTTTCCATACACGTATGCAGTATATACGTATTATATGGAAAGTTATGTAATGCTGCGGAAAATCGATTTCGAGATTTCAACGGAAATATACGTTTTGGGGTCCCCTGATTACGAAAAGATGGTTTCTTTTCAAAACCTCCGTCCGTCTGTCCGTCTGTATGACTGTCAGTCTGTGAACAACCGTAGCCCCGAAACCATAAGTACGATTTCTTTCAATATGAATATTCCGCAGCCGATCTGGTTCCACTCGAGACGCCGCGATTGTTGAAAAATATTCTTCAAAATTTGGGGGTACTTTATATGAAGCCCCCCGGACATTTTCAAAAATTTTCTCATAATGGCTCCAAATTTTAAGGATAAAATAAAATACACTTGTGAAGGTGGCATAGGTCCCATTTTCACGGTTAACTCTGAATTTCGAAAATTCAAATGTTTTGAGGTTTTTTCGGGTGTCTTCCTATAACTACAAAATTGAAGATAGAGATTTGTCCTTCAAATAAAATTTGTTGTTTAAAGAGAGTTTCTTTCATTAAGGTCCTGTACATGGTTTTGAAAATTTTAGTAGTTTTTGCGCAGTATTGCATGCAAATATATGCAATTAAAAAAAAAATTACAAAAACCAATTTTCTCAAAAACGGCTCCAAATGTTTTCTTTAAACATTTTGTAGGGATAGTGCTAAAATGTGCTTTATGAGATGACATTAACGTCACATTGATGTTCTTTCGTTTTTTCAAAAATTACATAAATGTAATGATTGTAAATTTAATTTTGATATTTTCATTCGAAAGAATTTGTTCACATTATTATATTTATGAGTACATATGCTTTAAATAATGTCAAATAAAGTTTCTCGAAAAGTTGAGTAGTTTTCTGTGAAAACTAGCTCAAATTCTACATTTTCAGAGACGCTAAAACGCCATTTTCTCATAAATGGCTCCAAATTTATTCTTCAAAAGTTTTCGAACGGATAGCGCTAATTACACTCTAATATGACAGAAGGTTTATTTTAGGGTATTTTTTTGTTTTTGCAAAAATTACTCATGTAATTTTTGATAGATCTCTCACGTCTTTAATATGCACATTACTAGCAATTTGTAAACAGTATGTTATTTGTGAGTTAACGTACTTCAGATTACTTCAAATATTGTTTTTCGAAAACTCATACATTTTCTGTGAAAAAGATCTTCAAATTTCGCATTTTTAGTTGCGCTTAAACGCCATTTTCTTAAAAACGGCTCGAAATTAGTCAAAGAAAAATTCCCATTTAGGTCGAGGTTTTAGTGTTCTTTAATATTCTAAAATTAGTATTTCGTTCTACCACTAGGAAAGCGAAAAATTAAGAAAATGGTCAAAAATAATGATAGTGTGGGCGGCGATAGATGGCAGCTGGAACGAGTATGTTAGCAATTACTGAATAAACTAGCCCAGACCCAAGGGACTAGAAAACTAATAAGGGAAAGTCTGTGCCATTCTGTAGCACCACTGGTTTCTTTAAATTTCTTGCAAGAATGGAGTAAACTATACTTATAAAGGCGGCATAGGTTCAATTTTTATTGTGATCTCTGAATTTTCGAAGATTACGAATGTTTGGATTTTTTCGGATCTTTCCATAACTACAAAATTTAAGATATTTTTTCTTCAAGTAAAATTTTTTCTCCAAAGTTTGTGCTTTCATTAAGGTCATGCACATTTTTTTGAACACTTGAGTAGTTTTCGCGCGATATTGCGTGAAATATGTGCAATGTTAAAAAGTAATAACACAAACACGATATACTCGAAAATTGCTATAGATTTTTTTCTTTAAATATTTGGTAGGGATAGTTTTGCATGTACTCTGTAAGATGACATAAATGTCTTATTGCACTATTGTTTTGTTTCTTTTTCAAAAATTACAAAAATATATTTTTTACTCATCTCTCTGGTCGTTAATATTTACATTAGCGGCAATTTGTTGACATTATTTTATTTGGGAGTACATGTGCTTTAAATAATATCAAAAAATGGTTTCTCGAAACTCAACAGTTTCCTGAGAAAATAAACTCAAAATTCTGCATTTTCAGAAACTCTCAAACGCCATTTTCTCAAAAATTGCTCAAATTTGTTTCTTCGAAGTTTTCCGCTGGATAGTGCTAATATCACTGTTTAATGTGGAAAAAATGATTTTGCTGTATAATTTTGTTTTTTTCAAAAGTTGCATAAATATTTTTTCTAATACCTCTCATGTCGTTAATATGGACATTCCCGGCGATTTGTAAACGCTATTGCATTTGTGAGTTACAGTGTCTCAAATTACTTCAAATGAAGGTTTTAGAAAACTCGAAAGATTCCTGTGAAAAAGAGTATCAAATTTCGCATTGACAGTAACGCATATACGCCATTTTCTTAAAACCGGCTCCAATTTTTTCTACGAAAATTGCCATTTAGGACGAGGTTTTACTCTTCTTTAATATTCTTAAAGTAATATTTCGGTTCTACTATTGGGAAACTTAAAATTGAGAAATGACAAAAAAATGTACTTTTGGCAGCAATAGATGGCAGCTGGTAAGAGTTTGTGACAAGTCCGAATAGCCAGTCCAGACCAAATAAATTGAAAGCTAATACGAGAAAGTTTGCCATTCTGTTGTGTCACAAGTTATCATTTTAAAATATCTTTAGGAACTGAACAGTTTCTTACTTATATGCAGAGACGCATGCAGAATTTGTCTCTGGGGGAGGACTAATGATAGTGTCCAGTTATACAGAATTTTTCATTTCAGCTGAATATAGATGTACTTTTATTTTTGTCTTGTAGTTAATATTTATAAGGTAAACAATTGATATATTGAATAATTTCCTCAGTTCAGAAATTAAAAAAGCCAAATATTTTTAATTTCTTCTATACGTACGTATATATACGGAGTTATATATGTAGTATAGGGAAAGTTATGTAATGCTGCGAGATTTCAAAGAAAGTACACGTTTTGGGGTCCCCCAATACCGAAAAAGTGGTTCTTTTCAAAACGTCCGTCAGTCTGTTAACAATTACAACTTCTAAACCGATTTCTTCCAATATGAATACTCCCCGGTCGATCTGGTTACACTGGAGCGCCGCAATTTGAAAAACATTCTTTAAATTTGGTGGTACTTTACATGAAGCTCCCGGACATTTTCAAAATTTTCTCAAAAAACGGCTCCAATTTCTTTCTTTAAATTTCTTGTAAGAATAGAGTAAAATACACTTATTAAGATGGCATAGGTACATTTTGTGAAACATTTTAGAAGTTTTCGGCGCAATATTGCGTGCAATATATGCAATTTTCAAAAATTACAAAAACAAGATTTTCTGAAAAACGACTCCAAATTTTACTTACATTAGCGGCAATTTGTTCACGTTATTATTTTTATGAGTACATCTGCTTTAAATAATGTCAAGTAATGTTCTCGAAAATATAACCGTTTTCTGTGAAAGCTAGATCAAAATTCCGCATTTTCAGAAAAATTTCAGACGCCATTTTCTCAAAGCGAGTTCTGTCATTAAGGCCATGTACGTTTTTTGGGAAATTTTAGTAGTTTTTGCGCAATATTGCGCGAAATATTTGCAAATTTAAAAAGTTACAAAAACAAAATTTTCTCAAAACGGCTCCAAATTTGTTCTTTAAACTTTTCGTAGGGATAGTGCTAAATGTACTCTATGAGATGACATAAACGCCATATTGCTCTATTCATTTGTGTTTTCAAAATTACAAAAATGTAATTTTTTTGACTTGATTCTCAAGTCGGTAATATTAACGGTGGCACCGATTTGTTCCAACATGTAGTCATTAATACAATAATGTCAGATGAAGTTTCTCGAAAACTCAAACGTTTTCTACGAAAACTAGGCCAAAATTCCGAATTTATAGAAACGCTCAAACGCCATTTTCTCATAAAATTTCTCACAAATTTTTTCTTCCAACTTGTTCGAATTGATAGTACTATATGCACTCTTAATGTGACGTTAAGTTCATTTTGGGGTATTTTTTGTTTCTTTTCAAAAATCACACAAATGTAATTTTTTGAAATTTCTTTCATACCGGTAATATGCACATTTCCAGCAATGTGTAAACACTATTGAATTTGTCAGATGTAAGTGCTCCCAATGATTTCCAATGAAGTTTTTCGAAAACTCAAAATTTTCTCTGAAAAGAGCGTCAAATTTTCGTATTTACAGTAGCGCTTAAACGTCATTTTCTTAAAATCGGCTTCAAATTTTTCAACGAAAATTGACATTTAGGACAAGGTTTTACTTGTTTTTTAATATTCTGAAAATAATATATCTGTTCTACTATAAGGAAACCTAAAAATTAATAAAAATGTCAAAAAATGTACTTTTGGCGGCGATAGTTGGCAGCTGTCAAGAGTAGTTGGAAGTCCGAATATCTAGCCAGACCAACGAAAAAGAAACTAATATGGGAAAGTCTGTTTCAATCCTGTAGCACTACTAGTTTTTCTTTTCTTATGGCAATGAATGGTCCTGTAAACAATGAAATTTTTCCATATTTTTCAACTTTTCTGCAGGTAGTTTTGCTTTTCACTAAGTGGACCTCCGAGGCCCGGTAGTCTGTTTTCCGTTAACCGATCGTTTAAACGCGTAAGAAATACATTCGTGTTGTTGGAATTTAGTCCTTGTCATTCCAGACATCGTTATTTACTTGCTAAGAGATACAAATCGTGAACACATAAATAAGGAATAAAGATTTGTTGGTGCAAATTCAAGGAACGGAATTACACTGAATGGCAAAATACACAATGGAAAAAGGGAAGATGAGCTTGTTGCGAAAGATGTAGCATCAAAAACGGTCAGGGAATTTGTACAGTCATTACTCACTGGTGTTTATAACTTTACAACTGATAACTTTTTTGAGTTTCTAAGTGTTCTAATGTGTAACTGTTTACGTCCATATTCCTGGGTGAATCTCTAATGGGAGTGGAAACCAACATTACGAGCTAACCGTGGAAATACCATAAGAACTGTGAGGTTATAACTAGAGGTAATTATGTTCTACAAGATTTAGACATCATGGAAATCTTGGTTGCATCATACAATACAAAACAACAATATTATCTATTTTCTTTGCACAATATATCAGGACCAAGACACAAGTAACGACCAAAAAGGAACCAATTATTCTTGCATATAACAAAAGAAAATTGGAGTTGACCTCATGGATCAAATGGTCGACAATACACATCATGAAGGCATACTCGTCAATGGGCAATGAGATTATTTTATAACAATATTGAAATTGCTGTTTTAAATGCGAACACTATCTTAAAAAAAATATTTAAGACGTGGGAATAGGCACCGTTAGAAGAATTATCCCTTGCTAACATGAAAACCTGAGTGAGAAACACAGTAAATGTTCAAGTCTTCGGGATTCACAGGAACACAAGTTTGGAAGTCCTTTAGATCATCTCCAAAGAATATATAAAGCTATGGCGAATATTTACGAATGTTAATATCGTAAAATTATTGTAAATTATTTCCATTGATGTCGTTACTTTCTTTCCAGGTGCTATTTATGCCTATTTATGCCTATTTTTGTATGCCTTATATGCGTTAAAAGTTTAAAATGCAAGTTTATTTATAATAAAAATAATTTTATTCATTATTCGTCATTACCGCCCCAATTTAGTGTTTTTATTCAGAACTCTTTCCTCTAAGTGGAAAGTCGCAAAATCCGAGCTCCGTGCATCGAAGTGTTAAAGAAACGTAAGAGTGTATTATTACTGTTCTCTTGTCTTACAGTTTGATTGGGAGTGACTGCGTCAACGTGCTCACTTCATTTTCTTACGAAATATTGCGCCTCTATTGCAACTTAATGAAACCACTACCTACGTGATCTGATTTAATCGTGCGTTGTCTCCGTTGTAATTATTGTTATTGTAGTAGAGTTGTCATTGATTATTCTAAATTTAATTTTGTGTTATTTCTTTGTAAATAAATGCTTAATAGGCTGTGATATTTGATACAGTGTTAAAAAGGGATATACAAATTCAGTTACATTCCTAATTGTTTTAGGTCATTTGGATGGAAAATGCGTATCAAAACCTACTGTATTAGGAAACAAATCTTTCACCATTGCGAAGTTCAGAAGCTTTTTAGATTAAACAAAGATGGAATGAATGTAATTTTGTTTTATTACTTTAATGTCTGGTGAATGATTAATCAGAAATCGAATCTGTAGGAAAAGTCGGAGACGTGATATACGGGTTGCATTGGGCATAGTGATTCGATTCTGTTATAAACGCTGTATCTGTTGAGATCATTTGGAACGCTCATCAGTGAAATGTAGTCGGCGGTATTGATTGAAAGTATCTTCGATTTTTCCTATGGATTTCTTAACTCATAAACAAGGAAATGCAAAACTAGTAATGTCTGGAGTAGTGCGTGGATTAATAGAAAGTAGACTATTCGTACAATATCCACACGCACACACATTTAAAAACAAAATAATATTTAGTTTACATCAAATGTACAAGCTTCTGTAAAAGAGAAAAACATACCCTTGTTGCGTAATTAAGGCTTAAAGAGTTGGTAGCTCGTACACTGGCAGACTGGTAGAATTTTTTCGCACAGAGGAGCAAGATTATATTGGTAGCAAGTTACATGAACTTAAGCCCTTTCGAAAGTTCTGCCAACGCACGTGACACACTTTTGTTAAATACACTTTGTTGAAATACACTTTAAAATTACACAATAATGCTAAAGCCAAAACTGCCTAAAATAGAACTTCAGTTTGCACAAAGGCAACAAAAACCTTTACGTGGCACATACAACGTCTATCGCGGAGACATTTTTCGAATCTGATCTGACTGATTTTTTTGCTATGGCGCAAATGCATGGGGCAATTAAGCGGAGCAGATTACCCAATAGAATTAATTGATTTAAAAGCTTCCAGAACATTCCAGCTAGGCGCGGGCGTTCGGGAGGTGGCAGCTGGATTTCTCAGAATTAGACCGGAAACCGCACGTGCGCAGGGATACCACTGTGACCTACCATCCTCTCTCTGCAGGCGCGCAGAGAAATGCAGATTCCAGCACTAACAAATAACACAGGGCAACGGCTTAGGCATAAAATGTTTGTATAAGGCATGAAATATGCGCTGAAATCCCCTCGCGAAAATCGCAGAAATAAGCATGCACCGTATGCGCATATGTGACACTATCTTATAGCAGCATTATTTTAGACGAGGGATGTGCAATATCACAGTGGTGGCTTGTGATTAGTTTGCACGGTTGCACAAACCCCCAGATAATCGAACATGATCATACAATATATTAGGAATAAACATTTTCCTTCTAATGAATTCAGTATTCAAGATACAGCCGTATCGATGTATATAATACCATTTTGAAACAAAGGACGTCCAACTAGCGCTCTCTCCGCCGTGTGGTACTCCCCCGTATATTACACCATACCACGCTCTTGGCTCTATTACTGCATTTACTCTTTGGCCCCTACGCTTTAACACGATTCAATAAGGACCTTTGGCGGCGCAACCAGTGACCACAACGAACTGGTGCTACGCAGAACGAGCAGAAATCAGTGCGCCGTACTAGCTCACCCATGTATTTCCATCATGGAGGAATTCACTACTCTTCTTGGTAGATGCTCGCAGTTCCTTCCCGGTCAGTTGCTATGATGAAAGATTCTGCTTCCACTACTTCTCCAGTTCATAACTTTCTTTATAAACTTATAATGCGCTCACCCAAAATTTCCTGTACACTCTTCTCTTTCCTTTGCCCGGGAACGGTCGTGTATTCCCACTTTTATATTTACTAGTCGAAATGCAATTAGAGATTTTTCTTCTCTCCTTTTCCAACTTGCACGACAAAAGTTCCCACATTTTCTACGTGGCAACGATGTGTCACTCTTATCGCCTCATACCGGAAGAGGTGGCTCAGGGTATCAACGGATGTCACTGCAGTGCCTCTGGCTGGGAAGTCCTAGGTTCGAGTCCCAACATTGGCAGGATTTTCGACACCGCCGAATTTTGCCTTTTTTGGCACGTCATTTTGTGATTTTAAAATGTGAATGGATGTTTGTAGACAAGCATTGCGCGGAAAACAAAGGAAACTCAACCTGAAAATCAGCTTCCATTTATTTGAGGAAGGAAACAAAGCACGCTTCTCACATTATTACAAAACTGTTTGGTCATTGTTTGACTAACAGGATTAGGATTCGATTATTGCACTTACGACAGTTAGTAATAATTTATTTACTTTAAAAATTTCCATCATTCAACGTTTTGAGGACAAATTTACTTCCATTATCAGGCTGGAACAACACATTTCCACACAGTTTTTAATGAAAAGGAACTGGTATGACGTAGTCGGCAACCTAGACACTGGGAGAGGCTAAGGTGAGGACGTGTAATGACGCGATTGCTGTGCCAAATTGGCGTGTGTTATATGAAAGTAATGTGTGGAAATGAAAGCCAGGAAGTGCAAGAAGGAATATGTGGGAAGGAAGAATCGTTAGAATGTGGATAGGTTCGTGAGATCCGGAGTAAAAATGGTAATTTTACAAAATATTTATACAAAACTATTCAAAATTCTGATATAGGCTAATATTATATGAGTGCTCAATTTATTGCACCGAGTGAATAAAGAAAAAATTCCTTTGTTATAGCCCTGATGAAGGCTGAAAAAAGCCAAAAAGTTGGCAATTTAAATGTTTATTCATTGACTGAAACTCAAGAAAATTTCCATACAATTAATCAACGAGGTCAAGAAATCGAGCACGTGTAAATATAATTTTATTAAATGTTATGTAAAATGTATTGCATTTATGATTTCGGTACCCAGTTCCCTTCAATCTCGATTATGACACTGAGGAGGAAGGAAACGTGTCAACAACAATTAAAAGCAAATTATTATCACATAAAAGTTACTAGTAGAAGGTACAATAAAAAACAATTTAGTGCTATCAGAGCGAATTCACACAAAAATTGGACAGGATAATATAAAATATGTGAATATTATTTAAAGTTCCTTTCCTCCTGAAAAGTTGCAAAAAATGACGTGCTCCTTTTCTCCTCAGCCCGATTCAATTATAAATTATTCAAAGGCTCTAGTAGTAGTAATACGTCTGTTTAAAAAAGTGATCAGAATCTTGTAAAATTAATTCCGGTTCAAAATTGTCTGCCTGTGTTTAACATCAAGCTCTTCATGTGTAGCTTCTTTGACGCTTTGTGCGTTATTCTTCGATCTTGTTGCAAGTATTGAATTTTCTGACCAGTGAAAGTGATACCTGAAATGTCTATATTCTTACTATTTATCAGTAACAATATTCTTACTATTATCATAGGTAATACCACGAGTGCTTTGGAAATTGTCATAAATACCCGACTCGCCAAGCGAGGTGGGGATTTATCTGAGAATTTCCAAAGCAGGAGTGGTATTTAATAGGATTATTCCACGAATGAAATTATGTCAAACACAGTTCCAAAATGCGCCAAATATTGAAAATAACTGTAAGCATGTAAAAATCAAAGAGGATATGTTATAGTAAAAATTGGACATTGATAAAGCCATGAATGTATACCGCCTCCTAAGATAGATGAGTCACAGTTCATGATTGGCCAGTAGTGAGAAGAGGTAAGAAAAATCGGATTGAAAAAGGGATAAATTATGTGATATACACTGCCCTGATTGGGGCATCTTTTATGTTGTAGTTAAGTTTATTAGTACTATTGTTTTAATTTCGCAAGTGAAGTAGTCAAGAGTAAGACAATAGATATTGATTTTGCGTATTATTTGTATTTTGGAGTAGATATACGAAGGATATTATAGACGTAGCCCTAGACCGTCGTGTTGAATAAAAATTACTAAATAATATTTGTTCAAGGTATAAGTAAACAATTTTAAAAAAATATTTCAGCAAACGCTTTAGTAGAAATGGTCTCTGCTTCTAAGTAGAAATCTTAATTTTTATGCTAAATACTTTTCAAAAACTTTGAAGGGATCGAAATATGTTCGTTGGAGTACGTTTAAGTTCTAATATCTTGTATAGTTTTTTTATTTACAATTCTAAACTTAGTATTATAAAGTTGTATTTATGCATTCAATAATGAATTCATTCCCAGCAAAAATTGAACTGTTTTTCATAAAAATAAGCGATAATTATTGTGCCTTTTATGGCCCTTTGTGCTTTTAAGGTTCGAGGCGAGTCCGTGCTTCCAATGTTCATCTTCAATTCACTTTATCTTTGAGCGATAGAGCAAAGCGATGGGAATGCGTCACGTATCCAAAAAATTAAATTAAAAAATTATCATGTAGGATTATCATTGTAGGATAATTTTAATCGGAAAGGAGTCGATTATTTCGCGGTTGAAGACGAACTATTTTACATTATTTTATGAATTATCATTATGTGTATTATTAATTAATTATTCGTTTATATTTTATGAACTATCTCCATGATATTTTTACTCGTAGAAATAACCATTTTCTAAACATACTTTTTCATTTAACTTAAAAATGACTATTTTTTAGATGTGTCAGTATCATGTGCAACGACGATTTGCAAATCTAATTCCATGTTGAATACGGTCGAAGTATGAGCATTTATTATATTAATTATCAAAAATTAAATTATTTATAGT
Source organism: Acheta domesticus (assembly GCA_031308135.1). NCBI lineage: Eukaryota > Metazoa > Arthropoda > Insecta > Orthoptera > Gryllidae > Acheta > Acheta domesticus. The sequence continues at coordinate 241,903,296 of JAHLJT010008446.1, read as the reverse complement.
ACTTATGGCTCAAAAGTCTGGAAGTTAACCATCAATAGAGAAAGAAACTGTCTGTGGTGTTTCTTTATTGAGTGTTGGATCCAGAATATTTCAATGTACAGTTTCGTTCACTTAGCAATACAATTCGAGACATTGTTTTTTATTATTTCGTCCACTGTAACTTTTTACATGAACACAAAACGGTTGTCTTTCGCCTGTATGTAAAGTAGGTAATTAGATTTATCCATGAAACTGAATCGATTTGCAGATTGTAGACATAAAGTCGATTGCGACTTAGTTCATGTTTTCGCAGACAGATAGCGAGAGCTTCCGCTCAGAAGGGGAAATCGATACAAAGGCCTCTGAAGTGGTGAAACGGCTGAAAATCACCCTCAACAAAGTTAATAGCATGTTCTCTTTCCCTTTCTGGACACGCATCTACAATTAAGAATGAAGATCATTGGGGCAAAAGGAAAATTACCTGTTTTAAGCGACGCTTTTTCTACGATTCGATTCTTGGCTAAATCAATACAAAATATAATTAGGAGATTCGTAACAAGTAAAGAAAATTAAATGTGTAAAAAATAATTTTTAGAGGGTTTACTATAAATTAATTTTTGTTAAACTATTAATAACGTTTAAAAAACTAGATTATAAATTACACGTAATTTTTTTTTAAAATTCTTTATAAGTGATTCATTGTATTGGGGTGTTTATGAAGTAAATGAATGAAAATACCATAATTTCAAGATTGTGTGTTCAATACGCATGGATTTCAAATGTATAATTTTTATTTCGTAGCAAATCTCAAAGCTTGTTATTATTGTTATTATTATTATATTTTTGGATTTGTAAGTCTCTCGCCTAGCGAGGTGTACTACAACAGACACCGGAACTTTGCTTTGCTTGCAAACTCGGGCGGTCAGAATTCGATGTAAAGTTACATTAATAAAAACCTTCTCACGATGCGTGCAGTACTCAGGAGAACAGCCTTTTGCATTGTCTGAATGTGCCAGTTATTAAGGCCAAGCCTTGCAGATGATGAAGTTAGTTCTTCAGAGATCACCCCATTTGCAGAGATGACCACAGGGACTACATCAACAGCCACTAACTGCCCCATGTCGATCAGTTCAATAGCCAAGGCCTGATATTTCGCTTCTTCTCGGCAACGGAAGCAGCTATATTTCGGTCTAAAGGGATAGCTACGTCGACTATAATCCCTTTCCGTGAAAACTTGTCGACCCATATTATGTCAGGTCTGTGGGCTTCGACCCTGCGATCAGTGATGACTGCAACATTCCACAAAATCTTCCACCGTTTCGTCTCCAAAACTGAATCCGGCTTGAACTTGTAGTATGGGACCTCTTTCTGTACCATCTCTGACTTTGCAGCCAGGGCTTGATGGACTACCGCAGCAACGTCGTTGCGCCGACTCAGGTATTTCTGCTTGTGCCAAAGCAGAGCACCCGCCCGTTATCTGTTGGAGGGTTTCGCCGGGTTGATTGCAAAGGCGGCAGCGGTCTTTTACACTCATATCCCCAATCACATACCTTTGGTAATTGCGAGTGGAAGTTACTTCGTCTTGAATAGAAATGACGAAGCCTTCTGTCTCAGCAAAGAGACCAGATTTTGTTAGCCAGGAGACTGACGATCCATGTGTCACAGCGTTCCCTTTGAACTCAGCAGGAAACCTGCCGTGCAAACGCTTCTGGGTCCACTCACTCAGCCTATCTTCTTTGGTGATACATGGTCTCTCAGAGTCCGCTAGATTCAGGTTCAGTGGGGTAAAATTCTTGTCCGTGGCACAAATTGCTTCATGCACAACCGTCGTTTTCTGGAGGAAGTATTTGCGAAGATTGTTGATTTGCTTCGCAAACAATAACTCAAAATCTAGAAGACCTCTACCTCCTTCGTTCCGAGGTAAGTATAGTCTTGCCATTGAGCTGTTAGGATGGTGCATGCCGGTACTTGGTAAGGTGGCCCTAACTTTTTGATTAAGGTCCTGCAAGGCAGTTGTTGTCCAATGAAGAACACCAAATGTATAGACAGCCACGGGTACTGCCCAAGTGTTGATGGCTGATATGAGGTTCTTTCCATTTAAAAAGAGTTTTACAGATTTTAGTGACTCTTTGCAAGACTTTATTTTGAATATCACGCCTCAATCTTTCTTGCTTCACTTGGGCTCAAAAGTTGATGCACTCCTCAAATATTTATAGGAATCCTCTTGCCCAAGTTCTTGGATATTGGTGCCAGACATCAGGACGAGTTTGTCAGGATCAAAGATTTTTCCCTTTTTCACGTGCACTGCAGCGCATTTATCAATGCCGAACTGCATGCAAAATAGAATCGCTGAACGACTTTACAAGTTCAAGCAACAAGGAAAGTTGGTTCTTATCTCTGGCGTACAACTTCAGATCGTCCATGTAGAACTGATGATTAATGAGGATATGGGGATTTTTGGTGATTTCATATCCCATCCCCGAATCTCTTAACATTCTGCTGAGAGGGTTTAGAGCTAGGGAAAACCATAAAGGACTAAGACTATCGCCCTGGAAAATGGCTCGTTTGATCCTCAGTTCCTTGGTGGTATATCTGCCTCCAGCAAATGAGACTCTTATCTTTGTACGACAAGTTGCCATGCAGTGTTGGATTAGGTTCACATACTGGTAATTTACTTTGTAGAGGCGAAGGACATACAAAAGCCACGAATGAGGTATCGAATCGAAGGCCTTTGCATAGTCGATCTATCCTAAAGAAAATGTTACCGTGTCTTTTTTTAGCCTGATTGACTACAACACTGTCTACTATCAATAATTCTTTGCAGCCTTGAGCACCCTTTCTGCAACCATTTTGTTCTGGTGCCAGAAGATTGTTGGCATTTAGATGGATATTCAGCATATTGGCTAGCACAGATGTAAAATCTTATATACTGTGGGAAGACATGTGATAGGTCGATAGTTACTCGGAGTTTTAGGGTCGCTAGATTTGCTTATCATATATGTAACTCCTACAGTAAAAGACGCGGAAAGATAGCTGGATCGTTGAATGCGGCTTGAAACCACCTGGCCAGGACTTCATGAGTACATGGAAAATACTTCCACCAAAAGTTTTGTAACCCATCAGTACCTGGTGCTTTCCAATTCTGCGTCTTCCTGGTTGAATTAAAGATATCCTTTGAGTAATGTTTGGTGAACACATGTGAGGTATATCACAACACTTCCGTTCCTCTTCTGCTATCCAGTAAGCTCCAGAATCATGAGTCAAGGGAATGCTCCATATACTGCTCCAATATTCTTCCATCTCGGAACTTTTAGGAACTGTTTCTGGCAACTTTCTTTGACCGTTGAGTTGCCTGAAAAAATTTCTTCTGGTCACATGAATACATAGCATTCTGTTGTCTGCGTTTCATGCTTTATGATACCTTCTTATACGGCACCCAAGGACTGCGACACGCTGTTTCAGGTACTCAAGTCGCTCTCGAAGTTTCTCCTCGTAGTTTGGCTGGTTTCTTCGGATCTCATTTTTCGACCAATTGCCCTCACTGCATTGGAGACCTTTCTGGTTGCGTTCTCAGGAGCTGTAAAGGAGGCTGTCAGAGTGCCTATGTCCCGCCGGAGGCTTTCAATCTCAGATTCAATGCGCCTCAACCACGGGGGCTTGGTGGGCTTAGCGGA
>JAHLJT010008446.1:241848969-241899543 GCA_031308135.1 Acheta domesticus | reverse complement strand
TTTCACCGTACCAAACTACTTCCCCACTAAAGTTTGCATTGCCCCCTTTCTTTCTTCTGTAATATCAGCTTCGGTATCAGAGGCGCCTTGCGTATCCTATTCTTTCAAATTTTTCCCGTTGCTACAATTCCTGAATCTGCTAAATTAGTGAGCAAATCAAAGCTTGTAAAAAAGTTGTCAAAGACGACCTGAATTACTTTCTGTATGTCACATTTTTAATAGGGATCAAAATCGTGTCCTTGTTTTTTTTCACTCGTAAAAAACATTGGTGCTTGTACCGCAGTACGGTTCAGCATGTAACATTTAATCATTCGATGTACAGAGAGACCAGAGTTTGTAACCGAAGCGTATAGGCTTACCTCGTAAAAACTGCTTCGTACTATGTCGTCCATTGTAGGGAACTATAGTTTCATCAATGCTAAGGAACTCGGTTGCCTCTCTAAACTTGAAAGCCTCATTCAAAATGTCAAACATTGATCTTATCTTATAATATCTGTCATTAGTCATTTGCATCTTGTCAGCAAAATGTAATCTTCGCATTATATCATCGAACACATTTCTTCCACTAACGGATGATACTTGAATATTATGGATATCTGGAGAACCTATGAGCTTTCGTCGTGAACCCAATGTATTGTTCTCATTGTTGTCTTTTGTTTCTTTCTGTCAGCTTCAGAACTCTTGGGAAATGCGCAGTGGTCATCTTTTTCATCATTTCTTTTTGATATTATTTGAGCCTCACTTTGAAGAATTCTTCGTGGTAATGTAGTGGGTCGCCTCTAACATCATCATCACTTTTCATCGGAATCTTGATCGGTTTCAGCTCCTAGGTTTTCTGACGGAGGCAATAATGCAATGGAACAATTTGCATCGTTTTCACTATCCGCTCCCAAAATATCGCAGATTTCATTTACTGTCAGCCTACATATAGAAATAAATAACAATAATTATTGTAAATTATTTGTAGTTCGTGTGCAATGTTATGAAAAAATGTATAATAAGAATACCCAGTGGCAGGAAAACCTGCCAGACAAATTTCATAAGCCAGTGAAAGCAGATAAAATGTCGAGAGTAAAATATGATTTTGACACTACTTATTTTAACAATTCTACTATTGTTTTGTTCAGTTTTATATTAAAAAATGCATATTTGAATCTAAACTATATACCTTTTTTAATCTTCGGATGCAGACATTTCTTTCGCACAGCGAGTCACCTTCGCTCCGATACCAATAGGCAACCAAAAATCATAGATTCGACATCGAAGTCCCGTTTCAGTCAAAGTATAAACATTAACTTCTTCAGAAAATACGTTAAAACCGTTATAATAAAAAATACAACGGATGCTGAAGAGATAACATTCATGGCAGAAAATCCCTCCAGTGGGCATTAATGGGTTAACTGTAATCATATTTCTGATACTACTGTGTTAATCACCACAGGGTTGGGGCAGACAGAAGCATGACCTGAGGATCTACGCGGAGTGGAGACGACCACCCGGTCCCGAGTCTCTCGGCGGTACTCATGTCGTTAGCTTCATGGTGGAGGCAGTGAGGAGCTGGTTTGCCACCAACCTTTGGGTATGATTGGGCGTGGAGTTTGTGAGTCGGATCTCAAACCCACATATAAACATATTCGTATGAAGATTATAGTTCAAGATAGGATGGAACGGTTTTTGGATACAGTTGAACATAAGAGAAACGCAATTTTTTTAACATATTTGGCAGCATGATGGTAAAGAGTCTTAAGAACATATTGATCTACAAAACTAGAAAACAAACGGAAATAGACATACGTCACATTGAAAACATGCTTTTTAATTGTATCGTGATAATGAATGATTTAAGGTGCATTATACACGGCATATTTCTCATTAAATTCACCACTGAACCAAAATACCGTAGTGTTCCATAGTATAGCGCCTCTTCGGATGCGATCTTGTCCCGAATTGGCCAAAAGTCTCGGCCTGGACACTTCGCTTTCTTAAAATGTCCTGAGGCATTGCATCACATGTGTCTCGATTGTAGAACGGATCCAATTGCGATATGGTGCGTTCTAAGGGCGTGATGTCCGGCGGAGAGCATGAACGTATCTGACAGGGGGGTCAGATTGTCTAGTTAGTTCCGGCGACACTAACATCGATAACTTCAAGGTGGAGGCAGTGAGGAGGCAGATTGGAGGCTCCGAGCCTTAGTTCAGCGGCCCCCAGTTGGGCAATTGGTTTCATCGTGGCAGTGGTCCGATACTCTGGGAAAAGAAGAGAGACTTGTCCTGACGCATGTGAGTGGCGCCTAAATTTGATTCCCGTGCTAGCGTGAAAAGCTAGTGACTCTGAGCTGGAAGAGTGGCCCGACCCAGACCTAACTGGGGAGGTTCCCGAGAGGGATAACTGCGTTCTGGGGGGTCCAGATGCCAGCCTGTCGGCGTACTTGTGCGCCGGCGGGGGTGGGTATAAAGGTATAAGCTGTGGGAGCCCACTCCAGGGAGCAATCTTCATGGTAGAACAAGAAAGTAGTGCGGAGTGGTAGACCATGCACGGGTACATATTATTGTGTTAACATCTTTCAACGCAATCAACGCACTCGATTTCGGAGCAGACATTCTTCGCTGCAGTTCACGTATGACGGCACAGTTTACGTAGTTTACTGTCAATATCTGCATCATTCCTGCAACAACCAACCTATTCGCTTCGCCTTGATCAACCGCACGTCAGTTCATGAAAATAATCAACTCATAACTTCTATCTGTGGTTGCATCAGCGACAATTCTACGTGGGGGGCAGCATCTTCATTGCACAAGAAATGCTGGAACCAAAAATCGCAAGTGCGTGACAATCAACTAACTGTGTTTCAACAACCTCCATCACCCGATACGGGCAGTTCGCAGCAACGTCCATCACCCACACAGCAGTTCGCAAAAGCAACACTTTCGCTCTGCAAGCCAATTTACACCCTGCCACCAAGCGGTCGAAAAGTTTGCTTCCCGCATCGTCTTCTCTCTGAAAAAGCCTGATCTGCTTGTAGAAATCGAACCAGTACCGCCGCCGCAGAAAAAATTTATCCAAGTTATCAAGTCAATCGCTGATTTCCTCAAAGTGTTCAACAGTTTAAGAAATGAATTTAGAGTATTCATAAGTTTATGAGGGCCTTAGCTAAAAATATTATGTTATATAGTGAAGTGTCGTGAAATGTACAGCAGAAAAATAATGAAGGAAATGTTCTTAAGCGTCATAGTGAAGTGCAGTAAAGGGAAGGATAGTACAGTGCGCTCTGAATTGTAGTACAAACATTCAGTGTGTATTTAGATTATAGACGTTTCTTTTTCTTCGTGTAATTTAATGTTTTATGAATCATCAGTTTTTGTATTATTATTATTATTATTATTATTATTATTATTATCATCATCGCTTAGACCATTACTGACCACGCTATACGTTCTCTTCCGAGGTCCAGTCGTATTCTACCCTGGAGAGAGATGTGTCACGTGTGTCATTATTCAGATCACATTTTCCGCTGTATCCCTTGGTAAGACATGATTGTTACGCCATGAATTATAAATCTTTTTGGTGAGAAGATGTTGATGAGGGACGAAGGGACAATCACAAATACGACCATGCCTACAAAGGACTCTAACCTGCAGCCTCCTCGGCGCAGACGATGCCTGCCGCAACCGCCCGCGCCACATGCTCGGCATTATGATATTATTGTTATTATTATTATAATAATTATTATTATTTGCACGAAACTATATTACCTCATTTACGTAATTAAATGCCATCGCGTTTTACCCAACTGCAGTGTAAATTTTTATCTTAATTAAAGATGTTTAGTAGTAATTTAACGTGTTTGAAGTCACTGCAAAGAACTAATAGAACTTAATAGAGAGATTAAAATAAACAAAATAGATATCATTTACAGTCATTTAGGTACTTCAAAGTTTATTTTACATATTGTTGTTCAAATAAATTTCATGTTTAATGAAAACATTATTCGCATGCGCACTTCAGAATTGAAACCCTCGGCGCATCTAAGCCAAGATTTTCCCATCTATGTTTATAGGGTCGATAGTACTTTTATTTATTTATTTACGTCAAAAAAACAGTTAAAACTGCTTATGACGAGCTATGGGGAGAAGTGAATTTTGTGCACGTTTTCATAATTCTGTGGTCTCTATCCTAAACCATATTCTAGTCGAATTTTGAATACAGAAAAGAGAGGTTTTTTTCGAGTTTTCTTGACAAAATATTCGCTCCTGTATAATAAAATATATTTTCAAAGGTAAATTAGCTATAAATTCCTGCCCTGAACCCTCATGTTCTTCATGAAAGAATAATACTTTTTGCCGCGATAATATGAAAATCGATAATATGAATAACTATATTTCCCACTGAAATTCAGAAGACGTGCACAAATAATGAAGTTACATTTATGTCCAGAAGCAAAACAAGGGACCTTCTCAGCATTTACTCAAGGATCAGGGAAACTGGACGAAATACCTGATCGAGATGGGGGCCATTAACCTAGAAACAGTGGTACAATACTTGTTACAGGTTCTTTAGAATTATACAGTCCAAATGATAATAATTACATTAACTATCATTGTTAAAATTAATTCTACTTTCCTTTTTGATGCTCGGTATAGTCTAGAATTGTATAGAAACAGTTATGCAGCAGAAAAGATTTTACTTGGGACTTAAACTTTTCTATCGAATTTAATCGTTTAATGTCTTCTGGCAAAGTGTTGTAGAGTAATGTACATGAATTGTATGTGAATTTTTTGTAGTGAGCTGTTGATACTGCCACCTGGTGAATATGATTACTACGTCGTGTGTTATACTTATAGACATCGGCGTTTGCTGAAAATATATTCCCGTCCTTAAGTAAGTCATTTTTGACAAAAACTACTGATTCGTAAATCAGGAGACAAGGTAATGGTAAAATTCCTAGATTAATAAAGAGTGACTTACAAGAATCACGTGGGATGGATTTGCTTATTATTCGTACAATTCTTTTTTGTAATCTGAAAGTCTGTGAACTATAAGATGTGTTTCCCCAGAATATTATGCCATATCTCAGGCGGGAGTGAACATTGGCAAAATATACACAACGAGCTGTATGAAGGCTGACGGAATTTGAAAGAATTCTGAACGCGTAGCATAATGAGCTTAATTTTGTGTTCAATTCATTTAAGTGGGCATTCCATTTGAGGTTTCACTGAATTGATTGACCTAAAAATTTTGTTACATTAACATCAATCAAGGCACTCCGTTCATTTTCAATGGAGTACAGAATTTTTTATTTGATATGGAAAACTGCATTGAAACTGTTTTATTTTCATTTACTTTTAATTTGTTATTACGGAACCAATTTGAAACGTCTGATATTGTACTATTTACTGTTTCTTTGTTGCAAAGAATATTTGTATCATCCGCAAAGAGAACTGTTCTTCCGTTTCGAATCGCTAAGGGCATGCCATTTACGTATAATAGGAAGAGAATAGGGCCTAAAATCGATCCTTGCGGGACTCCACGTACAATTGGCAAAGAACCGGAAAGGTGTGTACATAAAGTTCCATCATTCCAGTAAGGTATTTCTACTCTCTGAGATCGTTGTTTAAGGTACGAACATAGTCAATCTAGAGCAATACCACGGATTCCATACGAAGGTAATTTTGAAAGTAAAATGTTATGATCAATGACGTCAAAAGCTTTTGAAAGATCTAAAAATATTCCAATAGTTGCTTCGTTTTGATCCAATGATGAGGCAACATCCTTAAGAAAAGAAAAAATGGCTGTTTCCGTAGATTTTGATTTCCGGAATCCATGTTGGCAATTTAAAAACGCGTCGTGTTTATTGAGAAAGGTTTCCATTCGCACATAAAAAAGTCTCTCTAATATTTTTGAAAAAACTGACAAAAGAGAAATTGGCCGATAATTGTGAACTTCATTTTTGTTGCCTTTTTTGAAGAGCGGCTTAATCTTAGCTGTTTTAAAAATATCTGGAAAAATTCCGGTGCATAAGGATGCATTAAATATGTGAGTTAACGGGTGTATAATGGCTGGCGCGCACGTCCTTTAACAAACAATCCAGAAATTCATCTAAACCGGCCGAATATTTATTTTTTAACTTACCGATTATTTTGAGAATTTCATAGGAAGAGGTTTCGGAAACGAACATAGTGTCTAAGACTTTTAGGGAAACGTCAGATTTTGAATTTTGTGGCTGAAAACCCTTAGTGAGATCGACAGCAATTCTCGAAAAGTATTGGTTAAAGAGACTAGCCACTGTTGCCGGATCGTTCACATCTCTATCGTTATCTTTTAAAACAACATTCTCTACAAGGTTTCTAGTTGGTTTGATCGCATTTTTTACTATATCCCACATTGATTTTGTTTTGTTATTTGAGTTCAAATATCCTGATCGTGTTTCATGATTTTAGCCTGCCTTATGACTTTTCTTAACAATGATTTGTATTTTTTAAAGTACAGGAGGAAATCTTGAGATACGTTATGATGCTTAGAAATGAAAGAAAGAACTCGTTTGTTTTTACATGATGTTCTAATCCCTTGTGTTATCCAAGAATTGTTTTTGCGTGAAATATTTAATTTTATTTTCTGAAGAGGAAAGCAAGTGTTAAAATGAAATGAAAGCGTTGAAAAAAAGAATAATATTTATCGTTTGTATCAATAGTATTATAAACCGCGTCCCATGACTCCTGCAGCAAGTAATCAATGAATAATTTTATTTTACTTTTAGAAAACACTCTACTCATACGTGTATTATTATTGTGTCATTGTTCGCAATTCGTATAATGGTAAGAATTTGTGCATCGCGGGCACTGTATCCTAAATCTTTTGTTTCAATTTCATGTCGAGTAGTGGTTTTGTTAATTATAATTTGATCGATTGCCTTCTTTGAATTTACTGTGATCCGTGTAGGTACTTTTATTGTAATATCTAAATTGAAGGAATTAATTAAGTTAAAAAACTGCTCTTTCTCGCAAGATTCGACCAGAAAATCAATGTTAAAATCTCCACATACAACAATTGATTCAAAAGAGCGATTGATGACTTTGATTAGTGTTATCTCTAGTTTTTCTAAGAAAATGTAATCTGCAGCTCTCTTTGTTGGAGGCCTGTAGATGCAAAGCAATATCATTTTTAGCACAGGAAGATGTTACAACAGAAATTTCAAAAACATTTTGAACGGAATCCTCATTGAATTCCGTCAAGGAGATAGAATCAATATTATTTTAACGTAAATACAAGAACCTCCATATGCAGGACTTTTATGAGATTCTCTTTTTCTACAATAATAGCCTGCGAGGTAAAAGTTTGGAATTTGGAAAATGCTAAGTTCATTAGGAGATAACCAATGTTCTGTAAAGCAAAGAACATCCATTTGATTTAAATCGCTCTGTAGAGCTGCCTCGATAAACTCAGTTTTATTTGAAAGGGATTGAACATTATGGTGCAATATCTTTATTTTTTGCAAGTACCTACACGAATGTTTTTCTGCTGCATCTGACTGTAGTTGCTATATATTACTCCATTTTTACCTCGAGTGCGTGGTCGAAGGTTGTAATGTGTCCCAGCAGTCACAGGTTGTGAGGAAATAGAGGCGTCGTTGGTAGTGGGAATGGAAGAAACGGGAGTGGGTTCACAGGAGGGGGTAAGAGGGTTCAGAATAAGGGTGGGGGGTGGGGAACGTAAGGAAGGTGAAAGGGATGGATTGTTGGCAGGAGGCTGCGTAGGACTGGAGTTGATGATGTATTGTGCAAGCTTTTCACCGACTGCATGTTTTCCAGCAAGGTTCATGTGGAGACCGTGCCGGGTGAAGTGTTTTACTGAGAGGAAATTCATTTCAAAAAGTGTTACATCTGTTTCTCTCAGTTGCAGTTTTAGTTGTTGGTTTGCGTGCATAATCTCGCTGCAGAGTGTTGGCCTGTTGTACCAGAAGGGCAGAGTCGAGACTACAATGTTAGTATATTGGGCGGCACATTGTAATTTGTTTACATGTTGTTCAGGTGTAAAGTTACCGCCCAAATTAATGTCATTCTGCCCTCCGATGATAAAGACTGTGTCCTGATTGGTTCATTGTCTTCGTGTGAATGTCCAACTCTGCAGTCACGTCTGCAAACCTCCCGCTAGGTTTAAAAATAGACGAGACTGAGTAGTTGGGGGGTAACTTCCTACTGAGAATGGAGGAAAGATGGCGACCATGGCTGTCAGCTAAAATAAGTACCTGTTTTTTTAGGCTCAGTAGGAATGGCTTTGTTTTCAAGTGGGCTAGGATGCGAAGCTTTACGTGTTTTGGTTTTGACACGCTTCCTAGCCTGTTTGCGTTGGTTTGTGCATGTATTTGTCGATGGAAGGGAAGGGTTTGTGAGGATCAGGAAGGCGAGGAAAATCTGTTTCATAATCTAAAACACTAAATCTGTTTTGAATTGCGACTGGATGTGGTGTCTGTGTCTTATGTGCAGTCACGGGTGCACGGTTGGGAATATTCGCAGTGTTGCCTACATGTGCCCAACCGTCATTGTAGAGAACGACCTCTTCCAGCCTTCGGATATGTTTATCTAAATTACTGTTTACGTGTGTGAAGGCTTTCAGAAGGTCGGCTTTGAGGGTGTAGAGAGTAAAAAGAGTAGAACGAACAGTAGCCATGTCACGAATGCATGTTAAAGTACGTGATAAAATTGGAATAAATACAAGAAAACTCAGATAAAAGCAACAGTCACCTAGCTTAATATTTTAAAAGTGTAATATTTATGTGTATTCGATAAATTAAAAATTAAGATTCGATACAAGAAAGAGAAGGTATGCTAACTACAAAATCTATTGAAAGCTAGTACTTACGAAATTTGGCAATGCGGTTACGTATTTTCGTTCACTTAAGCTGCAACTGTTTAATACAATGTCGACTATACTTTACCGTAAATAGATAAAGATATTAGCTGAAATTTGTCTTCAAAGTATTGAATAAGATTTGAAACAAATTCAAACTACTCGATACACCGTCCTCGTAACGTTCAAATTAACTGAATAATCACTCGCCACAAAAATAAAATAAACTGAATAGTCACTCGTCACAAAAATATAATAAATATTTCAGTAATTAAGTTAAAACAGTGATATAAAATCGAAAATAAACTGCTCTGTTTATAGATGTTGACACTTGATCACCAACTCGTAATTCTGAAGTTCGTTAAGGTTCAGTAATATTTAAAATTCGTTAGCTGTTGGTTCGTCTTGGTTAGAGCAAAAAACCAGCCAAAATTATATTTCCAGCTAACCTGCAACAAGTAATGAAAGCACTTAAACACACAAAATGCAGTCAGATCGCTAAAAATAATAGATAAATCTCAAAAAATCAAGAGCACAACCAGATGCGTCAGTCTCAAAAGATGGCGTCAACCAGTCCAACCAACTTTTCAAACCAGAGGACAACCGAAATTGAGTTGCGATCATTTTCACACATTGCCTAGTTCCCACAACAACTCTTACATTTGTAAACAGAAGAGAAGGCACTTTGTATTCGCCTTCTATCTCATTCTTGGTTACTAAGTGCATTATAAGAGAAAACGATTTTCACGTTCATTGTTGTTGGCAGGTCAATACCCAGTCTCTCTTCGTGTAATAAACGTCATTCCTTTACGAATGAACTTAGAACTTTACGAGCGGAAAACAAATTGATGGCAGTCAATTTGCAGAAGAGAGAATTTTCCAACTTAAGAATTTCAAGAGGGATGATGACAAGTAGGACAATATATTAATGTTCGATAGAACATAAACGTCTGACAGAATAATGTTTAAAGGTTTCTCCACTTCGAGAGATTTCATGAAATGAAACAACTAATATAATTAGATGAAACACTAAATATTTAAACGTAACAATTATACCACTAATGATAACAAATTGCAGAGTGTTGTGGAGGTGAATCTTCTTTAATACATTTTATTTACTTCTCGTGGTTTATTCTGAAGTTACAGGGCACGCACCACGCAGAAAAATAGCTCAGATGTGTAAAGCGGGGGGATTATGCCTCACGAGCCTTACAACTGTCGAAAGGAGGACGAAATATCTTCGAAGACGATGACCATTAATTAATTTTTGTTTCCGAGAGCGTCAGTAGCATTTTCAGGGCGTAAATGCGGTGCATGTTATATCCCGGGAAGTGGCGGTGTTCCTCCCGGGCTGGAATAATGGATCCCAAACTGCGACTAGCAAGCTTCCGTCCTTCATACACCTCCGAGAGCGGGACGCCGCCCCAACCGTGACATGCTCTAAGCTCCCGAAATGTGTGGTAGGGTAATCCATGCTAGTATGTATGTGAATGCGTGCGTACGTCAATTGAGAGAAGGGAACAAATATTAGGAAAGAGAGATGGCGTGGTGTCCCAGCCTGTTTATTAGGGTACTGCTTCGGCATTCGTCTTGTATTGATCGGAGAAACCATGGGAAACTACCGATCAGGCCAGTCGGTTAATTTTTTCTTCAGAGAGCGACTAAATTCGACCTAGCTGTCTAGCTAACTTCGAAAATCCGCCTCCGGCGTGATTCGAACCCTAGGACGAATTATTTCACCCTACATTACTTGTTATTTCTCAACATTCAATTCCTATTTCAAAACTCTTTTGTGTTCCAAACAAATGCAGTTCATGATCCATCAATGTTCCGGCACCAAAAATATCTGTAAGTTGCGTCGTGATTCAAAGTCCAGTTTCCCGCGCAAACCATTCAGAACACGGCGATGTCTGCGGTGGAGGGAGCAACAACGGCGTCGAAATTCGCGCGTAGCCAACGCCACCGCCGCCCGTCGCCGCCGCCATCGCCGCAATCGCCGCCGCCGCCGCCCCCGCTTCGTTCCAGCCGCGGTCGCGTCCTGCGCCGCAAACGCCCGGGTTTTGGTTTTATGAAGCGTGATTAATTTGATGGCGCAGAAAGTGTTTCGCGGCGTTGACACACTCCAGTGCGCCGCGCCGGAGGGGCGAAGGGTGCGTTGTGAGGCGCGGGTAGGGGCCAGGGGTGGCGTGGGGCCCGGGGTGGCATGGAGCCGAGGGGACGCTGCCGCGCCACCGGGAGGACGCGGGGAGCTGAGGAGAGGACGGGGGGTTCCGCCGATTCAGCAGTGGTTGCCCGGGCGGCCCCCTGGGGCTTCAGAACGGAAGGAGGGGGTGTGGCGAGGGGAAGGGAGGAGGCGGAAGCAGCTGGGAGGGAATGTTTGGAGGCCGCGACGGCCGTGCTGACAGATGATCGGGCGGAGGTGGAATGGGAAAGAAGGACAAAGGAGAAAGGAAGAGAGGTGTAATAAACAGAGGGATAATATATAGAAGACAAAAGTGAATAGAAGACGTAAGTGCAAGTAGAAAAATGAAGATAGGAAGAACCTAAAGTAGAAAAATGAATTGGATACTGAATTGAAACGATAAGTCACGAGCCCGAGGAAAAAGGTGTAACAAATGAATAAAACATCGATGAATATTTTACAAAAATTAAAAGAAGTTACGAATGCGAAAAAAATAACATGAAAAAACAATTGCATGTGTCCAGAAGCAATAACATCAATAGAACATACATGTATAGAATAGAAAAGGGTAAAATGACTCGAAAAAAAGGGGCCGAGCTTCACGAGTGAAGCGTGGCAGTAAGGAGTGTGAAGATGAGTGTAGGGACAGAGAGTAGAAAAGGAAGATGTAGGAGGAAAAAGGAATGTGATGGACGGAAGGATGGAGTGGGGGAGAAGGAGGAAGGGGGTGAAAAATCAGAAAAGCAGAAGAGTTCAAAGTGTAGGAGAGAGAGAGAGAGAGAAGGACACAGAAAAATAAAGCTTTCCAGTCACAGGAAGAGTATGAGGAGCCAAAACAGAGAGACGAAGTGAAGACAGAGTAAGAGGCAAAGGATGTGGAAGAGGATTCAGCGTGGAAGGAAACGGAGGAGGCGACGGTGGCAAGGGACCGCTGACAGAATGAGATCTCTGGCTGCGGGCGCCCCCTCGTCTCTTCATCCCCTCGGCCCATTATTGTTACTCGCTGCCTGTAAAGCATAGCGGGGCTCGGCACGAGTTGTAGACCGCTCTATCAGGGGCCCCGGCGCCCGTTCGGGTCCGCTACGCTACGCAACGCAACACATCACAACGCAACGTACTACGCGCCGGGGCCGCCCTCGGGAAAAAGGCTCGCGTATTCTCTTGCGGAGATCGTCAATGGAGTTCTACGCCCGCTGACGCCCTTTCTGCCCCGTCTCAGCCCCACGGGGACTCTACCCCCTGCTCTACTGGGGCTTTCCTCTACCCCCTGCCCCTAGTTGACACGCTCATTGTGGGTGCGCCTTATTATGGGGCGATCAGAATTCCAGTATTCATGAATACGCTTGCTTATGAATACTATCGCCAACTTTTAGAAGTGAAGACTTCATATACTCCATGATCCATTAATAAACCGAGGGACGAGAAAAAAAAAAGCAAAACGCAAACGCAACTTACAATGAGTCTGCGTTAACATCCAGGAAGGCCGGAGTAAATCTAGTAAGAATGAAAAAATCTTAATATTGAGTTCTTAAATTGGTTAATTTACTCGTATAAAAAATTGAATACGAAAGTTGATATTTAGTATATTATCAGAAATGGTATAAACATTATAAATTGAAGAATAAATTCCCTAGAAATTTTCCAATTTCTTTAATGAAGTGAGATCTATTTCCTCGGCGAGTTATATTTCTATCTCGGCAGTAATAGTCCTGCATTCCCATCCTATTTCGTCTCCATGCTTTGTTGGCAGAGCAATCTAACCTCACTCCGATTGCGCCCTAATTTCTAACATTACTGGTGTTGCATTGTACTTGGTACAACACTAAATTTTTCAAAATTATTTTCACTATTAGCATAGTTGTTACAATAAATAAGTTGAGATGTGTATTTTTATCTATTAATTATTAAAATATATTTGCACAAAACAAAAATTTTATATCAAAGCAAGAATGACAAAAAAAACTCCAAATGTCAGAATTTATAATGCTTATTAGTATAATAATATTTCATTCACAATACTTTTTCACAGTTCAGGCCAATAATTTAACTAATAACTAATAATAGCGTTTTCTGTGTTCAGGCTAATAAACATTTTATTTATATTTTTATCTTAAATGTGGACACATTTTAACTGGATTCACTCTCAATTGTGTCATAGTTATTGCACACAATTTTCCTCTTTGAATGATTTTCACTTATACATTTTTGACAAGCATTAGACCTCAATGTTGTGACCTTATTTTCTTTTCTGTTGCATAAAAAGCAAATTTAAGTCGCTTATTTAGAGGTAAATAGATCAAAATGGATTAGTCTTGCTGCTCTGCGAAATTGTTTTCTAGTAAGTGTAAGGAATAATTCATATCAAATGGCAAGCTAGAAATCTTGCAATCTAGCAAGCTACAAATCTTCCATTTGTGCGAAAATCCTGTGTACACTTTAACACTTCCGCGGGCGAGTAGCAGTACTGACAACGAGTCATGCATGATCAGATTTTCTGTTACTCTAAGGAATGCATGGCAGATGGGGTGCTTTAATTCCAACTATTAGAAGCTGACCCTACTAGCTAGCAGACTGGGCCACCCATTCTTGGATCTTAACGGTGATCCGTCGTAAAAATGTTTTTATGATGAACAGTGTTTCAGGGTAGCATGCCGAGCTTCACGCATCCATTCATGAAAGTAACATTTTCTTCGCATAGACGAAATATTGTTGCGAGTTTTATACTTGTACTTCACATATTCTGGAAACCGTGGACTGTGTTCACTAATTCACGGAAGGAGGACTTCTTCTAAGTAATTAAGAACATGAGAAACTTCAAATCCCCTGGGATAGATAAAATCCAGAATTATAATTATTAACGTCATTAGGTCGATAGACACCAAATAGCAGACGCGATTGAAAGTTTGTAAACCAAGGCGATAGCTGAAATATCTTTGCTTTTAACATGTAGGTTTGCAACGCCGTCGTCCACTGCAATTCCTTTCTCCGATGCATCAGACGTGGCAGTGTGTCTTTTCGAAATTATTGTTGAGTGAAACGCGGTAGTTTTGTTTCCACAAACTCTTAAACATGTACGATCCACATTTTAAGATGGAGAATATTCCAGACGATGTATTATAAATTGCAAGTCGTGCAAGTTTCGACTTGTTACACGTAAAAAACCACGATAAGGTAAGAGAAAGAATAGCAAGAGTTTCAACACTGGCATCAATGTAAGAATATTGACAAAGTAAATGAAACAGTTATGCTGACAATTGGCATAGAAAGATCACAGACGTACTCTCCCACATCATTGTGGACAAAATCCTCTATGATGAAACTATATCTACTAGTTAACGAAAATGTTGACATATCAAGGTTAGTATTCCTAATTTTTTCATTTTTACGTTTCAATAAAGAAACTTTATATAGAAAGTGGCATCTTAATTCATTTACTGATTCAGAAAACAATGCTGGTGAAAAGCGGTGGCGATCTGCTTTCGTTCAAAGAACTTGGAGAATGGAAGTCCCTGTCAGTAGTAGAAAAATGTATTGAACAATAAATATCGAAAAGAATTAAAGTTGCTAAACAGTTACTCATCAGTCAGCACCGACGAGGTTGCATTTATCTTGTTTGTGGTTGTTCCTTATGTTGTTTCATTTGTTTTCGAAACTAAATAAATTCAAGATCACGAGGTTCCTTATCGGCCGGTGGCTGTTAAATCATTAACGGCCGGCGGCCGTTGAGATTTCCTTTTCATACTACTCATGAGTAGGATCCGGATAATTATGTAATTGCATATTTACTAAGGTAACTCTATCAAGTCGAATGAAACGATATGTTCACGTTTTACATTGGTTATTAGCCAAAATCGTTGAGTTTTTAGTACATATATTTACATATTTTGCCCGAAATGACATATATTTACATATTTACACAAATGAACATATTTTTACATATTACTGATTTTTTCCATTATCCTACATTTTAAAAAAATAATTATTTACTTTTCCTATCTGTTTTGATAAGGAATCATCCAAACAAACAATTCAGCAGTGTCAAACTTTTTTTTGTAGCCCCCTCACTAAAATGAAGCTATTATTACGCGCTGAAATGAGTGTACCCATAAATGCCAACGATATTAGAAGTAAAAGGGGAAGGCGACGATGCAATCCATAGATTCTGTTCTGTTAGTTTCCAACGCGAGTATCGCAGAGAACAGAAAGGAAATTTGAAATTTGTGAAAATGATATCTTTAGCAGGCGAAATCCCGCACTCATTTCGCATATTTTAGAGGTCTTTGACCTTGATACCCTTCACCAGAACTACACGCACCAGCTCAAGAAGAGCTGTTGACATTTTTCTTTCCCTGATTTTTACATGCGTCCCTCTACCGTTGTTCGTAAATTATCTCTTTGGACCAAAAATATGAAGTAAAATCTCGCTGTGGAACTGATGTGCAAGGATATTGTATTGGCAAGGTTGTGATAGGTATAATGAACGTTTGAAAGTGTAAGTCTTATTTTGTTAACTTGTGAAGTCTTACCCAAATGCAACCATCAAATTATTACAAAACTTTTTAACAATACAACGAAATTTTTGTGGCCTAATGAAGTTAAATATGTCTTCCTTCTGGTACTAGTGCAGCGCCGCACATGTGCAAGGCAGCAGAAGCCCTGCAGGTATTGTTCCAAAATTACTACTTCTAACCTATCTTGTGCGTGCGTTGCGTTTGCAGAACTGATGAGATCTCAGTTTGATAAAGTTAAAACATTGATTTCCAATACGATAAAGGATTAATGAGATGGGGCACCTGAATCGACGCTATGAGCTAAAATACTCAAAATTTTGATTTTGTAAAACAAGTTATACATCAATTTGATTGTGAAGCTGCAGGATCTATAGGCATATCGAAGTAATTGTTTGATACCCAAAAATTTGAATAACTATATTGCCTCATTTTTCAGTAAGCACTACAATTAAATTTTTGTAAACATCTTCCCTGAAACTGTCTGGTATCTTTGAAATTACCCAATCAGCAGTTGCTTCGACGGTCAATAGGGGGATCTACTGAAGAAAAAGAGGTCTTTCGTTTTGGAGAATAACCCAGGATTCGAAACAATTTGTACTATTGGTGAAGAGCTATGAGCGGACAATTCCGTCACACTGGATCCAGAAAACACGGAAAAGGATAGAAAGTGTATTTTACATGAATATTGTAAGTCAAATGAAGTCAAAATGCAATTCGTCACGTCTCCTTGAAGTTCTCTTTCTTTAGAGACCTCATTGTTTGCGTGTTAGAGCAGCAATGGGAAGGTATACTACTGAAACAATATCGGAGACGATATAGGTTTCTTAATGATACAGGATCTTTGTAAATAATAGGATTATGAGAACTATAATGTTTAATTCTAGTCTTTGTATTAAGTCTACTGAACAATATATACTAAGATAAAGGTATTTTAATAAAAAATTATTGATATAATGATATTTAATGTTACATATTTCATACTTTTCAGTACATATTTCTGTATTTTATGATACATATATATGTACATATTTTCCCAATTTTTAGTACATAATTATCCGGGCCCTACTCATGAGTTGCGTTATACAGGTATATTTACAGGATTGTATTACGTAAAGAAATGTACAAAATTACATTCACATCTAGCAAAGTCTGCTAATAAAATTTTAGAAAACCCAAAGGGACTACCTGAATGGCTCACATGCCGTATCACGTATCTGCTACCCAAAAGGGGAGACAATTCTTTGGCGGAGAACTACAGACCTATCACGTGTTTGCCAGTAATGTACAAAGTTATAACGGCAGCCATAGCAAACAAAATATATAGACAACTGGAGAAGAACCATCTGTTGCCAGTTGGACAGAAAGGATGTTGTAAGGTTCATATGGCCGTATGGAAATCTTGCTAAGAAACAGTAATCTTAACTGATGTGAAGAAACGAAACTGCAATTTCAGGATGGCTTGGAGTTGACTACCAGAAAGCCTTTGACAGTGTGCCACACGATTAGATTTTGAAGACTCGAGAGATCTATTTCATCGTAGACTTATTGAGTTTTGCAAGACTAGTACGAAGTCATGAAGTACCAAGTTACTAATACACAGTGCAAAGAAAATAGTAGAAACAAGAGGCATTCAGATTAACGGGAGAATTTTTCAAAGACATTCGCTATCCCCTCTGCTGTCTTGCATTAGTTTCATTCCACTATAGAGACTGTTGTCGCACACTGACTTTGCTTATAAGCTCAAAGAGGAGAAAGACAAACAACATATTTTTTATATGGATGGTCTTAAAGTGTTTGCTAAGAATGAAGCGATTCTCTCCCAAATGTTGTCTATCGTCGTGGTTTTAGCAATGACATCCGCATTAAGTGTTGTCTTGACAAGTGTGCAAAAATCAACTTAAAAGAGGCAAAATGACGTCAGAGAACAATGAAGTTGATATGCACATTGTGATCCAAGAGCTTGAGCCAGGTAAAACTTTCACAGATCTGGGCATTGAAGAATGTGAGACCATCTCGACCAACTCAATGAAAGAGAGAATTCGATGGGAGTATATTACAAAAGAGTGAAACTTGTCCTGCAGTCAGCCCTGAACTCCAAGAATAAAATATCTGGAATTGGAATTCCTGTAGCCGAGTACATATTCGGAGTAGTGAATTGGATTGAGCAATAAAGTCGAATCATGGATGGAAAAACCAGGAAATTACTTACAATGCATCATGTCGCTTACCTTCGAGCTACACAAACTTTATTTGTCACGTAGGGAAGGAGGAGAAGGTCGCAGACAAATTGAAGCTCTCTGGTGCAATGCAATTGTCGCGATGAGAAAGTAGAATGTATAGAGGGGAAGCTGGTGCGGGCAGCAGTGGACTATAGGTAGTATGATTTCTTGCCACACTACTTACGTTGACAACTCAGAGGTAAATGTTTATGTTGAAAGGACCATCTCCTACTTTCTGATAAGCGAGGTGAGCGCCTTTCGATAACCTGAAATGGACTGCTGACATCCTAGTGGGAGCTATCGTGGAGGGAGATTTATGAAATGTTAGATTCGTTTAAGTAAAATTATAATTAAAATCAAGTAAGTGATTACAAAAATTACAATAATGTATTAACTTGTATGAAAATGGCAATTGTTCCTGGTAATGATTAAAGAATGCGAATAATTGAATCAGCTGACTGAGGAGTACAAGCCATTGATGTTGATAAGTCATCTAAAGGAGATTGCAATTGGCACTTGCTAAAAAATAGATACTGCTCCTTAGGTAGCTGGTTGCAACCTGGGGTAGATTTTATATTCAGCCGGCTCATAACATCTTTAATCGTGATGTAGTATAATAATAATAATAATAATAATAATAATAATAATAATAA
Source organism: Acheta domesticus (assembly GCA_031308135.1). Classification (NCBI taxonomy): domain Eukaryota; kingdom Metazoa; phylum Arthropoda; class Insecta; order Orthoptera; family Gryllidae; genus Acheta; species Acheta domesticus. The sequence continues at coordinate 241,881,134 of JAHLJT010008446.1, read as the reverse complement.
TAATAATAATAATAATAATAATTTAGTAATGTAATTCTGTAATAATTTTAATACTGTACTAACGGCCAGACGGACAGACAGACGGCCAGACGGCCAGACGGACAAACGGACAGACGGGCAGACGGGCAGACGTTTTGCCGTCAATTGGTTTTTCGTTAGACCACGTGTCCCCATGAAAGAAAAAAACACGAGAGGGATGTAAATGAACTCCGGCCTACAGTGACGCCATTAGGAAATACCTTAACGACCGAAACACGACAATAATCAGGAAAACAGCCACCCGCACGACAAAAGTAGAAATAAATTTGAATAGCACACAAAGTACTTGAACTTGAATTTTTACTTACAGAATACTTTCAGAAATCATAAGCAAAAGGAATGTAATTACCCAGATACAATGAGCTGACGATAATTAAAAAGGAAAATGAATTTCGCAGAAACACTAGAAGCTTCTTCAAGCGCCTGAAAGCAAATAAGGCTAATCAACTTGCATCAAGTACAAAGAAAAACATCCTATTCAAAGAGTTGTTCCCACCCTTAAGTAAGTCATTTTTGACAAATTATACTGATTAATAAATAAAGAGACAAGGTAATGGTAAAATTCCTTGATTAATAAAGAGAAGCTTACAAGAATCACGTGGGTGGGATTTGTTTATCATTCGTAAAAGTTTTTCTTATAATTTTAAAATCTGGGAGCTATATGATACATTTCCCCAGAATATTATGCCATATTTCAGGCGGGAATGAACATTCGCGAAATATACATAACAAACAGTATGAAGGCTGACTGAATTTGAAAGAATTCTGAACGCGTAGCATAATGAACTTAATTTTGTGTTTCATTCATTTAAATGGGCGTTCCATTTCAGGTTTGGCTGACTTGAGAGACCTAAAAGTTTTTTATCGTAATATCAGTGAATGCCACGCCGTTCAATTTCAATGGAATACAGACTTGTTTATTTGAAATGGAAAACTGCATTGAAACAGTTTTCTTTTCATTTACTATTAATTTGTTATTACGAAACCAATTTGAAACATTTGATATTGTACTACTTACGGTTACTTTATGGCAAAGAATATTCGTATCATCCACAAAGAGAACAGTTCTTCCGTTTCGAATCGTCGAGGCCATATAGTTTACGTAAAGTAGGAAGAGAATAGGGCCTAAAATCAATCAATCAATCAATCCCTGCGGGCGTCCACGTGCAATTAGCAACGAATCGGAAATGTGTGTAGTGTACATAATGTTCCATCATTCCAGAAATGTATTTCTACTCTGAGATCGTTGTGTACGGGACGAACTTAACCAATCTAGAGCAATACCACGGATTGCATACGAAGGTAATTTCGAAAGTCAAATGACGTCAAAAGCTTTTGAAAGATCTAAAAATATTCCAATAGGTGCTTCGTTTTGATCCCGTGATGAGGCGATAACTTTGAGAAAAGAAAATATGTCTGTTTCTATACATTATGATTTTCGAAATCCATGTTGGCAATCTGAAAACGCTTCGTGTTTACTGGGAAAGGTTTCCATTCGTACGTAAAGACGTCTCTCTAATATTTAAAAAAAACTGACAAAAGAAAACTTGGTCGATAATTTTGAATTTAATTTCTGTTGCCTTTTTCTCAGAGCGGCTTAATTTTAGCGCTTTTGAGAATATCTGAAAATTTTCCTGTGCATAAAAATGCATTGAATATGTGAGTTAACTCTTGTATAATGGCAGAAGCACAAGTCTTTAACAAACATTCCGGAAATTTATCTAAACCGGGATAAATTCTCTCTCGTCACTATGGTTTTGCCTCAAAACTCTCAATAACAGTAAAAGCAGATACAAGTTAATAAAAAGGAATAACTCGAGTTTGTCTTACGAGTTGTATGTTGATGACCTCGAACTCTACGCAAAGAGCAGAAACAAAGAGCAAAAAGCAAGCGCAAGCAACGAAAGTGAATTCAGGGAAGACATAATGATTACATTTGGATTAAACAAATGTGTCGTAATCAACATTAAAAAGGCAAAACTGAAGGACAAAGAACCTATTAGAGATACTGAACTACCACCTGACAATGTTTAAAAATACTTAGGAATGGTCAAAAGTCATATAATTGATCACACCAGCATGAATAAAGCTTTGACAGACAAGTTAGATCAAGAGATGAAAATTACTAAACACAAACTAAATACGAAAAAAAACATACCAATCATATCATGGGCACTACCTTCCTAGGTTTTCGGAATTCTCAAGTGTCCATGCGCAGACCTCGCTGAACTAGATAAAATAACTAGGAAGCAGATAACTGAAATTCATTGCATTCTACAAATTCCTTTGTCAAGAGATTATACCTACCAAGAAGAGAAAGGAGATGGGTATTGCTAAGCACTGAAAGACTGCATAATCGAAGAATGTAAAATTGGACAAAATTTCTCTCATGCTTACTGAAATTGTCTATACAAACAGAAGGCGTATACACTCCACTGAATTTTGAGTGCCTTCAACATGGGAACCGTGGCAATCGCAGAAGGAATAATAACGCAAATACCGAAAACGGCAATTGAAGATCTGGAGGATTGGCAGCAAAACGGGGGGTGACAAGAAATTTCCTAAAACTATCCGCAAACCACCCTTCCTGCAATGATTATCTCCTGGTTATCTCCAAAGAAACCAAGGAATTCATATTAGCAATACAAGATCGTGATTGCCGAACAAGGGATTATAAGAAACATTGAGCGATTGAGTATATTAGTATTAGAAAAATACAGAAAATAACACATTAGTGGTGAAACAATTGAACATATATTGGCCGGATGTAGTTCACATGCAAACAACATACATGGAAAGACCCAAGATTCTTCAAGATAAGACCCAAGTCAAGATAATTCATCAACAAGTAGCTATCAAGCATGGAATGTTGAGTGGTGGAGCCACATCATATTATAAATAAACTAGTGGTGCTAGAGATTGGCACCGACTTTCCCGTATTAATTTTATATTTCTTTTGATCTCGGCTCGGACATGCCACGTACTCTTGCCAGCTGGAATCTATCGCCGCCCAAAGTACATTTTTTGACATTTTCCTAATTTTCCTGTATCCTAATTGTAGAACGGAAATATTTAAAGAATATTAAAGAACAGTAAAACCTCGTCCTAAATGGCAATTTTCTTTGAAAAATTTGTAGCCGTTTTTAAGAAAATGGCGTTTAAACTCGACTGTAAATTCGAAATTTGAAGCTCTTTTTCACAGAAAATTTTTGAGTTTTTGAAAAACTTCATTTGAAGTCATTTAAAGCACTTTAACTCACAAATACAATAGTGGTTATAACTTGCTGGAAAAGTGTATTTTAACAGTGTGAGCGATCTTAAAAAAATTACATTTGTAAAATTTTTTAAAAAACAAAAAATGCCACAAAATGAACTTTACGTCATCTTAAAGAGTGCAATTACCACTATCCGTTCGAAAAGTTTGAAGAAAAAGTTTGGGGCCATTTGTGAGAAAATAGTGTTTGAGCATTTCTCAAAATGCGGAATTTTGAGCATGTTTTCACTAAAAACCGTTGAGTTTTCTAGAAACTTAACATAACATTAAGTGTCATGCACTCGTAAATATGTTACTGTGAACAAATCGCTACTAAAATTAATTTTCTAATTTTTGGAAAAAAAAGAATAGAGCAAAATGGCGTTTATATCATCTCATAGAGTTCATTAGGCACTACAAAAAGTTTAAAGAAAAAAAATTCAAGCTGTTTTTAAGAAAATGTTTTTGTATTTTTTTAAAATGCACCTAATGCACACAATATTGCGCAAAAACTTTTTTTTTAAATCTACATGACCTTAACAAAAGAACTCACTATGGAGAACAAATTTTATTTCAAGGAATAAAACTATATTCAATTTTGTAATAGTAGGAAGACGCCGAAAATAATCCCAAACTTTTCCAATTTTTGAAAATTCAGAGTTAACCATGAAAATAGGACCTGTACCAGCTTTGTAAGTGTATTTTACTCTATTCTTACAAGAAATTTGAAGAAAAAATTTGGAGCCGTTTTTAGAAAAGTTTGAAAATGACCGGGGTGCTTTAAATAAATACCTCCAAATTTTGAAGGAAGTTTTTGAAAATTGCAGCGCCTTGAGTCAAGCCAGATCGACTGGAAAATATCCATTTTGGAAAAAATCCTACGAATTATTTAGGCCGTAGTCGGACGGACGGACGTTTTGAAAAAAACACTTTTTCGGTAACAGAGGACCCCAAAACGTGTATTGCCGTTGAAATCTCGAAATCGATTTTCCGCAGCATTACATATCTTATCCTCTACTACGTACATTACTCTGTATATATGTATGTATACGGGAAAGTAAAAACACAGATCGAGAACATTACTAAACATGAAGGCTTTGCTATAGAAATAAAACAACTTTGAAAACTCCAAACATTAAAAACATACCATTTTTTTATTTCGGCTGAAAATGTGGTTACGAATTTTAAGAAGAAATCTAGAGAAAATGAGATTATCTCAACGAATCCTGAAGGCAGTGATTCTGCAAACATTTTATAGTGTTTACAATTTCTTCAGCGCAATAAGGTTTCCAATATCGCCCTTGGGGAACGGAGAGAAGTTTTTCTCAATGATCGACCTCATTCTTTATAGTCGAAAGAATGGGCGAATTACTTCAAGTTGCTGAGAATAATAATAATTATTATTATTATTATTACTATTATTATTATTATTATTATTATTATTATTGCATGATAGGTGTCCAGATGTCAGGAACGGGGAGAAGAATATGCAAGCGGCAATAGCCGTTTCGGAAGTCCGCCGCCAAGAACTGGCGGACGCTCGGAAGATGGAAAGAATTAAAATACTATATGCCCTTAGGGGCATTACAGCTCAATCTGCTGCAAATATGTTAAAAGACATGAAGGAGTGGAAGAAAAGGCGATTAGAAGCGGCGAAGAAGGCAATGTACGTGGGATATGGCCCACGTACAAATGCGGCGATGGAAGCAGTCAATAACTTGCTGAAAATGGATGTAGAACAATCGTCATCACTTGGAGGAAGTGGTATGCTATTTGTCTTGCGCAGCCCTTGCCGTTGCACAGGGACTTGGTAAACCTGTAAAGGATCAATTGAAAACATCGACAGACACAGTTCAGTCCGCTAAGCCCACCAAGCCCCCGTGGTTGAGGCGCATTGAATCTGAGATTGAAAGCCTCCGGCGGGACATAGGCACTCTGACAGCCTCCTTTACAGCTCCTGAGAACGCAACCAGAAAGGTCTCCAATGCAGTGAGGGCAATTGGTCGAAAAATGAGAATCCGAAGAAACCAGCCAAACTACGAGGAGAAACTTCGAGAGCGACTTGAGTACCTGAAACAGCGTGTCGCAGTCCTTGGGTGCCGTATAAGAAGGTATCATAAAGCAATGAAACGCAGACAACAGAATGCTATGTATTCATGTGACCAGAAGAAATTTTTTCAGGCAACTCAACGGTCAAAGAAAGTTGCCAGAAACAGTTCCTAAAAGTTCCGAGATGGAAGAATATTGGAGCAGTATATGGAGCATTCCCTTGACTCATGATTCTGGAGCTTACTGGATAGCAGAAGAGGAACGGAAGTGTTGTGATATACCTCACATGTGTTCACCAAACATTACTCAAAGGGATATCTTTAATTCAACCAGGAAGACGCAGAATTGGAAAGCACCAGGTACTGATGGGTTACAAAACTTTTGGTGGAAGTATTTTCCATGTACTCATGAAGTCCTGGCCAGGTGGTTTCAAGCCGCATTCAACGATCCAGCTATCTTTCCGGCGTCTTTTACTGTAGGAGTTACATATATGATAAGCAAATCTAGCGACCCTAAAACTCCGAGTAACTATCGACCTATCACATGTCTTCCCACAGTATATAAGATTTTACATCTGTGCTAGCCAATATGCTGAATATCCATCTAAATGCCAACAATCTTCTGGCACCAGAACAAAATGGTTGCAGAAAGGGTGCTCAAGGCTGCAAAGAATTATTGATAGTAGACAGTGTTGTAGTCAATCAGGCTAAAAAAAGACACGGTAACATTTCTTTAGGATAGATCGACTATGCAAAGGCCTTCGATTCGATACCTCATTCGTGGCTTTTGTATGTCCTTCGCCTCTACAAAGTAAATTACCAGTATGTGAACCTAATCCAACACTGCATGGCAACTTGTCGTACAAAGATAAGAGTCTCATTTGCTGGAGGCAGATATACCACCAAGGAACTGAGGATCAAACGAGCCATTTTCCAGGGCGATAGTCTTAGTCCTTTATGGTTTTCCCTAGCTCTAAACCCCTCTCAGCAGAATGTTAAGAGATTCGGGGATGGGATATGAAATCACCAAAAATCCCCATATCCTCATTAATCATCAGTTCTACATGGACGATCTGAAGTTGTACGCCAGAGATAAGAACCAACTTTCCTTGTTGCTTGAACTTGTAAAGTCGTTCAGCGATTCTATTTGCATGCAGTTCGGCATTGATAAATGCGCTGCAGTGCACGTGAAAAAGGGAAAAATCTTTGATCCTGACAAACTCGTCCTGATGTCTGGCACCAATATCCAAGAACTTGGGCAAGAGGATTCCTATAAATATTGAGGAGTGCATCAACTTTTGAGCCCAAGTGAAGCAAAGATGAGGCGTGATATTCAAAATAAAGTCTTGCAAAGAGTCACTAAATCTGTAAAACTCTTTTAAATGGAAAGAACCTCATATCAGCCATCAACACTTGGGCAGTACCCGTGGCTGTCTATACATTTGGTGTTCTTCATTGGACAACAACTGCCTTGCAGGACCTTAATCAAAAGTTAGGGCCACCCTTACCAAGTACCCGCATGCACCATCCTAACAGCTCAATGGCAAGACTATACTTACCTCGGAACGAAGGAGGTAGAGGTCTTTCTAGATTTTGAGTTATTGTTTGCGAAGCAAATCAACAATCTTCGCAAATACTTCCTCCAGAAAACGACGGTTGTGCATGAAGCAATTTGTGCCACGGACAAGAATTTTACCCCACTGAACCTGAATCTAGCGGACTCTGAGAGACCATGTATCACCAAGAAGATAGGCTGAGTGAGTGGACCCAGAAGCGTTTGCACGGCAGGTTTCCTGCTGAGTTCAAAGGGAACGCTGTGAACATGGGATCGTCAGTCTCCTGGCTAACAAAATCTGGTCCTCTTTGCTGAGACAGAAGGCTTCGTCATTTCTATTCAAGACGAAGTAACTTCCACTCGCAATTACCAAAGGTATGTGATTGGGGATATGAGTGTAAAAGACCGCTGCCGCCTTTGCAATCAACCCGGCGAAACCCTCCAACAGATAACGGGCGGGTGCTCTGCTTTGGCACAAGCAGAATACCTGAGTCGGCGCAACGACGTTGCTGCGGTAGTCCATCAAGCCCTGGCTGCAAAGTCAGAGATGGTACAGAAAGAGGTCCCATACTACAAGTTCAAGCCGGATTCAGTTTTGGAGACGAAACGGTGGAAGATTTTGTGGAATGTTGCAGTCATCACTGATCGCAGGGTCGAAGCCAACAGACCTGACATAATATGGGTCGACAAGTTTTCACGGAAAGGGATTATAGTCGACGTAGCTATCCCTTTAGACCGAAATATAGCTGCTTCCGTTGCCGAGAAGAAGCGAAAATATCAGGCCTTGGCTATTGAACTGATCGACATGGGGCAGTTAGTGGCTGTTGATGTAGTCCCTGTGGTCATCTCTGCAAATGGGGTGATCTCTGAAGAACTAACTTCATCATCTGCAAGGCTTGGCCTTAAGAACTGGCACATTCAGACAATGCAAAAGGCTGTTCTCCTGAGTACTGCACGCATCGTGAGAAGGTTTTTATTAATGTAACTTTACATCGAATTCTGACCGCCCGAGTTTGCAAGCAAAGCAAAGGTTCCGGTGTCTGTTGTAGTACACCTCGCTAGGCGAGAGACTTACAAATCCAAAATATAATAATAATAACAATAATAACAAGCTTTGAGATTTGCTACGAAATAAAAATTATACATTTGAAATCCATGCGTATTGAACACACAATCTTGAAATTATGGTATTTTCATTCATTTACTTCATAAACACCCAATACAATGAATCACTTATAAAGAATTTTAAAAAAAAATTACGTGTAATTTATAATCTAGTTTTTTAAACGTTATTAAATAGTGTAACAAAAATTAATTTATAGTAAACCCTCTAAAAAATTATTTTTCACAATTTAATTTTCTTTACTTGTTACGAATCTCCCTAATTATATTTTGTATTGATTTAGCCAAGAATCGAATCGTAGAAAGCGTCGCTTAAACAGGTAATTTTCCTTTTGCACCCAATGATCTTCATTCTTAATTGTAAGATGCGTGTCCAGAAAGGGAAAGAGAACATGCTATTAACTTTGTTGAGGGTGATTTTCAGCCGTTCACCCTTCAGAGGCCTTTGTATCGATTTCCCCTTCTGAGCGGAAGCTCTCGCTATCTGTCTGCGAAAACATGAACTAAGTCGCAATCGACTTTATGTCTACAATCTGCAAATCGATTCAGTTTCATGGATAAATCTAATTTACCTACTTTACATACAGGCGAAAGACAACCGTTTTGTGTTCATGTAAAAAGTTACAGTGGACGAAATAATAAAAAACAATGTCTCGAATTGTATTGCTAAGTGAACGAAACTGTACATTGAAATATTCTGGATCCAACACTCAATAAAGAAACACCACAGACAGTTTCTTTCTCTATTGATGGTTAACTTCCAGACTTTTGAGCCATAAGTACTATAAATAATTTAATTTTTGATAATTAAATATAATAAATGCTCATACTTCGACCGTATTCAACATGGAATTAGATTTGCAAATCGTCGTTGCACATGAATACTGACACATCTAAAAAATAGTCATTTTTAAGTTAAATGAAAAAGTATGTTTAGAAAATGGTTATTTCTACGAGTAAAAATATCATGGAGATAGTTCATAAAATAATAAACGAATAATTAATTAATAATACACATAATGATAATTCATAAAATAATGTAAAATAGTTCGTCTTCAACCGCGAAATAATCGACTCCTTTCCGATTAAAATTATCCTACAATGATAATCCTACATGATAATTTTTTAATTTAATTTTTTGGATACGTGACGCATTCCCATCGCTTTGCTCTATCGCTCAAAGATAAAGTGAATTGAAGATGAACATTGGAATGCACGGACTCGCCTCGAACCTTAAAAGCACAAAGGGCCATAAAAGGCACAATAATTATCGCTTATTTTTATGAAAAACAGTTCAATTTTTGCTGGGAATGAATTCATTATTGAATGCATAAATACAACTTTATAATACTAAGTTTAGAATTGTAAATATAAAAAACTACAAGATATTAGAACTTAAACGTACTCCAACGAACATATTTCGATCCCTTCAAAGTTTTTGAAAAGTATTTAGCATAAAAATTAAGATTTCTACTTAGAAGCAGAGACCATTTCTACTAAAGCGTTTGCTGAAATATTTTTTTAAAATTGTTTACTTATACCTTGAACAAATATTATTTAGTAATTTTTATTCAACACGACGGTCTAGGGCTACGTCTATAATATTCCTTCGTATATCTACTCCAAAATACAAATAATACGCAAAATCAATATCTATTGTCTTACTCTTGACTACTTCACTTGCGAAATTAAAACCAATAGTACTAATAAACCAATTAACTACACATAAAAAGATGCCCCAATCAGGGCAGTGTATATCACATAATTTATCCCTTTTTCAATCCGATTTTTCTTACCTCTTCTCACTACTGGCCAATCATGAACTGTGACTCATCTATCTTAGGAGGCGGTATACATTCATGGCTTTATCAATGTCCAATTTTTACTATAACATATCCTCTTTGATTTTTACATGCTTACAGTTATTTTCAATATTTGGCGCATTTTGGAACTGTGTTTGACATAATTTCATTCGTGGAATAATCCTATTAAATACCACTCCTGCTTTGGAAATTCTCAGATAAATCCCCACCTCGCTTGGCGAGTCGGGTATTTATGACAATTTCCAAAGCACTCGTGGTATTACCTATGATAAATAGTAAGAATATTGTTACTGATAAATAGTAAGAATATAGACATTTCAGGTATCACTTTCACTGGTCAGAAAATTCAATACTTGCAACAAGATCGAAGAATAACGCACAAAAGCGTCAAAGAAAGCTACACATGAAGAGCTTGATGTTAAACAACAGGCAGACAATTTTGAACCGGAATTAATTTTACAAGATTCTGATCACTTTTTTAAACAGGACGTATTACTACTACTAGAGCCTTTGAATAATTTATAATTGAATCGGGCTGAGGAGAAAAGGAGCACGTCATTTTTTGCAACTTTTCAGGAGGAAAGGAACTTTAAATAATATTCACATATTTTATATTATCCTGTCCAATTTTTTGTGTGAATTCGCTCTGATAGCACTAAATTGTTTTTTATTGTACCTTCTACTAAGTAACTTTTATGTGATAATAATTTTGCTTTTAATTGTTGTTGACACGTTTCCTTCCTCCTCAGTGTCATAATCGAGATTGAAGGGAACTGGGTACCGAAATCATAAATGCAATACATTTTACATAACATTTAATAAAATTATATTTACACGTGCTCGATTTCTTGACCTCGTTGATTAATTGTATGGAAATTTTCTTGAGTTTCAGTCAATGAATAAACATTTAAATTGCCAACTTTTTGGCTTTTTTCAGCCTTCATCAGGGCTATAACAAAGGAATTTTTTCTTTATTCACTCGGTGCAATAAATTGAGCACTCATATAATATTAGCCTATATCAGAATTTTGAATAGTTTTGTATAAATATTTTGTAAAATTACCATTTTTACTCCGGATCTCACGAACCTATCCACATTCTAACGATTCTTCCTTCCCACATATTCCTTCTTGCACTTCCTGGCTTTCATTTCCACACATTACTTTCATATAACACGCCAATTTGGCACAGCAATCGCGTCATTACACGTCCTCACCTTAGCCTCTCCCAGTGTCTAGGTTGCCGACTACGTCATACCAGTTCCTTTTCATTAAAAACTGTGTGGAAATGTGTTGTTCCAGCCTGATAATGGAAGTAAATTTGTCCTCAAAACGTTGAATGATGGAAATTTTTAAAGTAAATAAATTATTACTAACTGTCGTAAGTGCAATAATCGAATCCTAATCCTGTTAGTCAAACAATGACCAAACAGTTTTGTAATAATGTGAGAAGCGTGCTTTGTTTCCTTCCTCAAATAAATGGAAGCTGATTTTCAGGTTGAGTTTCCTTTGTTTTCCGCGCAATGCTTGTCTACAAACATCCATTCACATTTTAAAATCACAAAATGACGTGCCAAAAAAGGCAAAATTCGGCGGTGTCGAAAATCCTGCCAATGTTGGGACTCGAACCTAGGACTTCCCAGCCAGAGGCACTGCAGTGACATCCGTTGATACCCTGAGCCACCTCTTCCGGTATGAGGCGATAAGAGTGACACATCGTTGCCACGTAGAAAATGTGTGGAACTTTTGTCGTGCAAGTTGGAAAAGGAGAGAAGAAAAATCTCTAATTGCATTTCGACTAGTAAATATAAAAGTGGGAATACACGACCGTTCCCGGCAAAGGAAAGAGAAGAGTGTACAGGAAATTTTGGGTGAGCGCATTATAAGTTTATAAAGAAAGTTATGAACTGGAGAAGTAGTGGAAGCAGAATCTTTCATCATAGCAACTGACCGGGAAGGAACTGCGAGCATCTACCAAGAAGAGTAGTGAATTCCTCCATGATGGAAATACATGGGTGAGCTAGTACGGCGCACTGATTTCTGCTCGTTCTGCGTAGCACCAGTTCGTTGTGGTCACTGGTTGCGCCGCCAAAGGTCCTTATTGAATCGTGTTAAAGCGTAGGGCCAAAGAGTAAATGCAGTAATAGAGCCAAGAGCGTGGTATGGTGTAATATACGGGGGAGTACCACACGGCGGAGAGAGCGCTAGTTGGACGTCCTTTGGTTTCAAAATGGTATTATATACATCGATACGGCTGTATCTTGAATACTGAATTCATTAGAAGGAAAATGTTTATTCCTAATATATTGTATGATCATGTTCGATTATCTGGGGGGTTTGTGCAACCGTGCAAACTAATCACAAGCCACCACTGTGATATTGCACATCCCTCGTCTAAAATAATGCTGCTATAAGATAGTGTCACATATGCGCATACGGTGCATGCTTATTTCTGCGATTTTCGCGAGGGGATTTCAGCGCATATTTCATGCCTTATACAAACATTTTATGCCTAAGCCGTTGGCCCTGTGTTATTTGTTAGTGCTGGAATCTGCATTTCTCTGCGCGCCTGCAGAGAGAGGATGGTAGGTCACAGTGGTATCCCTGCGCACGTGCGGTTTCCGGTCTAATTCTGAGAAATCCAGCTGCCACCTCCCGAACGCCCGCGCCTAGCTGGAATGTTCTGGAAGCTTTTAAATCAATTAATTCTATTGGGTAATCTGCTCCGCTTAATTTGCCCCATGCATTTGCGCCATAGCAAAAAAATCAGTCAGATCAGATTCGAAAATGTCTCCGCGATAGACGTTGTATGTGCCACGTAAAGGTTTTTGTTGCCTTTGTGCAAACTGAAGTTCTATTTTAGGCAGTTTTGGCTTTAGCATTATTGTGTAATTTTAAAGTGTATTTCAACAAAGTGTATTTTAACAAAAGTGTGTCACGTGCGTTGGCAGAACTTTCGAAAGGGCTTAAGTTCATGTAACTTGCTACCAATATAATCTTGCTCCTCTGTGCGAAAAAATTCTACCAGTCTGCCAGTGTACGAGCTACCAACTCTTTAAGCCTTAATTACGCAAAAGGGTATGTTTTTCTCTTTTACAGAAGCTTGTACATTTGATGTAAATAAATATTATTTTGTTTTTAAATGTGTGTGCGTGTGGATATTGTACGAATAGTCTACTTTCTATTAATCCACGCACTACTCCAGACATTACTAGTTTTGCATTTCCTTGTTTATGAGTTAAGAAATCCATAGGAAAAATCGAAGATACTTTCAATCAATACCGCCGACTACATTTCACTGATGAGCGTTCCAAATGATCTCACAGATACAGCGTTATAACAGAATCGAATCACTATGCCCAATGCAACCCGTATATCACGTCTCCGACTTTTCCTACAGATTCGATTTCTGATTAATCATTCACCAGACATTAAAGTAATAAAACAAAATTACATTCATTCCATCTTTGTTTAATCTAAAAAGCTTCTGAACTTCGCAATGGTGAAAGATTTTGTTTCCTAATACAGTAGGTTTTGATACGCATTTTCCATCCAAATGACTAAAACAATTAGGAATGTAACTGAATTTGTATATCCCTTTTTAACACTGTATCAAATATCACAGCCTATTAAGCATTTATTTACAAAGAAATAACACAAAATTAAATTTAGAATAATCAATGACAACTCTACTACAATAACAATAATTACAACGGAGACAACGCACGATTAAATCAGATCACGTAGGTAGTGGTTTCATTAAGTTGGCAATAGAGGCGCAATATTTCGTAAGAAAATGAAGTGAGCACGTTGACGCAGTCACTCCCAATCAAACTGTAAGACAAGAGAACAGTAAATAATACACTCTTACGTTCTTTAACACTTCGATGCACGGAGCTCGGATTTTGCGACTTTCCACTTAGAGGAAAGAGTCTGAATAAAAACACTAAATTGGGGCGGTAATGACGAAATAATGAATAAAATTATTTTTATTATAAAATAAACTTGCATTTTAAACTTTTAACGCATAATAAGGCATACAAAAATAGGCATAAATAGGCATAAATAGCACCTGGAAAGAAAGTAACGACCTCAATGGAAATAATTTACAATAATTTTACGATATTAACATTCGTAAATATTCGCCATAGCTTTATATATTCTTTGGAGATGATCTAAAGGACTTCCAAACTTGTGTTCCTGTGAATCCCGAAGACTTGAACATTTACTGTGTTTCTCACTCAGGTTTTCATGTTAGCAAGGGATAATTCTTCTAACGGTTTGCCTATTCCCACGTCTTAAATATTTTTTTTAAGATAGTGTTCGCATTTTAAAACAGCAATTTCAATATTGTTATAAAATAATCTCATTGCCCATTGACGAGTATGCCTTCATGATGTGTAATTGTCGACCATTTGATCCATGAGGTCAACTCCAATTTTCTTTTGTTATATGCAAGAATAATTGGTTCCTTTTTTGGTCGTTACTTGTGTCTTGGTCCTGATATATTGTGCAAAGAAAATAGATAATATTGTTGTTTTGTATTGTATGATGCAACCAAGATTTCCATGATGTCTAAATCTTGTAGAAACATAATTACCTCTAGTTATAACCTCACATTTCTTATGGTATTTCCACGTGTTAGCTCGTAATGTTGGTTTCCACTCCATTAGAGATTCACCCAGGAAATATGGACGTAAACAGTACACATTAGACACTTAGAAACTCAAAAAAGTTATCAGTTGTAAAGTTATAAACACCAGTGAGTAATGACTGTACAAATTCCCTGACCGTTTTTGATGCTACATCTTTCGCAACAAGCTCATCTTCCCTTTTTCCATTGTGTATTTTGCCATTCAGTGTAATTCCGTTCCTTGAATTTGCACCAACAAATCTTTATTCCTTATTTATGTGTTCACGATTTGTATCTCTTAGCAAGTAAATAACGATGTCTGGAATGACAAGGACTAAATTCCAACAACACGAATGTATTTCTTACGCGTTAAACGATCGGTTAACGGAAAACAGACTACCGGGCCTCGGAGGTCCACTTAGTGAAAAGCAAAACTACCTGCAGAAAAGTTGAAAAATATGGAAAAATTTCATTGTTTACAGGACCATTCATTGCCATAAGAAAAGAAAAACTAGTAGTGCTACAGGATTGAAACAGACTTTCCATATTAGTTTTCTTTTTCGTTGGTCTGGGCTAGATATTCGGACTTCCAACTACTCTTGACAGCTGCCAACTATCGGCCGCCAAAAGTACATTTTTTGACATTTTTATTAATTTTTAGGTTTCCTTATAGTAGAACAGATATATTATTTTCAGAATATTAAAAAACAGTAAAACCTTGTCCTAAATGTCAATTTTCGTTGAAAAATTTGAAGCCGATTTTAAGAAAATGACGTTTAAGCGCTACTGTAAATACGAAATTTGACGCTCTTTTTCAGAGAAAATTTTTGAGTTTTCGAAAAACTTCATTGGAAATCATTGGGAGCACTTACACTGACAAATTCAATAGTGTTTACACATTGCTGGAAATGTGCATATTACCGGTATGAAAGAAATTTCAAAAAATTACATTTGTGTGATTTTTGAAAAGAACAAAAAATACCCCAAAATGAACTTAACGTCACATTAAAGAGTGCATATAGTACTATCAATTCGACAAGTTGGAAGAAAAAATTTGGAGAAATTTTATGAGAAAATGGCGTTTGAGCGTTTCTATAAATTCGGAATTTGGCCTAGTTTTCGTAGAAAACGTTTGAGTTTTCGAGAAACTTCATCTGACATTATTGTATTAATGACTACATGTTGGAACAAAATCGGTGCCACCGTTAATATTACCGACTTGAGAAATCAAGTCAAAAAAATTACATTTTTGGAATTTTGAAAACACAAATGAATAGAGCAATATGGCGTTTATGTCATCTCATAGAGTACCTTTAGCACTATCCTACGAAAAGTTTAAGAACAAATTTGGAGCCGTTTTTGAGAAAATTTTGTTTTTGTAACTTTTTAAATTTGCAAATATTTCGCGCATAATTGCACGCAAAAACTACTAAATTTCCAAAAAACGTACATGGCTTAATGACAGAACTCGCTTTGAGAAAATGGCGTCTGAAATTTTTTCTGGAAAATGCGGAATTTTGATCTAGCTTTCACAGAAAACGGTTATATTTTCGAGAAACATTACTTGACCTTATTTAAAGCCGATGTACTCATAAAAATAATAACGTGAACAAATTGCCGCTAATGTAAGTAAAATTTGGAGTCGTTTTTCAGAAAATCTTGTTTTTGTAATTTTTGAAATTGCATATATTGCACGCAATATTGCGCGAAAACTTCTAAAATGTTCACAAAATGTACCTATGCCATCTTAATAAGTGTATTTTACTCTATTCTTACAAGAAATTTAAAGAAAGAAATGTGGAGCCGTTTTTGAGAAAATTTTGAAAATGTCCGGGGAGCTTCATGTAAAGTACCACCAAATTTAAAGAATGTTTTTCAAAATTGCGGCGCCTCCAGTGTACCAGATCGACGGGGAGTATTCATATTGGAAGAAATCGGTTTAGAAGTTGTAATTGTTAACAGACTGACGGACGTTTTGAAAAGAACCACTTTTTCGGTATTGGGGGACCCCAAAACGTTCTTGTACTTCTTTGAAATCTTCGCAGCATTACATAACTTTCCCTATACTACATATATAACTCCGTATATATACGTACGTATAGGAAGAAATTAAAAATATTTGGCTTTTTTAAATTTCTCTGAACTGAGGAATTATTCAATATATCAATTGTTTACCTTATAAATATTAACTACAAGACAAAATAAAGTACATCTATATTCAGCTGAAATGAAAAATTCTGTATAACTGGACACTATCATTAGTCCTCCCCCCAGAGACAAATTCTGCATGGCGTCTCTGGCATATAAGTAAGAAACTGTTCAGTTCCTAAAGATATTTTAAAATGATAACTTGTGACACAACAGAATGGCAAACTTTCTCGTATTAGCTTTCATTTTTATTTGGTCTAGGACTGGCTATTCGGACTTGTCACAAACTCTTACCAGCTGCCATCTATTGCTGCCAAAAGTACATTTTTTTGTCATTTTCTCAATTTTTAAGTTTCCCAATAGTAGAACCGAAATATTACTTTAAGAATATAATAGAAGAGTAAAACCTCGTCCTAAATGGCATTTTCGTAGAAAAAATTGGAGCCGGTTTAAGAAAATGGCGTATATGCGTTACTGTCAATGCGAAATTTGATACTCTTTTCACAGGAATCTTTCGAGTTTTCTAAAAACTTTCATTTGAAGTAATTTGAGACACTGTAACTCACAAATGCAATAGCGTTTACAAATCGCCGGGAATGTCCATATTAACGACATGAGAGGTATTAGAAAAAATATTTATGCAACTTTTGAAAAAACAAAATTATACAGCAAAATCATTTTTTCCACATTAAACAGTGATATTAGCACTATCCAGCGGAAAACTTCGAAGAAACAAATTTGAGCAATTTTGAGAAAATGGCGTTTGAGAGTTTCTGAAAATGCAGAATTTTGAGTTTATTTTCTCAGGAAACTGTTGAGTTTTCGAGAAACCATTTTTTGATATTATTTAAAGCACATGTACTCCCAAATAAAATAATGTCAACAAATTGCCGCTAATGTAAATATTAACGACCAGAGAGATGAGTAAAAAATATATTTTTGTAATTTTTGAAAAGAAAACAAAACAATAGTGCAATAAGACATTTATGTCATCTTACAGAGTACATGCAAAACTATCCTACCAATATTTAAATAAAAAAATCTATAGCCATTTCGGATTATATCGTGTTTGTGTTATTACTTTTTTAACATTGCACAATAGTTCACGCAATATCGCGCGAAAAACTACTCAAGTGTTCAAAAAAATGTGCATGACCTTAATGAAAGCACAAACTTTGGAGAAAAAATTTTACTTGAAGAAAAAATATCTTAAATTTTGTAGTTATGGAAAGATCCGAAAAAATCCAAACATTCGTAATCTCGAAAATTCAGAGATCACAATAAAAATTGAACCTATGCCGCCTTTATAAGTATAGTTTACGCCATTCTTGCAAGAAATTTAAAGAAACCAGTGGTGGCTACAGAATGGCACAGACTTTCCCTATTAGTTTCTAGTCCCTTGGGTCTGGGCTAGTTATTCGTAATTGTAACATACTCGTTCCAGCTGCCATCTATCGCCGCCACACTATCATTATTTTGACATTTTCTTAATTTTTTCGCTTTCCTAGTGGTAGAACGAAATACTAATTTTAGAATATTAAAGAACACTAAAACCTCGACCTAAATGGGAATTTTCTTTGACTAATTTCGAGCCGTTTTTAGAAAATGGCGTTTAAGCGCAACTAAAAATGCGAAATTTGAAGATCTTTTTCACAGAAAATGTATGAGTTTTCGAAAAACAATATTTGAAGTAATCTGAAGTACGTTAACTCACAAATAACATACTGTTTACAAATTGCTAGTAATGTGCATATTAAAGACGTGAGAGATCTATCAAAAAATTACATGAGTAATTTTTGCAAAAACAAAAAAATACCCTAAAATAAACCTTCTGTCATATTAGAGTGTAATTAGCGCTATCCGTTCGAAAACTTTGAAGAATAAATTTGGAGCCATTTATGAGAAAATGGCGTTTTAGCGTCTCTGAAAATGTAGAATTTGAGCTAGTTTTCACAGAAAACTACTCAATTTTCGAGAAACTTTATTTGACATTATTTAAAGCATATGTACTCATAAATATAATAATGTGAACAAATTCTTTCGAATGAAAATATCAAAATTAAATTTACAATCATTACATTTATGTAATTTTTGAAAAAACGAAAGAACATCAATGTGACGTTAATGTCATCTCATAAAGCACATTTAGCACTATCCCTACAAAATGTTTAAAGAAAACATTTGGAGCCGTTTTTGAGAAAATTTGGTTTTTGTAATTTTTTTTTAATTGCATATATTGCATGCAATACTGCGCAAAAACTACTAAAATTTTCAAAACCATGTACAGGACCTTAATGAAAGAACTCTCTTTAAACAACAAATTTTATTTGAAGGACAAATCTCTATCTTCAATTTTGTAGTTATAGGAAGACACCGAAAAAACCTCAAACATTTTGAATTTTCGAAAATTCAGAGTTAACCGTGAAAATGGGACCTATGCCACCTTCACAAGTGTATTTTATTTTATCCTTAAAATTTGGAGCCATTTATGAGAAAATTTTGAAAATGTCCGGGGGGCTTCATATAAAGTACCCCCAAATTTTGAAGAATATTTTCAAAATCGCGGCGTCTCGAGTGGAACCAGATCGGCTGCGGAATATTCATATTGAAAGAAATCGTACTTATGGTTTCGGGGCTACGGTTGTTCACAGACTGACAGTCATACAGACGGACAGACGGACGGAGGTTTTGAAAAGAACCATCTTTTCGTAATCAGGGGACCCCAAAACGTATATTTCCGTTGAAATCTCGAAATCGATTTTCCGCAGCATTACATAACTTTCCATATAATACGTATATACTGCATACGTGTATGGGAAAGAAAAAACTTGGAACCATTTTTGAGAAACCGACCCACCGAGATAGACAGACAGACCGATCGACCGACCGACCGACCGACCGATCGATCGACCGACCGACCGACCGACCGACCGACCGACCGACCGACCGACCGACCGACCAACCGACCGACCGACCGACCGAGTCAGACAGATAGGACAGACAGGCAGACAACCCGACCGACCGACAGACAGACGGTCTGTCTGTCGGTCTGTCTGTCGGTCTGTCTGTCGGTCTGTCGGTCGGTCTGTGTGTCGGTCTGTCTGTCTGTCTGTCGGACGGACGGACAGACCGACAGACCGACAGACCGATAGACAGACAGACCGATAGACAGACAGACCGATAGACAGACAGACCGATAGACAGACAGAGCGATAGACAGACCGATAGACAGACAGACCGATAGACAGACGACAGACCGATAGACACACAGACCGATAGACAGACAGACCGATAGACACACGACAGACCGATAGACACACGACAGACCGATAGACACACGACAGACCGATAGACACACGACAGACCGATAGACAGACGACAGACCGATAGACAGACGACAGACCGATAGACAGACGACAGACCGATAGACAGACGACAGACCGATAGACAGACGACAGACCGATAGACAGACGACAGACCGATAGACACACGACAGACCGATAGACAGACGACAGACCGATAGACAGACGACAGACCGATAGACAGACGACAGACCGATAGACAGACGACAGACCGATAGACAGACGACAGACCGATAGACAGACAGACAGACCGATAGACAGACAGACCGATAGACAGACAGACAGACCGATAGACAGACAGGCAGACCGATAGACAGACAGGCAGACCGATAGACAGACAGACAGACGATAGACAGACAGACCGATAGACAGACAGACAGACCGATAGACAGACAGACAGACCGATAGACAGACAGACAGACCGATAGACAGACAGACAGACCGATAGACAGACAGACAGACCGATAGACATACAGACAGACCGATAGACAGACAGACAGACCGATAGACAGACAGACAGACCGATAGACAGACAGACAGACCGATAGACAGACAGACAGACCGATAGACAGACAGACAGACCGATAGACAGACAGACAGACCGATAGACAGACAGACAGACCGATAGACAGACAGACAGACCGATAGACAGACAGACAGACCGATAGACAGACAGACAGACCGATAGACAGACAGACAGACCGATAGACAGACAGACAGACCGATAGACAGACAGACAGACCGATAGACAGACAGACAGACCGATAGACAGACAGACAGACCGATAGACAGACAGACAGACCGATAGACAGACAGACCGATAGACAGACAGACCGATAGACAGACAGACAGACCGATAGACAGACAGACCGATTTATTTATTTATTTACGTCAAAAACAGTTAAAAACTGCTTGTGACGAGCTATGGGGAGAAGTGACAGACTATGGGGAGAAGTGAGAACAGACAGACAGACAGACCGATAGACAGACAGACAGACAGACCGATAGACAGACAGATCTATAGACATACCGACAGAGAAATTTATGTAATGCTGCGGAAAATCGATTTCCAGATTTCAAAGGACTCCCCCTTTTTGGGGTCCCCTGATACCAAAAAAGTGTTTTTTTAAATACGTCTGCCTCTCCACCTGTGCACAACGCTAGGGCATAAACCGTTCAGCCGATTTTCTCAAAAATTGATATTTCCCAATCGTTCTGACTGATGTCATTGACCTTGGAATTTGAAACCGGTATTTTAATTTTAGGGGGGAACATGACGTGAAGCCCCTCGGACATTTTTAAAATAAAAAAAATGCTCCCAATTTTTTCATTAAATTTTGTTTTTGAATAGTGCGAAGGGGGTTTGATAGAATGATGCAGGAATCATCTTCGTTGAAATTCCCCGATGTTTCGAAATTCGAAAAAAGAATTTCAAAACTACAAAATTGAAGATTGAGATTTTTGCCTCAAAGTCTATTGTACAAAATTATCTCTTTAGAAAAAGGTTATGTACAATTTTTTTAATAGTAGTTTTCGCGTAATTTCTGTTGGAAATTAATGGAAAAAATGGGCGTCCCGTCGTACATAACGATAATATTGTAATATTGCGAGAAGGTATGTGCTGTTTTAGACCCACCAGTTAATTTCTGATACATAAATCTGGATTGGGAATACCATGGAGACGTGTATTTACTTGTATCAATGGTGCAATAGTCGCTGGACTAATTTAAAAGTTTATGAGATGTTTTTCAACAACTAATCAGTAACCTAAACTATGTAACTTACCTAAACTTGTAAATAAATACATATTACAAGTTCAGTTTGTAATTTGAAACATGTATTACAATATTATGTGAAATGACAATGTGCATCTACATCAAACATGATTCATATGACAGACGCAGTTTCTTGAAATATGCGTTTCTTACGATAGTACATAGGAATATTTCCGTATGGAATATCCTTTTTAACAATATGTCAGTAATATCCCAGTCACACACACTGTATACACACGCACAGAAACACACACACACACAATATATATATACACACACACCACACCCAAACGAGGGTGAGTCAACTGAAAACCGTGAAAGTATGATAAAAAATCCAAAATATAGCGCTAGTGTCATGTAAGTTTGATAGGTATGTTTGCAATAGTGTACCATATGCGACAGCAAGTGTACGAATAGTGTTGGAAGTTAGCAAATGGTGAGACATCCGTGGCCAACGCTCCGCGCCCAGGCCAGGCACATCGCCTTGTGATTCCAGAGACCATTGCAGCCGTTGAAGCAATCTTGATGGACAACCGCCGAGTGACTAGACGACATTGCAAAAGCTGTACACATTCGTCATAGTTCAGCACATCACACTGTGCATGATGTGCTCCAGTTCATAAGGTGTCTGCAAGATGGGTGGTCCGACAACACTGACCTCGGAATTGAAACAGCCACGTGTTGATGCGTGTGAAGAACTTTTGCGGCGCGTTGAACGTGACAGTAATGCCTTCCTTGGACGAATCGTCACCGGGGACGAAACCTGGGTCTGACCTGAGATTTAAATGCCTCCCACATCCACCTTACTCGCCCGATCTCTCCTTGAACGATTTCCACATGTTTGGGCACCTTAAAGAAACAATGGGCAGGAAGAAGTTCCATTCGGATGATGAGGTACGCCACGTGGTGCACGAGTGGTTGCGCCGTCTCCCAGAAACATATTTTCTGCAGGAATTCAGGCACTTTGGAAGCGCCGGCTGACATGCATTGCACGTCGGGGAGACTATGTCGAAAAGTGATCCAGTTTTGTACCATGAGTGTACTGTAACAAAATCTCCTTCTCTACTGAATGTCAAATCTACCATTTGCTTGCCATTTCATCTGCCTGGGCAACCCGATCCGCCCGCCGTACGGGGACGAGAAACATCTGAAAGTTTTTGGCTATTGATTGCTGTGGATTTGCTCGTTGTTTGCAGGCGTTTTGTCACTTCTGGATCACAATTCAACTTCTCTCTTCACTGGTTTTCTCCATAAAACTTAAGTATTCCTTGACCGATCTGCGGGCGCTGCACCTAAATAAATTAAATTACTTTCAGGTTGCACTACGCTCAGCAATTCTATTTTTATTTCCGTAAACGACTACAACTTCGCATAACATTTTGGTTTCAACTATCACTCGTCCAAACAAACAAAACTTTCTACCTCCTCCTGTTTTTTCGGCTCCCTAGCAACCACATGCAATCGTCTACTCTTTTCCTGAATAATTGGTATATCACAGTACAATAAATAGTATTTTAAAAAATAAATACGGTTTTCATTTGGCTCACCCTCGTACATACCCTGCAAGTCAATGACTTACAGTTTCAAAACCAAACCAAAACTTTGCACTGTCCTCACGGCCATTTTATTCGTCTGATTTCCGGGATTTACAATGGGACGATGCATTCTATCCTGCAGCTTCTATTTTCTCATAAAAATCGAAAACGCAAGAGAAAGTGACTTACGGAATTTTAAAAATAACTGATTCATATTTTCTCAAAAAATGTCATTAATTGAAGTTAATTTGAGCGACATATTTGTGATTCATCTGCAGAGTATAATCAATTGAATATTTATCTTATGAAACATAAACAAGTAAGATTTTCAAATCTTCCGTTCGCAAATCAGAGAGAAATTATTTAGTTTTATTGCTATGATTTTACCCATTTGTTTCTTTTCTCAGGCGGTCATTATTTCCTTTACATTGATATTTTGTAATATGGACTATGAATTAAGAGTATTGTATTTTACCGCGTTTATTGTAGCTTATCACGTTTATCACCAGTTTTTTCAATAAATAGTACCACTCTGCTCTGAAATTCCCAAAGAGATAAACCCATTGCTCTCCCTGCGGTTCGTGTTGTTTTTTAAGTAGTTGCCAAGGTCCGCTCTTCGTAAGCAATAAATAAGGATATTCAAAGCACAGGATTCCGTAAGTAATACAGAACACATTATTGAGATAAGTCAAAACCCCTGTTTTTCTCTCTCCTTTTCTTCTTTCTTCTTCTTCTTCTTCTTCTTCTTCTTCTTCTTCTTCTTCTTCCATCCTCTCTCCTCCCTTCTTCCTCTCCACTCCCCTCTCCTCTTTCTTCTTCTTCTTCTTCCTTCTCTCACATCCTCTCTCCTCTCATTCTTCCTCTCCCCTTTCTCTTATACTTCTTATCCACTTTCTTCTCCTGTGTCCCAATTATATTAATGGTCGCCTTACAATTGCAGGGTCACTGCCATACGAAGTGTGGAACACAAACGTGAAGCGGGTTGCCCTAAACCGTTTCAACAGCGATTCGTGGTGCTCGACTAAATTATTTATTACAACAGCGATTCGCGGTGCTCGACTAAATTATTTATTAATAGACTTTCAAAGCACTCCTTATATTACCTTTGATACAATTCATATCCCTGTTGTTTAACGCTTACACAGAATACCTTATCTGGCGAGTGAAATGTATGAGTGACTTATGATTGTGATGATGGGGATAACGATAGTGAGGTATTACGTAAAAAAGGAATAAATATTCGATTGCGAGGAAGCAATTATGTTTCATATGTCATATCCACTCCATTTGAATGCTGATATGTGATAGCGCAATCCCCTGAATCCCTTTCATTGACGGTCAGCCTGTGAGATAAATCGATAAACTGTGACAATTCTTGGGAACCGAAACTGCAAACCTGCAAATGAACAACGCAGTTCTGTTTGCCTGGCTTAAAATCCTTAACGAGAATAAAGAAAGTTGGAAATTCGTTCATGTATACAAAGAAAAATAACGTTATCGAAACGATCACATTTTTATTGGGGTGAAAATAAGAAATCCTACATGTCAATCGGGAAATTTCATGCGTTCAGAGGCGCTATTTTGTTTTCGTGATGTTGGCCAATAAAGGGGGCGGAACGGGTCCCAAGGCTTTTGCGCACTGCCAGATCAGCATTGGCGGGGTCGATGCGCGAAATGGCGGACGAGGGCGAGACCGCCGAGGAGACGGCTGCGGACATGTAAGCCACTCGCCGGCGAAGGGAGCGACACACGCCGTCGCTGGCGCGCGTTCCGAAGACATCGAGGAACAACGCATCGACCTGCGAAGGAACGCAAGTACATCAGCGTCGCGGGCCGGACGCATGAGCGAACTGCTGCCAGACACTTCGTTTTGACGGCAGGGACGGACGGCTGTCTGTCACTAGCTATCGCCGTCTGTCAGCCGACTTTTCAGACATGGCAACTGCTCAAAAGAAAAGAAAAAAGTTGTCTAAATGGCAATTTACTACTGACTGCTAAGAAATTCCATGCTTAAGCTCTATAAGCTGGTATTCGAAACGCGTGCTTGAGTGTCGAGTCGATCGTGAACGTTCTTTTACAGAACGTCGCATTGTTCAACATGATGTCGGCCCCATTAGTGTATATTATTTGTATTATATTTTTTATTGATTGTAGAGTATTTTGTTCTGTTGAACAATTTTTTAAATACTCGAATCCCCAAATCTCAGACGCTAACCTGTAATTCAGTAGAATTTTTGTCTGCTTTTCTTCATTGAACAACAACGAAGTTTCTCCAAAAATCAGGCAACTACATGACGAATTCTGAATTAATACATTTTAACATGTACTGTACATGTACCGCACATTATGCTCTTCGTAATAATATTCTAATTAAAATAGCAATCCCCTCTCCACAAATAATTTTATTTTCATAAATTAATTTAAATGTTGATAACTTGAATTTTCTTCCAGCCTTAACATAATTTTAAATCCAATGCACTTTCAAAAACATACGAGACAGTGAGCAACTGATCTGTGATTCTGTTGTCTTGAATCTAGTCACCCTTATACAAGCAGTTTTATTTGTACGAGTATTCATTTGCAAATTGTAAAACTGTCAGAAAATATTTGAGAATGTACACTAATAAATATTATATTTTCACATTTAAACTGCTTATCAGTTCTAGAGGTTTTTTTGGCTGTGTATCTAAGGATACTTTTGAGAATTTTTTCACAAACAAAAATAAAGAATGAGATCTAATTGTGAAATATTTTGATATATTTAAATTATAAGAGAGATCGGTTAATGTTTTTTTCTTTCTTACCTACTTCTGACTTAACAAATCAAGTGTTACCACATTCTGCAAAGTATACTATTTTTTTTATAGTACAGAAAATCTGAAGTGATAAAGACTGCATATTTGGAGAAGGACAATATAAAAAAAAAAGTTCACAATTATTCACCAGTTCATATTCCTCTTTAATTTATTTTCCTATAGCATATGCTATTCTTAAAAATCTTTTAAACATTAAAACTATTTGCTAACTATTGTTATTGTTCATGATTAACATGTCATGTGTATAACTTTACAATATCAGAAAATGTTTCTTCGGAAGAAAGGAAGCAGGAAGATTTGACCAAAAACTTCTTTTAGATTTCATTGTGTGGTAATTTTAAAAAAAGCAAAGAAAACTGGAGAACATACGTGGGCCAGTTACAGTAAGTTTAGCAGCAACTGTAACATTTGTGTTCAGATAATTCAGAAGTTGTCATTGCTTACATAGTATGTATTATAACTGTCCTGGTAGATTTGTTGTTCACTGTGCTACATAGAAGTACATTGGTACTATATTAAGTAATACAAATGTAGATATTGAGAAAGAGAGCACCTATGATTTGCTGTCATTGCCAAAATGTCTAGGCCTACACATCTTCAAAATTAGTAATATTTTCATCCATTCTTGTGAACATGCAATGATTGCATAGAAATATAATTTGATGGCAGTTCAAAATCTACAACATAAAATGTTCAGTTATCTTTGCTGCTTATGCCAATGCTTATGGAAGTAAATTAATGTCGTAATTTCTACTTAATTTTGAGTTTGGTTTATAATTTTTTTTGTTATAAGTTTAATGAAATGAAGTAGGATGAAGAGCAAAAGGTGCTCTTTTATAATATATCTGTATTAATGCGCTCCTATTGGGTTATTACTGTTTTAGCTGTAGAACTCCTAACTGTCTATCAGTTTTAAATTGTACAGCTTGTATTGTATTGAATATTAATTTAATATGTATAGCAATGGTTTCTCTGTGAAATCATCATTGACATACAACTGACATCAAGAAAGTAGCATTCCTTACTTACAACACAGAATGCAGTTTTCTATTACTGGGAAGTCAGAAACAACTTCAAATGAATCATCACATAGAAAGTGAAAGTTCAGGAATTTTCACTTTGAACACTAACTCCAGAAAATTAATTTATGAAGAATTCTTATTCACACATTTAATTACTATTCGCATCTGGTAAAATATGTTTTGTTTAGTTAATGCTTTTTATTTCACGAGAATAAAATCAATTTAAACTTTTGATAATTTCTTTACCCACATCAATCACTTGTGTCAATAATGTAGAATCTTAATCACATGAATATGATTGCAGCAGCTGTATTCAAGAAATACTTTTAGTCATTATTTTATTGATTGCTCTATATAAAGAATCCTCTTTTATCACCCTTCACAATATTAAACTGAAAAAAGTTAATAGAGAAAACCTTTTTTATTTTAATTAATTATCTTGAAATGCATCGATTTTTTTTAATAGTTATAATTACAAGGTTTAGTAAATTTAAAACTAAAAAGTTTATGATAAATTAAATGTGTAATACATTTTATTAATATGTACATCATCAGCCCAATAACACTGTTTATAAATCATTTTGCTTTGTTTTGTCTTGCATTTTTTCCCATCCCTCTTCAACTCATTGCAGCTTTTATGCATTCACATTTAAAATCATCTGTCAACTTCTTCATGTATTTCGTTTAGAATCTAAAATAACAACTTAAATGCCAATCTCTCCTATAATGTAACAATTCTTTGAATATTTGTGTGTGTGTGTTTTCTTTTTATTTATCATCTTCATTTATTTTATCTTTTATGTTCTTGCTCAATCTTGAAATGCTGTCTGATGACATATCTTTGACAGTGCATGAAATCAAAATTGAAAAATTAAATTTTACACTCAATTTTGTTGTTAATTACTAATAATAATTTTTTCTTTGATTAGGCACGACATCTTTATTATAATTGTATATTTATACAATATGATATTTCAAGA
Source organism: Acheta domesticus (assembly GCA_031308135.1). Taxonomy (NCBI): domain Eukaryota; kingdom Metazoa; phylum Arthropoda; class Insecta; order Orthoptera; family Gryllidae; genus Acheta; species Acheta domesticus. Next base: position 241,853,024 of record JAHLJT010008446.1, on the reverse strand, counting down.
GATTGACACATTCCCATCCTCAAATATCTATACATACTGTACTACACTATACTAACTTTAGAAAGACAAATTTACAAGGTTGTGACAAATGTACAATTTACATATACACATATACAGCTTGAGGAGTTCATCATATACCTTTTTCTTTTTTTATTTAAAATTCTCTCCTTCCCCTCTCATTGTTCATTGGATTCCAATTTAAAATTCAACTGTCTCTCAGTCGGGATTGCCAATGGAGCTCGAATTGTTTTTTGTTTCCGCTTGATGTTCTCGTATGGATTGACAAAATATTAATAGGTTCATTCATTGTTTTTTCAGTGTTCATTCATTTTTTTAATGAAGAAATAATTTATCTTTTATTGTTTATATTTTAATTTCTCTGCCAAAAAAACAAATGTATTAACTTGTATAATCCTCCTCTTATACCATTTACCTAAATATCACTCTAAAAATTAAAAACCCATTAAACAAAATTTTAAGAATGGTAAAGAATTCTGTTTCAGAGAGAGAAATATAACATTTCTTGAGGAATACAAGACATTTCTTACTGACCAGTAATATATTCTGTAGTACTGTTTCCCTTTAGACTACCCCTTTAGCTTTATTAGTATTTAGTGAATATCTAGATATAAATTTATAAATGACAGTAAATACTTACTGAGATATGAGTGTATAATGTTAATAGTAAGAAATAAGAAGTAAGTAGTAATTTAAATTCCTGGGAGAGTGTCACAAGATTTTCTTCTGAAAATGTCTACTTAATAGTAATTACATATTGCTAGTCACAGCAATATGGTGATAAGGTTGGTTACATGTGCATAAATAAATATAGGCCATCATAAAACAAAACTATATATGAATATAGTTTTGAGATTCATATTTGAACTTGTATGTTAGATAAATCACTAATTGTATTGCAAACAAAATGCAGTGAATGTTCATTATTCTCTAATATATATCCATGTATGAATATTCAATAGACCATTAATGATTGTATAATTCTTATTATTGTGTACCTGTATACTTCATTAATACTTTTGGAATCCGTCGTTCATTGACTGTGATCTGCCACAAATACATTACGAATTCAGTAGTGAGAGACTTGATTCAGAATGATTACCAACTGAATTCTGAGTCTCTAAAATGGTGTTTATATTAGAAATGGAGTGTTCTTACATTACATATCTGTAGATTTGCTTTAAATATTGATACAGAGACCCAATTATACACAATATTTTCTTGTTTAATGTCTATTGAACATGACAACGTGAAATAATCATAGGCTAGATGGTTAAAAGTAATACCTGTAATAATATTGTTGGGATGTTGCTAACATGGGTATTAACTGTGATCCAGGTATGTATTTATTCATCTTGATAATCTTATCCTGTCCTAAGGGCTAATGTGCAATAGTACTTTCAGTTAATTTTCTGTGCTTAATTCTTCATTTTTGACGACACCAACAAAGAATTAAAGCAAAAGATAGAATGTGTGTTCATTGTTTTAGAATGATATCCTCAGTATTCCAATACCCTGGTGCTGCTTATTAGTAATACTGCTGCATGATCATCAAAACCAATTTATATATATTTTAAGTATGTATCCACAGTTGGTTTTAAAAAATCTAGTCACTGCATTTAAACCAAGTGTGTAAAATATTTTTAAGGTTTTTAGTTACCTCTACCTGTGTAATTGTAAAGTTAAAGAAAACTATTTTGTATAAATGTATTGAAGCCATTTTCCTCCTCCTGGAAATCTGAAAATTGCAATTAAATTCCAGGTTATTCATTAATATTCATAGAAATTAATGATAGAACATTTATTTTTTTTAGATCCTTCTATTAATATTTATGAACTTATGATCCTGTTACTGAGTAAATTCTGGATTCAATGAAAAACAATCATGAATTTCAGTTTCTGTACATATATTCTTTAAACTTCTAGAAATATATTCCACATATTATCATTGCAAAGAATAGAAACATGAATTATTTATGTGTAGTAAAATTTATATTGTAATGAAACTGATTTTAAGACTATTTAAATCCAGTGATTGCTGAAATATTAATGACTATTTTTGCCTTGTTGTTTAGTACTGTATGTATGTATGTATGTATTGTTGTAATTACAATGTTAATTGGAGATTTTATGGTGTAAATAATATTTTAAATATATGTAACATTTCATCTCTCATTATTGTGTAGAAAAAGAAAAAATTAATGTACATTAGCTAATTTATTTTAAATGTAAAGTAATATTTTTATTCATGTGTTGTTGTGAATTCTATGGTTGAATGATACGAATGAAACATTGGCACTTATTAAATATATAAACTTTTGTAAGCTTCTGAACAATAAATGTGTGATATATAATTAGATCTGTGCAAATAAGCAAAAAGAAAGTCATTTTTAATGTCTGAAGTTGTGATAAATATTTGATAGTTCTTTATTAGATATAATGATAGGATCAGCATTCAAATGGCCATTACCCATTTCCATTGCTTAAATGTATGTATCTGATGCTGTAAAATACTTATAAAGTAGAATAGATATTTATGGAGGCAAAAGCAGGCCACAAAAATGTAAGTGTGTCTTTAAGGGAATGATTGCCTAATTCAGTTTCCATTTTAATGATGGTATACGCTATTGAGGTATACATCAACTATGATCAGATCCAAGAAATGTAGAAAAATCTTGACTTGCTTTCACAGACAGAAAGAAGCAAGATAGTAGTATGTAATATATAACATATCATGTCACTGACTGTCATAAATTCTTGTTTTTCAACTCTCTTAATCTGTAAACTATCGATGTGCCATATAATAAATAGGTAACTGGAGTCCATCTTTTTAGTGATTTTAAACTTTGATGTAATATGTAATTTGTTGTGCTTTATTTAAGGACTATTATACACAAGTATACACCATTCTGATTATTATCTGCATTACGTGCTACCTTTTCAATGTTGTATATCTCAAAATGTAAAAAACAAACCTTCAGTAGTTTAAATGATTGTCTTCTTTTGTAAGTCATTTTTTCTTCTTCCAGAATTGCACAAGTACTTTAAATGTAACTTTACAGTGTTGTTAATAAGAAATCCTTAAAATGCCACTAAAAATTTTAGAATGTATCATGTTATTGTGATTTATGTTGTCATTGAGAAGAAATGGACTCTACATCCTTGGCCAATTGAACTATTCACATTTGTGAATTAGGAAAGTTGGTAGCAATTTAATGTGTATATTAGGTAATAATTTTGTAGAATATATCAGTTACTGTGATGCTGGAAAAATATTTTTTCATAACTGTCCTAGCACTAAGATTTATTGTGGCATGTAAATGAATATTGGCACTTTTTCTGGACATATTTTAGAAAGTGATGGAAATTAAGAAGTGTAATATAGCTTTTTAACTAAATGAATTGGATATGGTATTATTGAAAGATAGTTTTTGAGAAAGAATTATCATGAAAAACTAGGCTTTTTATGATGCTCAGGACTAATTTTTAAGCTATAAGGAAGCAAAGCATTTAAAATATATTTTTATGGCAGGCTGTTTGTATAAAAATAAGTTTGTTCTAAACTTAAGTTAATTTTTGTAACTGAATTAGATAGTTAATATTTTATTTACAATTAATTTTTTGCCCACTCCGAAAAAAATTGTAACTTGATACATAGAATAGAATACATAAAGTTTTATAAAATTGTTTTATATTTCCTGCTAAGAGATAGCATTTCTTTTCTAACTTATTGGTCTTATTCTAACTTCAATAAAATAAACTTGCTCTCTCACACAAAAATTATTTACTTGAAGTGAAATGCAAATGTATCTTCTGTTATTTGTCCAGATATATGCACACCAGTGACTGAAAATATTAATGTTCATGTGATATTGCTTTCCAATGTTCTCTTTTTTAATGGTGATTTATCATGGCAATTATTGAAACAAAATGTATGTAAAAGCATAGTGAATGTAGTTCAATATTTTTGTCTGTATGATTATCTATTCATTGTCTGTATTATTGATTCTTATATGTTGACTGTATTTATGTTTGTT
>JAHLJT010008446.1:241817181-241848869 GCA_031308135.1 Acheta domesticus | reverse complement strand
GCGCGGCCAGCGCTGGCCCAGTTCGCGAGAGGATCCCCACCCGCCCGCCAACTTCCAGCCCCCCCGCCGCGGCACCGCCACTTCCCCCCGCCCCTACCATCGTCGGCGCACCCCTTGCACCCACCCCTCTCCCCGCCCCGCACTCCTAAGCCAACTGCCTTCGCTCGCGAAGTTCAGCACCGCCCGCTGTCGTTATCTCCCACAGCGCCCCGTTTTCGCTCTCTGGAGATGTCTTCTGCTTCCTCCTGGTACATTTCCCGGAGCTCGTTTTCAACACCTCTCGTTTTATTAACGCTTTTCAAGAAGACTAATATTTCATTAAAGCGGGAATTCCCGAGTGTAAAATACGTTTTATAATGTTTAATAATCATACTTTACGGCAGTGCCGTCGTGGATATTCGTATGTATCCGAACTTGCTTTTTGTGTTTCAAGATTTGGGGATCCCATTCTACAATTTTTTAGGTATCATTAAATGTTTTAGTTCTTAAAACCAAATGAACTGAGTATTTTTTAAATATATGCAGTTTTAACACTGGCTGGGATCGTCTATGTTTATTTTTCTTTCTTGCTTTTCCGTTGTTTCTGCGCGTATCTTTGTTTTCTAATTTGATCCTGGCATTAATTCCTCTGTGTTTTCTTCCTCATTCTTTCTCAGTTACATTCTTAGTATTTTTTTCAATGAACTCCAATTCCAATTATTGTCTTTTTTCTTGTTAAATTGATTTGAACTTTGAGAGATCTTAAGATCCCCTTATCCATTTTCTTTCTTTAACTACTTCGCTCTCGGTTTTTCAGAAGATTTCTCATTAATATATTTCTGTTTCACGTTTTTCTCTTATTCTACAATCCGTCCCAGTATTTTTAGGGAAGTTCAACTCTTCTAGCTCCTACCCTCTCATATATATATTTTTCTAATCGTATCCGTCATCTGCTCTCATTCTGTTCGCCTTCTCCAGCCAGTCCCGCTCTCCCTACTTACCGCTGTCGCCGCCCCACTTACCCTTTGCCGCCCGATGCCGTTTTCATATATTGATCGGCGGGTGTTTGGCAGCGGGGCCCGCGGGCCACTTGGCGGCACTGCACCCCCCCGCCCCTCTGCCCATCCCGCCTCCACCGACCCCTCCACCCCTCTCCATTCCCCCTCCACCCCACTCTGCCCCCTCCACCCCCACCGCCAGACAGCGCCGGCCACTCCGCCCCCGCATAGCGTTGCTCGCCCCCGCCGCCGCCCCCCGCCGCCGCCCCCGCCGCCGCCCCCGCCGCCGCCCCCGCCGCCACCGCCCGCGCTGACCCTGCGCAGGCCTGGCTCGAGCCCCGCGCACACGAGACGGCGGCGGCGGCGCCCCAGTTGTGCGGGCCAGGGCTGTCCAACGAAAAGTTGGGAGCGCTTGAAGTGCGTGCTAAACTTCTGGAAGCGTGCTCCTTTCCGTTTACTTTGTGTAAATAAGGGACACTTTTGCCGATCCGGTGGACGACATCGCTAAGGCAGTAGTGTCATAGTGATCTCGGGCCGAAGGATCGCGGTTTCGAGTCCCGCATAGATGTGTTTGTGTTCGTCCTTTCTCACACACCCATTATCACCATATCATTTCATCTAGTTCAGATTTACCCATAACGTTTAAACCAATAGTGGTCGCTAATGACCTAGATGCTTATGCGACCTTAAATAACACACACAGAGAACACTTCAGATGACAAATTTTATTTCTAGACAGTCTGGTTTGTAGGAACGATGAAAGTCGGGGTCAATCAACATTGCGTGTATTAACCATAAAACACAGGTACAGGATCACTAGCGCACAGATGTCCCATAAACCCTTATACTGCCGCTCGTTTATGTTTGCATAACCCGTTTAGTACGTTCTAATTCGTTTACGAAACACTTTACGAAGTTTACTGTTCCAAATATTTGTTTTCATGGGTAATTTCTGTTTCAAAACACACCATTGTCTTAGATCGTTCTTTTGATTTTTTAAAGCGATGCACTTCTACAAAATCATTTAATATTTTACGAAAGAAATAACCATTTTAATATTAACATTATACACTGAAGTATTTATTGCATTCATGATGATGATGGTGAAGATAACTTATATAACTTTTTGTTTTATATTGCATAATTTGTGCATATTTTATTTGCGTATGTATAGGCATATTTTTATACTTTGTGCTTATTGTTTTATTATTCCAATCATCTCTAAAGTTTTAATATTTTTATGTAAATATAGATGTATATTAGTTTTCATCAAACAAATTTATGCTTTATATTTAATGTATGAATCTCTATGTAGTAGGGACATGTTTAGTTTCTAAAATGTCCCGCCCTTAATACGGGAACCGTGACAAATCGTGAGTCATTTTAAAAACATTTAGTAAAATGTGCATAACTAGCCGGTAGTTAATTTGCGAATTTACGAAAAACTGCCGTCGATAGCAGGCCTGGAAGGCGGTACAAAAATTAACGTAGTGAATTTTTATAATTTCATAGTTTTACCCAATACCTTCAGAAGAAATGCATGCTACAAAAACTCAGCCCTCCACTATGTTTCTTAGCTAACTAAATGTGACAACCAAGCGCGCAACGAGAGTTACCTTCGGGTAGCGATGTAGGTGTCATATCACCATTTCCTATGTTCATCAATTTTTTTCGCCCAGTTTCCCTTATCCTTTGGGCGAAGACTTAGATGGCCCCTTGTTTTGTTTCTGGATATAAATATATCTTTACTACTTGTGCACGGTTTCTTGAGCTCTGTAAGGAATGTAGAGTATGGAAATAATCGTTTCCTTCTAATATTTCACGCAGTACACTAGGGATAATGGCCAAAATCTGTGCCTGATTAGCCATTGCAAATAGTTTTTTCTTACACTGGAGCAAAATATCTTCTTACCAAATTTTTCCAAAAACGCTCCTTGCCACCGGTAGTCATAATTCAATTTAATATATATTATGTGAGTTAGGGTAGATATCCAAGAGCTCAAAAAATTGTACAGAGGTTGCCCTTCTCTCCATTGTACGTCACAATTTTAACTGTTTTAGACGATAAATCAATGAATCATAAACTATGAATAAACTATCCGTCGCCTCATACGAACATGTCGTGCAGCCTCTCGAGACACGATAGCGAGTCGCAGGGAAGAGGACGATTTATCTTCTCCACTCATCACGCTATCACATCAAAGGAACTGAAAATTATAGCGGAAGCGGCGGAGATTGGAACAATCAGTGAGTGGATGTCCCAGATGTGTTCCAGAAATATACTCAGTGATCGTTTGCAGAAAATCTGTACCTCAGAAATCAAGCACGTCTCATTTCATAATGCGTGAAATATAGTATGGCGATTATTTAAAACCAAACTCAAATCAACAAACTCTACCAGAGAAACTGACTCTGCCTGCAACGTCGGGAAGACAAATGTGCAGGCTTTTTGTAATATGTTGGTAATTTCGATGCTGAGCTCTCCTTAATTTTTTTATAATATTTTTAAAAAATATATCCTATATTTTTTTGTAAAATACGTCTGAACTAGTTCCAATTAACCATGCTCACCGTCATCGTCACTATCGTAATCACCCGCCCTCCCCCCATATTGTTTTCTTGCGTTGATCAGATTTCCGCTTGATCTACCTCTATCTCTGTCTTAAATATTCCTTTTCATTCTGTCAGGAGTTCCATGGAACAGGGTCTTGTAGAATTCATTGAAAATCATCGCGTGTTCGGCTCTCAGCCTTCATCGCCTGTAATTACGCACTCTACGATTGCAAAAGCTCGTTTTTATCCACTTTTTCCAAGCTTACGCGACAATTCTGATTTTACAAATGCCACTTGTGAATGATAATTTTTTACAATAATATAAATTAATAAAATTGTTAATTACATTACATACGACACACACTGTGCTCGTTATATTTGCAAATATATTGAGTATGTATAATATGAATCACTAGGGTTATTAAATTAGAATTTAAAGAACAAATTGAATAGCTGTAAATGTCATTGTCATGTTTCTTTTTTTGTAAATTAAAATTTCATAACTTAATAATATTTAATAAAATATTACTCTGAACACAATGCGTGAAACATTTAACTGAAATTTAAAAGTTCTATTTTAACTGGAGACGCAATTCAACTGTAGGTGCCATTCAACTGAGTCTAACCGATCAAGGCAACCATGAGATAAACTTGACATCTATATGAACATTCTCGAGACCGGAATTTCTAACCAATCATTACCAATTGTTTAACAGAATTATTCTAATTGGATGCCAAAACAACACTTTAGATACATGCTACGGACGCAGAAGGTTCTTTTTCTTCTATTTCTATTCTCACTTCTAGGCTCAGAAGGTGGCTTAATCCCATCATCCATTAGTATTGTACACGTAATTATCCAGAAGTTTCATTATTGTTTTTATAATACCTGTAATAGTGGATGAATCTATAAACTAATGAGTGGCAATACTATCAGAACTCAAAAAATACAAATTTTCAGTTATGATTATTATTTTATATTACTTTGTAATCATTCTTAACAGAATTATTATGAGTAACTTGCTCCTTAACGCATTAATCAATTACATAGGCACACAAAAAAATGTTGTCAGACCCAAAGACTCGACCATGTTTCTCTATGTATTTCAACGCGCAGAATACGAATCTGAAGCTAGAATTGCGCGATCACCCTCCAATTTTTTTAATTGCAAAAACCACCGTGAAAATGTATATTTTTGTTTTCGGGGGTTATTGTCAGATCCAAAGTCTTTAAACATGTTTCTCTATGTATGTCGACGCGCTGAATTCGTATCTAAAACCAGAATTCCGCCACCACCCTTCCGTTTATTTTAAATCACGAAGAACCATTGTGAAGTTGTATTTTTGTTTTTTGGGGTTGTTGTCAAACTCTGAGACTTGAAAATTGTTTCTCTATGAATGTCGGGGCGTTGAATCCGACACTGAAGCCAGAATTACGCCACCATCCTCTTGTATTTTAAATAGCAGAAAACCACCCTTAAATTTACAACCTACCATTTCACGGCAGTGTTTCACGATTTAAAAAAGAAATTGAAAGGTGAAATAATTTTCTTCGCTCACAAGAGGGCCAAATATCGTCACTTTCAAACTCCTTAGAAAGCGGTACTGTTCACTAAGAGGTTGTAAAAGTAATATTCCTACAAACGTATAAAAATGAAGAATTACGTACCGTTACGAGTGCGTGAAGTTAGTCTCTTCTAAAGACGTCTAACGTTGTGACGTCAGCGTAAAAACTGTTTTTATTTAACAATGTGACGTCACGTCATCATTTAGAAACAAAATCACACTACGGCGAACAGAAATGGTGCTGTGTTGCAATCACCATGAAGAATAGGGATGAAACAAATAATGTTTCATGATAGAAACATTTTTATTTGATCTAAGGAAAACATTGTTTACATATCGTGATCGAATTTTTTTTATAAGTTTTCGATTGTTTGCTTTTTTCTGGACCTTTTGGTTTCGGCATAAAAACTAAATCTTGATTGAGACGCACATTTCCAGCATCAATTATTAAAATATCAGTAAATGATACGACAGTTGAGGCAACTCTTTTCTTCTAAAAGAAATGTTATCGGATCTCACAATTTTATTTGTCCCATAAAAATGCTGTAATAATGTGTGTTCTTTACAATACATAGCTCTGTGAATGTCTCCATTACCATTAGCACAGAAAGTAATGTGAAATCAGTTGTCTGACATGCGAGATGAATGTAATCCGTTTGGAGCAGCACTCAAACACCAAGATATCCGTTCTACATGGAAAAAGTACCCGAGAATGTCACAGAAAAATGGTGAAAACTCTTGGAAATAAGGCCCTTCCATATTGGACGGTCGGGAAATGGGCTGGGGAATTTCTGCGAGGACGCTTAGCAATGATCAGCAACGTACGTGAAGATGTGTGAGAGTACGAACCGATGTGGCACCTGCGATAGTGGAGCATCTGCCAAATCGCGCCGTGTTGTGAACTCGTTTTTACTATATTGCCTTAATGAAACCAATAATTTCGAATACCTTAATAAATACGAGAAATACATTTTTAATGCGTCGTTAAATGTCCATGCACTTAGTTCACACCTTGTCTTTCATGTGTATATTTTATATTTACTCCCGTGCTCATATCCTCACAAAAAAGTTGTCATGACTTATGCCCAACTCTCGAATGAAACATTTGTAGCCAATGATTTACAAAAATGATCGATCCTGGGCGTTCAGTCGTACGCCATTCTGAATATTTGATCAGAAAATGCTTGAAAATTCACCGTACTCATTTGCAGGGTCGTAGAGAACGAATGCCTCACGCAGTGTTGGACGGCGCGCTTCCCTTACCTCAAGGTTTCTCCTTCCATCGGCGACGGCGTCGGCGTCGCCGACGCGCGGGGAGTTGAAGCTTCGTTCGTGTAAATACTGACCTAAGACCCGCTCGGGTAAGATTGCCGTCGCTTGGCAACCTGGAGAATCTGGCTGATAAATGGGAGCGCTGATGGCGCCTGACGGGAGGAGGCTCAGGACTTAGCGGCCCTGCTCCCTCTACTGCCGCCGCCCCGCGCTCCAGGCCCCGCCCGTCCTCTTCCTTCGCCATAGCCACCGCGGCCGCCACCGCCATCACCTCCGCCACCACCTCCTCCGCCGCCGCCACCACTGCCACCGCCACCGCCACCGCCACTGCCACCGCGCTCTTGTAACCGCCACACCGCCGACGACGGCACGGACGCCGCAGCTTCACGAAAAGGCGATTAGCGCAGCCCCCAACACCACCAAGCCCTCCCGTGCCGCCCGCAGCGCGGAGAATCTACGAGAAAATCATTATGTTTCTAGAATTCCTGGAACAAGTGTACCGTTAATGCTGAAGATGACATGATGCAAATTGAGGTCTTTTCTGTCCCACATTCTACATTATATTTCCGTTTCGATTTAGCAAAAAATACGAACATTATTCTAGGCCGTTTTTTCCAGAGACTCAAATCAGAAAAAAAGTCGCAATGGTTATATGATTGTTGAAACATTCGAATTTCTCCAAACTTAGTCACCACTATTTCGTAACACTTTAAATGTTTTCTTTCCGGTGTATTGCTTTATATTTCCGATTCGATTTTGCACAACATCCGTTTATTTATTACTAGTGGACACAGCAATGCTTTGCTATTGCAATTTATTGCATTTCACACGCTACTGGTCACGTGATTGTTTATCACGTTTTACCGCTACTCTCTGCAAAAATTGTAATAGATGAAGACTTTCTCTCGAGTATGGGTTTGTTCTGTGTCCTGGTTTGAAAATGGTTGTCAAGTATCCTATTGCTAAAACGTTCTCCCTGAAGTTTGGGCACATTTTCGCTGTGACAGTGTCTTAGAGAAGTTTGATTTACTTGTCCGAGATAACGTTAGGTATAATTCCGGTCGATATTTCACAATCGCAGGGCAGAATATGCAGCGAAGCCCCACTTAATACATGAGGGTACGGCGGGTTGTGTAGAACTTCTGTTCAGGAGCGCTTGAGTGAGCATAAACGCATAAAGTCATCAACGCGCGTCTCTATGCGACAGACATACGCTCATTCCCAATGTACTATGTCCGAATTCTTGCCCAAGTGTAAGCAATAAGTCCAAACAGGTTTATAGCAATCGGATGAATGGTACGCCAGCGCATAAAATACGAACAAACTTGGATTTTTATGTATTAGATTATTGTTAGTTGTTTTCACTGACTGATATATAATAACTTCTTAAATGAATCTGGACACTGATTGTTTGGAACAGACGAAAAATTGTTTATTTCAATATCCAGGTACAAAAATGGAAATTCAAACAAGCGACGTTTCAAGGACTAATTTTTTCTCATCTTCAGGCTATTAACAGTAAAGAAAGAAGATATAATGTGAACACTGACAAGAGTATGAATCAGTAGTTATAAAAAATGCATAATGAAAAAGTTAAACAAATGAAGAATGTAGAATAGTACTCGATATAATATAAATATATACACATGGAGACTCGCCAATTCAAATCAGATCAAAAAAATATTCAGTAAACTGATATATACACACTATAGATTGGCTCAGCTGTGCTATGCGATAGAATGCGTCTTCTACATGTACTTATTCAGTCTTCTCTTCTGAAAACACCAACAGAGTAACGAAAAGGCTCTACAACTGCTTGCAGGGATTTCATTCCAATTTTTAATCGAACTATTGACATATGAATATTTCCCTACGTCGGATCTTTGCCCTGTACTTTTTTATTTTGCAATTGTGGTCGTTTTCTCCCAACTCTCGAAGGGGAGTCTAGTATTTGCGTTACTTCTGCCCACGCAGGTGACTTACTGTACGCCTTGAAGAGGCAGCACAACCTAACTTTTTTCTTCGTACACTGAGGGGCCTCTATAGATTCTGATGGATTTGAACTAGCGGAATATCCTTTATTAATGAACTTGATGGGCTTCTTTTAACTTTTTTCTTACTCTTCAATCTGAGCTAATCTGTAGGGATCCCATCCAGCTGATGCGGCCAAACTAAAGATGTGTATCCCATTTTTCGACTTTCCATGTTCCCATTTTTAAATGTTCTCATTATAAGTGTAGTGACTTCCACGCTTTTCGGGCAATAGAAGTAACGTGTTCCTTCCATCCCTGGTCCTGGCGTAATATAACACCCAGATACTTACAACACGATACGTGTGGAATGGCTACGCCACCCATGTGGTATTCCAGAGAAACCTTCTTTGCTAATTTAGAAAAGCATAGTGATTTACTTGTTACGGCATCTTCATTTTATTTATGGTAACCTAGGAATAAATGCTATTTAGATCGTTTTGAAGTATGAAAATATCTTCATCCGAATCTATTCGCCGATAAATTTTGCAATCGTCCGCAAATAAGCGCATTACTGACTTAATACACGATGGCAGGTCGTTGATGATTGCCAAAAACAACAGCGGACCTGAAACACTTCGCTGGGGGACTCCGGACGTAATTAAGGTTTCCTCTGAGAGTTCATGTCCAACTCGGACTTGTTGAACACGATTTATCAAAAATTTCCGTATCCGTGCTACTACGCGATGGTCAACTCCGGTAGAAGCAATTTTCGTTAGTGATATTTCATGTGAAACAAGATCGAGTGCTTTTGAAAAATCTATAACAATTGCGTCTGTTCTCTTTCCTGAACCTAATGTTTCAGCAATATCTTGACACATTGTAATAATTTGGCTTTCACAAGAGAAAGATTTTCGAAATCCATGTTGCCCTTCGTATAACCACCCTAACTTGTCCCATTCTCGGCACAAGAACTCGGCTACCAGATGTTCCATTTGTTTACAAATCACTGACGTTTGGCTTACTGGCCTGTAATTGGAAATGCACGAACGACTTCCGGTTTTAAATATTGGAACCACTATGGCCCTTTTCCAATCGTGAGGCACGCTGCAATTATTTATGCTTATTTCAAATAATCGCGTCAAGTAGGTAACCATCGGTTCCCCTCCAATTTTTAATAGTTGTCCAGCGATACCATCAAACCCTACGGATTTATTACTTCCTATATTACGAATTCTTCGTCTAATGAGTCGTGATTGTACTTGAAATGTTTCTCCTTCAGTTGTTCCAAAAAGTGCTGGGAGTACTCGATCCTAACCTGAATACCGATTTGAAATATGCATTAAAAGATTCGGCTTTACCCTTATCTGTTAGTACAAAGCTTCCGTTTACGTCTTTAATAGGCGGAATAGATTCTTTGTTTCCCCTTTTTTGTTTTATGTGTATAGAAAAATTTCTCCAGCTTGTTTGCTCGTTTAATAGAATTATTGTATTCTGGTTCAAATGAAATTTTTGTATGTTCTTTTTCGAGTTTTTATTGACCAGACAAATTGCTGTGATAACAAGGTATAACTTCAATAGAATTAAGGCGATATATATCTGTGTATTCTAAGGCCAAGGGTATATTTTGTGATTTTTTCTCTTTCTGCCTTATCAATGCGTGGTCTTCTGGATGCGTAAAGAAGTCCTTTTTTTCTCTGTGAAGTCGTGAATTACATCTGGTCAATTAGCTGCAATGGTTTCGTACGTGTATATTTGGATATCATAGTACATATTTAAATTTTTTTTGCAATATTGACTTGGCTTTAAACACAGTATGGGCTTATGGTGTTAGGCGATATTAGACCATATTTCATTGCTAGGGCTTGATGAATGATGTTTGCTATTAGATTGTGTCGACTTACGTATTCTGTGTTTGGAAAGTTTGTGCATGACGTTATTATGCAGTCTATTGTTTCTGGTGCATAATGGAATACCCTACATTTATTCCGGACGTCTGTTTTTTCAGTGTATTTTTTCTAGTTGTTGGTAGCAATCACCTGTTCTTGAATGGCAAGGATAAATCCATGTCTCCCCAAAAAGAGACCCATCCCGAAGCCAATGCGTCGAGGTGTCTTTACCTTTACACATAATAAACTTTTCTTTAACAACCGGATACTTTCCCCAATTGTGGAAACTAGCTTACATACGTCCCCTTCCCAAATGTATAAATTCGTTAAATCCTTGTGATTACCGACCAATCAGTATATTACCAACATTATCCAAAGTCCTAGAAAAAATTGTACGTCAACAAATAGACAAGTATCTCGCCATAAATGATGTTCTCAATAGTTTGCAATCTGGTTTTAGGAAAGGTAGAAGTACGCAAACGGCCTTGTTACGAGTCACCGAAGACATTCGTCAATCTCTGGATCAAGGCAATATAACAACATTAACGCTTTTAGATTTTAGCAAGGCCTTCGATTCAGTAGACCATGACGTGCTTCTGGCAAAATGTAAATGCCTCGGTTTTTCTGATTCTACCTTATCGTGGATTTCAAGTTATTTTAGTAATAGACAACAGGCTATAGTTGTCGAGAATACTTTTTCGTCCCCTAAGTCAGTTTTACGCGGAGTACCACAGGGTTCCGTACTAGGTCCACTTTTCTTCTTGATCTATGTTAATGATATCCCCTCTGTGCTATCAGTGTGCAGTCATCATATGTATGCAGACGACTTACAGATCTATGTCAGTGGGAAACCTTCGGAAGTGGCTCAATTAGTTAGTAAAACAAATCACGATTTGGCCTCTTTACTTTAATGGTCAGTGAGAAACGGCCTTAAGCTAAACCCATTAAAATCTCAATCAATTATAATTGGGTCCTGCCGGTCCCATAAAACACTTCAAAATCTAAAAATTCCTGATATCATTTTGGACAACACTACTGTTCCTTTCTGCTCTCAAGTTAAAAATCTTGGTCTGACCATCGATAAATTTCTAAATTGGGAACCTCATGCTCGGGACACTTGCCGCAAAGTGTATGCCTCAATGTACTCACTCAAATGTGCTTACAAATGCCTTCCACCCAAAACCAAAGAACTTCTAGTAAAATCACTCCTGCTCCCCCTGCTTGATTACGGTGATATCGTGTACAGTAACATAAATAAATCAACCGCTGATGCTCTTCAAAGAGTTCAAAATGCATGTGTTAGGTTTCAATACAATATCAGAAAGTATGATCACATATCGGGGTACTATAAAGCAAATCATTTATTAAACTTGAAAGGTCGACGCCTGTTTCATAGTTTGTGCCTTTTCTACAAAATATCAAATACGGGGTGTACCTGCTTACCTCTCTTATAAAATGTCTTATCTCAAAACAAAAAGATTCCAGAAATCCTTGCTATGCAATATTCCTAAAAGCAACACCAATTTTTATGATAAATCTTACTTAGTAGCAACGACCCGAGAGTGGAATAACCTTCCAGAAAATGTTAGAAAATGTAAAACATTGCGATCATTCAAAAAACATTTAAATACTATTCTACTGAGCTGATAATGTACGATGTGAAAGTGTGTACTCAATATATTATTATTATTATTTTAATTTTATTTATTATTATTATTATTCAATATTGTACGCTAAATGTAACATTTTATATGACATTTTTAACTTTATTTTGTATTTTCTTATACTTCTTAGGTTAATTCTTAATTTAATAAACAACAGTATAATTAGTTTAAATTAAGTTTAATATAAGATTAGAAAGTTCTTGTTTTTTTTGTTTGTATTATCAACTTGTAATTTCAAATTCATTCCAGCTAAACTTGTCATGGCTCTGACTGAATGCGTCTTTTCCCTTGGTGCATGTTGATGTAATTAAAATCGGCCCTAAGCCGGGTGGTTGTGTCCGGGTGGTCGTCCTGGCCGGGTGGTTGTGTGCATTCTCATTTATTATTTTTTTAATGAGTTCTTTAATGGATTGAGATTCTCTTGCTAACATTTTGACGCGTATGGGTTAATATTTTCTTTTCTCTCTTTCATAATTTATTTTCGGGCATCTCTTTAATGTTCTCTTGTGTCAGTAAATGCTTTATAAATAATTTTAAATATTTTATTTTGTTGCTCAACGTTGAAGAACATGCACACTTCCTTTGTTTTCTCTGGTTTTCCCCGGTCGTTTAAGGTAAATGCTGGGACGTTGTGTTTTTTACTTTCATTTTGTGAGCCCAGGGGCAAGACATATCTAAGTTGTATTTTATTTAATTTACTAAATGTACTGTTTCAATTTTATCTATATATGTATTATTACGTGGTTAGGCGGAAGAGCGGGCCTGATGGCCCGAGTCTCGCCACATAAATAAAGTCACTATTATTATTATTATTATTATTATTATTATTATTATTATTATTATTTTACCTGAATTTTTCAGGGAATGGGTAAATCTACTGTGGACACATATAATAATAATAATAATAATAATGATAATAATAATAATAATTATTATTATTATGTAGATTGTTGTTCTTTTTTCCTATTGATCCTTCATTAATGACGTTGAGCTAGATGGAACTCTGGATGCAGGTCAGGACTATACAGGATCAATCTTCAATAGATACCAGGAATTAATTTATGTGGTTCATTTATTTGTGCCTCGACGTTTCGTGCATCATGTATACACCTTTTCAAAGAGCAACAACAGATATACAAGGTTAAAACAGTTTCAGTTGAGTTGAAAATTAAGACCACATGATAAAAATATATAAAAACTTTAAATTACTTACATCAAGTTGAAGTCCTAAACTTTTTATATATATTTACATGATTTTGTTTTCTTCACCATATGCGGAGTTTATGTTGGGAGCTTACATAGACCATGTGCCGGTTGTTACAGACACTGCACGACTGAACACGTTCAGGAGTAGAGGCGCAACGTCTATAAACTAGGAGCATTAAGGAGTAAACAAGTGGCTTGGTAATAAACACATTCAGAGATGTTGGTTCATCAATATAGTTTTATAATCTTCATTTAATTTCTCTAAGTCATTTTTAGTATTCATGGTATTGTTTAACATAATATGAACCATTTATGCTGCCATTCTTTAGATGTTTGTTTTTCGTAGTGTAGGATTTTAACCTTTCCGAAACCAGTTGCACTCCGTTCTGTGTTTGGTCAGTGAAGTGTATAGAGCCGCATCTTTGTTTATGTCGTTCGTGTGTTGGTAAACCCTTTTGCTTATGTATTGCTTTGTTTTTTCCAATGCAGACTTGTTGACAGTCGTTGCAGCGTATATTTTTCTTGGTTTATTTACGTTTACTGTTTTTATAACCTAAATAAAACCAGTCATATTATGCTTAATATCTGACAATAGTATTATTGGCCAGATCACAGGAGTAATTAATCGAAGAAAGTATTACTGCCGAGATATAGACGCTGCACAGTTTTCTTCCTTTTGTTTCTTTCCAGTCAAATGACCTGTGAGAATAATAATATATAGATCTCTTCCAATATGGGTGCAAGACTCGAGTTCCAAAATACCTTTATAAAAGTTCTTTGTTAATAAGCAGCATGTATATTAAAGCTTTTTTGTTGTAATCAGTATTGTTTATTTTCTCTTTTGCAAAATAACTTGTAATTCCCAGAATTAAACATGAAAAATACGTTGTACATTTGAATATTCACGAACTTTTATGCTCAAGTATGGAGTCTCCCTCTGAGTGTATTATTAAATGACGCAAAAATTATTGAAGGGTTGTTGAGAATCGTAGCCTCCCCAATCAGAGATTGAGACCCCCCAGCGGCGCTGCAAACAGCAGCGTCAAGCCTTTTGTCCGGGCGACGGCCTGCACAGCACGGGCGGGCGCCCCGCTGCGGCCTAATGGGTATGTTAATGAGAGCGCCCTCGCCGACTAATCGACAGCGGCGGCAGCAGGCACGACCTCTCTCGCCCGGGCACCGCGCACCCCTGCTCCACCCCAACCCGCGCGGCCGCGCACCCCCACCCACACACGCGGCAGCCACTGCGGCACGGTCAGCCCCGCGCCGGGATCCTGTACTGGGCACTCTGCACGCGCCTCCGCCAACTTATCGCAGCCGCTTCGGTCTTCGCCGCCGCCGCCGCCACCGCCGCCGCCACCGCCGCCGCCGCCACCAACCGCCGTCTCCACCGCCGCCCCCACCGCCGCCTCCACCGCCGCCGCCTCCATCGCTGCCGCATCCATTGACGTCGCCTCTACAGCCGCCTCCATAACCCCCGTCTCCATCGCCGCCGCCTCTTCTGCCGCCGCCTCCAATACCGGAGCCTTCACCACCGCCGCCGCCTCCACCGCTACCTCTACCACCGCCGCGGCCGCCGCCTCCGCCGCCGCTTCCGCCGCCGCCTCCACCGCCGCCTCCACTGCCGCCGGCTCCATCGCTGCCGCCTCCATCGCCGCCGCATCCATCGCCGTCGCCTCTACCACCGCCTCCACCGCCGCCACCTCCACTGCCGGAGCCTACACCACCACCTCCACCGCCTCCACTTCCACCTCCACCTCCACCTCCTCCTCCTCCTCCTCCTCCTCCTCCACCTACACCACCCTCACCTCCGCCTCCATCTCCACCTCCGCCTCCGCCTCCATCTTCACCTCCACCGCCACCGCCTCCATCGCCGCCGCTTCCACCTTCACCGCCACCGCTGCCTTCATCGCCTCCACTGCCCATCAATGCGCGGCGCTGCGCCGGGCTCCATTTCACGGGCTACCCCCGCCTGATAGGGTTTTGCCGCTCGACTGCCTCGCTCCCCCAGGGACCGCCTCGCTGCCAGCTTTGCAGCCGCAGGTCGCGGTTGCTGCGTTCCCTGCAAGTCTTGCCGCATGTGCAGTCCTCACAGATGTCGCCGTATACGTAATCCCTTCTGTTCCCTTTTTATTTTTCCAAGTTTTTTTCTGAGGAAATTACGAAGTTCGGTAAATATCCATATGTATATACGGACTTACTAGCTAATCTTAAATATAAAACTCACACGCTATTACAAGTGGGAAGAAATCCATTTTCGGGTCCTCAGTCTGGACCTAAATCAGCAACGTTTTGAGGAATATGTGATATGGATACTTATTTGTAATTCGTGATTGGTAGTTGGGGTTTTTGGAAGACGGGGTTTTTGGCAAGTTTGAAAGGTGTTAGTGTTGGGATTTGAGGTCGATTATAATGAAAGTTGGTGGCCAGATACATGTGATGTGTTGGTCTACAAGGAATACATACATACATGTCTTGTTTTCCAAGTTAAATTCATTGTGCAGTTGATTGTTGGCTATGTTTGTTATCAGATTTGCAATGGATTGGGGTATTTTTGGAAATTAATGTTCGTAGTTGTGACGGTTTCATTTTAGTTTGGGTCAGTTTACCATTTGTTTTCCCTAATTTAATTTAGTATCGAAGTATGAGCCTAAATATTTTACGGGTTTGTTAGGGGGTACCATTCTATTCTATTGTAATTTAAAGTGAAGGGAGGTGGGGGAAATAGGGTCTTAATGAAAATATTTTAGCGGCGGTTTTGTTAGAATTTAAGAGTTTTATATTTATCGGCCCAACTGTCGATCAAATTTAAATAAAGTTGTATATGGGTTTTTAAGTCAGTGAAGGCTGTACCAGATGCGATTGTGGCAGTGTCGTCGACAAATTATGTAGTCATGATTTTATTAACTGTATATAGGTCAGTAACATAGTTGAAAAAGGTGGGTGATAACTTGAACTCGGAATTTTAAGCACAAACAAGTGGTGATTTAGGTACCTAAAATAGGAAAAACTTTATGAACCTAGTCATTATTAAGCATGGAATGTTACGTTTTAGATACTTAAAATAGGTTATAAAACGATTAAACCATACATTTAGAAACATTAGACATGAAAAGTTCAGTTTCTGGTATCTAAAACTGAACATAAACGAATTAAATTAGGTACTTTTTATTTTCCAGGAAAGTCAAGTATTTTACAGTTATGAAAGTGACTAGCATATTATATGAAATGCATGAAAGTGAAAGCATATTATTTTATTCACTTTCATTTCTTTTCAATTCATTCATTCTTTTCATTCTTAACCTGTCTACAGCCCAGCTAAACCAGGAGTGGATGCAATTGCCGAAGTGGTGCGTACCAATCGGAGAAGAGCGTGAAACACTCTCTTGATATTAACTTGCAGAACTCCTTATGTTCGGGGTGTTAGGTAAGAGGTACGTAGTCGATTCCGTATTCCATCAGGTTCCATTCACAATTTTAGATTCGATTAAAGATTTCTTTCGATTCACGTTTCTGGAAATTCGGGTAGGTAAAACGGTCATTTGCGTTTCGGTAAAACAAATTTAAGAAAGAGCAATTGAAATAATGATAATTGATCAGAATTATTTGTTTTAGGCAGATTTAAGCAAAAAATATTAAAATAGACATCAACCGCCGTTTTAGGACATTTAGATACTTTTCGTAGATCTATTTTTCATGATTCGTAAACATCTGCAATTATTTTCCACAACCTCCTAAGGCAGTGTTGTCAAAGTCGATGCGGGAGTCCGTGATACAAGTGCCACGACAAAATCGCCCCTCCACGCAGTACATCACCTCGCCACCAGACACAACGCCATCACTATTGTAAAACGGCGGGGTTACTATAGTTCCCTTTCCCGACGCTAGTTGCACAAAGAAACTCGTGGCATGGCACGGTGCTGCGAGGCGTGTCACTTCCACCAGTAGGAGACCTTGACACCACTGTCCTAAGTGAACTTAGTAGGCATTTGTCCAAAAATCCGGGGTCTAGTGATAACGGAGAGCCTTGGGAAATCGGCGTTTATTATACTTGGATTGTGTAGGTGATTGTTGATATTGACTGAAAAGTTCCATTATTTCAAAAGCATATTTATTGATTTTAATCATTGTGATGTACCTATTTGAATGAGCTTTGTGCGAAGTTTGGTCGAAAGCTTTCCTGATGTCAATAAATATTGGTATGGTGATTTTTTTTAATTTTTTGAAAACAGAATAAATGAGTTGTGGGATTCTTAATATAGATTGAGGTTGCGTTGAGATTCTTTCAGTGAATCCAAACCTTACCCTGGGGATGGCATTGGTTATATACAGGTGGTTTTTTGGTATTTTTAATGTGAATTTTTAAAATATTTTGGAAAGAGTTGTTAATAAACTGATCGGGCGCTTTTATTTGGCTTTGCTATGGGGATGATGGCTGCTTGTTTTCATTTATGTGGAAAATAACCTGTTGTGAGAATGAATTAAATATGTTAAGTGCGCTATTGGCAGTGGTGGTAGTTTTTAAATGTTATGTTGTTGACGTTATCGTGACCTCTTTTTTTTATTAGGAACATATTTGATTAGTTTCGGAATTTCAGCTTGTGATGAGTAATTTATTCTCTAATACGTACCGAAGAAGTTTAATTTGGTAGCAAGTAGTATATTATTATGTTTCGGATGGACACTCGTGTTCTCATTGAACGTGCTTTCGAAATGATTGGTCAGCGCCTCTGCCTTCTAAACCGAAGATGAGGATTTACCCAGAACTTTCTTTGAATTCCGATAATGTGTTGTTACGTGTGTTAAAAAAAGTGATTGAGGTTAAAATATTGTTCGTTGTTATAGTTTTTAATAAGTCTATTGACATCATTAGCGATGAAGTTGAGTTCTCTCTTTAGTTGAGGTGTTCTTAGATGCGCTCAGAGTCTTTTGGTCCTGTTTATTACAAATATTGCGTTTAAGATTTTTATTTTGGGTATTGTAATTTTTGTTTCCGTAAACGTCTTCCAGATGAATTCGGTTTAGGCATGGGGCCATGTTGGGGTGACATTTGTTACGATGTAAGTAAACCGGGAATATGGTCAGAATCAAGTTCGAATATTATCGATAGATGAAAGTCGATGTTTGAGATGGTTAAGCCAATATCAAAGATGTCTGGTTTGCGCAAACGGTCTTGTGAGTAGGAACTTGGTTCGCTGGAGGAGAGTATTTTAATACTTGTATTGATTAAAAGTTGGGCTAGTAATTTACTGTCTTGATTGTTAAATAGGCATCCCCAACGTGTTTGACATTGAGATCTCCTAATAGCAAAACGTTTATCAGTGGGTTCAAATATATTTTGTAGGTTAGTGTTTATTATTTTTATTGAGGGAGGTTTGTATGCAGCTATGATTTTCAAAGAGTTATTGTTTATTATGATTGAGGCTGCTGTTATTTCTAATTGTGGTGTATCTGGGAGAATATGGATACATGTCGGGAGACCTGTCGCGGGCTTGGAGGTTGTACCAGCTAGGGCGGTGCCACGCTGTAGGGAGATACGAGTTTGGGGAATATCTCTTGCACGTCGATGTAGGTAGGCGCCGGATCTCACCAGCCAGCGGGGAAAAATCACCCATCGATTAACGTGCATTACGCTTACGAAACAAATGGCCTTACCTGTTGACGCTCTTGGAATCATTAATCAATCAACTGATCTCTCAATCAATCAACTCGCCAAAACCCCATCAGCACCCTCCGCTTACATTTCGTGGTGCACTTGCATCTCTTCCCTTCCCTTTACTCACTGCGCCAATTCTAGTTTAGACTTCACTATTGCCATCAAGTCTGTATCACGCAGTTATGCAACTGTCCAGAACAAAGAAGAATAATGGCACCGTTGATGTTTATTTTTTGCACTCACTGCTCGTAATTATTTTCTCGAAGCTTTGGAAAATGGAATGGAATGGAAAGAAAATTATGATCTGACATCTATATAATACTTATAAAACTTCTCCTGATTCCATTAGGGACGAGTGTATTTTCCATACGTGCGCGTAAGACGCACTTAAAGTTGTCTATACCATAGCGGAATGTTGAAGTTCAGTCGTAGAAATTGTTCAGTGTAAAGTTTTTATAACGAGATCAATTTTATTGCATTTACATTTTACATCAATAGTATATTCCGTATATTTATTTCACACGATACAAATATAATATTTAATAATTGAACAAATTTTCTCTTCATACGTATGTTGACTACAAATTTAATTAAAAATTACAGACTACCTTTCAGTTAAAGATATCGCCAGGGAAGATCCTAATATATTTTTTCGTCATTGTGCGCCATTTTTTCTGTATTCTCATTTTACAAAATACAATTTCCTTTACAAATGCTCATGTGTATGTAGATGGTTGTTAATGTGGCATGGAATTTTTCGATTTCTCCTCCTCGTTAAAATTCAAATGTAAAACCTACTGTAATAAAATTCAAGTGCCCATTGGCATTGGTTAATATTATTTAATCGCACTGAAAATGCGTGCCTCTCACACTTCCAATTTTTACACGTTATTTGTAACGAATAAGGGAGGACGGAAAATGCCTACTTTTCTAAAATAACGACCACCATAGAGTTTATGCATTTGTAGTGGCAAAACCATCCCCATCTAGTCATCTTGACCATTTGGAAAGCCAGAAAGTGAAGACAGATTTTGTGTCTTGCGACAGAATATGTTTTCCTGTTTGAAATGTCAATGATAGTTTCCTGAAATGCTATTTTCACATTTGCATGGGCGAACTCCGTTGCAGATTTAATCTTTCTTTTTTTTGTTAATAGTTGCCAGTTTTTAGTTAATATTTGCCTACTTTTCCATCGTTACCATCTCATGAACTTGTGTGTTTATACCCCGATCATATACCATCTTCGCAGACGTGCAAATTCGACCCTCCGTTACTTCGTAGGCGACTCCGCAAACCCTTGTTTTTTCATTTTATAGGCTAATTACGTAGTAAAGAGAAAGTATTGTGATGCTGCAGAAGAAGTCGCCGATTTCCCGACAGGACTTAAATTGTGGTACCCTGTTCTCGAAAAAGACGATAAAACGTGTTCATACTGTTTTCTGTCTTCCCCAACATCGTTCCACTATCATTCACTGTCCATACAGTGTCTGTTTCCATCTCTTTCAACAATTTCCCCATCATTACCAGAATTTGGTTTCCTTTTCACTTCCTACGTTCATTATCATCTTTATTTTCTGACTTCACGTTGCTTTTACTGTCCCTAACTTTTACTAACAATCACCTTCTTGCGTTCTGTGCGGTTCCAGTCCCATCGTCCCTGTCTCTCTGTGCTCATTTCTACCTCCAGGGAATACCTAATCGTCGTCACATTTGCCTCCATTCCCACCGCCATCCCCGCCACTACCCACACCGCAGCCTACATCAGTGAACCCATCTCCGCGTTCGTCCCCGCCGCCGCCCAAGGCGCCGCCCACACCTCCACCGTCGCCGTCCCCGCCTCCGCCGCCGCCACCTCCTCCAGCGCTCCCGACTTCGCCCCCCACGCCTCCATCCCCGTCGCCTCGCCATCGTTCCCGCCTCCACCCCCGCCGTCGACCACGACGCAGACTGCCAGCACTCTCGCCTCCGCTCCAACGTCTCGCACGTTTCCACACCCGCCGCCGCTCCCACTGCTGTCTTTGCCAGTGCTGCCTCTTCCGTCCTTCCCCGCCGCCAACTCAGCCACCGCCACCGCCGTCGCCTCCCTGGCCGCCCCCGCCCGCGCCTCCCGCTGTGGGTTCTGTCCCCAGGGACCGCCCTCGCCGCACCACAGCGACCTGGCAAACCACAGCGAAGCGGGTCTCCGACCACGCGGGGGTGAGTGGATCGCGGGGCGTGCATTTCCACGCGTGCAAAGCGTGGCGCGGCGGCGCGAGCAGTGTGAGCAGCGCGGAGATCGCGCAATTGCTTTCGTCACGGGCCGTGGTTTTCCTCCCCCGCCCCGCCTCCTTCCTCCACCCTCACCCCTCGACCCGGGCCCTCGTCCGCTCTCCCTTCCGCCGCGCAACTCGCTCATCTCGGACCGCGCCATCAATCCCGAAGCCCACGTGGCGCGACGGCGGGGGCGAGCGCCCGCAGGGGGACCGGCTTCTGGTGCGGAGAGGGAGGAGGAGGGGGGGGCCACCTTTGACGATGATCAGAATAGTACGCACGGGCGGATCCGGCCGATCATTTTGGGGGGGGCATGCCCCCCCAACGTAGATTTTTGTTAAATAATAAAGATATTGTTATTATATTGTATATTATTTATGGACTCTAGATAAACAATACAATATTGTTGTTTAAATAATTGCATTATTCGAATATAAATATTTACATCAATTTTGCCAAATAAAGGAAGGTATATGAAAAATCTAGGCCTTTTACGGGGGCCATGGCCCCTTCTGGATTTACGTGTGGTAGTACGGCGGTGACGTAACAAAGACGAGGTAATAATATTCATGGGCACTAATATTTTGTCGTTATTGTAAACATATTCATTCATTTTTTACTGTAGATAGAAAGAAACCATTTTAAAGGCTTAGAACGTTAAGAAGATAAGTCACACCAGACACAGAACCCGACATTCGTGTCCATGCCTCGATTTTGGTCGACGTGTAGCCGTACTCGTTTCTGTAAATGTCTTATTCATATATCAAGGGCTTGGGCCTATATACAAAAAATATGGTATTAAATTCCGGTAATGAGATAAAATTGAGATAACCATAGCAACTACAAGGGTGCGAAATATCTCATTCGATTCGTTATCATCTAAAAATCTATGGCAAAATAATTATTTTTGTGGAAGTTTCAATTTTCTGGTCGAGAAATCCTTATTCACATATGGAAACAATACGATCATCGTGCTTTTCACTGCCGCGTGAAAACGCTGTGTATCTTTTGTTTTCTTTCCAGTTCATAAATAGGTAATGATCAGGGGCAGTGTTAGTCAGTGTTTGAAATACTTGTCTTTCATTATGATATATTTAATGCGTCTCAGTGTGATACACAATGTGACTGATTTACTAAGGAATTTCTCTATTTTATAATCATGAAGGAGCTATATATTTACTTAAAAATGTATTGTCATTCATGAAAGGTCAACGAGACCACCTCTAGTAGTTCACTGCATAAACAAATTGCTGAGAGACTGAGAAACCTTTTTAAAGGTAAAGCTCCAAATTAAGAATTGGGCGTGGTCGCACTGAGTCCGATGCGATTAGCCGAACGGGGCCGAACGTTCAGAGGACAGAAGAGAATAAAATAAACTTAAATGATCCGGACAAACTTGTCTGGTTATTTTATGAATGAAAAGCTCTGGAGGGCTCCTCGAATTCAATTCTCCGAATTTATTGCAGTAAATGGCAGGATATGAATTTTCAAAAATTCTTTCACACATCATAAAATAACTAGTGGTGCTACAACAGCACAAATTTTCTTGCAATATTTCTAAATTTTGAATTTTTAAGAATTCAAAGTTTTCAATGCAATTGAGACCCACGACATTCTTTTAATAATTTCTTCTTTTATTTGAAGGAAAACTATGGAGCGGTTTTTGAGAAAATATTGTTTAAAAATTTCATGAATTTCAGACACAATTTACGCAAAATCTACTAGCTTTTTAAAGTATTGTACAAGATCTTTTTCAACGCGTAGTTATTTTACAACAGACTTTATCTAAGGTAAAACTATTTATCTTAAATTTTGTCGTTTTGAAATGTGAACATTTTGCAATTTTCGAAAAAAACGGAGAGTTCGCCTAAAATGGAACTTGCATATTATTTTTTACCATCCCTTGACATATATGAGAAGAAAATGTAAAGAAACATTTTGGAGCGTTTTTTAAGAAGAAAATGTTTAAAAAATTAAAATGGCTTGTATTTCCTTCAAAATTACACAAAATCTACTAATAATTTCCAAAAATTGAACATGACCATATTTCAAGATCTGTCTTTAAAGAACAGATTTCATTAAGGAAAAAATTCTCTATCTTCAATATTGTAGTTGTAGGAAGACACCGAAAAAATTGCACTTTTGCAATTTTCGAAAAATAAGGGAATTCAACGAACATGACACCTTCACCATGCTCTTAAGCGTCCTTTAGGCTATTCGATAACAAACCTTAATCAAAAACTTTGGTGCCATTATTGAGAAAATTTTTAAAATCTTTGTGAGGCTACATGTAAAAAACTTCAAAAATCAAAATATCCGTTTGAAACTCTCAAAGTCCCTATTTTCTTCAGATTAATCGGGGAATATCAATTTTGGAGAAAATCGGCCCATCGGTTTAGGCGTTAGCGTTAACCACAGACGGGCAGACAGACGATTGGCCGTCAATCGATGTTTCGGCATCAAGAATCCACAAAACATAGATTCTGGCTACACCACTTCTTTTCTAAATTTAGCATCTGGATTTATCCACTTTTTGTTACCAGCGCTCAGCAAAAAGAGTTTTTCTTACGAAAATTCACTGTTTTCCGGCGCACGAACATAATTTTCTCTTCTTTGATTTATTTACGTCAAAAACAGTTAAAAATTGTGTGTGACGAACTATGGATAGAAGTGAAAATTGTGCACGATTTCATAATTCTGTGATCTCTATCCGAAACCATATTCTAGTCGAATTTTGAATGCAGAAAAAAGAGCGTTAGTTTCAAGTTGTGTTGACAAAACATTCACTCCTATATGATAAAATCTATTTTCAAAGGTAAATTAGCTATAAATTTGTGCCCTTAACCCTCATCATGTTCTTCATGAAAGAATAATACTTTTTGCCGCGACAATATGGAAAACAATAATTTCAATAACCATATTTCCCACTGAAATTCAGAAAACGTGCACAAAGAATGAAGTTATATTTATGTCCAGAAGCAAAACAAGGGACCATCTCAGCATTTGCTCAAAGGATCAGGGAAACTGGACTAAAAACCTGATCGAGATAGGGGCCATCCACCCAGAAGCTGTGGTACAGTACTTGTTACAGGTTCTTTAGAATTATACAGTCCAAAAGGTAAATAATTTCATTAACAATTATTGTTAAAATTAATGTTACTTTCCTTTTGATGTTCGGTATAATCTCGAATTGTATAGAAACAGTTATGCAGCAGAAAAGATTTTACTTGGGACTTTTCTATCGAATTTCATGGTTTAATGTCATCTAGCAAAGAGTTGTAGAATAATGTACATGAATTGTATGTGAATTTTTTGTAGTGATTTGTTGATACGGCCACCTGATGAATATGATTACTACGTCATGTGTTATACTTATAGACATCAGCGTTTGCTGAAAATATATTCCCGCTCTTAAGTAAGTAAGTAAGTAAGTAATGAACTTAATTTTGTGTTCAATTCATTTAAGCGGGCATTTCATTTGAGGTTTGACTGAATTGATAGATCTAAAGATTTTGTTACCTTAACGTCAGTCAATGGCACACCGTTCATTTTCAATGGAGTGCAGAATTGTTTACGTGAAGTAGAAAACTGCATTGAAACAGTTTTATTTTCATTTACTTTTAATTTGTTATTACGGAACCAGTTTGAAAAATCTGATATAGTACTATTTACGGTTACTTTGTTGCAAATAATATTCGTATCATCTGCAAAGAGAACTGTTCTTCCGTTTCGAATCGCCTAGGGCAGACCTGCACAGCATTTTGCACTTTCACTGACCTCAGGAACTGCGTGCGGGCAACTGAGGTGCAAATGAGAAAATCGATGAAGGGTGGGGATGAGACCCAATCTTGTAGTGGTGACCACCAATCAGAATGCGCAATTCGAAAGATAACGCGTAAATTTAAAGAGCAATCGGCAAGAACATGACGGTAATATACAGTTCAAGTAATATTGTCTTTTGTATTATATTGCAAATGTTTGTTCTCGGTATATGACAGGGCGAAATATGAAACTACAACAAATTATACATATTAGATTTCGACACCAAGCATTATAATTTCTTCTAGGGCTTATAATGTAGTTCGCTTTGCTATGATGTAATCACAAATTTAGTGTTGTCCTAAACACAAAATTTTGATACTGAATTGTTTTTGTTTGATGCCAGCAATAAACTATTTTATATTAACTGTGTTTAATTGAATAAGATGGTTCTCTCAAAGCAAAAACATATTGTTCTTATAAAAATCGTGATTATTTTCTGTTCTAATTTCTGACAAGAGTGTAGAGTCGTTTACGAGATCGTATAAAAATATAAAGCCCTTTGCATTCTATTTAAGCAATACCCATGATTTTCTTATGATTGTCCGTAACATATTGTCACAGAAGTTTGCTCGTTGATCTCTTTTATTCAGTTCCATCTAAAATCGATCCTTGCGGAACTCCACGTGCAACTGGCAAAGAACGGGAAAGGTGTGTACATAAAGTTCCATCATTCTAGTAAGGTATTTCTACTCTGAGATCGTTGTTTAAGGTACGAACGTTGCCAATCTAGACCAATGCCACGGCTTCCATGTGAAGGTAATTTTGAAAGTAAAATGTTATGATCAGTGACGTCAAAAGCTTTTGAAAGATCTAAAACTTTTCCAATAGTTGCTTCGTTTTGATTCAATGATCAGGCAACACCTTTAAGAAAAGAAAAAATGGCTGTTTCCGTAAATTTTAATTTTTGGAATCCTTGTTGGCAATCTGAAAACCCGTAGTGTTTATTGAGAAAGATTTCCATTCGCACATAATGTCTCTCTAATATTTTTGAAAAATAACTGACAAAAAAGAAATTGTCCCATAATTTTGAATTTTATTTTGTTGCCTTTTTTGAAGAGCGACGAAAACCTCTTACGACATAAGTACAAGAAAGTAAAAATGTTTCACTAGGCATATTTAAAATTTGATAGATTTTAAGGTTTGTGTTATCGTTGATTAGGAATTTAAGACAAAACGCGACAGAATATGAGCAATTTCACCTGAAGACTCATTATTTGCAAAAATGTGAAAGTTTTTATTCAGCTACCTCCAAAATATAGTCAAGCTGAAATTCAAACAAAAGGCATCAAGATCCGATTGTTCTTGGCGACGAGACCTGAATGACGAGACCTCTGTATCCGAGAATGCTAGTTTTGGCACAGCCATAACGAGAACAAATGATACCGATTCTAGGCCTCGTATCAGGATGTGCTCCCCGGGTCAGCGGGCAACCAAGCATCGATGGATAACGCATGGGGAAGGAGTCACCGGATCTCTGCGTTTGTTGCGCATGCATTTCTATTAAATATCTTCAACGCATTATTTATTCCACTTTCAGTGGAGAGGATAATAAAAAATATGGATAATGAAAAAGAGGATTCAAAAAATAATATTTATTGAAAATCAAGTCTTTAAAAAATCTAATGTAAAATTATTTGGAAGTGTGGGTATAATTTGCAAAATTTTCAGTTACCATTACAAATAATGCAACAAAGTATGTGCTGTTTTAACATAACTAGCTTTTCATTTATTATTATTTTTATTTATCAATTAAATTCTGTATTAACGTTCTGTCTTTTTCGTAAGATAGATCACGGCGCTTATCATATGCAGAACATACCGAAATTACTGACAAATTTCCCTCAGAGCACCCTTTGTCAACACTAGAAAGGAACTACTCTGCCACACAGCCAAGAATAGCCGAGGATAAGCGGTTCAGACAGTTCCAAGCCTTGACAGACAGCGCAACGTATAGATTTCACAAGTAGATAACGAGCGCGCCCGACCTCCGAGACCGCAAAACATAGCCAGCGAGAACGATCGATAATAAAATGCGTCTTGTCTCGTTCTAGTTCCAATGATCTCGCACAACAAAAAGCTCTCGAGATTTTTGTCGCCCGAGATCATGAGAACCTTTAAACCCTTAAAACGCCCTTGGTGCGTAAATAACTATTTTGTAGAAGATACACAATATTCTTCATATTGAATTAGCCATCAATATTAACCTCAAATCCGTAATCTGCCCGGTCCCAAATGAATGCAGTCCAGCTCGATGGCTCTGTGTAAGAGCTTTCAACGTAAGCGGAACCGGGCAAGCAGAGCGTGCGCAAAGCGAGAGCGCAAAGGGAGAGCGCAAAGCGAATGGCGCCGCTGCGCGGGCGAGCAGCGTCGATGAACGATCACAGAGGATCTCGACGCCAATGAGCGCGCCGCCGCGCCGGCAGCGGAGGCGCCGAGTCGAGGTGCGAGTCTGTGTTCCGGCGACACGGCGGCACGTGAGGTGGTAATGCGATCTGCGGCTTGCGTGTGAACGCGATTGTTTGACCTGGCGACACGTGCGCGCTGCTAGGAACCGATACACTGTCCACCGAAAGGGCTTTGTTACGGTTTATTGAGGACTGGGAGAGAAGGAAACGTTTGTCGTTTTGATTTTAAAATTGTAGTACACCCGGTCGTTCATTGAATGCACATCTTTGTACAGTTAGAATTATATTTTCCTTAGTCCTCGCGTGTTGTGTATTATATCAGATATAGTAACGTTTTATACAGTTAACTGAAGATATATTTGATAAAGAAATTTCATTTAGCTCCAATTTATTAAACAGTATTTTATGAAAATATTGCTTGTGTGATGGGGGTTATTTCACTTATATGGATGCTGGAATGAGGGGTGTTTTAGTTATTTTCCGTTATTTAACATTACCATAGTAGAAATATTCAATACTTCTTCCCGGTCGACAACTTTGTGATTGAATATGTTGTTTCTAACGGTAGTTGCGTCCTAGAAGTTTCGTTGTTTTTATCGGGTAAAAAAATATTTTTCAATCGTATTTTTATTTCTTAAATCTACAAAACTAGCACTTCAGTCACCATTTTTGAGTATTATTTCACTCCTCAAAAAAATTACTTATTTTCATGTATTATAAAAATTTCAACATAATGGATGTCTCGAAATAGAAATAGATGATATGAGTAAGAAGTGGTGATTAAAGCACGGTTGAACACAACAAACGACAGGACTAGAACGAGATCCAGAGAGAGAGAACATGTGTGAAAGGCACCACAAGAAAGTAATGGGGAAAATAGTGTTACAGGATAATGCAAGTATGGCAGTCCCTAAGCGTTGCCTTTCACGCAGATCAATTTTTTAATCTCGTCAATGCCCTTTCAGAAAGGTTTCCAAGCTGATTCATGCTTTATATTGTTCAATAGCTATGGAACATATACGCGCAATATATCTACTGCGTCGCAATCAGTCCACCATGATAGTGACGAGTCATTTTTCATGTTCATGTCTTCGAATTTCATGCTAATTCTTGATGAAAATGTTGAAATTAATTTGTTATTACCGTTAATACACTTGCCAACCTGTTTCCTTGTCTCAGAATACTAGCTTTATTTGTACACCGATGCAGATATTTCGTGTATGTATAGTAGGCGCCAACGTCAAAATTTAGTTTTTACACGTTTGTAATTTTCCGATGTGGGGAACACTACATCTGTAGGATGTTTCTGAAATGAGCAATTGACTATTCAAATAGTAAAATGTTTACCAGTGTTGTAGGTCACCAAAGACATTTTGACATCTTTCACCTTTTTTTCATTTCTGTAATACAAATGTGTGTTAGAATGACTGAGTACTGGTTGACGCCATCTTTTGAGACTGACGCATCTGGTTGTGCTCTTGATTTTTTGAGATTTATCTACTACTTTTAGAGATCTGACTGCATTTTGTGTGTTTAAGTGCTTTCATTACTTGTTGCAGGTTAGCTGGAAATATAATTTTGGCTGGTTTTTTGCTCTAACCAAGACGAACCAACAGCTAACGAATTTTAAATATTACTGAACCTTAACGAACTTCAGAATTACGAGTTGGTGATCAAGTGTCAAAATCTATAAACAGATCAGTTTATTTTCGATTTTATATCACTGTTTTAACTTAATTACTGAAATATTTATTCTATTTTTGTGACGAGTGACTATTCAGTTTATTTTATTTTTGTGGCGAGTGATTATTCAGTTAATTTGAACGTTACGAGGACGGTGTATCGAGTTGTTTTGAATTTGTTTCAAATCTTATTCAATATTTTGAAGACAAATTTCATCTAATATCATTATCTATTTACGGTAAAGTATAGTCGACATTGTATAAAACAGTTGCAGCTTAAGTGAACGAAAATACGTAACCGCATTGCCAAATTTCGTAAGTACTAGTTTTCAATAGATTTTGTAATTAGCATACCTTCTCTTTCTTGTATCGAATCTTAATTTTTAATTTATCGAATACACATAAATCTTACACTTTTAAAATATTAAGCTAGGTGACTGTTGCTTTTATCTGAGTTTTCTTGTATTTATTCCAATTTTATCACGTACTTTAACACGCATTCGTGACATGGCTACTGTTCGTTCTACTCTTTTTACTCTCTACACCCTCAAAGCCGACCTTCTGAAAGCCTTCACACACGTAAACAGTAATTTAGATAAACATATCCGAAGGCTGGAAGAGGTCGTTCTCTACAATGACGGTTGGGCACAAGTAGGCAACACTGCGAATTTTCCCAACCGTGCACCCGTGACTGCACATAAGACACAGACACCACATCCAGTCGCAATTCAAAACCGATTTAGTGTTTTAGATTATGAAACAGATTTTCCTCGCCTTCCTGATCCTCACAACCCTTCCCTTCCATCGACAAATACATGCACAAACCAACGCAAACAGGCTAGGAAGCGTGTCAAAACCAAAACACGTAAAGCTTCGCATCCTAGCCCACTTGAAAACAAAGCCATTCCTACTGAGCCTAAAAAACAGGTACTTATTTTAGCTGACAGCCATGGTCGCCATCTTTCCTCCATTCTCAGTAGAAGTTACCCCCCAACTACTCAGTCTCGTCTATTTTTAAACCTAACGGGAGGTTTTTTTTTTTTTTTGCAGAGTTTTTTTTTTTTTTTTTTTTTTTGACTTTTTTTTTTTTTGTTTTTTTTTTTTTTTTTTTTTTTTTTTTTAATTTTTTTTTTTTTTTTTTTTTTTTTTTTTTTGTTTTTTTTTTTTTTTTTTTTTTTTTTTTTTTTTTTTTTTTTTTTTTTTTTTTTTTTTTTTTTTTTTTTTTTTTTTTTTTTTTTTTTTTTTTTTTTTTTTTTTTTTTTTTTTTTTTTTTTTTTTTTTTTTTTTTTTTTTTTTTTTTTTTTTTTTTTTTTTTTTTTTTTTTTTTTTTTTTTTTTTTTTTTTTTTTTTTTTTTTTTTTTTTTTTTTTTTTTTTTTTTTTTTTTTTTTTTTTTTTTTTTTTTTTTTTTTTTTTTTTTTTTTTTGTTTTTTTTTTTTTTTTTTTTTTTTTTTTTTTTTTTTTTTTTTTTTTTTTTTTTTTTTTGTTTTTTTTTTTTTTTTTTTTTTGTTTTTTTTTTTTTTTTTTTTTTTTTTTTTTTTTTTTTTTTTTTTTTTTTTTTTTTTTTTTTTTTTTTTTTTTTTTTTTTTTTTTTTTTTTTTTTTTTTTTTTTTTTTTTTTTTTTTTTTTTTTTTTTTTTTTTTTTTTTTTTTTTTTTTTTTTTTTTTTTTTTTTTTTTTTTTTTTTTTTTTTTTTTTTTTTTTTTTTTTTTTTTTTTTTTTTTTTTTTTTTTTTTTTTTTTTTTTTTTTTTTTTTTTTTTTTTTTTTTTTTTTTTTTTTTTTTTTTTTTTTTTTTTTTTTTTTTTTTTTTTTTTTTTTTTTTTTTTTTTTTTTTTTTTTTTTTTTTTTTTTTTTTTTTTTTTTTTTTTTTTTTTTTTTTTTTTTTTTTTTTTTTTTTTTTTTTTTTTTTTTTTTTTTTTTTTTTTTTTTTTTTTTTTTTTTGTTTTTTTTTTTTTTTTTTTTTTTTTTTTTTTTTTTTTTTTTTTTTTTTTTTTTTTTTTTTTTTTTTTTTTTTTTTTTTTTTTTTTTTTTTTTTTTTTTTTTTTTTTTTTTTTTTTTTTTTTTTTTTTTTTTTTTTTTTTTTTTTTTTTTTTTTTTTTTTTTTTTTTTTTTTTTTTTTTTTTTTTTTTTTTTTTTTTTTTTTTTTTTTTTTTTTTTTTTTTTTTTTTTTTTTTTTTTTTTTTTTTTTTTTTTTTTTTTTTTTTTTTTTTTTTTTTTTTTTTTTTTTTTTTTTTTTTTTTTTTTTTTTTTTTTTTTTTTTTTTTTTTTTTTTTTTTTTTTTTTTTTTTTTTTTTTTTTTTTTTTTTTTTTTTTTTTTTTTTTTTTTTTTTTTTTTTTTTTTTTTTTTTTTTTTTTTTTTTTTTTTTTTTTTTTTTTTTTTTTTTTTTTTTTTTTTTTTTTTTTTTTTTTTTTTTTTTTTTTTTTTTTTTTTTTTTTTTTTTTTTTTTTTTTTTTTTTTTTTTTTTTTTTTTTTTTTTTTTTTTTTTTTTTTTTTGTTTTTTTTTTTTTTTTTTTTTTTTTTTTTTTTTTTTTTTTTTTTTTTTTTTTTTTTTTTTTTTTTGTTTTTTTTTTTTTTTTTTTTTTTTTTTGTTTTTTTTTTTTTTTTTTTTTTTTTTTTTTTTTTTTTTTTTTTTTTTTTTTTTTTTTTTTTTTTTTTTTTTTTTTTTTTTTTTTGTTTTTTTTTTTTTTTTTTTTTTTTTTTTTTTTTTTTTTTTTTTTTTTTTTTTTTTTTTTTTTTTCTTTTTTTATTTTTTTTTTTTTTTTTTATTTTTTTTTTTT